>JANRMT010062791.1:105992846-106025377 GCA_026402145.1 Polypterus bichir lapradei | reverse complement strand
AGCTTAGTGTAAAACGTTTTTTAAAGGGATAAAGGAAAAAAAATTAGGGTAAGGATGTGGTAATTTAGCATGTTCATTTATCTAGTCCACTTGGACACTTGGGCTTTTCTTCAGTGCTTTCAGCCTCCATGAGATGAGACGCACTTGCTGGAACTGGCTAGTGGAGTTAAGTTTGAGTAGACATTTAAATGGGGGAGATAGAAATCACAGAGAGAGAATAAACTTGCATTAAACCTCTGAAAGTAATGAACTGCAGTCGTCCATCCAACAATCCATCTTTTTTTCTAAATGGCTAAGTCAGTTATAAATCCTTGGCATCACGTGCACAGGGCATGAGCAAGTAAAAGCCTAGCTCACATTGAAGTATTAGACATATCTAATAACTTAAATTGTACTGCACCAAGATATGCATATTTAGCTGGGCTGCTACAACAGTGTGTGAAACTCTGTGACTGTTCTTGAATGGCCCAGCCAGAGCCCTGACTTAAACCCAATTGAGCATCTCTGGAGAGAGCTAAAAATGGCTGTCCACCAACGTGTACCATCCAACCTGACAGAACTGGAGAGGATCTGCAAGGAGGAATGGCAGAGGATCCCCAAATCCAGGTGTGAAAAACTTGTTGCATCTTTCCCAAGAAGACTCATGGCTGTATTAGCTCAAAAGGGTGCTTCTACTAAATACTGAGCAAAGGGTCTGAATACTTAGGACCATGTGATATTTCAGTTTTTCTTTTTTAATAAATCTGCAACAATTTCAAAAATTCTTTTTTTTTTTTTGTCTGTCAATATGGGGTGCTGTGTGTATATTAATGAGGGAAAAAATTAATTTAAATGATTTTAGCAAATGGCTGCAATATAACAAAGAGTGAAAAATTGAAGGGGGCCTGAATACTTTCCGTACCCACTGTATATTGATGTAAACATCAATCTTAGAGCAGCAAGTGTCACAAACCTCATAATATGACTTGTTGACAAAACTTGATTTTAAAAGCGTGCTATTGCAAAAGCAAAATTGAAGTACAGTGGAACCTCGGTTTGCGAGTAACGTGGTTTACGAGTGTTTTGCAAGACGAGCTAAAATTTTTAATAAATTTTGACTTGATAAACGAGCGACATCTTGCAATACGAGTAGTATGTATACGCTTTGTCTGCTGAGCGTCATGTAATCACAACTGAGCTGATGGTTCTTCTCTCTCTCGCTGCGGGATTGTGGGCAATCATCTCCTATTCTCCGTCTGAGTCAGCGTGCCTCACTCATATAGTCAACATCCGTACGAGCGTATACTGTTTACTACAGCATTGTAACTGTGTGCGTGTGTGCGCTGTGACGTGCGAGTCCCCATCTTGCACCACCAGCTTTATTCAGCTTGAAACAGCAACAGTGCGGTTATTTATTGTAGCAGGATCTGCCACTCTCCTATACACAGACACAACAGTCAGGCAGGGTCATGGCCAAGTAGTAATGTGCCCTGCACATTTATAATGTTCCTTATTCCTTGTATCACCCACTGATGGCAGGCGCTTATAGCATGTCCGCGATATTTCTGGATTCGCTTTTTACAGCGAACTGCTACAGCGCTGGGAGACTGCGATTGCTTTAGGACGTTCTTCCGCATGTTGTCCTGTTGGGTAGAATCCCACAAGAATTTAGAAACTTAATCACACCAGCCATGATTCTTTTCAAAGGTAAAGTGTGGGTTAATTTGTTTTATGTATTTTTACTTTATATTTTGTATTAATCATTTTTATATGAATAGTTTTGGGTTGTGGAACAAATCATCTGAGTTTCCATTATTTCTTATGGGGAAATTCACTTTGATATGCGAGTGCTATGTACTGCTAGCACGTTTCCGGAAGGAATTATGCTCGCAAACCGATGTTCCACTGTATTTATGTAAATGAAAATATCCTAAATAATGCTGGTATTCACTAATTCAAGTGGCAGTGTTATAATGTTTTTATTTTTAGGTTTGATTTTAAGTAGTATTTATTTTTCATTGTCTATGAATAAATATCGTATGTCCACATGGTGAGATATGATCATGTGGAACCCCATGCCCATGAACCTGTGGCACGACCTTGATAATGGGTTCCTTTTAGTACATAACGGAGTTGAAACCAGAGGTACATGAGAAAAAGGCAACATTGACTCTTGAGAATAGATAGATAGATAGATAGATAGATAGATAGATAGATAGACAAAAAATAATGTCCTTTATTACACTAAATGATTGTTGTTCAAGAGCAAAAAGCAAGAAAACATTCTTCCATAAGTGTAACCAAAAAAATACTATTTTCAGTTCCCTGTAGATTTTGTCCAGCAAAACGACTCCCGACTTCTCTCTTCTGTCTTTTGCCCGAAGACAGATAGCTGTCTAGTTCTAGTGTTCAGTCCACTCCTTTTATAAAGCCATAGACTCCTTAGCAGTCAATCGTGAATGACTCTCTAGGGCAGGGGTGGCAAACTCCAGACCTCCAGTGCCGCAGTGGCTGCAGCTTTTCATTCTTGCCATCTGTTTAATTAGTGGCCAGTTTTTGTTGCTGATTACTTCTTTTAATTAACTTGACTCAGGCCCCATAGTTGTTTCTTTTTCTTTAATTAGCAGCCAAACAATAATGAGACAGAAAACAAGCCACCACATGACCAGCTCCCCTGTGCCCATTACACAATATCTGAAGTTAAAGAGAGGTGATGGTCTTGGTAAGGTTGAACTCTCAGCTCACCAAAACAACAGTTTTCGAAATGTGTGTTGTGGCAGAATGAGAGCAGCAACAAGCCATGGAATAAAATAACGGGTTTAATTAACAGGAAGAATCGGCTTCTCATTAAGAAAGTGATTGGAGTGAAACTGGTTGGAGTTTGAAGCCCCAGTTTAGCTGGTCATCTGTTAGCTTGTTTCACATCTCGAATTTGAAGCCCCAGTTTAGCTGGTCATCTGTTAGCTTGTTTCACATCTCATTTCTGCTTGGTTATCATTTAATGAAGAAAGGAATCAATTCAGAGGGCTGACCTCTTCTAACAGTGCTATTACAGTGAAGTTAATTAGCAGTGAAAACTGGTCACTGATTAGGAAAAGGCTTAGAATGAAAACCTGTAGCCACTGCGGCACTCCAGGCCTGGAGTTTGCCACCCCAGCTATAGAGGATCATCCTATTCTGATTTATGTAGCATATTAGCTGCGTTTACATCTCATTGACCTCACCAAAAAACTACTATAAAGCTAAGTCTTACTTACAAGCACACCTGTGATACCTGCCGTATGCTGCACTACCCTCATGCTCATAAAGCAGTGGCTTGTTCCTCCAGCAGGCCCATACTCTTCCCTTCACATAAGCCGGTTTCTCTTTTACACATGTCCTGGCTTCATGGCATCTGTTTCGCCAATGCGCCACTGTGCACCTGGTGCCTCACAATAAGGTTGGCCATCCCGAAAACGCTTTCTTCCAGGACCGGCAGTTGGCGCTACTTTTACCGCCACCCTCAGATGCTGATGATGCTTCCAATGCGTCTCGTGCATTTGCCTACTTCCTGCAATAAGAAAAAAAAGATGACTCTAGGTGCACCATTTTAACTATTTACCTAAGAATATGCTGGCTACAAATAGTTACCTTTTTCTTGACTGCTTAAACTTTGGTGTGACAGTAAGGCGCTTAACCATGGATCAACATGCATTTCTTGATCTATCATTGTCTCTAAACCAGATGCTGAAATATTTGTCTATCCCCGCCCATAAAATCACCCCAGTTTGTTGTGTAACACTGTATCACCTCTACTGGTTTTTATTACCAATAAATTTATCAGTACCTTTAATTCATTCAGGAGTCAGATGTGCTTGCTTCCCATTTTACAACACGTTCAACATAGCTTCTGAGAGGAAAACATTAAAAAGTGCTGGGCAGCAGACAATAATTGGCTTTGTTAAAAAAGAGCAATAACTTTGCATATTGATTACTTTTGTGTTGCTCATGAACTCAAATCATAGGACTCTATATTTGCAACATACTAAGTTTATTTAAATCTTGCATAAGTTTTATTTGAAAATGGTTGATTTCCTTTTCTATGCAAAATAGAATGTTGCTAACTAAAAAAATATATAACTTTGTCATCTTTTTATTCTTCTTTTAACATATGTAGGAAATGGTGGTTCAAGCACTAAAACAGACTAATAATCGCAGTATTGAAGCAGCCTTGGGAGGAGGTAAAATGAGCTACCAGGACCCATTAAGAGAGCAGATGGTGGCAGCTGCACCAAGGCCAGTCAGTACAGGAATTAAAACTTCAGGTAACTAATCATGACTGACCAAGTACAACTTATGTATAAGTGCATGTTGATAGAACTTTATATTAATGATTAGCTTGTGCTTTGCTATTTATATCTGCACAAATACTGACAGTCTTCAAAGCACATTCCTCGAACTGCTGCTGTCGATTAACTGGCAGGTTCAATTATGATTTTCCAATGAAAACTGTTCCTGAGTTTTCAGCTGTTTCCTAGATGAACAGTAAGTAGATTTAGTCTGTAAACTGTTAGTAGTCTATCTTTTGGGGCCATGCATTTTAAAGTTTGAGACAAATTAATAGCTTTTACTTATATCTGTGACATTCTCTCTCTTTATATATATCTTTGTACATGCCTTTAAAAAGAACCCATAATGTATGTTGTAACTATTCCAACAAATGTATATTACATTTAGTGAAACCTTTTGGGTCTTTTAGAATTAACACAATGGTTAAATAAACTTTGTAAATGAATACCACTAAAAAACTGGCTTAATATTTTACTTCCTTAAGCTGTCGCCTTTATGATACATATTATTATTTTATTACTAATGCTATATTTACTCTGTAGAAGACATACTGACTTTTTTTTTCTTCCCTTTGTAAATATAAAATATTTTTCAATTATAGCAGCACATGTTCAGCAGGCGGTTAACAGAAAGCAGAGTTGGAAAGGTTCTAAGGAGTCCTTGGTTCCACAGCGACATGGCCCACCTCTTGTTGAAGGAGTAATATATCGCTCAGAGAGTCCTAGTCCACAGTCTGAAATTGGAAGTCGACCACCATCTGGTTCTGGATTGGCAGCCTTTGTCCAAAGTCATCCTGCCAACGGTCAACGTGTAAACCCTCCCCCACCTCCCCAGGCAAGAAGTGTCACTCCCCCACCACCACCAACAAGAGGCACAACTCCACCTCCAGCAGCTTGGGATGCTAACCCCTCAACTAAGAGGTTTTCGGGCAATATGGAGTATCTAGTTCCTCGAATATCTCCGGCACCTCAGGTTCAGTGGCCAGAGAGTTATCCAACACCACCTCCACAGAGCCAACGAGGCTTAAGCCCTGGTGGAAGGCAGCCTATTATCATGCAGAGCTGTGGTGCTTCTAAGTTTAACTTCCCTTCTGCTTGGTCACAAAATGGTACAAATCAAGCAGACTTTCTTGGACACCAAAGTATTGGCATGGGTTGCAATAGCCGGCAACCTCCACCACCTTATCCAGTCTCGCAAGGCAGCCGCCAAAGTCCTACTGCCTTACAAATGCAGGCTGGAGGCCCAGCCTCCTCTCCTCCTTATTCCAATGGTACAAACCTTCCTAAGTCCCTGATGGTTCCCAATAGGAACAGCCATAACTTGGAAATGTACAATATTAACCTTCCTGGGTCTTCTGCTCCTTGGCCTCCACAGCCTCTTGCTCCTGTTCAGTCCCAGTCTTCCACAGGAAATAGTGGTCACGATATTATTCCTGCTTCTTGGCAAATGAACATTCCCGTACGGTCAAATTCCTTCAATAGTCACCAAGTGAGTGGACGTCAAAGTAATTCTCAGCCATCTGCCACCACTGTAACTGCCATCACGCAGGCACCAATTCTCCAACCTGTCAAGAGTATGAGAGTGCCTAAGCCAGAGCTGCAGACAGCAGTAGCACCCACCCATCCCCCCTGGATGCAGCAGGCACCTTCAGCCCCTATTGGTCCTTATCAGGAAGGACCACCACCCATAGCTCCATCTCCTGTGGTTGTTGAAGCCCCCAGTTATCAAGGTCCCCCACCACCTTACCCTAAACATCTCCTTCAGCAACAGATAAACCAGTCTGTACCAATTCATGAATTACCTAGTAAAACTGGTAGTGGCAAAGAGGATCAGTGCTTTGGATCATGTAGAAAGGAGCAAGATGAGGAAAGTAGTAGTATTAGTTGCTCTGATAAAACAGAGACCACTGAGGGAACAGTGTGTGTAGTGGACAAAGAGAAAAAGCAGATAACTACTTCACCAGTGCCTGTGAGGAAAAACAAGAAAGATGAAGAGCGCAGAGAGTCACTTATACAAAGCTACTCCCCTCAAGCATTTAAGTTCTTCATGGAGCAGCATGTAGAAAATATTCTGAAGAACCACCAGCAAAGGATGCGGAGGAGAAAGCAGCTCGAAAGTGAGATGCAACGAGTAAGAAAGTATTTTTTCTCTTGTTATAAATATGTGTTGGGGCTGAGTCTTACACTGTATAGTTATGTTTTGTAGTTAGTGCTAAATTGTAGGTTTATATTCCAATTTGTTCATTGTCTATTCTGGCAACATAAGGACTGGCAATTAATATGACTGAGATTTGTCTGTGGGAGAAGTCCATACATACTCTGGGAGAATTTGAGATTTTTTTACCTTTCTTAGGGCCCTATGGAATCTTTTATTTTTTCACAAATTCAGTTCTATTGTTTTTGATCTTTGGTTTTCACTGTTTCATTTTTCCTTGATTCGGAATTTTTGGGTTTTTATATTTTTTTTTTATTTTTTTTATTTTTGTTTACTTTTAATAGCAATAGCTAAAACAAAACAAATAATAATGAAATGGCACTTTACATTCCTTTTTATGAAACAGCACACTAGCACAACTGAACCTTATTTCGCAGTTCCATCCATCAGGTAGGAGCCCAGATCCTCCATGATGCTATATGCTGAGATTGCATTAGGACAGTGAGTGCCCTCCAGAATTGTAAGAGCTGTTACTAGTTTGATGCATCCTTCTGAGATGAAGGTTAACTTCACTTTTTGGGTCTAGGATATTTGTTACAGGCTGAGTTGAAGTGATCTCAGCTAGAAAGAACTTTTTATAGAGGTGAATATGTTCAGCGAGGTACCCTACTGATTTGAACCAGCTATTCCACGTGGTGGTTCCTGGCAGGCTTCTTGAAGAAGGCAGACTTTACCCACATCATTAGTGTTACAGCCTCACTAAAGTATTTATAGTGCTGCCAGGTCTCTTCCCACCAAACTGATGACATGACACAAGCCGATTGAATGTACACTGTTAGGCATAACCCCTTTAAAAACTTCCTAGTATGCTTTCAGACAGTATGATGCATTGTCTGTAACCATTGCTAAAATGTCATTAAGATTCAGCTGGTTGTTGTGAAGGAACTGAAGTGCTGGCTGTGAAGAGGTGGAAAAGTTGCAGCTCTCCATAAAGATGTAAATTATTTCTAATAATTCTTAAACCTTAAATGTTTACAGATTGAAAGCCTGCATCATTACATCTGTAGCTTTATCTACTGCATATCGTAAAATAATTAATTACAAAGCAAAAGCAAATTAATCTGCAAGATGCTAAATCCGGGAATTAAACAGAAAAAAAGAAAAAGAGACCCACTTTTTAAGGGCTTATTGCATCTGAGGAGAAGCCTGCTCTTCTGCCCAGGTTTGTAGGTGCCGAGTTTCTATAAGAATTGCGTTCGCTTGAAAAATAACAAGCTAAAAAATAGTATCTGAATGATCGAACTACAGATTATTCATTAATTTAATTTATTGGGAAGTTTTGTAACAGTTACCTCTTCAGTCTCTAAATTCCTATTTCTGTTTTTAAAATTAAAATCCAGTTTTAAGTATTAATTCCGTGATTCTCTCCATGTTTTCCGCATTGTGGAAATCATAGGGTCCTAATTTGTGGTTCAAGTGTGAGGCAGCATATTACTCTGGTGCCTGATAGAGAGAGTAGCTTGAGTTCTGGGGAAACACCTTCAGATTGCCATGATCTTTAATAAAGACCCCTCATGCCATAAAGAAATATTAAAATTATTTGGTGTTTATTTATTAAAATGCTATAAAGGATTTAGATGATCACTGGCTTGACTTGAGCCAGTTTAGTCACGGATGCATATCTACAATAAAATGTGCACTAGAAAGCGTCCAAACTGAGTATCAAAACAGTTGAGCTTAATGAGTGGCACCTATGTTTGAAAAGGTTGTTTTGCTTTTAGTTATGGAAACAATGGTAAGGGACTTTAACATCCTGTTGCAGTGTAAGGTTATCAAAAATGAAGTTTTAGATATTCAAATTTATTAAAAAATAAATATTCAAATATATTTGAACATAGGTTAAAAGGTCTGTCTGTTACTTGTACGTCTGTACTTTATGTACAGTACTTTTTATATTTTATTATTTACATTTTTACTTTTTTTGTTTACAGTACATCTGCAGAGCATGAGGTGCTTATGACTCATGCATTGTTTTTCAGAAAATGCAGCCATCAAATGAAAGTGACACTTGAAAACAAAGTCCTTCACAAATGCAGAATTATCTGTTTGCTCAAAGTTATGTGATCAAATGGAAAAGCAGAAGTGTCACAGTTTGCATATATGAAACCCAGACAAAATCCCTCATGGTTTCTTAAACACATTAAACACAGACTTCATTCTAAAACCCCAATCCATCTAGCTGTGGGGCTTCTTTGGTCCTTGAGCATAAAAGATTCAAGATTACTCTCCATCTCCCTTTTATATAAATTGACACAATGAGAGTCTATTTCACAATTGGAGTAACTGAATGATCTTTAGATCTTGTTTTATAATGATCTCATTCTCATTATAATTATTTATTTAGCACACACATTTATTCATGGTAACTTAAATTCTGTAAAAACAAATTTGTGTGTGTATCAGGAAACTACTACATTAACAAATAGTACACTCCAACAAACAAAAACAAGAAGCATATGCTATACATGGTTTAAAAAGCAGGTAGAAAATACGAGTAGATGGAGTATGCAGACCCAACTTAACACTAGAATCCCTGAAGCCTATGAAAAAACTTGTAATTCTTGGCCACCATAAATTCCTTCACACCTCTCCTCATCAGCATCTTTTGTTTTGTAAATGTGTCGATCAGCACAAGCAGCAATAAATGCCAGCAAGGAACTGCCAGATTTACAAGTTTTTCTTAGGCTTCAGGGATTAAAGTGTTAAGTCACTAGCGTGAGACACCAGTTGTGTGCTGGGAGTGGGAGTCATCTGTCAATGAATAACGTATGGAGTTAAACTAAATGTTTTTTTTGGTTTTTTTTGCCATTTACAGATGTAGCAAAAATATAATAAACATAATCGTAATACATGTTTTTCATATGCCTTGTTATAGGCATTAGGTTTCAAGATGCAGGCTGTGTTTGCCATCATGTATTGGCTGAAGTTGCTAAATATGCATTGCTGACATTAAAAATTTTCTTTAAAAAGCCAGTTTTAAAATAATCAAAAAATCTAATTATGGCAGTTATTTTCTGCTGCTGTTCATGAGAAATTAAAGCAGCTTTTTTTTTTTTTTGCTGAAGTGGAGTTATAAGAGTGAATTGGAACCTGATAAAGTACAGAAGGATAGGTTTATGGTGCTGGAGAAGTTGTTTGAAAGAACAAAGAGCAATAGCAGGTTAGAAAAATCTATCCCAAGCTGCATTGGGAAGGGGTGTATTTACAAAGCAGAAGGTTGTCAGTTTTATAATGATACCGACTAACCATTCAGAATTACAGAATGGTTGATTGTGGCAGTAATATGCCAAAAAGTTCTGTAAAATACAGCAGTACTTCAGAGAGTTAGTGATGCACTGATTATTCGGACGCTGATCTAAATCAACAGATTTTCCCTACAAAAGACTCGATTGGTAAATAGTATCTTGACCAATTACAAAATACAATTTTTTATTTAGTCCCTTTTTTTCTAAGCTTCACTGGAATTCAGTTATGGTGCTCTTTGCAGTGCATGTTTGCTGCAAACATCTTGTAAACTGAGAGAAAAACAAGTTATTAGCCTTTACATTAAAGAAAGTGGAGTAATAAACTGAGAAAAAGAAACAGGAAGAATCTTTCCTGTGCAATTAGCCAAATAGTAAGAAAATCTAATTTAATGAATTCTGACCTTTTTGTCCTTTAATTAAAATGGATGCTACTTGTCTGAGTTTGGATGGCGAGTGAGCTTGTGTTTTAGTACAGCAGCTCACATTTTCAAGTAGAAAAGCGAAAGATAATGAAAAATTTGAAATAGACTTGTTAGCTTAACAGCAAAATTTATCAGTTTAACTTGTTAAACATGTGAGCCTTGTATATTGATCATAATCTTCTTTTGAACATCTGATAGATTTTCAGCTTTTTTATTGGTTATTATTTGTTTTTGTGTATTATACATTATTAAGTTTTGGTAAGATACAAGGACTGCATACAGTATTTTTTGGACCATAAGGCGCACCGGATTATAAAGCGCAATATCAATGAATGGGTCGACTTTCATACATAAGGCACATCGGATTATAAAGCGCATTCAGCGAAACAAAACAGTCAGATAAGTCAAACTTTATTCAACTCATTCACAATAACTCTTAACATTGTTCAGTTGTAACATAAAATACAAAACAATACACTCACTTTTTCAGTTCATTCCTCTTCCACAAATCCATCAAATTCTTTATCCTGTCTGAGGTAAACAGTTGGGCGATGTCAGCATCAAGCATGCCCGGATCTCTCTCGTCATTATCCGAGTCAGTCTCATTGCTATTACTTAGCTGTTTAGTGATGATTCCGCCCTTTGTGAAACCTCGGACGATACTTGAGACTGATACCTTAGCCCAGGCATCCACGATCCATTGGCAGATAGTGGCATAACTCGCCTGGCGTTGCCTTCCAGTCTTGGTGAATGTGTGTTCGCCTTCCGTCATCCAATGCTCCCACGCAGCTCGCAATTTAACTTTGAACGACCTGTTGACACCGATATCTAACGGTTGGAGTTCTTTGGTTAATCCACCCGGAATGATGGCAAGCTCCGAATTAGTTTGCTTCACTTGGATTTTGACAGTATCAGTGGGATGGGCGTGCATGGAGTCGCAGATCAATAGAGACGGAGATTTGTGGAAAAAGCCATCCGGTCTCCTGACGTAAACTTCTCTCAGCCACTCACTCATCTTCTCCTCGTCCATCCAGCCCTTTGGGTTAGCTTTGATGATGATGCCGGCCGGAAACTTTTCTTTTCGCAAAGTCTTCCTCTTGAAAATGACCATGGGTGGTAGTTTCTGGCCATTAGCCTGGCAACCGAGAACTACAGTGAAGGATGACTTCTCGTTCTCTGTGGTGCATATAGATACCGTACTGGTTCCTGTTTGCTCGACAGTACGGTTCACGGGGATGTCAAAGGTGAGAGGGACCTCGTCCATGTTGGTGATGTGTTCTGGCCGGATCTTCTTTTCAGTGATCTTGTTGTTGCAGTAATTGCGGAAAATGGGCAGCTTTTCTTCATAATGCTTTGGCAGTTGCTGCGAGATGGTAGTTCTTGTGCGGATGGAGAGATTACGTCTTTTCATAAAACGGAAGCACCAAGAAGGACCTCCTCGGAAGTCAGTGATCTTCATGTCACGTGCTACTGCTGTTGCCTTGAGTTGAATAGAGACTGTAGAGACGCTTCTACCTGCTGTTCTCTGTTCAATAGCCCACTGTTCAAGTTTGTCCTCTAACTGTGGCCATCTCGCTTTGTTCCCTTGGAAACTCTGTTTGGTCTTCTTTACTTGGCGCAGGTCATCTTCTTGCTTCCTCCACTTCCACACCATTGATTCATTAATGTTGAATTCTCTCGCAGCTGCTCTATTCCAATGTTCTACTGCGTGCCTGATAGCCTTGAGTTTGAAATTCGTTTCGTAAGCATGTCTCTTAACAAGTGCCATTTTGGGGTTCTAATAAACACACCGTAATATTATGTAGAAGTACAGTACGTATTACTCTGCAAGGCCCCTGACTACGGTAGCCATAATGCTCCAACAATCCATCAAGCGGTGCGGCTTCGTAGCTTATCAAAGTCACTCTAAAACATTTTGACAGATTTTTGAGCACCGTGTACCACATAAAATCGGTTCGAGGTCAGTAAGCACAACCAGAATTAATACATAAGGCGCACCGGATTATAAGGCGAACTGTTGATTTTTGATAAAATTAAAGGATTTGAAGTGCGCCTTATGGTCCGAAAAATACTGTAATTAAAATGGTAATCCATATTTATAATTACACCGGAATAATTGAGAATGTCTAGCAGGTACTGGAAAAAAACACCTATATAAATATCGTAAATGTTTATATTAATAGCAAAAAAGGTGTAGTGCAAATATTGATTGAAAATTATTAAAACATGTAAATGCATATATATGCAGTATCAATTAATTGAATGAATGTGAGAGAATGCATATATTTTTTGTTAGACAAATGGTGAAAGCTTTTTTTTTTTTTTAAATTAAGCTTTGCTTCAGGTAAGTATGTTACAGAAGAAATTAAACAATATAACCACTTCTAACTATGAGAAGCATTTTATTTTCTTTCATGCCCTATGTATTGGGGATAAATATTTTCTGTACATATTTTAATAGTGTGCATTCTGAGAAAATTTTAAATATTTTAGTGTTTTATATGGTCACAATAATGAACAATAAGCCTACAGAATTTAATTTTGTTAATTAAAAATTAACAGACAACTCCTGTGGTCTGTAGTTTAATTTAAAAAAAAATACCAAAGTTAACAGTTTAATAAAGAACATACAGCTTCTACGTGTCTGGTCGTGCAGGATCTTGGTGCAAAATGTTTTAAAGGGATAAAGAAAAAAATATTGGAATCAGTATAGATATCTGCCAATTCAATAACATGAAATCTGTGATCAGTAGCTGCCATTAAAGAAACTGATCAGAGAATCCCTACGGAGCATGTTTGAAGTAACACGATACTAACATTAGTGCAGGATAAAATAAACAGCCATTCTGTTGCAATCAAATTTAAGGATTTGCCTTTAAATATGATTTTTTATCAGATTTATTTCAGATTGAATAGTGACATTGATCCAATATCTCTATTACAGGCTTAAAAAATATGCAATGGATTATAAATAAGGTGACAAAGTTACTATTACTCAGAATGCAAAGAAAAGAGAGCCTTATGCAAAGCTATTAAAATAAATTATGCTGAGCTTTGACAACATACCTACTTTCTCACTTCATATAGGCTGAGGTCATTTCACCAGAGGGTCAGCACTATTGTCTGTAAATATTTGTGAACAGACCTCATGCATTTATTTGTACTTTCCTTTTTTCCCCATATATATGCTTGTTTCCTTCTAAATAAAACCGATCAGATGATTTGCAGCTGCCAAGGCACATACCAGTATGATATTCATAAACAAGGTATCATCCCTAATTTCCAAACAACAGTTGAATGGGGGCTGCTGTATTACACCCCTTTTTCTTCCTGCTTAGGAATTACAGTATTTAATACCTGAACTAGATTTAAATCAGAAGCATACTAAAATGAGAAGCTGATAGAATGGTGACTAAGCAGAGTAATTTACGTATGACAATCTATGAACAATGTGTTTGAAAACTGCAGCCAGCTGTACATTAAGAATCACAGGGCAGTGATTGCCATGTATTTTTTCATATTTATTGTTGTGGAAGTAATTTGGAATTATCAGCTTAGCAACATACATGTCTTTTGCATAGAGGCGTTTTGTCACTCACATTGTAAGGGGACTTTGCCACTTAATACACATTTGACCAGACCTGTTACACTGTAAAGTACATTTTTTATCTAATGTGTTTTCCAGGTGTGTTTCATAGAAAGAGAAAAACCTTCAATCTTTACATTTTTGTTAAGAAAAGTTTTCACAGAACTCAAGTAAGGCACATGTTCCCTTTCAATTTGTAGAGATCAACTCATATTAGGACTGAGTGTCTGAGCCCAAATGATTTTTTGTTTTTTCAGCATTTTGATCTGATTTGATTTTTTTTTTTTTTTTAATGTTAGGGAGCTTTGCATCAAATAAAGACAGGTCCTTTTTTTATTCTTCTTACAGCTTTGTACTGATCCTGGAGCATTCTAGTCTTCATAGGTAGTATATAATATTATGGTTGCAATATGAACCCACCCAATGAATACTTTAGCTTTGCATGTGTGCCAAACGTTAGTGTTCTTTAAGTTACAGGTTAGAATGAGTCCGTTATTTTGCCATTGTAATGTCTCAGACTCATTCCAGCATGATGTGTCTCAGACTCATTGGCCAGTTTGGCTTGGTGATGCAAGAAAAGGGTAAGTGAAAGTGGGAGACACACAAGGAGGAGTAAAGAGGCATGCTTGAGAGTGTTGTCTTCGAAGATGGAAAGTATAAAACCGAAAAGGGGGTGAGAAACGTCTCGGAAACAGGCCCTATAGAATGCACTCAAGAACAGGACTACGAATGAATGGATGTTTACAAACATACACAAATACAGAGGAAAGGTACTGAAGGTATATATAGGGCAAGATATAGCAATTTTTTTTAAATTATTCCATTACTTGTATTCGCCAGATGCTGTGGCTAGTTTTAAATAAAATTGCAATGAGCAAAGGTAAGATTTAAAAAAAAATCCTTTTTAAGGTGGACATTACTAATAGTTTTGATGTTGCACAATGTTATCTGCACAGAGAACATGGAGGTAAGCCATAGTGTGCATTCATGCTTTTCTAATTATACTTAACAAGTTCAGGACATACTGTAGGTAGCCGTAATGTATTACATGGCCACACATATTTTCATTTTTATAGTAGGGCAGGAAAGATTAGCCATTTTAGCCAATATTTTTCTTCTGAGCTTTTTATAACTATGGAGAAAACAATGGAAGTTTCTAGTTGAAATAAATAAAAGGAAAAGCTGACATTGCTGTTCTAGGCTGTGTGTTTTTAATTTAAATGGCAAGTTATCTACCATACCTTTATACTACTAAACTGAGACATTTGACAAACAACAATGTCAAAATTTTAAATTGTTTTATACATACATGTACTTTAGCATAATATGATAGAAGGAATGTTTGAGATGTTTGTATCTATCATTGAATCCTTTTTAAAATGTTCATGTGCCACATAGAAATCTATCTTAAAAGAACGCCTAAATATTAGGACTGATAGAAATCTATCTAAAAGCAACATCTACATAATAGGAGTGATCTAAAAAGTGTTTTAGTAATCAGTTTACTATCATTCTTTTTCAATTCATAATCTGTTACTCATTTAACTGAGCTTCAGTTCCTCCTGTATAGTGTAAAATATGTGGATTGGCCAACAATGTTCTCTATCAATATTTTGACCCAAACAAGACAGGTGCTCTAACCAAGAGTGTCTATCCAACATTTTTGGATTATATTTATTGTAAGCCTCAAAGTTACTGAATAACCAGACAAATTGTGTTTTGCAGCAAAAAGGGGTGCGCACGTCTTTCAGAACTTAGTAGCAGCTTGTCAGCAAGCAGTAATGCAATGAATTACATATCGATATGTGCCCTGTTTTATTGATGGATTGATTTCTTAACAGTCCTAAACATTTTCTATAATTGCCTCCAGTCCGTTTAGGATGTTGCTTGTTAATGTTAAACATTTAGGATAAACGTTCTAAAATCTTTTCCCCCAAAAAAATCACTGTTGTTTTTATCAGACTATGCAGCTATTACACTCGTGACATTTAAGTTTACCTGGTAAAAAAGATGATTTATGTATTTAAATGTTTCCATAGCATAAAATAATACTTGTGGATATCCAACAGTTACCATTCTTATTTTTTTATAATGAATACTTGTGTCACCCTTGCCTCATCTTGTTTTTGTATATCACCCAGCTGGGAAAGCCTCTGGTATTACCCCAAGATAATTACAAAAACTGCAATCTTACTTTAAGAGAGTTATCCAGTGAGCAAATCCTAACACTTTACTCTGTGTTAAACTACTTGCAATTTTTAAAACTAATACAAATTTGCTTTATGGTGTGCAGAAGGCATTTAATAACATTTTCAAGGAAGTTTAACATGACCCCTTTTATATGCGTTTTGACATGGACGGCAATGTTTATTTTATTTGCTTCACTTTAATGAAAAATTGCTATTTCTACACATTTGTGCTAAGCTGCTCTTGTTCTTAAATTTTCACAGACATTTCCGTAATCTGTATTTACTTTAAAAATAGTGCATCTTAATAATATACAGTATACAATTTCTTTATCTTCTCCATTTAATCAGTAGAATCCTGTAGAAAGTTCATTAAAGACATGAAAACTTGCACACAGCTGAGTAGCTTTCCTTTTACATTCATCCTGTTTCTCTCTCAGTTCCTTGTACTATTCAGTTTTTCACATTTACTAGTCAAGAAAGCACATTTGCTCCACAAAAAAAATGTAGGACTTACAACTTAGTTGTTTACAGGTTGAGTGTGATTAAAAACTTGTAAAATAATATACAGCCACACTTTTTTTCACAGTGACCAATTATACAGTAATTGTGCTTTTTTCTGGTAATGTCAGTTTTGTACTAACAGGTAATTGTTGTGGTTTTGTTTCTAGGGTTATTAGGTTGAAGTAAAAAATTTAAAATGACCATACTTAGGCTTATTTTTTATTTTTATTGTGCAAGTCAGTGGTATGTGAACAAGTGGCTGTTTTGGGTTTTTTTTCTCCCTGTTAAAACTTGGCATTTTATATCCCCTCTTTTTATAGATTTTAGGTGCAAAGCTGAAAGCACTATCTTTTACATTTTCTGTCTTTCTGAGCTTTTCTTTTCCTTTCTTTTCACTCTCACTAACAGTTGGGTTAGATCGTAATGGTGTCGGAAGCTCTGTGACCTGAATTGCCTCCACAGCTTTATGGGCAAGTAATCTCCTGTTGCCACTGGACCCCTTACGTTAACTGCATGAAATTTGCTCCTTGCCTTTGCATGGTCACTATGTACATATTAATTTATACAATATGAAAAACTTGCATGTGTCAAAAATCTAAATTAATGGATCCTTTGCGTTACTTGTTTTGTTTCTTGTTATAAAATGTGCTTTATGTTTAAATTCTGCTTTTGTTTAGATTATCAATGATTATCATTAATTGTAATGACATGCTTTATAAAATTTGTACACATCTTCATAGAGAAAATAAGTAGCATTCTGAATGTTGTGTGTGGTTTGTTTTTAAGTAGTCTGGAGTCAGCAGTTTTGCTGTTTTTAACTTTTATGTCCCTGTGCACTTAAATGCTTTCAGAATATTATTCTCAATTTCTGAGAAGTTTTATCAAGTTATATTATCATATATTATGTAGCTATAAAAACATAGTGGGGGATATTGCTGCAGTAATAAATCTGTTTGGGCATAGCTGTTTTCCCAAATACTGTAGTAATCCAGGTTGGGCTCAAGTTTTTAATTTTCACATGTGTAATAATTTAGCCTTATACTTTAGTCTATGAATTAAAAAGTGACACTGAACCTATTCTACTTTTCAGTTATATGTAACAGTTGATTGCTATTTTGAAATGTATGGATTTTACATCTTTGAGAGAATTGTTTATTTTTTTTTCCCCTCTATATATTCTCTGTTTAATATGTTAATATTTTAATTTTTACTTTTTTGTTTGTTTTACATCAAATTAAACTACACCATCTACTAAACAAATATCTTTATAATGTTAAAAGTGTTGAAAGCAACCAGATAAGCTGTAAAAAGAGACTCCTTTTTGTAATGTTTGTGGTTGCTTATTTTGAATCACAGACGGGTATAATATCTTTCAAAACTTACATGGTCCCCCAGGCTGTTGCAGACTAATTTAAGTTTTTTTATACTGAATTATATACTTTAGATCGGAATCTCCAAACCCTACAACCCAGCCCTTCAGTTATTAAGGTATTTTTCTCTGAAGAATCAGTCCTAGCATTATCAAACGAACAGCAAATTAAACTTAACACCCGTCTCTCTCAAGAAGAACATAATGTAGCTATACAATCTCTTAAATATACCAAAGCTCCTGGAAGTGATTCTTTTACTAATGAGTATTATAAGAAATATGCAGTCTAATTTATACCTTGCCTTTGTGACATTTTTAATGAAGTCATTTCAAATGTACAATTTTCTAAAGAAATGCTTGAAGCGATTGTGGTCACTGTCCCCAAACCGGGCAAACTATCTTCACCTCCTACAAATTTTTGGCCTATTTCTTTGTGAAATTCTGATGTGAAAGTATATGCTAAGATTATTGCCTCAAGATTAGCTTTGATTCTGCCCTCTATAATTAGTATTGGTCAGGTTGGTTTTATACCTGGAAAACAGGCACCAGACAGTATAAGATGTTTCATTGATATCATTGAATATTTTGAATCTAAATCTTTTCCCACTCTTTTATTAGCTCTGGCTGCAGATAAAACATTTGTTTGAAGTTCTGAGTAAGTTTAATCTTGAAATACCTATCTGTAACGTTGTTCTGTCGTTATATTCAAAACCTTCAGTTAGAGTTTTTTTTTTTTACAGAGGGGTTGCTGTCAGTCCCCCGATTTCAAATTGGACTAGACAGGGTTGCCCTCTCTCGCCTTTAATAATTGTTCTCATTATGGAGCATTTTGCAGAGCACATACATGGTAGAAAAAAAAAAGGTTGTTTGCATTTTCGGATCTAGTATAGTCTTACTGTAAACATTTGCAATTCTTAATTAAAATGCTCTTTCTTACAATGTAGTAAGTTCAGTGAGTCTTACAAGAAACGTTTGATCTCTTCTAAATGACAGTGTAAATGCTTCACCAAATTGTTTGCAGCTAATCTAGTATTCCCTTGTTTAAAGTAAGACTCAAACCAAAAATGATACATTTTGTATGTTACCTACTCCTTGTAGTTCGCAGTGATAAAACAGTTTATTATGTAATGGATACTCATTCTAACAGCAAACAATGTGAAAAACTTGCATGGTAAAAAGGAAAAAAAATGCTCATATTACTTGTTTCACATAGTCCATGTGTCTGCTAATCAGTCAAATGCTCAAAACATACAAAATGCAGGCATTTTTGCTAAAATGTTATTGCCTCTGGAAAAATAAATATAGAGTGTAAATAGGTAAAGCACATTCCAATATTTCCTATAATTGTATGTTTTGAATTGAAGACCTGCCTCTCCCCCTCATTTATTGGCCAATAATCTTATCTTCAATTTGACTTCAAACCATGAGGTAGTGGGTTCAAGTTCCACTAGTGACATTGTGTGACCATAGTCGCTTCCCCTGCCCATGCTCCTACTGGAAAAACAAAATAAATCTAACCTACAGTATATCAAATGTTGGATAAAGGCACCAGGCCCTTACATGACTATCAAAATGACTTTTGCAGCAGTCTGCAAGAGCAACATATATTTTGATCTAGTACAGATTTAAGGACCTTGATTTTTATAAATTTCCTATCCACATATCCATACTTACTGCTGGCTATTTCAGGCCATTGTAGCTTTTTGTAAGAGGTTTCTTATACACTCCATTTGCAAACCATTAAAATAAGTAAATACTTTCTTTAAATTGCTAAAATTTCACATGGAATTTATTTACTAATTAAATACAATCACAGTTAAAAGACAACATTAAAAAAAAAAGGAGACAACTTATAAATTGTTCCTGGAATCATCACAGAAAATCTGAGAAAATTAATCTATTTCATACATAGTAACCATAGTTCAGTGCCGTCTTTATTCTCTGTTTAAGTAGTACACAGTATACTTGTTATTTGTAAGTTTTGAGAGATATGCATTCAAATCATAATGAGCACTATGGATGTGAAATTGTAAAGCAGCAGCAGAGTTTAGTGTTTGCATGCATGTAGCAGAGTGTTAAGGATTTAAACTGTAGCTGTGGCTATGGCTGCTGTTTAAAGCCCGAAATTTCTTTAATCCTTTAAAGCAATTATTTTTCCACCCAGAGTGGCTGATAATGCTTATTGTTGTTGGAGAAGTGAGAACATTTTTTATGCATATTGTACTACTGCATTTTTATTGTTGTGGAAAGCTTTACAAAGCCTAGATCATATCTAATGGACGCTTCTGCTTCATGGCTGCCATTTGCTAGTGAAACGTGAAGTAGGCTGTGCGGAACCACTCGAGCAGTGCTGTAACGAAGAATGTTATTGGAAATTGTTTACAATTGTGTAGGAGGAAACATGATATTTCAATTGGGGACAGAAACATTTTTTACATTTTTTTTTTTGGAAGTTGTTTAATGAAGGGCCAAATCAGAGAAAATACCTTTATTTACTTTCATTGTGTCTAGGTTAATTCTTGTTTTTTATTAAATTGTGTATAATCTCCTTTTTTTCTCATTGGGGTAAAGGCAGACAAATTGAATCACTCAGATTAAGACAGTAAGTTGAACATGAGGATTGAACTGCCAAGCCTGTAGGAGTTAGTTTGAATTATCAGTCAGTAAATAAATTAGTCAGCAGAAGCTTGGGATGTCACAATACCAGTGAAATTTTACGATACTTAATACCTATTCATTACCATGGTAAAAGCAAAAATCCCATTTGGTGGCTTTTTATTAAAGTACCTCTGTTATTCAAGTGAACATTATGCCTTTTTCTGTAATACAATATAAAATGTATAAATACCAATAGTAACAATAGCTTTAAAATACTGTTATATCCATCAAGTAGTTACCCAACTATCGCAAGATGTGTAACAACAAATGGGGAGTTTTATTATCTTTGGAAGATTTCAGCATTGGGCTTAAAGAGAATGGTATTGACACGATCTACCTGATTTATCTTGGCATGTACACATTTTACATTTATTTTCTGAGCATTTCTCTCTAGTAACTGAAAACTTCTGCTTAAAGTCCATCCTAAAAATAAAATTTCAAACATTTCTATACTGTATCTGTACTGTTGAATTACTGAATTCCAAGATTATTTCGGACATTTCCATTTAAATAAACTCTTTAAAGCTGTTTTTGTAACAACATGCTTTTTACATCTGGTTTTTCATATAAACACTGTCGGGTCTGTATCATTTTCTATTGTAAGATTTATATATGCATCATTAACAGGTTAAAAAAAAAACGTTAGAAGAGTAATATTTAATAGATAATTCAAATTAATTAAAATCTCAAATATTGCACACTAATGGTGTGTTAGTTTTCCAAATCTATCCCTCCATTTTTAAAATTTGGTCCAACTTTAAAGCTTCTTGCATGGAATCAATCCTTTTAATCCTTTTTTCAGAACTCCTTTAAAACAGTCTGTTTTGTTGTTTTCAAGGTTTCTTACATGAGTGACCAGACTTTAATGCTTATGTCTGTGTACAAATCCAGAATTAGAAATTTACATAGGCAGTCATTACCTGTATTTAATAAATGTATAACTGTGAGACATCATTGCGTTCTTCAACGTACCAGTAAAATATGTGATGTTTTCTTATACTTATGGGTTATAGTAATGAATATTAGTTTGCTTACAAAAAACAAACAAATGAAACAAACTCAGTGTTTGCAGATTCATATTTAGCAGTGAAGTATGCTTTTTTGCTTGTCGCCATTTTTGTTTCTGTTAACACGAGAGGAGGCTTGTGCTTTGAAAAAATGGAATAGCTCATATAATTTCCAATATAGGCAAGCCAAATAGCCACTTCATCTGACTCCTGCTGTGATGTTTACTTGCTACAACTACTTTTTGTGCTGCCAGTCCTCCTACATCTGACACTTCTATATGCGTATCAACACCCATATCACAACTATGTATTATATATGCCAGTTTGAAAATGGATGGATGTGCTAATTACAATTAGTGGATGAATACATTTATTGCGACTGTGTAGGCACCACATTAAAAAGCGATTAATCTTGTTATCTTTTCATATGCTGAAATTCTGCTTTGAAGTCCAAGCATTTCCAGGTTTTCCTTTTTTGTTTATGTGGGTCTGTAACATCATCACTGTAGGTCATTTTTATATGTAGTTTTTAACTCATGATTTTCTTATGTATTATTGTACCTTTCAAAGTACTTTGTTCAGTTGCAGCAACATATGAGTTCAGCACCAAAGCAGTAGCAGCATTTACTTTAGTCTAAACTAAAAATTGGTACAAGGGTCTAATCTCTCCGCCAAACCAGTATAGTTATGTCCTTTGTATTGCCTTTTTAGTAACAACCCTCCATGTACTTTTTCACTTGAAAATGTTAATAAGCCCCTTTCATGTAGTATTTCTTAACATGTCCATACCACCCAACTTGAACATTAGTGCTGCACAAACATTTTTCTTTGAACTGATGATTCCAGCTTATCAACCTGTAAATAATGTTCACATATGAAGTTAATTTCCTTGTTGTTTTCAGTTTAAATTTCAGTTTCAGTTGACATTTTATGACTTTCATGAAGGCTTAGTGTGTTATTTTTAATTTGTCTTTTTATTTTATGATATCTTATAAGCTATTTAATACCTTTAAATATTGTCAGAGTTGGAATGACATTTGTCACTGAGTCAATCCCAATGTCCATTGCATCAACTTTCCACCTGTAGTAAAATGTGTGTAATCTATGTGAGTAATGCAGAGTACTCCCAAGAAATATGCTGTTGTTTAACCTGCAGGTTTTCAAGTTAAGGATATAAATATCTTGTTTTGGATTCAATTTATATTTAATTTGCTCTTCATAATTAGCAGTGATCATTCAGTTTTGGTAAAACAATAAAGTATATCTGTTCTTTTCAAAAGTGCCACAGTTGTCAGAGTTACTACCAGATAGCTCCAGAAGCTTGGATTAAATCCCAGCCTAGATACTGTTTGTTTTAAGTTTAATTCTATAGTATACATTGTTATGGGTTTTTACCAGGTACAGATTTTTCCTCCATAATCCTGAATACATGTATTATACTGTAGATTGATTAATGACAAGAAAAAAAATCCCCCTGTCGCAGTGAGTGTGCATCATCATTGACATTGCAGACCTCCTGGCAGAAGGTTTTGTTTCCCAAATTGTTATTAAATTATATAAAACTAATTTGATAAATAAAGAGATGGGTTAGCAATTCTTAATTTACCTTTTTTTTAAAAAAAAAAAAAAAGAATTTTACTCAAGGTTAAATTGAATCTTAAAATTGAAACGCACATTTACGTTATTTCTCTCAAATTTATATTTTCATAGAGACCAACACAACTACAGCTTTTTCTGTAGAAAGGCATTGAAAGCGATTCTTAAATGACAAATTATATCAAACTGAAACCTGGAGAGATATCGGAGTTAAATATTGTAATTTCCAAGGATGATAATGAATATGGAAACTGACCTAATGACTCATGATATAGTTTTAAAAACAGAACCTATTCTAACTACAGGAGAACTGGAAAAATGAAATTTTTAATTAAGCCATTCTAATGAGCATGGAGAAAGCTTCTATGATTTACCTCAACAGATATATAAAAGGAAATGTTAAACAGAAAAGCAGAGATTTAAAATGTAGATGAAATGATATTTAGTGCACATAAAGTAGTATATTTGTACAAAACATTACGTCACTGTGCACATCAAGGTGTAGTGAAGTAGACATCTTTTCTTGATAAATTATGACTACTATGACATACTAATACATTACTTATAAGAGAATTGAAAAAACCACTGAAGCTCATTTAAACTTAGAATGCTACAAATTTCTAACTAAGTTGGAAATTTGCAGAGCCAGGTGGTTAACCAGTGGAATTTTACAAAATGAAGTCTGATAAGTTGCCCTGTTAACACTACTGTATGTACAGTATGTCTGTAGAAGCCCACACTTTATGTCAGGCATCAGTTATACTTTTTACAGAGAAGAATACAGGCCCTTTGGAATATTCATCTTTAGATAATGTAATTACTGAATAAAGATTTTAAAGCATTACCAACTAGCAAAAAAACTATATTGTCTAAAGACTATTATAGATGCCCCCTATAATATTATCCTAAAATCAAATTGGATTTTTAAAGACAGATACCTGTTGTCAAACATTCACCACTTACATGATGTATTATGCACTCTCTGACCAAATGATATCTAGATGTCTTAGTGTCCTCAGATAGGGTACAATTGGGACATCTCTTTACTGTATTTTGCAAATTTGGGTTCGTTTTGAATATTTGTACCTTGACCAAGTTATTTTATTCAAACTCAAAAGACTCCATAAGTAAAATTTGTAAATCCAGATTATTAGAGTGTGGAACCTTCAAGGATGTCCACTATCACCAGTGCTATTGGTGAATGCTATTCACTGGCCATTTGTATCTGACAAAACTCAGAAATTAAGGGATTATAAGTGAAGGTATGGTACAAAAAATCTCTTTAGGTGGACAATATGGTTCTTTTCATCACTGACCCAAAAGTATCATTGCCAGTCATATTATATATACTAAATGACTTTTACAAAATCTGCGGATTTAACATTAATGTGAGGCAAACTTGCTTTTTTCCAGTAAACTCACTAGCACATTGTAATCTATATTAGAACACTTTCCACTGACTTTTTCAGAATAGTTTAGGTATTTGAGAGTTACAGTTGCAAGGAAATTTAAAGATCTGTTTAAACTCAGTTTTCACAGTCTGGTGAAAAGCATGAAACAAGATGTTAGAAGGTTAGCAAGTCTGTAATTCTCTCTTGCAGTTAAAATTAATATAATTAAAATGAATGAATATCCTCCCCATTTTGTATTCCTGTTTCAGAGCATTCCTTTGTACATTAGTTTTCTAAAAAGGATTTGTTAAACTGTTGGCTTAATCACAGTATGTAGAAAGCAAGTAGTTTGTGTATAGCACTATCTCACACTTAGCTTTACTCCTAGGTTTTGTAAAACTTGCAATTTGATACATTGAAGGAGACAGTGCTGATAGCACACCCGCATTTTGAACACTGCTCTGGAAATGTCCTAAATTTGTCTTTTGGGCAGAGATTTTCTAATTTATCATTTACTATAATGGCATATTTGCAGTCATCCCAAATCCTTTTTACAACAGAGTTTGGCGTTACTTTGGATAGGATTAGACTACATTGCGATAAGTTCATTTGCTACCATACATTGTTAGCACATTGATAAATCTTTCTCAACTGGAAGAATTCTAATGCACCCCAGACCCCCATAACTCAACAGGAAAATGGTATATTACTTAAAAATAGAAATGAACTTGTTTTGTGCAGAATTGTACACATCTTCTTTAGAACTGGAAAAGAATTTATGGTTGTTCTTCCAAAACAACTCAGCCTTGCCCCTAACATTGTGTGCTGAACTCCTTTCAATCGAAAGATATATGATTTAAAGTTTTTTATACTCATTAGTTAGCTTTTAATTTAATTTATTTTTAACAAGTCTTAACTCTTTCTGAGACGTATGGAATTAATTATTTCTGATTGGATTGAGATTTTTTTTTTCTATAGCAGTGCTTGATTTTTATATAATAACACTTCTCTTGTAATGCATACTTTTTGAAAATAAAAAGAGAAATAAACCAAACATATTTATTAGTTACATTGTTAATTCAACCTAATAACTTCTTATCTTATAGTAACAATGAGTCAGTTTGTCTATATAAAGAAGGTAGATTTTTAAGATTGCAAAATCTAGTGTAATTGCACCTTTACATGAAATGCTAGATTTAATTGTATGCTTTAGATATAAACAATCATGTCTTAGCTATATTTTTTTCTTTTCTTCAGGTGGGGCTGTCAGAGGAAGCACAGGAACAGATGCGTATGATGCTGTGCCAGAAAGAATCAAATTATATTCGTCTGAAGAGAGCCAAGATGGATAAATCCATGTTTGTTAAAATCAAAACACTTGGCATTGGCGCATTTGGTGAGGTGTGTCTTGCCCGAAAGGTGGATACAAATGCCTTATATGCTATGAAGACATTGCGTAAGAAAGATGTCCTTCTTAGGAACCAAGTGGCACATGTGAAGGCTGAGCGTGACATTCTTGCTGAGGCAGATAATGAGTGGGTGGTTCGTCTGTACTATTCATTCCAAGACAAAGATAACTTGTATTTTGTCATGGACTATATTCCAGGAGGGGACATGATGAGCTTATTGATACGAAAGGGAGTTTTCCCAGAAGAACTGGCACAGTTTTATATTGCCGAGCTCACATGTGCTGTGGAGAGCGTACACAAAATGGGCTTCATCCATCGTGACATCAAGCCAGATAACATTTTGATAGACAGAGATGGGCATATCAAACTCACAGACTTTGGCCTCTGCACTGGATTTAGGTGGACACATGATTCCAAGTACTACCAAAGTGGTAAGAAAGCTAAAAACTTATTTTCAGCACAATTTAATATTAAAAATTAATATCACTATTTTCAGTTTTTAAAATGTACAGAATCACTGAATGTATTGCACAGATATTAATTTGGTAAATTTTAGCATTCAGGGCATTTTATGGAGCAGACTAGGTTGCAGTACAGGATTTGATGTAGTAACTGAACAGCATCAGAACAGTAAATATTGTAAATGCAGCACTGGCAGATTGGAAAAGGTTCTTAAAATATGCCAGAATAGCCTAACTTCTTGAAGAGTCCAGGTTGTGCCACAAGAATTAATTCAGTTTTACATACACTTAAGCATGGAGGTCATTGGAGCTTTAAGCTCAAGTTTGGTTTTCCTTGAGCAAGTCATATATATATCTACCTACATGTGTACTTATCCCAAATTCCTTTATACTTTGTGAGGTGCATTTACTGGTTTTCAGTTGACAGGTGACCATGTGGACTTATCCCATATAGTTTGTAATGATGACCGAAAAAAAAATGTTTTCATGTATAAAGGAAAGAAAAAGGAGTATATAAAAAAAGGACATATCTGATCAGTATATCAGTCAAGTATAGGCCACTCAAAATATTCTATTTAAGTTTAAGCAAATGTACTTACTGCAAAAATGTGTTTTTTATTTCACTGACTTTTGTATTTCAATCCATTAGGTGTATATGCAAAGTCACATTTGGGTTTTTTAGGTATAAGAAGCACTCCAATCTTCTTAGTAGGTACAAGTCTAGTGCTGCCTCTAAAATGCACCTTTTTAGTTAAGCAACAAAATGATAAAACAAGTCTTTTCATGCATACCTTCAGAGCAGAGTTGACTCTATACATAGTTTAGATTTGAAAATGAAAACTGAAACAAAAAATAAAATGATTTTTGGTATTTTTATCAGAAACCAATATTCTGATTAGTGTTAGAGAAAAACCTAATTATGATTAGTGTGCATGATTTTGTTTGACTACTTTGTCTCATTTACGTTTCAGTGGATAAAGTAAAAATTAATTGATTATAAAATAATTGTGCATCTCACATATTTTCATTTTCTTAAAGAGTTACTTTTTGTTTCCAAAATTCCACATTTAAGCCATAGTTCCTACAACACTTACACTTTACTATAACTATATAATTAAAAGTAGAGTGGGTGATAAGTTGATTTGAGCTATAGATTTCTAACAACCATCTTACCACAATGCTAAATTAGTAGAAAATTTGCAAACAATTTTGAAATGTAAAACTTTCAATCTGAAAACATGTGCATGCCAAAAGAAACAAAATGTGATTTTTCTGTCAGTGTATTTGTGTCTTATTGGTGATTTTTTTTTTGTATGGACTTGTATGTGAGCTCTGTGTAATAAACGAGCTGACGCCTTTATGAGTATTTCCCAGTTTGCTACAGGTACAGTATGTGGTTTAACCTGATCGGTGAGTTGGTGTGGGCTTTGGCTCTCATGACTATACATTGGCTGGTGGATTTGAAACGGGAAGAAAAGACGGGAAAGAGCAATGTCTGGACCTGTGTACTGGTGGCTGGGTGATTAACAAAATGTTCAAGCCTGAGTGGTTAATCCATTTGAGTAGCAGAGTGTTAATAAGCATTTTGGCATATAAGACGTGTTCCGGTGTGCACTCTGAAAACTGGCAGAAAAACTATAAAAATACATTATACCAATATCTTCTGAATCTGTTGAACATTTTTAATTGTACCGTGATGTGGATTTTTGCCCGTACCACTCAAAATGAATTATAATTTTCACCTTGATACTTGCTTTAAAAAAAATGGTTCAGATGGCTAAATATGATTTCATTTCCTAATTCTTGTAGTACCAAAAACAATGTATATTTTTTGCTTTTATTGACTTGTCAATGCCGTCAAAGACATCATAGGAAATAACTGAGTTCTTTCTAAATATATTTAACCCATAGGTGACCATGTGCGTCAAGATAGCATGGACTTCAGTAAAGAATGGGAGAACTCGTCAAATTGCCGCTGTGGGGACAGACTGAAACCATTAGAGAGGCGTGCAGCGAGACAGCACCAACGTTGCCTTGCTCACTCTCTTGTTGGGACCCCAAATTACATTGCTCCAGAAGTTCTCCTGAGAACTGGTAACCTTTTTAATATAGTAAAGATATTTTAAAGCATGATGGGCACATCAAAAAAAAGAAATGGGTCAGAAAAAATGCAGTGAAATGGGTGCATTTTATCAGTTAGTAAGTACTGATGTTATGCAAAGCTTACTTTACTTTGTAGTAGAGATGACACACAGAAGAATGAAAAATTGTTTTAACATTTAAAACATACAGTTATATTAAGGATTGTTTGCAAAGAAGTCTTTAACAGACGCCAGGAGTTTAAAGTGGGTTTTCTAGGGAATTCTTGGTATTTGTCATGATTGGATAATATTGACATTTTCGCTTGACTTTTATGAATATTTTGTAGCCCAGTTCATCAGTTCCATCCTTTGAGACCTGAATGATCAGGTTTATTTTTTTACTTGTATTACACATTCTGTTTTGTTATTTGCAATGCCTACTTTTAGCGTAGGTACCAAAACAGAATCTCTACAGATTCCCATCTAAACAAAAGATTTATACGTAACTTGGAGTCCGGTTTGCTTAACCTGCCACCCTGCATTCTGCATAGCTCTCCTGAAGTTCAAAGTTAAATCATGTGAGCACATGCAAACTGATGATACCCTACCAGTTTCCCTTCAGACAGTTCTTGAAATAATTCTTACAGTTGTTTCATTTCTTCTCTTCATAAATCCTTTGCTAGCTATTAAAATAATGAATGACCCTGTAGACAAAAAAATAAAATATAAGAGCATAGAAAAGTGGTATAAAATCTTTGGCTCCCATTCTGTGCATTCTCTGGCGAATTTGAAACAGGAAAAAAAGACAAGAAAGATCCATGTCTGGTTCTGTGTGCTGGTGGCATGAGTGATAAACAAAAATTCATGTCAGAGGTAAATCAATTTGAATAGGAGAGTGTTAATAATCATTTTGGCATATACGACATGTTCCTGCTTGCACAACCCTGTGTTTAAGTGGTATAAAACTGCTTTCTAAACTCCAGCTCCCTGAGGCAAGGTAGCTGTTTTTATGCTGGACATGGGACTGCTTCCAGTGTCTTGACATTACACAGTGTAAGCACATCCAGGTCAGGAAAAACCCTGTCTGAATAGGAGAATTTGCTCTAAACAACTCTAAGCAGCAAGGAACACAGCCCCTGACAGGTAATCTCCCCAAAGCTTTTCATTACACAGACCCACTTGGGGAAGGGAATGCAAACCATCACATTCAGGGCATCAGTTCATCTGTGTTCTCTGCCTGTTGTAGTGGGTCCTTGGCAAAGAACGATTCACTTCAGTTGGGAGGCCTGCCTTCCTATATATATTTGGGCAGCCACACATATATTATCCATGGCTACAAAAGGGTATTGAATACAGCACTGAAGTACACATGTTGAGTTCCATATTGAACTGATTTGATTTGTGAAAAGATAGTGACTTTAAAAGCCAAAACCAGAACTAATGTTGTTCAAGGCACCGGAACCGGAAGTGTCGTCACTCTTGGCACCGGAGCCAGAAGTGACGTCGTTGTTGTTGAATCAGATTGGTTTTCCCGTATTTGGCCTGCAAAGACAACAGAAGTAGGTTTAGCGTACCGTGCCACCCCCAGGTCTTTCAGGTATTTACCTTCACTTGGTACACTCATCTTCCTCCTAATCGCACATGTGTGACAATATATATAATATATAATATACAGTATATCTCATATGAAAAAGTTTGGGAACCCCTCTCAGCCTGCATAATAATTTACTCTACTTTCAACAAAAACAATGGTATGTGTTTCATTTCCTAGGAACATCTGAGTACTTGGGTGTTTTCCGAACAAATATTTTTGGTGAAGCAGTATTTAGTTGTATGAAATTAAATCAATTAAATAAAAACTGCTCAACACTGATTACTTGCAACACCAAATTGGTTGGATTAGCTTGTTAAGCCTTGAACTTCATAGACAGGTGTGTCCTGAGAAAGGGTGTTTAAGGTGGTCAATTTCAAGTTGTGCTTCCCTTTGACTCTCCTCTGAAAAGTGACAGCATGGGATCCTCAAAGCAACTCTCAAAAGATCTGAAAACAAAGATTGTTCAGTATCATGGTTTAGGGGAAGGCTACAAAAAGCTATCTCAGAGGTTTAAATTGCCAGTTACAACTGTAAGGAATGTAATCAGGAAATGGAAGGTCAAAGGCAGAGTTGCTGTTAAACCCAGGTCTGGCAGGCCAAGAAAAATTCAGGAGCGGCATATGTGCAGGATTGTGAGAATGGTTGCAGACAACCCACAGATCACCTCCAAAGACCTGCAAGAACATCTTACTGCAGATGGTATATCTGTACATTGTTCTACAATTCAGCGCAATTTGCACAAAAAACATCTGTATGGCAGGGTGATGAGAAAGAAGCCCCGTCTGCACTCATGCCACAAACAGAGTTGCTTGTTGTATGCAAATACTAATTTAGACAAGCCAGATTTATTTTGGAACAAAGTGCTTTGAACTGATGAGACAAAAATTGAGTTATTTGGTCATAACAAAAAGTGCTTTGCATGGCAGAATAAGAACACCGCATTCCAAGAAAAACACCTGCTACCTACTGTCAAATTTGGTGATGGTTCAATCATGCTATGGGGCTGTGTGGCTAGTTCAGGGACTGGGGCCCTTGTTAAAGTCGAGGGTTGGATGAATTCAACCCAATATCAACAAATTCTTCAGGATACTGTTCAAGCAGCAGTCACAAAGTTGATGTTACGCAGAGGTTGGATATTCCAACAAGACAATGACCCAAAACACAGTTCGAAATCTACAAAGGCATTTGTGCAAAGGGAGAAGTACAATGTTCTGGAATGGCAGTCACAGTCCCCTGACTTGAATATCATTGAAAATCTATGGGATGATTTGAAGCAGGCTGTCCATGCTCGGCAGCCATCAAATTTAACTGAACTGGAGAGATTTTGTATGGAAGAATGGTCAAAAATACCTCAATCCAGAATCCAGACACTCATCAAAGGCTATAGGAGGCGTCTAGAGGCTGTTATATTTGCAAAAGGAGGCTCAACTAAGTATTGATGAAATATCTTTGTTGGGGTGCCCAAATTTATACACCTGTCTAATTTTGTTATGATGCATATTACATATTTTCTGTTACTCCAGTAAACTTAATGTCACTGGTGAAATACTATTGTTTCCATAAGTAATGTCATATATAAAAAGGAAGTTGCTACTTTGAAAGCTCAGCCAATGATAAACAAAAATCCAAATTAAAAGGGGTTCCCAAACTTTTTCATATGACTGTATATGTGTGTGTGTATGTGTGTGTGTGTGTGTGTATATATATATATATATATATATATATATATATATTACTGTATATATAATATATAAGCAGAATACCCACGCTTTGCAGCAGAGAAGTAGTGTGTTAAAGAAGTTATGAAAAAGAAAAGGAAAAATTTTAAAAATAACGTAACATGATTGTTAATGTAATTGTTTTGTCATTGATATGAATGTTGTTGTCCTATCTATATACCTGTATATATATAGCAAAATGCCCGCGCTTCGCAGCGGAGAAGTAAAAAGAAAAGGAAACATTTTAATAAAAAAATGTAACATGATTGATAATGTAATTGTTTTGTCATTGTCATGAGTGTTGCTGTAAAAAGAAAAGGAAACATTTTAATAATAACGTAACATGATTGATAATGTAATTGTTTTGTCACTGTCATGAGTGTTGCTGGCATACATATACACACACACATATACTATGGGGTGCCAAACAGGCAAATACATTGATTTTCTGAATATATAAAGTCGGTGTCAGAATATATAAAGTCAAAACTTGAATATATAAAGTCACTGTCGGAATATATAAAGTCAAAAGTTGAATATATTAAGTCATCGTCGGTATATATAAAGTCAAAACTTTTTTCTGAATATATAAAGTCAAAACTTGAATATATAAAGTCATTCCCGAATATATAAAGTCAAAACTTGAATATATAAAGTCACTGTCGGAATATATAAAGTCAAAAGTTGAATATATAAAGTCATCGCTGGAATATATAAAGTCAAAACCTGAATATATAAAGTCAGCATCGGAATTTATAAAGTCATTCCTGATTATATAAAGT
>JANRMT010062791.1:105930049-105992446 GCA_026402145.1 Polypterus bichir lapradei | reverse complement strand
GCCCTCCTGCAGTGAATCATACGGTAAGTACCTTTTCGTGTCAAAAATGTTTTGTCGTCGGATGCTATCGAGGAAGCGAGAAAGTCAAAAAGAAATTTCTTTGTGTACATTTTGCCCTTTCGTCTCCACGTCAATCATAACCCCACAGGGAGGGCAGAGGTGGCGGGAAGAACATGAAAATGCCATCTTCGACACGTTAATCCTGATAAAACTGATTACTGCGCGACAACAAGCAATGGGAGTACCTGTATTGCCATCACAAGAAGAGAAAGATGAAGAAGAACTCGCAAATAACGAAGCAATCATTACCTATTCAGGCGACGAGTAGATGTACTGTACTTTATTGTATCTTATCCTGTCTCATGTCGTAATGTATACGTATATGCGTGAGTTTGGAGCTTATTGCATTTCCTTATGTTCCGCCGGGGACTTGTCGGGCTGATGAGCGCTTTCGTGCGAAATTCGGACTGGTGTAGGCCAGTGCTGGTGGCATCATTGGCAAGAATGTTGACGTCTACCGTACCTGTTTTTCATGCTTACGGTAGTACCGTACTGTATATTGCTTTAATAAGACCGTACTGCTGTACTGATAATTTCATTAAATCCTGAAATGTTCATCCGGTGTTGTTGCCTACATTTTGTGACCGTATATACGGCACCATACCATATTTTACTGCCAAATGAATCCCGTTTACCCATCATCATTCCGTTTGCGAGGCGAATAATAGCCGGTCTCCAACAACCGCCAGTCTTTTTTAAACGCCGGGCCGTCCGAATAATTTTTTGAATAAACGCCGGGGCTACTATTGGAAGATATACGGTAGTCTATGTTGGAGTGACCGTTTTCTTCCTGGTATGTTACACAGTGATGGCTTATTTTCACTCCTGGTGATCATGTCTTGATAGAAATTGACTAAATTGTTTTATAACAATGTCAATGTGATTTTTATAGACAGGAGGTTAGTGCCAAGTCTAATAGGGAAAACAATTAGATTAAAATTGATTGAAAGTGAAAGGAAACAGGTTGTAAGGTATTGTTTTTAAGAACCAGAGTTTGTAAAATTAAATTGGCAAGGGTCTTATTAGTGTAGTAGGCTGCCACAATTTGACTATAGAGATACAGTTTCAAGTACAGGTAGTCCCCAGGTTATGGACATCCGACTTACGAACGGGGCCGCAGCTGCGACACATGCACCTCAGTAACTGCCGCTCCGTCATCTTCGGCCTGAGGACACTGCAAGCAGAGGCTGGAGGGGGGGCGATTTCCCTGTTCGCGCAGTGCAATGTCCCTCGGGCGGCTCCCGGCGAGAAGCGGTGACCCGCAGTCCATAGTCACCGGGGCCACAGCCATTGCTTGTGTGCAGGACGGGAGGCTTGATGGGGTGGTTCGCTGCCCGCCCACTACGCTGCCACAGCTACTGTTCCTAACTGGACGCAGGCTGGATGGCAGCTGGTAATGCTGCAAGCAGTGACCTGGTTGTGGATGAACTGAGGCCATTTAAGGTGAATGGGGCGGTGGGGGGTAGCATCGTAGTGTGCCTTGGTTGGCTGCCTGTTGAATGGGAGCTGTGGTGGGCGATTCACTACCCACCTTTGGCCGCACTGTGTTCATTCTCGGTGGGCGGACGCTGCAGGCAGCATACTGTAGTGGAGGTGACTGTGTGGTGGGCGAATGGTGAATCGCCCCTCGCTGCCCCCATTCATTCTCAATAGCAAGCCTGCTTGTACAGTTACGCACATAGCAGGAAGTTGTCTGATGTACTGAGAAGAGTCATGTTGACGATGGGTGCCTTCCTGCTGTGATAGCGTGTACAGTACTGTACAGAAGAGCTCATCTTAACCTTTTGTCTTCACCCTTCAACAATTTCTCTGAAACACAAATCTAATGCAAGTGCTGGTGATACAGTAAAGAAGAGAAAAACCATCACCATTGATAATAAAGTAGAAGTAATGAAACTCCATCATTCATTGGCAGAGCACTTGGTTACAGTCGGTCAACAATAGCATTTATTAAAATAATGTACCTGTTCCAACTTACATACAAACTCAACTTAAGTACAAACCTACAGTTCCTATCTTGTGCATAACCCAGGGACTGCCTGTACTTCTTAAGTCAAATAAAATTGAATAATACATTGAAGTATACTGCATAATTAAACTTTAATACTTAGTGGCTTTTTTAATGTTTTAGATTATTACTATTATTAGGACCAAAATACAAAGGTAAATCAAAAAGTAAATGCAATTTAAAAATTATGTAGTAACTACATAAGGCTTATTTCCTGTATATCTATAAAAAGAGAATACTATTACTGTGCTTTTGAAAGCATTTAATACAGTACCAGACACCACTTTGTGTAGGGTAAAATTTCAATATGTCTTTTCAAAAATACTGTCTATAGTAATTCTTACTATTTTTAATTTCATTATTTTTCTTTATTTTTATTTCCGTCTTTATTATCCTTTCCTGCATTTAATTTTCCATATTCCTCTCATTATTATTTTTGTTGAACATTTTGCTCTGCCATTTAATCAATGTGTGTCCCCTTCTCACATCCCAATTTCTTATCTCTTATTATGTACTGAAAAAGTCTAATTTGTATTAATCTTCAAATGATCGACTTTGTATTCTTCGCTCATTTCTAAGAAAATAATCTTCCACACCCTGTTTCTTTTGGATGATTAATTTTACTTATTTCCCTTTCTCACTTATGCATCCTATCTGATGTTGGCTCAATGATGCATGTTCCTACCACTAGACCCTCAAATAATGAGACATTTAAATGTTACGACTGCAACACCAAAGAAAAGCATATTTCTTGTGTCCATCCTTTTATTGTATCCCTTTGCACTTCTTGTCTGTTGTTTTCACCATTACTTTCTGTGTTAGTTGTGTTTCCACAATATCCTGCTTGAGATTAAAAATTAAATTGATGTTTTTTGTTCTGTTCAGTTGTAAAAGTATTTAAAATAGGAAAATATGCAAATGTGATATTTACCATGGATATTTTTCCAATTTTACATATAAATTACTGAATACTGAAGAATGCTTATGTGTTAATTTATTTTTTAAATTTTATTCTGTTTTCCTTTGTTTAGGTTATACTCAGTTATGTGACTGGTGGAGTGTGGGTGTTATTCTTTATGAAATGTTACTTGGCCAACCTCCATTCCTGGCTACAACTCCACTAGATACACAACTAAAGGTAAGAAGTAAAACAAATATCACACCTTTAAAATTTAAAATGATTCACAATGCAAATGACAAGAGTAATATAACATTTGCAGTTTTTCCTTTTATAGAGCAAGAAAGTGCCATATTTTTATTTATTTTTTGCATAAGTTGTGTGGAAAACAACATGAGGAGAAATGTTATTTTATAATTTTAAATTTTCCTGCTTTAAATAATCTAAAAATTAATTTGACCATCATCTAAATCAGTGTTTCCCAAACTCGGTCCTGATGAACCTCTGTGGCTGCAGGTTTTTGTTCCTGGGCTATATATTAAAATGTACCAAGCAGTTATATAGGAATAATGTATTTTTTTTCTTTTTAACAGTATTTTCATCTTGATTTTCATTCTACTTTTCTAGGTCTTCTAATTGTTTAATTAATCCAATTTTTACTAATTAGTGGGTCTGACTAAAGTAGTTGCAGCCTTTGATTATTCAGTGTTGTTTGCCTGGGTGTCTGCTCTGCTCGTTCTAAATTGTCATTAATAAGATACAACGAAGGGGGAAAAACTGCACAGAGAAAGGGCAAAGTATAATGAAATCAACAAAAGAGAGTTAAGCATTATAACAAAAATATTTCTAAATATCTTATAAATGTAAAAATCATGCTGCTAAGCTTTTCTGAATGTCGAATAAAAGAAGAAAATTAATTAATTATTTTACAATTATTAACATTTACTGTTTTGAGTAGTGAGCTGCTCTTATTGTTACTATTATAGAATAAAAACATACATTTGATTTGAGTCTGTAACAGCTGGTGTAAATTTATGGTACTTGTAAAGGTTAGCCTTTTTTTTTTTTTTTTTTTTTTTTTTTTTTATTTAGTTTTATGTTCTCAGAATCAAACCCACATAGCAAAAATGCTACTTGTTATAAGTTATCATTTGCTTGAAATTAAGGTTTAGTTTTTCTTCACACTGGAAATAGTTTCCTCAGTGCTGTGATATGAGGTAGACTGTTTTGAAAAAAGTCAAATGTGTACTCTTGTCTGTGTATGTTTAAATATATAGCTTGACATATCTCCTCTTCTTATATACAGTAGAGTAATAAGGTTTTATTCTGTCTCACTTTTCATAATTTACTATAGCTATTTTTTAGTTTCTGTCTTGCTTTAATATAGTTAACTGTGTACTTTTTAGCTCTATAGTGCTTACAACTTTGTTCTTTACTTTATAGGTCATAAATTGGCAAACAACCCTACACATACACCCTCAAGCAAAGCTGAGCCCAGAGGCATCTGACCTTATCATCAAGCTATGCCGAGGCCCAGAGGATCGGCTGGGGAAAAATGGTGCTGATGAGATCAAGGCTCATCCCTTCTTTAAAACCATCGATTTTTCTGTAGACTTGCGGCAGCAGCATCACCCTGCACCTTATATTCCTAAAATTACACATTCTACTGACACTTCCAACTTTGACCCAGTGGATCCTCACAAGCTATGGAGCAGTGATGATGATGCTGAAGAGAATCTGAATGATACTCTTAATGGCTGGTACAAAAATGGCAAGCATCCTGAACATGCCTTCTATGAATTTACTTTTCGACGTTTCTTTGATGACAATGGATACCCATATAGTTATCCTAAACCTATCAAATATGATGGTTGTGATTCTAATGACCAAGACACTGAGTCCCTTCTGGTACAAGGAGAGGAAGAATTATCCAGCCAGGCTGGTCTAAGCCGTGATTTAGTATATGTATAAATTTGTGGTGGTTCAATGAGGATTCCTTTTAGGTAGTAAGCACCTGCAATTTGTTCTCATAGGTATAAGTCGAGCTAATATCCTGGTGATGTAAACGGCTCAACGAAAATTGCATCACATGGTAGCCTTGGAGTGCTTCTGAAATTGTTGGTTTATTTACATGATTTGGGGTATGATGTTAAAATATCAAAAGCACTAGTCTGTTTTAATTTTTAAGACAAATCTTAAAAATAGTATTTACCAAAGCAGAGTAGATGGTGTAGGTACTTTTGGGGGGGGGGGGCGGCGCCATAGTTTCTGCTTTGTGTATCTGCCCCCACTCCCTTTTTACAGGGTGCTTTTGCGCTTCATATTTGCTGGTTTTTATTTTTTTAAGAATTATTGATATAAAGGTCCCTGATAATATAGTTAACTAAAACATTTTCAATTGGATTTTATTTATTTATCCATACAAATTGATGACTTTAATAAACTTGTACATCATTACTTCCTTGTTTATTAGGACCCACTCCAAATTATAAATGTGTTCGAAATATATTTGTAAATGTTTTCTGCTTTTTCAGGTATCTTTGGGGAGGAAAAAAAAGCAGTATGTAGTAGAAACAAGTATTTGTAAATATGTAATGCCTTTAAAAAAAACTTTAAAAACCTGTATATCTCGGTGCCTTTCAGTTTAACATTCTACCAAATATAAGTGCTGGGAAAATTGGAAATGCTCCCATATTTGATAGATCATGTTGAAATTATGTCATTGTAATGTACATGCAGGTTTTAGTTACCATGCTGCTTCCTGCTGTCTCTTCATGGATTTGTCTGAATTTCATTTGTCCTCTTCAGCAGTTCTGTTGAAAACAGTGTAAAGAACTTGCATGTTAATTATCATTTTGTACTTTCTAATATTATTTATTTTAAGTAATTTAGAAAAGCAATTTGAATTTCAGAATACTGCCAATTGTCCAAAAGATATTAGTTGGCTTGAATAGTTAGAATTTAGAAGCAACAAACCGATCCTAAATATTTAAAGCCTCACTAATTGAGGATTTTTTTTTATTTATTTTTAATTTTTTTAGAACTGCTGCTAAATAAGCTATTTTTTAAAAAGAACAGACAGTTTCCCTGGGCTCTCCCATGCCCCTTTTTACACTGTAAACATTAAGCTTCAGACATGCAGGAAATAATTCCACTCTATTTCACCATTCTTTTCAGATAATTTGAAAACCTCTAATTTCTATGTTTGAGCCATGGAAAGGGGTGCAAACAGATTTCTCACATATTTATCCCAGCATAACCAAAAATTACACCATCAATCAGCCTTTTAACTTAATTTTTGCTTCTGACTGGTGCTTTCTTCATGCACATCTTCACTAGCTGTTCATACGTATCTTTTTTTTTTTTTTTTTTTCTTATTTATACATATCAATTTTTTAAATTATGCTGTAAAAACTTGATGTAAATATTTGTAACACTTATTCATGTTGGTTTCTTGACATGCTGTCTTAGGGCAGGCCCTCTGCTTATGTGTATTTTGGCGTGAGTGTGTGTCTGTATGCGTTTCATTGGTGTTTTAGTTTTGTTTGTTTTCTTTTTCCCTCTTCATTGGAGTAGATTATAAGTGTGGTTTATTACTGAGAGATAAACACAGTTCATAGAATGCTTTTAAATTTGTATTTCAGTAAATCGATGAAAATGCTGCTAATAGTTCTGGTGGTAGCATAAAACTGTGAGAGAAGACTGGGTGCCTTCTAACCTTAGAGTATTTGATTCTTATCCACAACCTTTATGATTAAATCCACACAATGCGTGCCTTTCAACATCATTGGTGATCATAGTCTCTAGTGCAGCCAAAGTTTTAAAAGCCAATGCTTTTTTCCCAGCCTTGGCAGTGTTACATTTTTCAAGTGCTTGAACCTCCCAAAAGATATTTTATTTATATGAAGAGGGTTTTACAGATTACAGCCAGTTATTCTTCCAGTGAAGATCAAGCTGTGACCTAATGCATAATGTGCTGTTTTGACAGCATCCCTGAGAAGATTGTTAATGTTTCATTTGTCTTTAAAGCATTCTGTATCTATTCCTGAACAGAAACAGATGTGTTCTGGAGTGTTGAGTGAAATTACAAAAATTATTTTCTCATGTGTTCAGTTCTTAATGTAATTTTCAGTTGGTGAGGGGAATAATAAATCATTTAAAGGAATCTGATCTCAGTTGGTCTATTTGGCAACTTTCCAGATATGAAGAATTCATGCCTGCTTTTTTTTTTTTTTTTTTTACTAATTTCGTTTTTTATTGAAGCTAATAAGTGAAAACCATAAACTGGATATACGTGATTAAGGGACGTCCCCACCAGCAAATCCTGTGAGGAACAGGATTATACAGATGGTTATAAGTAACCTGCAAGACACACCAATGAGTGCGGCAGTCCACCAGCAGACAGAAAAAGAAAAGGAATCAATAGGTTTGAACTGCCACTGTCAATGGCTGATTATTGGATTTCCTGGAGGACAAAGTGATATTCATAAAGATAGTATTCCAAGATAAGGAGATAGAGAATGGAATATCATGTTGCCACATTGAAAGCAAAAGGAAAGGTTGTACTTATACTAGTATAGCAAACAACAAGGCAAGTGTTTTTTGTGTTGATGGACAAGAAAATAAAAAAATGGATAAAGGAGGAATGGGAGAGAAACAAGTCATACAACATCTCATAAGAGCTCATCTTTCCTAAAGATGAAAATAAAAGAACAGATGGTGAAACTGAGCCTCAGTGCTTGGAACATGTAGAGACCCAAATCATTAAAACCACATCCCAGTATTTTACTACCTAATGGTAGTCAAAGCAGTAAGGAGATGGGGTTGTCACCAATACAGAGCTTCACCATGAAAAATGGAGATTTATGCTGTATGTTCCAAATGAGGATGAAACCTAAATGCTTCTCTACTCTGGTGCCAAGCCTTCAAAGCAATGTGTGATAAAACGACTAGAGCTGCAAAAGACTTTAGTCTTAAACGGGTGAAGGTGAGAGAGGAGGTAAACAAGCCTGTATTCAATGGAAAGCTAACTTGTAATAATAATAATAATAATCATTCATTACATTTATATAGCGCTTTTCTCAGTACTCAAAGCGCTATCCACACAGGGAGGAACTGGGAAGCTTTTTCCAGATACACCTACAGTGCATTCGGAAAGTATTCACGGCACATCACTTTTTCCACATTTTGTTATGTTACAGCCTTATTTCAAAATGGATTGAATTCATTTTTTTCCTCAGAATTTCCACACAACACCCCATAATGACAACGTGAAAAAAGTTTACTTTTGCCGATTTTTGCAGATTTATTAAAAATAAAAAAATTGAGAAAACACATGTACATAAGTATTCACAGCCTTTGCCGTGAAGCTCAAAATTGAGCTCAGGTGCAGCCTGTTTCCCCTGATCATCCTTGAGATGTTTCTGCAGCTTAATTGGAGTCCACCTGTGGTAAATTCAGTTGATTGAACATGATTTGGAAAGGTACACACCTGTCCCCACAGTTGACAGTTCATGTCAGAACACAAACCAAGCATGAAGTCAAAGGAATTCTCTGTAGACCTCCGAGACAGGATTGTCTCGAGGCACAAATCTGGGTAAGGTTACAGAAAAATTTCTGCTGCTTTGAAGGTCCCAGTGAGCACAGTGGCCTCCGTCATTCATAAGTGGAAGAAGTTTGAAACCACCAGAACTCTTCCTAGAGCTGGCCGGCAATCTAAACTGAGCGATAGGGGGAGAAGGGCCTTAGTCAGGAAGGTGACCAAGAACCCAATGGTCACTCTGTCAGAGCTCCAGAGGTCCTCTGTGTCGAGAGGAGAACCTTCCAGAAGGGCAACCATCTCTGCAGCAATCCACCAATCAGGCCTGTATGGTAGAGTGGCCAGACGGGAGCCACTCCTTAGTAAAAGCACGTGGCAGCCTACCTGGAGTTTGCCAAAAGACACCTGAAGGATTCTCAGACCATGAGAAACAAAATTCTCTGGTCTGATGAGACAAAGATTGAACTCTTTGGTGTGAATGCCAGGCGTCACGTTTGGAGGAAACCAGGCACCGCTCATCACCAGGCCAATACCATCCCTACAGTGAAGCATGGTGGTGGCAGCATCATGCTGTGGGGATGTTTTTCAGCGGCAGGAACTGGGAGACTAGTCAGGATAAAGGGAAAGATGACTGCAGCAATGTACAGAGACATCCTGGATGAAAACCTACTCCAGAGCGCTCTTGACCTCAGACTGGGGCGTGGTTCATCTTTCAGCAGGACAACGACCCTAAGCACACAGCCAGGATATCAAAGGAGTGGCTTCAGGACAACTCTGTGAATGTCCTTGAGTGGCCTAGCCAGAGCCCAGACTTCAATCCAATTGAACATCTCTGGAGAGATCTTAAAATGGCTGTGTACCGATGCTTCCCATCCGACCTGATGCCGTTTGAGAGGTGCTGCAAAAAGGAATGGGCGAAACTGGCCAAGGATAGGTGTGCCAAGCTTGTGGCATCATATTCAAAAAGACTTGAGGCTGTAATTGCTGCCAAAGGTGCATCGACACAGTATTGAGCAAAGGCTGTGAATACTTTATGTACATGTGATTTCTCAGTTTTTTTATTTTTATAAATTTGCAAAAACCTCAAGTAAACTTTTTCACGTTGTCATTATAGGGTGTTGTGTGTAGAATTCTGAGGAAAAAAATGAATTTAATCCATTTTGGAATAAGGCTGTAACATAACAAAATGTGGAAAAAGTGATGCGCTGTGAATACTTTCCGGATGCACTGTATATACAGTTCTAAGCTATGGAGAGACATTCCACCATCAAACTAATCTTGGCCAGAATGATTATTACAGAATATCTAGCTGTTCCATAGGAGTTGAAAGTTGAAGGATATGACCTCAGACTAATATTTGGCACATTAAAATATTTCAGTCAGACATGGAGATGGAAGAACCCTGAAATTAATTCATAAGTACTCAACAAATTGATTAGACAAGGTAGTACCTAGGAAAATTAGGACACTCCGCATATGAATATTTTTTTGTTTTTTTTGATGAGATGCTTTGTGTATTTGTACAGGTAATTGCATTCTTTTTAACAGAGGTTTTGGAAGACCTTAGCATCTGAAAAAGTCTGCTACATGATGTGAGAGAGTGGATAAAACCTAAATACAAATTCCATTTGGCCCAGATGTTGATCAATGAGAATACAATCTTAGTGAGGACATGTGGCTTCGCCTGGAAAATATTAGGGAAAGAGGTCTTATTTTAGGAGTGTGTTATAGACCACCCAATTCAGATAGTAATTTCAACATACATCTTTTTAGTAATATCAAAAAGGCAAGTTTACAGGGAGATATAGTCATGGGGGACTTTAATTATCCAAATATTAACTGGGAGCACAAGAGCAAGAGTTTTTTTTAGAAGTAATCAGTGACTGTTTTTTAATACAGCATGTTAAAGCACCAACACGGCGTGAAGCCTGTCTGGATTTAGTATTTTGTAATAATCAGGATAGAATTGAAGGTGTAGAGGTGATTGAACCACTAGGGTCAAGTGACCATAATGTAATACAGTTCTCAGTATTTTGTAAGAGTGCAGATGCAAAGACTAAAATTGTTAAGTTGAACTTTGGTAGGGTAAATTTGGGCAAAGTGAATCGTAGAGCGTATGAGAACATGAGGGCAACCATTAAGAAGGATATCAGGGAGTCTAAAAGTTGGAGAGGAATATAGCAGATAAGGTGAAAGACAACCCTAAGAGATTCTTTCAGTATTTTAGTAGTAAAAGACCAGTCAAGGAGGAGGTCAAGTGCATCAGGAATAGCAAAGGGGAATTAAAAGATGCAGACAGTGAAATAGCAAATGCCCTAAACTTACATTTTTCTGAGGTGTTTACAAGTGAGCAAGTGGATAACCACACAGAGGTAAACGCGACTACTAAGGAGGTACTGAGGGATTTGGAAATTGTAGAGGGAGAAGTGCTGCTCAGATTAAATAAGCTGAAATCAAACAAATCACCAGGCCCAGATAATATTTATCCTCGTTTTCTTAAGGAGGCTAGTGAGTACATACAGGTGCCGGTCATAAAATTAGAATATCATGACAAAGTTGATTTATTTCAGTAATTCCATTTAAAAAGTGAAACTTGTATATTAGATTCATTCATTACACACAGACTGATGTATTTCAAATGTTTTATTTCTTTTAATTTTGATGATAATAACTGACAACTAATGAAAGTCCCAAATTCAGTATCTTGGAAAATTAGAATATCAATTAAGACCAATGCAAAAAAAGGATTTTTAGAAATGTTGGCCAACTGAAAGGTATGAACATGAAAAGTATGAGCATGTACAGCACTCAGTATTTAGTTGGGGCTCCTTTGGCCTGGATTACTGCAGCAATGCGGCGTGGCATGGAGTCGATCAGTCTGTGGCACTGCTCAGGTGTTATGAGAGCCCATGTTGCTCTGATAGTGGCCTTCAGCTCTTCTGGATTGTTGGGTCTGGCGTATTGCATCTTCCTCTTCACAGTAGCCCATAGATTTTCTATGGGGTTAAGGTCAGGCGAGTTTGCTGGCCAATCAAGAACAGGGATACCATGGTCCTTAAACCAGGTATTGGTAGCTTTGGCACTGTGTGCAGGTGCCAGGTCCTGTTGGAAAATGAAATCTGCATCTCCATAAAGTTCGTCAGCAGTAGGAAGCATGAAGTGCTCTAAAACTTCCTGATAGATGGCTGCGTTGACCTTGGACCTCAGAAAACACAATGGACCAACACCAGCAAATTTCATGGCACCCCAAACCATCACTGACTGTGGAAACTGTACACTGGACCTCAAGCAACGTGGATTCTGTGCCTCTCCTCTCTTCCTCCAGACTCTGGGACCTTGATTTCCAAAGGAAATGCAAAATTTACTTTCATCAGAGAACATAACTTTGGACCACTCAGCAGCAGTCCAGTCAAGACGATTCTGACGCTGTCTCTTGTTCAAGAGTGGCTTGACACAAGGAATGCGACAGGTGAAACCCATGTCTAGCATACGTCTGTGCATGGTGGTTCTTGAAGCACTAACTCCAGTTGCAGTCCACTCTTTGTGAATCTCCCCCACAGTTTTGAATGGGTTTTGTTTCACAATCCTCTCCAGGGTGCGGTTATCCCTATTGCTTGTACACTTTTTTCTACCACATCTTGTCCTTCTCTTAGCCTCTCTATTAATGTGCTTGGACACAGAGCTCTGTGAACAGCCAGCCTCTTTAGCAATGACCTTTTGTGTCTTGCCCTCTTTGTGCAAGGTGTCAATGGTCGTCTTTTGGACAACTGTCAAGTCAGCAGTCTTCCCCATGATTGTGTAGCCTACAGAACTAGACTGAGAGACCATTTAAAGGCTTTTGCAGGTGTTTTGAGTTAATTAGCTGATTAGAGTGTGGCACTAGGTGTCTTCAATATTGAACCTTTTCACAATATTCTAATTTTCCGAGATACTGAATTTGGGACTTTCATTAGTTGTCAGTTATAACCATCAAAATTAAAAGAAATACACAGACTGATGTATTTCAAATGTTTGTAATGAATGAATCTAATATACAAGTTGCACTTTTTGAATGGAATTACTGAAATAAATCAACTTTGTCATGATATTTTAATTTTATGACCGGCACCTGTATATAAACCCTTGACACATATTTTTAGGAAGTCACTGAGCACTGGAGAGATTCCAAAGGACTGGAAAATGGCAAATATCATCCCGTTATATAAAAAGGGTGACAGGGCAGATCCAAGCAATTATAGGCCAGTAAGCTTAACATGCATCACAGGAAAATTAATGGAAGGAATTATTAAGGATAAGATTGAGCAACACCTGGCAAGGACAGGAGTTATTCTGAACAGTCAGCATGGGTTCAGAAGAGGGAGGTCGTGTTTTACTAACATGCTGGAATTCTATGAGGTTGCAACAAAAGGATACGATCAAAGTGGAGCTTATGATATTATTTATCTGGACTTTCAGAAAGCATTTGATAAGGTGCCACATGAAAGGTTGGCATCAAGTTAAAAGAAGTGGGAGTTCAGGGTGATGTTTTTAAATGGGTGCAGAATTGGCTCAGACACAGGAAGCAGAGGGTGATGGTGCGAGGAACCTCATCAGAACTGGCCGATGTTAAGAGTGGTGTCCAGCAGGGGTCAGTGCTAGGGCCGCTGCTATTTTTAATATATATAAATGATTTAGATAGGAATATAAGTAACAAACTGGTTAAGTTTGCAGATGATACAGGTGGATTAGCAGGTAATTTGGAATCCGTTATATCACTACAGAAGGACTTGGATAGCATACAGGCTGGGGCAGATTTGTGGCAGATGAAATTTAATGTCAGTAAATGTAAAGTATTACACATAGGAAGTAAAAATGTTAGGTTTGTATACACAATTGGTCGTCAGAAAATCAAGAGTACACCTTATGAGAAGGATTTAGGAGTCATAGTGGACTCTAAGCTATCAACTTCCCAACAGTGTTCAGAAGCCATTAAGAAGGCTAACAGAATGTTAGGATATATAACACGATGTGTGGTGTACAAGTCCAAGGAGGTTATGCTCAACCTTTATAACCCACTAGTGAGGCCTCATCTTGAGTACTGTGTGCAGGTTTGGTCTCCAGGCTACAAAAAGGACATTGCGGCACTAGAAAAGGTCCAGAGAAAAGCAACTAGGCTGATTCCAGGGCAACAGGGGATGAATTATGTGGAAAAATTAAAAGAGCTGAGCCTTTTCAGTTGAAGCAAAAAAAGGTTAATAGGAGATATGATTGAAATGTTTAAAATTGTAAAGGGAATTAGTACCGTGGGTCGAGACTGTAATTTTAAAATGAGTTAAGCAAGATCACAGGAACACAGTTGTAAACTTATTAAGAGTAAATTTCACCCAAACTTTCTTCACACAGAGAAGCTGCAGAAACTGCATGGTGCTATTGAGTCAACACTGAACCTTAAGGAACATTTCCATCACCTTATTAAATACATGCCTTGGAATATTCAGGCTGTTATGTGGGTAAATTAGCATCCTACCTGTTACTAGATGGGTATACCTAAATTTGTGGCTGTAAAGTTTATGAATTACATTGAATATGTTTAATGAATTAATAAATCTAAATGAAAGAAAGCAATACATTCTCACCTTATAAGAGAGAGTGAGTATGTCATGGACTGGCATTCTTCCTAAGGTTGGTTCCTGCTTTAAGATACTAGGATAACCTGTTCTGAATTCAAATCAAGAAGTTAATTATATTGGAAACAATCATGGACAGTTTTTTACCAGGACACCAGAACTAAAAATGCTTCACTTGACCTTCAGAAGCTTACCTGTGCTGCTGCATGCTTTGGGCAGCACATTATCTGACTGTTTAAATCATCTTGATTCAATTCTTTCTGAACTCAATAAATAAGAATTTTATTCTTTTTGTGTGCATTTTCTACCCAGGTCCGATTCTGTTTTCCTAGTACATCATTTCTGTTTTTGTCTATGTCTAAGTATTATTACTTTTGTTGAAAGACACTAAATGTAAAATGCAGGCAAAATGGCTTTTTCAGTAACAATGATATACAGTATATTAACAGTAAGCAGTTCTTGCACAAAATTAAAACCAGTAAAATGGTCTGCATTGGGTTAGTAACCTGGAAGGTGATTAAATCACTTTTTTAGTACCTTCACAGGAAAACACAAATCATAAGGGGCTTTACAAATTACATCAGTATGTCACAACAAAGAAACACTTAGATCTTGAAGCACTTCAAAACCTGCATCAGGTGAGCTAAACAATTAAAACAAGTAAATATCAGAATCATTGTATCTAATTCTGGTTTAATATTATTGTGTACATGGTACATTGAAGGGCAGCATGGTGGTGCAGTGGGTAGCACTTTGCATGATCTCCCCATTTCTGCGTGGGTTTCCTCCGGTTACCTCCACAGTCCAAAGACATGCAGGTTAGGTGCATTGGTGATTCTAAATTGTCCCGTGTGTGTGTGTGTGTGTGTGTGTGTGTGTGTGTGTGTGTGTGCACGCCCTACGGTGGGCTGGCGCCCTGCCTGGTGGTTTGTTTCCTACCTTGCATCCTGTGTTGGCTGGGATTAGCTCCAGCAGACCCCTGTGACCCTGTAGTTAGGACATAGCAGGTTGGATAATGGATGGATGGATGGGTAAAATGAAATTCTTCATGAAGATGCTTTCAAAAAGATTATGCCAGTATTAAATAAAATAGGTGTTTGTGAAATAATTAGCATGATATTTACACTATTTAAGAAAAATATTGTAAATATGTAAGAAAAAACATGAATTTTTTACAGAGGCAAGTGTAAAAAATACAGTAGATGATGGAATGCATTTCTAACCATTTTGAAACTAATGGCAGAAACAGAGTAACCATTTAGTACCACTAGATGGCACCAGACAGCTTTGCGTGAACTCCAGAATTTTCTGCTGTCTTGCAGGTGAGTGTAGCTAGTTGGTCAAAAATTCTGGCTGCAGGTTTTCTTTTCAGCCACTTTCCTAATTATGAGCAAATTTCTGTTTCTTATGGAACATATTTTGTTGCCTGGATATTAACTGACTTGACTTTTTTCCGTAACCAGCTGCCAGCTAAATATAATTGGAAAATTTTCTCAGAAAAACAATCAAGAACAAACAAACAATATTAAAAATGTATGCTGACAAGCTGTAATAAAGGGTGTCAAACACACACTGGAGGGTTACTATGGTGTCAGGTGTTTGTTGCAATCAAATAAATTATTAGAAGTTAATTTTTCATATTCATTTTATGTGTTAATTTATTTACGTATGCCTTGGCAGTGCAAAGTATGATCATTAGGTGAAGCAAGTATGTAAAATTAAGAATGTGGCTTGAATTAAATCTTGCAGCCATTGCAGTCCTTTATAAACTGAGTTTGAGTCCCTGGGTCTGTGTCAACAGAACTGTAACTTTTACTATTATTTAGTACATGATCATGGACTGCCAAAGACTTATTTTCTCCATAAATGCTGATATCTGGAGTCCTCCTCCAACTGGCCATATAACAATTATAATGGTAGTGAAATTTATAAGATCATGATTTTTTAATGTTATGTCATTTATTAACCCACTTAATCCAAAATCCTGGACAGGGCGCCAGTCCATCACAAACTAAACACACTCTAGGGCCAATTTAGCATCACCAGTTCATCTATATTGTATTTCTCTGAAAAAGTGGGAGGAAACTGGAGCACCCATAGTAAACCCACAAGGACATGCAAACTCCACACAGGGAGGACCCATGATGGGAAATGAGGTCTCCTTGCTATGAGGCAGTACTGTTACCACTGCACCACACTGTGCCACTTGATTTGTGAATGTTAATCACAGAAACTTATTCTGTTTCACTTTCTGTATATATATATATATACTCAGCAAAAAAAGAAACGTCCCTTTTTCAGGACTGTGTATTTCAACAATAATGTTTTAAAAATCCAAATAACTTTACAGATCTTCATTGTAAATTGTTTAAACAATGTTTTCCATGCATGTTCAATTAACCATAATCAATTAATTAACATGCACCTGTGGAATGGTCGTTAAGACCTTAACAGCTTACAGAAAGTAGGCATTTAAGGTCACAGTTCTAAAAACGCATGACACTAAAGAGACTTGTCTACCGACTGTGAAAAACACCCAAAGAAAGATGCCCAGGGTCCCTGCTCATCTGCGTGAACGTGCTTTAGGCATGCTGCAGGGAGGCATGAGGACTGCTGATGTGGCTAGGGCAATAAATTGCCATGTCCACACTGTGAGACGCCTAAGAAGCGCTACAGGGAGACAGGAAGGACAGCTGATCATCCTCGCAGTGGAAGACCACGTGTAACAACACCTGCACAGGATCGGTACATCCGAATATCACACCTGCGTGACAGGTACAGGATGGCCACAACAACTGCCCGAGTCACACCAGGAACACACAATCCCTCCATCAGTGCTCAGACTGTCCGCAATAGGCTGAGAGAGGCTGGACTGAGGGCTTGCAGGCCTGTTGTAAGGCAGGTCCTTACCAGACATCACCAGCAACAACGCCGCCTATGGGCACAAACCCACCTTCGCTGGACCAGACAGGAGTGGCAAAAAGTGCGTGACTTTCTGCATGACAGCAATGTCAGTGTTCTGCCATGGCCAGCGAAGAGCCCAGATCTCAATCCCATTGAGCACGTCTGGGACCTGTTGGATCGCAGGGTGAGGGCTAGGGCCATTCCCCCCAGAAATGTCCAGGAACTTGCAGGTGCCTTGGTGGAAGAGTGGGGTAACATCTCACAGCAAGAACTGACAAATCTGGTCCAGTCCATGAGGAGGAGATGCACTGCAGTACTTCAAGCAGCTGGTGGCCACACCAGATACTGACTGGTACTTTTGATTTTGAGCCTCCCTTCATTCAGGGACACATTGTGAAATATTTTTAGTTTATGTCTTATGGTGTTGACTCTTTTAGTGTTCATACAAATATTTACACATTAAGTCTACTGAAAGTAAAAACAGTTGAAAGTCAGGGGACGTTTCTTTTTTTGCTGAGTATATATATATATATATATATATATATATATATACTTAAGGAGCAGTCCATTTACTTAAGGAAGAGTCTTTTTCTTTTCAATATGTAAACCTCAGACTATAAATAAATATAACACCACATCAAGTCACTTGCAAAAATACTCAGATGATTCTGCACTTATGGGGTGTATTGATAAAAGGGATAAAACAGAGTATAGGAGTCAGGTGTAAAAGTTTGTTTCTTGCTGCAAAGTGAATTGTCTGCATCTTAAGATCAGCAAAACTAAGGAGCTTTTGTACTTTTGTAACACCAAAGAACCTCTACATCCGGTCACTATTCAAAGAGTGGATGTACAGGTGGTGCAATTCTGCAACTATGTGGGGGTCCACATCAATGACAGGTTGAACTTGTCATATAACACAACAACTTTATAAGAGAGGTCAGAGCAGGGAGACTATGTTCCTTTAATGTAGGAAGTGATGTCCTTCATATCTTCTACAGCTCTAATGGGAAGTGTGATTTTCTTTGCTGTGCTGTGCTGGGCTGGTAACAACACTTCAAGAGAGGCCTACCAAATTAACAATCTAATTAAAAAGGCCTGACTTAGTTAAGGGATACACTCTGGACCCTTTGAGGTAGTAGCAAATGAGAGAGTTAAAACAAAACTGAAGGCCATTATGAACAATAATGCACATCTTCTCTCTGACATACTAAAACTGAGTACTTTCAGCCAACAAATCATTCATCAACAGTGTGTCAAGAAATGGCACTGGGGCTCCTTTTATACCACCAGCAATATGTCTGCATAATACCTCAATATGACTGTGACAGACAAGTCAGAGGTATTCTTTCTTTTAATTTTTTTTCCTTTTCAGTCAGTCCTTTTTTCAGTCCTTTTCTAGTGTGTGTTCAGACCATAGCATATATATAACTCTAGGAAAGTTGGACAGGGCCGTAGAAGGTCCTTAACACATGAACAGGACCAGTATCTGCTCCTTTGCGCAAGGAAGAACAGGATGAACACTGCCAGAGCCCTACAAAATGACCTCCAGCAGGCCACTGGTTTTTAACTCTCTCTGAGCAAACAATCAGAAACAGACTTCATGAGGGTGGCCTGAGGGCCCAATGTCCTCTAGCTGGCCCTGTGCTCACTGCCTGGCACTGTGGAGCTTGATTGGCATTTGCCATAGAATACAATAATTGGCATGTCCACCACTGGTGCCCTGTGCTTTTCACAGATGAAGAGCAGGTTCACCCTGAGCATATGTGACAGATGTGACAAGGTCTGGAGAAGCCGTGGAGAACATTATGCATGACCAGTTTGGTGGTGGGTCAGTAATGGTCTGGGGAATCATATTCTTGGAGGTACACACAGACCTTTACAGACTAGACAATGGCACCATGACTGCCATTATGTATCGGGATGAAATCCTTTGACCAATTGTCAGATCCTATGCTGGTGCAGTGGGTCCTGGGTTCCTCCTGGTGCATGACAATGTCCGGCCTCATGTGGTGAGAGTATGTAGGCAATTCCTTGAGGATGAAGGAATTGATACCATTGACTGGCCCCCACACTCGCCTGACCTAAATCCAGTAGAACACCTCTAGGACATTATATTTTGGTCCACCCGACACTGCCAGGTTTCACCTCAGACTGTCCAGGAGCTCAGTAATGCCCTGATCCAGATCTGGGAGGATATCCCCCAGGACACCATCTGTCGTCTCATTAGAAGCATGCCCCGAAGTTGCCCCATTGACTCCACGAAGATCCCAGCCTTGTCAGTAAAGTCAAGATCAACAAATCTTTCTTCACCAACAGATGCCCAGTGCCGCTAGACCCCACAACCTTTCCCAACACCCAGTCCATGCAAGCACTGAAAAGAGCAGAAGCAAGAACACACCCCTGACGAACCCCAGGATCAACTGGGAAAAATGCACAGGTTCTGCCTCCACTCTGCCCAGCACTCACAGTACCAGTGTACAGGCCAGCCATGATATCCAAAAACTCTGAGGGGATCCTGCGAAGTATCATGATGTCCCACAGGGCAGCTCGATCAACTGAGTTGAACGTTTTACAAAAATCGATAAAGGCTGCAAAGAAACTCTGCCAATATTTGTGTTTTGCTTTCCATTAGAACCCTCAGTGCCAGGATGCGATCGATGGTAGACTTCTTAGGCGTAACACCAGACTGCTCCGGTTGCTGGTACGTAAGCAAATGATCACGGATCCTATTGAGGCTGACCCTAGCAAGGACCTTACCTGGCACGGAGAGCAGTATTATCACCCTGTAGTTGCCACAATCCAGGCAATCACACATCCCTTTTCCAAATAGGGACGACAAGTCCTGTTTTCTAGTCAGTAGGGACAAATGAAGCAAAGATTGCTTGCAGTGCCAGACAGAACAGCCTTACCAGCAACCTGGAGAAGTTCACCCCGGATACCACAGATCCCTGCAGCCTTTCCTATCCTCCACTGGTTCACCACCTGTGCAATCTCAGTGAGACTGGGTGGTTCACAGCTAATTGGAGGATCAGCCTCAAGAACCGTGAACCCAGATTTATCCAACATCCTAGCCAGGGATCAGCTTTAAACACCTGCTCAAAGTAGCCAGCACAGCAGGTCTCAACTACAGCGTCATCCATAAGGACCGTTCCATCAGCAGCCCTGACTGTGACTCTCCAAGGAACATATTCAGACATGCATAATGCTTTGATTCCTCTGTATCCCACAGTTATTTTACTGAAATAAAGTATGAAGCATTAATGACCTTTAGCAGGGCAAGACTCACTAAACATATTTTAGACAAAGTATGGAGAGGCATCAGGATATCACATCCAATCTAGTATAAAGTGTCATGAAGGGTAGTGAGGAGTGATGGTGTCCTACTTGGGAAACTTTTGAGCCTGAATGATTTCCATTTATCCCCAGTGTATGCATGTGTGTACTCAATAATTAGCAGGTGCTTTACCCATTGTTTGTTCGAGCATATCAGAATAACTTTTATTCCTATCGATGTTCAACTGGATGATGGAATTTTCCAAAAGTGCTTCTTATTTACAAATACTGTACCTGTCACATGAGTGTGTGTTTGCTCAGAGGACAGAATGTGTAATTATTAAAAAAGTGTACATTTTCTTTTACGTCCAACATACATCCAATTTATCAATGCAAACTAAGCTGACAGCAGTTTTTAGGACTGTAAGGAATGACACATAAAAAGCAACCCAGCAAGCAATCAAGCAATATGCAACACCAACAACGACCCAAGTGAGCACCATGTCAGATGCTTTTATATAATTAAGTTCTTTCCAAAAGCACTGAGACAGTGTAGTCAAAATTGCTATTTAGACATTATAGGCATGCAAATCGGATTTAACATTGAACTCAAAGTGGCCTTTTAAAATGTTAACATACATAGAAATAATCACAAAAATTGTGACATTTTGTACTTTTACCATACACTTATTTTTTTATTACAATACTTACAACAGTCACTTTATAAATGTGTATATTTTACAATTATTGGGTGAAAGTACTGATGAGCTTTTTTGGGCAGAATCCTTTTTATATAACAATTGTTCAAGTGCTCTTATTGAAGCACTAGCAGGTTAAGTGAGTTGCACAATTAAAACCTTTTTTTATATTGGAATTAAAAGTCTGCTTGAGTTTCATTTTTTTGTTCCATGATAAGTACACCGATTCATTATATGTTGTGCTGTCAATAGTTAGCAAAAGGAAGTAGAACTAGGCAGATTAATACAATTTTTCCATCAATCTTTCATATTTTCTGGAGCAGGCTTGAGTGCCCCAGAAACTACAGTAGACAGACACAAGGTTTCACTGGCTTCTACTGCAGCTTTTAAATTCGGCAAAGGGTGATTAATTTATATTATTTTTCCCTTAGCGTAAATTGTGAGGCAGGATTATTCAAAGAGTCCATAAAAAAAAAGAAATAAGTGGAAACATAACCTAGTCTAGTTGCTGACTGTGTGTTCTCGTACCTCCAGTGACCTAAGACGCAACATTCTATTATATCTATTGATGTACAACGCATGATTTGTTTTGTCTCTGTGCCTCTTTGTTATTATGTTTTTCCAGAATACTGAAATATATGTTGTCTTTGAGTTTATATTGAGGACTTTGGTAGCAGGGTTTGTTGGGACTTTTCTCTCACATCCTAGAAATGTGTACGCTGGGTTGGCTAGTAACTCTAAATTGGCCTAATGTAATGACTGTGTCTTGTTTCTTGTTCCAGTTCAAATGACAAGTGTTAGCAGCCTCATCAGTCTTTACACAAAGACTGTAATGCAGGCTTTAAAAAAAAAAAAAAAAAGACAGTCCATTATTTCTTTAGCATTATCCCTTGCACTTCATAGTATTCTGCTATATCTAGATAATCTAAACTGCTATGCCAGAGTCCTGTTCATACAGTATGTTATACCTCAGCTTATAACACAGTTGTACCATCATAACTGGCCACCAATCACCTTAACCTAGGACTTAGCACCCTCTACAATTGGGGTTTGGACTTCCTAACCAACTGGCATCAGCGTGAACATATTGGCAGCATCAAATCTTGCATGCTGACCCTCAACACAGCTACTCCACAGGGCAGTGTGCTAAGCCCCCCTTCTGTACTCTTTATTTCAGTTTGACTGTGTGGCCAGAAGCTTCCCCAACTCTATCATTAAATCTGCTGATGACACCTGTATTATAGGTTGATCACAAACAATGATGTAGCAGCCAACAGAGAAAAAGTCTACCTACAGACTTTGTGGTGCCAGACCAATGTCACTGTTAATGTTGGCAAAATCAAAGAATTAGACAATGACTTCAAAAAACAGAAGGCAGACCAAACTGATATCTACAGTGGAAGAGATGCTGTTGAAACAATGAGCAACCTTAAATTTCTAGGAGTGACTACCACAGACAAAATGAAGTGGTCAAAACACAATTTGGCTCTTGTCAGAAGCTCTCTATAGCAACTCTACTTTCTTAGAAGTATAAGCATAGATGGTATTTCTCCATCTGTTCTCATGAACTTCTACAGGTGCACAGTACAGTTCATCCTGACTGGCAGCATCACACCCTGGTTTTGCACTTCATAGACTCAAGATCATAAAGTGCTGCATAGTGTGTTGAAGGTGACACGGAATATTACCAACACTAAACTTTTTCTTCGGGACATATACTACTACACTTGTTGTCTTAGAAAGGGAAACCGTATAATTAAAGACATCAGTCATCCTACATGTTCACTTTTCTCACTCATCCCTTCTAGTAAACGGTACAGGGCCAATGGCACTCACATGAGTAGATTAAGTAATAGTTTCTGCTCCCAAGTCATCGCAGATGACTTATGACTATGGTCTACCCTCCATTTCACATTAGCAAGAAGAATCAATACTGTCAACACGAACATTTTTCCCAAGATTCTCATTCGATTTCAGAGCATCCCGATATAGAATAACAAATTGTTCTTTAAAAAATTAGACTCAGTTATAACCTCATTTATTTGGAATACAAGACATCCAAGCATTAAAAGGGGGACCCTACAAAGACCTAAAGCAAAAGGTGTAATGGCACTAGCCAAGTTTAAATTTTCTTACTAGGCAACAAATATACAAGCTATAAAAACCTGGACATTGACACAAATTGATGAATATATAAAAACCTGGTCTGCTATAGAAATAATATCCTGTTGTACTTCTTTAAATGCCCTTTGTTTGCCCCAGTAAATGCAAATTATCATCAATATACCAATAATCCAATTGTCCATCAATCACCCACAATATGGAACCAATCCAGGAAGCACTGTTGCACCTCTACATGATAATCACCTTTTCTACCACCTCAAACCTATACAGTACTTAATGGTTGGAAAATGTCAGGGATTAAAACACTTAGAGTATTGAATATTGGTAATGTCTTTGCACCTTATGAACAATTACACTTCAAATTTAACTTCCCATCAACACAATTTTCCCACTACTGTCAAATCAGAAACTGCTAAAAGGAAATTACCCAATTTTCCACACCTCTAACCCATTTCTATACAAGAAGAAACACTGATCAATCTTGAAGACTCACACTGCATCTCAATAATATGTAAAAACATATTAAAGTCTCTCCTTTCAAAGATCCCAGGGTACGAAGGGTAAAGGATCTTTCATTTAACATCTCAGAAAAGAAGTGGAAGACAGCCATGCATAGAATGCTGTCTAATTCCATATGTACAAGGCATTCAATTATTCATCTTAAAATCTTCCATAGATCACATTTATCTTACTTAAAATTGTCCAAAATGTATCCAATGAAAGATCCAACCTGTGAATGTTGCAATCTAGCTCCAGCCTCACTGGGCTAAATGTTTTGGAAGTGCACTAAATTAACGTCATTTCGAAGAAAAATCTGTGAATGCTTATCAGACAGTCTTGGTGTCACAAACACTCCTAGCCCATTAACATCTGTGTTTGGTGTTCTCCCAGAGGAGCTTTAAGTGAAGAAGGATAAATTGATTGTAATTGCCTTTACCTCACTACTCTGTTTAAAATATGGCAAGCTTTAATTAAAAACATTTTAGAATAAACTTTTTTTTTTTAACGGGAAAAGGGACATTCTCCCTTTTTTGTCGTTTGTAAAGGTTTGCTCTTGCTGTTGGCTCTCCTCTCTTTCTCTCAGGTGGGGATTGGATTCTGTCTTAAGTACCGTTTGACTGTATGTAATATATTCTTCGCTGTATAAGTTACACTTGATCGCATGAAATGTTATTTTCTTAAAATATTTTTTTTAAATAAAAACAAATGGTACTGCACATCCATATTTCAAAGACACCGTTTCTGAATTTTAAAAATGATTAATAATACAGGGATCTTTCATTAGTTTCTAGAAGTGGACGATAATCAAAACCAAATTCACTTCTGCTGCATTAGGCGCGTCAGTCAAACACTCACCATCACACCTCTAGGAGGAAGTCACATTGGCACCCTCTTTTAATACTTTTTTTTTTGTTCTCGTGCATCGTTATATTGTCTTCCGGTTAGTTTGTTTTTTTGACCTGCGACATGTCATAAACCAGTGGTTTTGTCAGCTAGAACACTTCATCCTGCTACAGCTGATAACTGTGTTCCGACTCGAAAGCTGAAAGGGGGAAAATGCAATGGAGGCGGAGAGCGAGACAGGCAGCGCTCCAGCCACGACGAGCGGCTGAGTAGTCTCCACAGGCGCGGCACGCACACGGGCGTCAGGTGTTTGAAGCGGTACAAGCGCCCAGGAATACACCGACTAGTACGCGGAAGGAACCGCTCTTCGAGGTATAGTCTCTTCTGGCTTCTTTTATGGCACTGTAGGTCAATTATTTGTTTCAAATGTGTACCGTATTAAAATATCGAAATACTATTAAATGAAAAACGTGAACTCATTGAAACGCAGAACCAAAGTTCCGAGGTGGAACTACCCGCGGTTATCTCGGCCTGAACGCTTTGGAATCTCGGCAAACGAGTAATACAGCATTGTTACGAGAAAACATTATTACTGTTCATTGTAGTTTTTTGAGTCACGCAAGTTTGAGATAATTCTAATGTTTATGCAAAAAAAAAAAAAAAAGCGTGCTTCTCAAGCTTGACCCTGAGTCTTTCGGACGTGCAGACCAAAAAGAATTAAAGATCGGCTTTTTAGTTATCCATCCATCCATCCATCAGTTTTCTGAATCCCCTTATCCGGAATACGTTAGGTGGACGGGTGAAGCTAAACTGCCCCCTGGTGGATGTGTGTGTGTTTGATCACAAAAACAGAAAAATGTAAGCTAAGCTATGAGCTTATTGAGACCAGGAGAACAAAATCTATTTAAGAAAAGACTTCAAAAAAACGCACAAACTGTTATTTGTGAGTAATGTGGCTAATATGCTTTCTTTTTTTTTTTTTTTTTTTGTTTTTCACTTGCACAACATATGGAAGAACCCTCATTTGAATAAACCTTAATATGTCTTCTAATGGCTCTGATGCTAGTGATCTATACTGGAATCTATAAATGCCAGAAATGACTCTACTCCATTTGGCCCCTGAACAATGCCCTTAACCTGCAATTGCTTCATCCTGGGTATGATGTTAATCTACATACAGCCCTGCAAGTAGATTCTCCAGGTGTCACTCGCTGCACTTGAGTCCTAATCCAGGTGGTTTGTCATGTGGTGCGTGTGGCAACGTGCTGTCAGTGCATGCTTCCAACCTGTCTGCTAGTGGTAGAGAGTGTTGCAGACTGTGCTAAGAGATTTTTCAGTTAAGCAAGACAGAATGTTTGAGGTAAGGTTGTCATACTTTATTCTACAGGATGCAGAAAGAGGGAGGTTGACTTTAATTGAAATGCTCCAGTGAGTTTCACAGTCAAAATTATTTAACTGAGTGGAGCTGGTTTGATAATTAATGATTCTTTTGCCTGTATGGATTATCATAATGAAGCATGAGTCGACTATTCTGGGGAGAAGTAACCTACTGACACCCAAATTGTGATGATTCAGACCAAATGTTGCTGTGTAATCCTACATCTTCTGCTGTCTTGAGATGAGGAAGTCATTGGCAGGAGTGGAGGCTGTAGTAGGTAAGAGTTTTTCACATGCAAGGGTACTATTTGAATAATCAAGTTTAGGCCTAGATCTCACATAACTACTGTGAAAAACTGCACTTGTGGAGGTAACAGCATGGGGGCCACTAGTGAGTGTTACTCCCTTCATATGCATTGGGTGCCCCATAGGGGCATTAGGTAGGGACAGGCACTCTGGGTGGAAGCATGCAAAGCATGAAGGCAAGTTATCCAGTGATTGGCAATATATAAGAACAATGCAGACTTTTCCTTCAGATTAAGCAGTACAAGTTGCCTTTTATGGCAAGTAATGGCACACTAACACCTACTAAATGGAATTCTAGTCTAGCAAATGTAGGACTGTCCCTGACAGCAAAGGTGATATCTGGATTGTTTAAAACTAACTCATAGCCAGAGGTTAGTAAAGTGTGGTGATTGGAGAATAATCAGTGGTATAGCCAAAAACTGGCAGGCAGAAGAGAGGCCAAACTAAGGTCAAGACAAAGACAAATGAGAAGAGATGCTTGCTTCTGATTGCTAGATCAGTGAGCCACTCTGCCACACTAGAAGGATCTCAAGTACCTGTTTGGGAAGGTCCATAAAGGCAGTAGCTGTTCTTATTTTGTTGATTACTTTGCAGGTCTATTCCCTGTGCTCTTCCTGTGATAATGTATTTCTGTATTTTACTTTGTGATGCTAATGACACAATTACTTATTTGCCTAGCTTACTATGAGGTGTTCTGGGAGTAGAGGGCTTCCACAAGCCCCCCTCCCCCATCATACTTTTTTTACTTGCTGTTTAATTGACAATCATTTACTAATTGAATTCTTAATTTAAGTTAGTGACTCACACTATGCAGCCAATCACTTGGACCCATGACCACTCTTAGAACTACAGGAATTGTGTTCTGAATTTGATTGTATGGGCTGGCCTTTCTGATATATACCAACATTATTTTGCCCTTGTTGTGTAATGTTTGATTCATATGAATTTTTTAATTAACTGTGACTCTAGTCCAAGGATTCTTAAAAGGAGAAAATGAAATTACCTTTTTCATGAAATATTGCTCTTTCTGTCCTTCCCACCCCCATGTTCATACAAAGTAAATAGAGCCTTTCATTGTGGCACTTATTACACCAGGGAGTTTCCCCACTTATTCTGCATGTGAGTTTAGGCAGTGCCCAGTTCTACTTCAAATTAACCAGATTTTAACTTAGTCAATGTTATTATGCTGAGACTTGCCCTGTGGTTGCAAACTCTTTCGCCCACTGTTATTTTCATTTGGCAATGCTCTTGTCGGAATAACTTTTGGATTCTATATGGGAAAATTTTAGTGAACAGTCATTTTTTGTGCGGGGGAGATGGTGGAGAAAAAAAGACAACTAGGTGATTCAGAAAAACCATGCAAGAGGTATTCAAGTCTTTCTAGCAAGTAACCAGGTGCCACCCACACATAAGGGAAACCCAGATGAAATGTGTGTTGGAAAGTTTTATAAAAAGCACTTCTACATGCTTTTGACAAATGGAGTTCTGCTGCAGACAGTGCAGCAGCCCCTGGTCAAATCAGTGATCTACCTGTAGGACAAAAACATTGACACTGAAGCTCCATTCAAATTGCCATTCTGTGCCAATGCTTACTGTGGATGATAAAGAAATACTTTCTTGGGTTTTTACCATATTCAATTAAATATGAGTTTTGATTGTCATCTATTGTGAGCAGCATGACCTATGCTGAAACTAAAGAGTAAGAATAATAAGGAGACACTGAGTTGAAGGTAGAGAGAAATAAAAGGAGATACGACAGAACTGTTTAAAGGTACATCAGGAATAATTCAGTTAATGATAGTATATAACACTATCCTTTCACATCCTTTGGGTGATGGTACAGAAGAGCACTAGCCTCCTAAAAGCTTCAGGACACTGCCTTCAAATCCTTGGCCTAGTTACTGTGACCTTGCAGCCTATATGTTTTCCCCATGTAAGTGTTCTGTGTTTCATTCAAGTGATGTGCTGAGTATGGTTGTGAGGGTGATGAATTGGAGTCCCATCCTGGTCTAGTTTCTGCCTTATACAAGTACATGGTGTTTTGGAATGTCTGTTCTTCTCCTTAAACATACAGTAAATGGTACTGTATTAGTTATTCTTCCAGAGGGTGAAGCTGTATGTACTTTATGTTTAATGAATCACAGTTCAGTATTTCATCTTCATCACGTCCTGCAGCTAAATTAAAAGTAAAGGTGTCACCCAGAATTAACCACATCCCTTTTACTAATGGGTGTCATTCACATTCTCCATCAATTCATCCTTTTTCTAACCTGCGTATCCAGTTCAGGGTTGCATAGAGACTGTACTTATCCCAACAGCATTGGGTGTAAAGTATAAACCTAAGAGGCATATAAACTGTATGTCTTTAATGTCAACCTATCAAATTCGTAAATAAAATTCTGCTATAACCTGTACTTTGCAAAACTCTGTATTCCTGTCTCAAACTTCATCTACTCAGTTTTATGATGCTGTGTGGATTGGCAGAGCTGTCTTACTGATCCATAGACCTGAGTTCAGTTCCCAGCTTGATTATTTACGGTGTTTGGTGTTTTGTTTGCTCTTTCTATTGTCCTTTTTTCTGTGAGCTCTGGTTTTCTTCTGGGGAATCACATGTCAGATTATGTGGCACCTCATGTTTGGCCCACTATGAGTGACTATGAGTATGATTGGGGAGATCTGGTATACTGGCCATGTCAGTTTCTGTCTTGCACCAAGTCTTTTCTGGATAGTCATTAAAAAAAGTAAGAAAATTTTGTAAAAAAAATTATATTAACACAAGTTTACAATTGTGTTAAATAGTGCAGATTTCTAAGATAGTTTTCACTTTAAAAGATGGTACTTTATAGAAATACAGTAGAATCAGATATTGATTGTTGGGCAAGTAGAGCAGATGGACTGACACCAAATATTTCTAATTCTGAAAACAAGTAAGAAAGAAGTAATCTATTTAAGCACAATGTGATTCAATACAAAAATTGATAGTTCCTTCATTAACTGACAGAATAAAAAAAACTGTAGTCTCAGAAAGCCAAATACTGTAATGTTTAATATCTTATACTAGGTCAGTAAAGTGTCGTATCCATGCTGCAGTTTACATAATCTCTGTGGTAAAGTAAACTTTACAATTTTTATAGATCTAAAACAACATGATTAGAGTACCTTTTGCTGAATTAAAGTTACTTTAATGGAAAGATCCAAGTGTGCTATTGTATAGAAACATTTCAAGTACAAGTACAGTACTCATAGTGATGAAATTCCAATCCTTGTAATCACTTGTGACATTTTACACCATAACTACCAAAATCAACAGATAACAATGATTTTCTGATTTTATTTTTTTAAATGATATTTTTAAAAATGATTAAATCATAACAGTGTATCTAGAAATGGAAAATGTTACTGTACACAAAATGCATAACCTATTCTAAGATTTTACATTTACCATTTACAATTTCCAGGTAAGAAGAAATATCCTTGTTTTTATTATTTCTTTTTTAAATAGCAAATGTCTGCTTTGTTCTACATGTAAATCATTATTGATGTTTGACTATGCAGTAAGTGTTTTGAATAGTTCACTGGTGTAAATTTTTACCCAAATATGTGGCTCCTGATGTTGCCTCTCTTCCTTGTTCTGCCACAGTAACACCCTATGGCATTTATAATATTGGGCTTGGCAAAGTGTCATTTTTAGTTTATGTGAAGCTACTTCAGATTACATATTAACAGTATTGTACCCTTAATTTTATGTCTTCTAAATATCAGATCTTGTGTTCACAATTCTAACACAATATTCACTAAAGCACTGGAAGGATTATTATTATGAGATGTTCTGCAAAAGTTTAAATGCTTGATGAAAAAATCTGTGTTTTGAGGCTGCATTTGCTTGCTTTCATACTCCTATCATTAGGACAGAATAAAGAAAGCTTATGACCTGGATGACTAAAGTACCTGATTGTGTTGTTTGCTTTAATGTAGCAATGGACTATGTAAATGTCTTCAGTTGATAAAAACAATGATATACTTTATCTTTGCCACTAGCCTTTTGTTCTGAATTTGTAAGCTGCCAAAACTGACCATGAAAAAAAATATAAAAAGTAAACTCTCTTTTGCACATTTATAAAAAAATACATTGTAGCCGTGAAGTCATTTTCTAAGAAATATGAGGAAGTAGAGTTGCCAGAAACACTAATTATTGAACTTATGTAGCTGGAACAAATTAGATTGGCAAGAACTATCTCTACGGTGCCCCAAATGATATAACTGGAGAATATTTGCAAAACTACATGAGGAAGCTAAGTGGGCCCACTTATTCTCCAGACATGAGTGTTAATATCATCATGTTGCCACAATATCGAGTCGTTTACCTTTATCTTTGTATAGTGACTCAAAATTGTAGGTGATCAGATACACAACAGCAGTGCGTTTTTTCAGCACACTTGAAGATCGAGTTGTACCTGACCATATGTGATCTTAGTGACTGCTTTGGAGGGAGTTATACCGTTAAAAGCTAAGCTATAGTTAATGTAAACTAATCAGACATACTGTATATTATTTTATTGTTTTAGCCAGAATAGTATGTAGGGAAAATAAATTATCATTGATATGGGCCTGTTCACATTCCTAAGCAAATCGGAGTGGGTCTAAACTGTTAACATGTGCTATCACCTGCCTTTTATTATTAAGGTAATGCCTCTGCTTGGTGATAATCATTATAGTAATTTTCAAGTTGTTTTCACATCAGCCACAGTGACATAGAGAACAGAATCATTAGGGCTTGGCAAACCTTCCATTATTGGTTTTGTATTGACATATTCAAAATAACAGAGCTAAAGATTCAGCACATCTGGGAGAGGGGTCTCATTGAAAATAATTTCCTCCTCATTAGTTTTATAACTTTGAATTCCCTTTCAGATAGTTGCTCCTATATTGTTTTTTAGCTTGCCAAAAACAGCTTTTCGTGTCATGAACTTGTTTCTTTTGAATTTGGATTTGAAAGATTTATCTCAGGTTCTCAACATAGAGGATATACAGTGGTGTTAAAAACTATTTGCCCCCTTCCTGATTTCTTATTCTTTTGCATGTTTGTCACACAATGTTTCTGATCATCAAACACATTTAACCATTAGTCAAATATAACACAAGTAAACACAAAATGCAGTTTTTAAATGATGGTTTTTATTATTTAGGGAGAAAAAAAATCCAAACCTACATGGCCCTGTGTGAAAAAGTAATTGCCCCCTGAACCTAATAACTGGTTGGGCCACCCTTAGCAGCAATAACTGCAATCAAGCGTTTGCGATAACTTGCAATGAGTCTTTTACAGCGCTCTGGAGGAATTTTGGCCCACTCATCTTTGCAGAATTGTTGTAATTCAGCTTTATTTGAGGGTTTTCTAGCATGAACCGCCTTTTTTAAGGTCATGCCATAGCATCTCAATTGGATTCAGGTCAGGACTTTGACTAGGCCACTCCAAAGTCTTCATTTTGTTTTTCTTCAGCCATTCAGAGGTGGATTTGCTGGTGTGTTTTGGGTCATTGTCCTGTTGCAGCACCCAAGATCGCTTCAGCTTGAGTTGACGAACAGATGGCCGGACATTCTCCTTCAGGATTTTTTGGTAGACAGTAGAATTCATGGTTCCATCTATCACAGCAAGCCTTCCAGGCCCTGAAGCAGCAAAACAACCCCAGACCATCACACTACCACCACCATATTTTACTGTTGGTATGATGTTCTTTTTCTGAAATGCTGTGTTCCTTTTACGCCAGATGTAACGGGACATTTGCCTTCCAAAAAGTTCAACTTTTGTCTCATCAGTCCACAAGGTATTTTCCCAAAAGTCTTGGCAATCATTGAGATGTTTCTTAGCAAAATTGAGACGAGCCCTAATGTTCTTTTTGCTTAACAGTGGTTTGTGTCTTGGAAATCTGCCATGCAGGCCGTTTTTGCCCAGTCTCTTTCTTATGGTGGAGTCGTGAACACTGACCTTAATTGAGGCAAGTGAGGCCTGCAGTTCTTTAGACGTTGTCCTGGGGTCTTTTGTGACCTCTCGGACGAGTCGTCTCTGCGCTCTTGGGGTAATTTTGGTCGGCCGGCCACTCCTGGGAAGGTTCACCACTGTTCCATGTTTTTGCCATTTGTGGATAATGGCTCTCACTGTGGTTCGCTGGAGTCCCAAAGCTTTAGAAATGGCTTTATAACCTTTACCAGACTGATAGATCTCAATTACTTCTGTTCTCATTTGTTCCTGAATTTCTTTGGATCTTGGCATGATGTCTAGCTTTTGAGGTGCTTTCAGTCTACTTCTCTGTGTCAGGCAGCTCCTATTTAAGTGATTTCTTGATTGAAACAGGTGTGGCAGTAATCAGGCCTGGGGGTGGCTACGGAAATTGAACTCAGGTATGATACACCACAGTTAGGTTATTTTTTAACAAGGGGGCAATTACTTTTTCACACAGGGCCATGGTTTGGATTTTTTTTCTCCCTAAATAATAAAAACCATCATTTAAAAACTGCATTTTGTGTTTACTTGTGTTATATTTGACTAATGGTTACATGTGTTTGATGATCAGAAACATTTTGTGTGACAAACATGCAAAAGAATAAGAAATCAGGAAGGGGGCAAATAGTTTTTCACACCACTGTATCACAGTATAGTGTAATTTTCATTCTTTGCTAAAGAGACTGAAATTCTTAGTTTCTAGTTAAAATTGAAAGTATCACTTCATTCTATTCATTCTGTTGTATAATAATTTTCCAAAGTTGCCTTGGTTGTCTGTATGAAAAATGTTTAGTGCAAAATATATTCTGATCTTTTTTTTTCTTTACATAATTACTAATGTATTGTGAAATGTTCTGCCCGGACACAACCAACCAAACACCGACAGTTTAGAAAAACGCACGCTTTTATTAAACTAATGTCCCCAAACATCAGTCCCGCACACACACACAGTGCTCCAGCACCACAACACCCTTCCTCGGGCCTTTCACTGTCCGTGGGCCGCCTTTCTTCCTCTCGTCCCTGGAGCTTCGTCCTGCTCCAGCACCCAACTCCAGCTTCCTGATTGGAGTGAGCCAGCCCCTTTTATTCCCACCTGGATGTGGTCTTCCAGCAGCACTTCCTGGTGTGGCGGAAGTGGTGCCCTTGCACCCGGAAGCAGTCCGGGTGTCCCTGGAAATTCCTTCCTCCACCTTCCCAGGTGTGGCGGAAGTGTCGATCTCCCGGGCTCCACGACGCTCGGGGCGCCCCCTGGCGGTGGCCACAGGCACCAGTGGGCTTGAGCCTCCTTGCTTCTTCCCCGTGGTCCCCTCAACATCCAGTGCGGTTGCCCCCTCGTGGCCTGGGGGACGTATAGACCACCTCCCGGTACTCCCAGCCTCCTGTGACCGTATGTTTTCATCCATTTATTAGTAACTCAATTAATTCAATAACAAAATTGTGGTCAGACCCTATCTTGAAGGGAGTGGGGACAATATAAAAATCTGATGTGGATGGGGGGACCAATTCAATTTAGGTTATTCTCCCACACACATTTATGCTTGATCACTCCATACCTGCTCAGAGTTGCTGAATAACAAGCTTTTCTTTGGACTATGGGAGACAAAATATGAGTACCTGGAGAAAAATCCACACAAACATGATGACAGGATGCAAACACCATACAGTCTGTAAGTGCTTGGGATTCAAACCTTGTCCCATGGAGTTGTGGTTAGCTCCTATTCCACACTAATAAATTGCATATATGATTTATTCAGTTAACCTTAGTGCAGTTTTGTTCACACGTTCCTTAAAAAATACTTATGAATCAAGCAATTACGACTTAATAGGTAATTTATAGAACACTTCAAGGACAATAATGCCAATGTAAATGAGTTTAACCCGTTTGATTAAAGTATGCATAGGTGATTTTTTTTTTGTCTTTATGTGCCTCTGTGATTTTAAGTTTTATTATTCCCAACAGCTTGGACTCTTTCAGCTTTAAACTACCTGATGCAAATAAGTTGCTTGAGTGTCATCTTTTTCTTAATGTAAATTACTGTTTTTTAAAATTTATTTAAATGTTACATATGCGGTTGACATTATACCATAGAAGAAATATCTTGCTTTGTTTCTCAAAATGATAAAGAGAATGTACATGATTAGATTTCAACCAAGTGTGTCATTCATATACTTGAAATATGTATTTTATTGCCAGGGTTTACAGTAAAAAACAGGTTAGAGAATGCAGTCCTGAAGGGGTTTTAATTGATTGCAGTTTAAATGTATCTGAAAGGTACAAATTATGGTGGCTCAATATCATAGACTGCCCTACACAATGAAGAGAAAAAGAATATCCTAAGCAAGTGTTTGAAAAGGTAATTGAAAATCATATCAGAGGCTGGAAGTACAGTTGAATACAGTAAGTCATTAAGGAACAGAAAGGGTAGTGCACAGCTGTAAATGTGCCTAGAGAAGGCTGTGTACATAAACAGATTTTGCAAGAAAAAGACTAGTGAGGGAGGGTATCAAGAGGCCTATGATAATTCTGAAGAAAATACAAGCTACAGTGGATAGCATTGGACAGACTGTGCACGTAACAACTATTGTCTGAATGCTTTACTCAGTCACATCTTTATGGGAGAGAGTGGCAAAGAGAAAGCCACTGTTGAAAAACACGTGACATATCAGCTAGAGTTTGCCAGAAAGCAATTTTTGAGATTCTGAAGTCATCTGGAAGAAGGATCTATGATCTGATGAGAGATAAATTGAGCTTTTTGTCCATCAGAATAAACACCATATTTTGTATAAGCCAAGCAGTGCACATTATCAGAAGCGCACCATCTTCTCTGTGAAGTATGGCAGTGGCAGAGTTATGCTATGGGGATGCTTCTCTGCAGCCCTAGAAGGCTGGCAAGGGTAGAGAGTGAAATGTATGCATCAGAATACAAGGAAATCCTGAGGAAAACCAGAAGTAGTCTGCAGGACACCTGTGTTTTGCAAAAGGATTTGTTTTCTAGCAAAACAACAACCCCAAGGAAAATATCAAAGCTATTCAGGAAACAACAGTATTAATGATCTTGAAGGTCCAGCACACTCTCAAGAGTCCAGATCTTAATCCAAATAAGAATTTGTTGCTGAACTTGAAAAAGCCTGTTAATTTATGATCCCCATGCAAATTGCTAGAACTTGAGCAGTTTTGCAAAGAATGGGGAAATTTACACTGTTCAGATGTGCAAAGCAAAGCTGACAGAGACATATCCACACAGACACAAAGCTGGGATTTCTACCAAAGGTGTATGTACAAAATATTGATTTAATTGGGCTGCATATAAAATATATTGGTGAATGTCAAACAAGCCCAATTAAATTTACCATGATTCAGTTTATATAATGAACAATCTGAAATATTCCAAAGGATGAATATTTTTTACAGGTATTAACATTCTATCATAATCTTTCCATACAGACGGTAATTTTACTAAAAAAAAGTTTATTGAAATATGTGACAATAACTTGATATCATTGTACACATACTTTGAGAGTTTATTGTGTTTATATCCCTGATATTTACATAGGTACTGTTTTTATCCCAGGCACATGAAGATTAGGAGATTCTGATGATTTGATCTGGTATAAACATGTTTAAGTGTGTGTCCTGTGATACAATGGTGCAGTGTCCAGATTTATTTCCTTTCTTGAACTTTTTGAATTAAACTATAGTTCATATGACACTAAATTGGAATAAGGGGTTTTGAAAATGGCAGGAGCTTGACTGGTGGTATGACGACACAGTGGTCATCAGAAATATATAAGAACCTAAGAAATATGACAAGCAGTAGGAAACTATTCAGTCTGTTAAGCTGATTTGTTTAACAAATAGCTAAGTTGTCTTAATATCTTGTCCAGATTCTTTTTAAAGGTTGTCAGGATTTCTGCTTCAACTGCATGACTAGATAGTTTATTACAGATTCCCACAACTCTTTAGGACAGTTCCTACACAGTTCTAGGGGCCTGGGTTTGCTTCCTGGTCTGATCACTGGCAAGTTTAGCATGTTCTTACTTTAAGGAACAAATACATCAGGAGCCTGAAAATCAACATCACACCAGAAAATAAAGTTTCAGGATTTTTTTCATTGCACAGTGAAAGATTACAAAGTTAATTTTTCAGAATTATCTATTATAAATTGGCACTTCGAATCTTAAAGGAATACTCTACCCAAAAATATTTTTTTATATTTTATATGTTACTGACCCCAAGTAGTTTGTAATCTTGTTTTTGTGGAGACAAAACATAACAAAGTTTCTAATAAAAATGGGACTCAATTCAGGACAATAGCACACGATATCAAAAATATCTATGGAAAAAATTTTCATGTTACACGTTTTGCATAATCCAGAGGTTCACAAACTTTTTTAAGCCAAGGCCCCCCAAAATGTTGTATTATCTGGTCCCCCCAACCACCCCCAATGTAAACCCAAAGCTGAGAAGCTAGGCCTGATCCTGGATCTTGGCTTCTGCTAAAAACAGTCTCTCAGCTTGAGTTTAGTTAATAGCAAGCCTATTATTCAAACCAAATTCTTAAGTATAGAGTTCTGCTGATGCAAATGTTGTCACATAGCATGAGACCGCTCTAGACCAGGGTACGCAACCTTTTTTCCTGATGTACCACCTCCTGGAATTAAATTGGTTTGTGCCACCATTTTCTCAGTCTTACAATGTTAAGTTCTGAAGTCTTGGGCACAACTAAAGGAATACTTCTTTAAACACCCTTCCATAATACTGTATTGGGGAATTTTAAGAAAGGATATTGATGATATTTGTGAACTTGTGTGTGTTTTTATGTGTATGCACCAAATTCTTTTTTAATCCATTATTTTTATGTAAAACTACTAGTGTGACTTGATAAAAATAAAATAAACTTCCAATATTTTATATTAAAAAATATATACAGTTACAATAATTCCAGATCCAAAGCAGGAGAAAATAACTCACAAAGTAAATAAAACTTATGGTGTTAAAAACAAAAAACTCAAATGGTTTAAAGTTAATGTAAATGCTGAGCCTGTTTCATAGCTGACAGTTCGGTTTCTAGATACAGTCTGTTCCTATATTTATTAAGGTTACCATACACTGGTGATTCTGTCCTGAAACAAAAGCATTCTATAGTTCATTAATATTAAAAACACTAAAATGAAATGTTAGTTACATGCATTTTTTTATTAATAACTGTTAGCATTGTCTCCATTGTATATTATTTTGCATTACTCTGCCAATTTCTAAAACTGTTCTGAAAATGATGATGCAGCAGACAACTTTACCAAAACTAAAAACACTATACTTTGGCTGATTGGACCTGGGACTGTGAGATAGGGCTCTGGAAGACTGATTGCATTAGGGTGAGAAAAGCAATGCTCACATGTTATGATGCATCCTTTCGCAGAAATGTGTGGGTCTTTGCACACCTTTGCCAGGCAGCATCAAGCCTAGCATGGATTGAAGGGGAGCAAGAGGGAGCTTCATGGGCTTGATTTCGAAAAGGCTGTGGACGTAGAATACGAGAACGACGTTCCATGAACAGACAGAATTGAAGACTGTCAGCAGGACCACAGTGAGACAGAGCAGTGGAAGTGAAACACAACCCAGCATTAAGACTCTACTTCGGCCACTGTGTAAATACTAACAATTCAATTTTATAGCTCACAGCCCTCTCCATCTTTTATCATCTGACAGTAGCTCACGAACCATTCTGGCTGAGACCTGCAGCATCAGAGTAATAACTACATTGACACACTACTGTTTTCATACAACAATTGCAGAACATTTTCAGTGAATATAAAGAAAGGCAATTTAAAGACAGTCTTCAAAATTGATTTTTTTAATGTCAACCTTGCCAGGCTCACAGTTTAAAAAACATTCATGTAATCCACATGTCAAGTCATCTAGTCATATGCTCACAACACACAAAACAGATGCAGTTTTGCTAAAATATGGTTAAATAAATAACTCCAGAAAATTTAAATTGTTCAGAAACCGGAAGCCACTTCACACAGGATGTCCCTTGTGAATTGAAGACCTGTCTCTCCTCTCATTTATTGGTTAAAAGTTGTGTCTTCATTTCAGAAGCAATATCCTGTGTGAAAGGACTATGAAAATACGTCCACGAACAGCCCCATCACACAGACTTGTGCATCTGCACACAATGGGACTCTGCAGTCTTCAGAAGTAGTACATTGTGTGTTGTGTTGTTTTTTTTTTTTTGGTATAGCATTATTTTCAAATGTTATTGAGTATACTCAATGAGTTTATAGATTGCCTGTCTAAGTGGCATCTATGTGGCTGAAAGAGAGTAAAATAAGTTGTGATGTGTAGGCTTATTCTCCTCAGTGTGTCGTTCCACTTTTGTTTTTCCTGCTGTTGAAGAGGCTGCATCTTAGTAAATAAAAAAACACTCTGATATCCTCTAAAAGAAGAATGAGCTTTTTTTTTCAGAAAGTGTGATTTGCCTGATTTTGTGCTTATTTATACTCCTGTCGTATTTTGATAGTAATTTATAATGTTAAGTTTATGTAATATTGCTTTTCACAAGTTTATTTGATTTTACTGAAGAACCAATAACAAAAACCTAATATTATTGCCAATAAATTTCTTTTTACTGGACTTGTGATGCCTTTTTTGTAGGCAACTATTGGGGTGAGGTTAAAAAAAATAGTACCTTATGCTTGCTTGTAAATTGCTCACATAAGAGGGGTTTTAGGAAATGCACAAAAAAGTAGCTTGAATGTTACATAGATGCATCATAAAATCACTTGTTAATCGCTAAGATTTGTTATTTTTGGGAGGCGCTGCCCTGATTGGGTAAATTATATCATGCATGCATGTATATAGCGGAAATTATTCACAGATTCACAAAGAGCATGTGGCAGTGACGTAAAGTGTGATATGGAGTATGCTTACAGTACCCACACAAGTTACGAATTGGGCAGATACCATTAATGGGTCAGGTAATGACATCCCCTGCTATAACATACAGCCTTGCCTAACATTATGGAGTGATGCCAGCCACATGCTACACTTCAAATTCTTAGTGGATAGTTGGGTGAACAGGGGCACCTGCAAATCTATCAAATTTTCTGTGAAAAACTTCACAAATTTCAACCATATTTCTATAATCAACACTGTAGTACTAGGGTGTTGTACCATGTGAGCCATTATCAATGTAGAGAAAAGCCAAGCAAAATGACACCTTTTATTGGCTGCATATTTGTAATCTTTTTAGTTAGCCAATAAAAGGTGTCATTTTGCTTGGCTTTTCTCTACAATCAACACTACTATTCAACTGTCTGCAACTCGGCACAACAAAATCAAACTGGTTTGATTTTATCATAGCAAGTTCCAAGTCTTAACTGTATACCTTTGTGTCTTCAGGCTTTAACAGTGAGTCCTTTACTTGTAAGTACAAGGCATACATTTCATACAAATGGTAAGGGAAACAGCCAGCTGCAACAAAAAGGGAAACAATAGTTTTGGACAGTACAGATGTCTGTTTAATGTTTGGTTTTTGTCATAACATAAGATTGAAAAAAGAAAAAAAAGATAGGCAGAGACTGCAACACAATACAAGATTTGAAACCGTTACAAAAGTCCTAAGGAAATCATATAAGCAGTCACACTTAGTGATTGCAAATTATACAGTACAGTTTGACACCATCCAAGGCAACCGTATTAAGCAAATGTATTCATTAAATTTACCATGCTCTACAATTTATATCAAGTCCTGTGATGTAATGCAAGTTAAGGTCAATTGGCTCTCGTTTTCACTAACCCGAAGAATGGGGTTGGACTAGTATAAGGCTCAAGAGTATGGCAACTACTTGGTTTCAATGTTTTTCCAATGCAAATAAGAACACTGAAGGAGATATTACTTCTATGTTGATAACATAAAATGTTCGTAACCAGATTTTCTATCATTAATAGATGCTTACTTTATAGTGTTTTTTTTTTTCTTGACACTGCTTATTATTAAGCAGAATTCCTTTTTTCCCCGGAACATTTAGGAAGACTGGTACAGTATTTCCAAATTGAGCTCACTTGTTAGCAAAGATTACAAGTAACCAGGCAATCATATACTGATTAGTTAAAAGTACTTGAGTAAAGAAAACAATTGTATATGAATGCCCAAAAGCACTTTTTTAATAGTGCATTGTGGCAAAGAAGTGAAACTGCACATTCTAAAGTAAATCCACTGCTATTTTCCTGGGAAAACAACAGATAACCACATTGCACACTCTGTACAGAAGGCTAACTCCTATCAAAATTATTTTCTTTGTTTATCTTCACTGTGAATAAAATATCAGAACATTTCTGAAGTGAATGGCATCAAAGATTTGTGGGATTACACAGGCTGATAATTATCCAGGTATCACATATTTCAAGTACTAAGTCAGGACAAATGGGGCCTAAGAAATTTCATAACTCACTCTGAAACAGTGGTAAAAAAAAAAAAAAAATCATGTTGATTCCAGGCTGTATTTAACACAAGGTACTGACAGCAGCACCCCATCAGGGTTTAACCTTCATCTTTTCTATCTAGACTGTAAGGGCCACTTTATACTTCACGCTCAGAACGCGCATGCATCATGGCAGCCATGTGCTCCCAGCATTAATTTGACGCTTCTGCTGATCATGTCCTTAGAAATTAACGCGACGTGTGTTCAAGTTGGAACGTGATGTCTGAGTTTCTGTTTACTATCAACATGTGACAGCAAACCGCTTTGCAGATCCTACAGGATCAATGTGTGTGCTTCAACGCTGGATGAGTGTTTCAATGTAGTGAAGCAAAATGCTGACATACAAATGTATTCGTGGTGCTTTCATATTCAAGCATCACATATTCCCGATTGTAATGATAGCATACTGTACATTTTAAAGGTCTCACATACCATCTACTGTGCCATCCTTTTTTTTTTTTTTTTTTTTTTTTGCACCTTTACAACAGCATCAGAATGTACGGCAGCGTATTTGAGCCACAGAGAACAAAAAATTAAGGACACTGTCAAAAGGACTATTTTGTGATTACAGTGGAAATTTCAGCTTTAATCTCAACATTTTCACTTTAATCTTGTAGTTTTTTTTAGTCATTAAAGTAGACCATCATAAACATCATCTTAAAACTGACCCAGTGGTTAATCGCTACATGCTTCTGGGGCTTTGTCCTGAACTGACAGCAGCAGCAAGCAGCAATGACCACACAGAACACATTACATGTATGATATTCCAGCTCTCTACACATTTAGAATCCTTAGATTTATACTTAATATCACTTTCATGATGAAATGCATTAAAGTATGTATATTACATTTTACAGATAAATCGCCAATTTAAATAATGAATACTGTTAATAATTACACATGTGGGGATGGCACAGTAGCAGAGTGGCAGTGCTGCTGCCTTGTAGGAAGTCATGTCTCTTGTGTTCCCTGCCTGGAGTTTGCATGTCTTCCGGATGGGTTTCCTTCAAAAGACATGCAGGTTTGAGGATTCGGTGATGCTAATATGATGCTAGTGTATGTGTGTGCTTGTATTCACCTTGCAATGAGCTGATTGTTTCTGCCTCGCGCCTGATGCATGCTGGATTGGGTGGATCCCTGGATTGATTGATTGATGTAATCATTAAACATCCATCCTTTTCAGAGATATTGTGGCAAGGTGTACTTGGAATTTAATGGATGTTTCAGGCAATTCACAACACAGGGGAGCTGAACATTTTCTCACCGTGATGATATCTCGCACTGCCACCTGGTGGAATTTTCCAGATTTATGTAAAATACGCACACAAGTATAAACAGTACACAGTTGCATAGCAGAAGCGTCTGCAGGAGCACGCGTCCCGTCCCGTGAAGTATAAACCTGGCCTAAGAACACAAACGTTAGCTCCAAACATAAACAAAACTGGCAAAAGGTATGGCACATTTCTTAAATGAACAAACAAAACAGCCTTTAAAACGAATACCCGTGAATGCTAACAACAAATTTTAAAGATGTCTTCAGTCCATATGCTGTTTGCATTTGTTGTGTGCAAAACTATAACAAATGTCATGTTGTGTGTAGAGGTTAAATATTCACATTGCTATGAAATACTTTTGAGAAAGTGGCATTTTTGGTTTTAAAGTAAAACTCCTAGCAAAATTATTTGTACTTATTGTCATTTATTGCTTGTAATATTTAAACCTTGAGCCTGTCTGTTTTGGTCAGTTGGTTCAATAGGTAATTCCTGCCACTTATGCTTCTCATCGCAACATTTACAGCAACTGCTAACAGTGAAGGTGAGCAATAATAAAGAATATGCAGCATATTTCTTTATATGGATAACTGGCAAAATCACATTAATCACCAACAAACTCGTATAGATATTCTTGAAGACTGTATCTTGATAGATCCCGCTTTATGCTATTATTTGCAACACGTTGCTTGGGTCTCTGGCTTAACAGATTTAGGTACTTGTGTTTAATTCTATGCCAGTTTATTTTATCTGTTTGGTGTTTGCATGTTCTTTTGCTGTTTATTATATGCATTTTTATAGTAGTATAGTTTACAACCACATCTGAAAGACATGGATGTCAGGTTAAGTTTGAACTCTTAACTTGGTTAAAGCAAATGTGCATAAGTGTGTTTTATGATAAACTGTTCTTCTGTTCAGGGTTGGTTTCTGTCTTTCACCCAATGCATGTCCCTTGAGCCGATATAGAAACAGTAGGTTTAGAAAATGGATAGATTATTCTTAATTAACTGCATTCTCACCTAAACTGCCATTTTTTAACTCTGAGCTGTAGTTTGAAACTCCCTATCTGATTTAAAGGAGTTGGAGTCAATCTACATACCCATAGGAATGTCACTAGAAAGAGAGAGAGAGAGAGAGATGAATAAGTCAGCCTTCTTTTGTAAATATGAAATATGGAACAAAACATCAATCTATTTTAGCACTCAAGTTAAAAAAGGCAAATTACAACCCAGTATAGACTGCTAATGTGAAAGTGGTTTTCAGTCATATGGAGTCTACTGCCTACTGTCCTGTTTGAATTTTTATTTTCAATATTAAGTGTATTTAATTCGGTTTCCATTGTGTGTAATTGGAAATAAGTCACATGTTTATCTTGAGGGTCATTCCATGTCAAATCAACCAATGGTCCACAAAATTGAAACATTTGGTCCAGATGACCCAGCTTGGTCAAGGCAGCCCCTTGAAATTGACCAAAATTTAATTTGAATTTTTGGCTTACCTATGTTTAGTCCTCAGAAACACATTTCTAACCAATATAGACTTTTGATTTTTTTCCTTATTAAGATAACTTTATAGGCTTTCTGAAAAAGCAACAAACAGAAAAGTAATTGTATCAGAGTTTTAACAGCAGACCTCTCAAACCCAAGAAATCATTTTGGATTTAATTTTCAGAGCACCCTAACAGCATGTGGGAATGTGCAGATAATTTAAAAAATATTTTTCATTTATTCTGCATTGCTCCTCCTTTCTCAAAACACAAACCTTACTTTTCTTATGCAAATCTTTCATGTTTATTTTCCATCCTGTACATATGCTCGATGTTTCAATAACGGTAATCATTGAGCTTTCAATCAGTAAGCTATCAAAAGTGTCAGACTTTTCTCATATCAAATGAAAAAGTCCTATCTCATGTTGCTGAACAGAGAGTGTGATTTTTCTATGGCCAAAAAAGTACTTGGTACTCGAGAATACCACTGTTACATCCCTACAGTAAATTCAAAGTCAGCCGGCTGTCTGGTGAATACAGTCAATTGACAATCCACCATTGAAGCAGCAGCTGAGTTCCTGCCCTCTCAAGATCACACTCCTGATGGATCGTATGCAACCCTCACCTTAGACCAGTGGCCTGTTGGAGGCTATGTTGGGAGCATGTATGATGAAAAATGTTGAATTGATGTGATTCATGACAAGAGTGAAGCAGAATTAAACATCCTGATATGCTTCATGCATCCAAATTATCCTGCACAGTCTTTCTATTGGCCATGTAGAGATGATATTTTTTGGGTACCATTACATTGTGTCATTGCGCTGCTTAGTGCACCCACAATGGTCAGTAGGAGGCAGTACACTCTACACTTCAATTGAAACAGAAATAAAATGGGTTACATTCTTGCTGCTGCAATACCAAGATGTTAACATTTCATTATAATTAGTGTTGTATTTAGTGATAAATCAAGCAGCTGTTGTTCATGTGTTGTGTTTAATGTGCCTTTGGTGATTTATGAGGAACCTGATGATTATCATTACTGACAAATGGTGAATTTAACCCATGTTTAGAATGGAAAATAAAAATAAAAGATTTGTATAAGAAAAGAAAGACTTGTTTTTTTGAGAGAGAATTAAAAAAGGGTGGACATTCTTCATTCTTGTTTTATAACCTTTTGAAAATCCCTGTGTAGGTATCTAAACATGGAAAAAATACAGCAGGCTGTATCAATTAAAAGTGTGCTATGGAAATCCAAAGACGCAAAATATTTTTTCCATTTTTTGAAGGTCTGCTCTTACCAAGTGGTGTCATTTGGACCAAACATTTTAATTTCTTTATGTACTAAACCTCTAAAGGTGCCCATATGCAAAATTTAAATCTGCTAGGTAGTTTTAGTTCTTGAGACTTGGTGTTGTGAAATTGATGAAAAAATAAAGTCATGTCAAATTTGACACCCCTCTCTCCTCACAAAATTGGCTGTATCTTGGAAAGTATCAATCTGACATCAAAATAATTTTACAGGGTTGTCTCCTGGATAACATGGGTATACCTGGTATTTTTTTTTAGAATTGTTTGAGACCGATATGTGAGGGACAAAAAATAAGCATAGGTCTTGTCGAATTTATAACAAAGACCCCCCTGTAACTTTTAAAATCAATGAAGAACTAACTGAAGTCCTGCTGATTTCGGACCTGTTGCTGCTGGTAGCTTTCCTAACCTGCTGCAATGTACAAGAAAACAAAAGCATTGTAGGGTATAAAACTGTGATGAGCACAGTTAACCTCTCTTTTAGTATTATTTCTAAAAATCTGTATCCGTGGACCGTCCATGCAGTATTATTTAAAAAAAAAAAATAAAAAAAAAAAAAAAACACACAGAGATAAATGAGCATCTCTCTTGCTTCTATAACCACAACAGGCTATCTCTTACTACACTTCCTTCCTAACTAAAATTGACCATAAACTAGTCAGATTTCTCCTTTAGACACCTTTTAGCTTATGATAAAAATAATGTGCTTATCTTCAGAAGAATATCACATGTTGAAATCAGTATTTACAGTATCTCTGCATTAAAGGTTCTTATCAAAGAAATACATTACACTATTACAAACCACTTCTCAGTGATGTTTTCATAGTCTATCACTGAAAATAAAATCACCACAAAAACAAATAAAGACCAGACAAAAATCTGTATAAACAAAAGGTTTGAACCTCCTTTGTTTTAAATGCACTGATAGTTCACTGTGTTTTCTTTTAACTTGAAATGCAGACAATATACAATATAGAGTATAGACAATAAATGTTATGTTACCACTTTCATTTGTTTACTTACACCATGCACTTTATGTTGACCAAAGAAATGATTTGTCTCTGTACAATAAAACACAAAAAGTGTGATAAACTATTGTAATGCTTGAAATACAGTGCTTTCAGAAAGTATTTACTCTCTTGAATTTTTTTACATTTTTTCCTGCTACACCTTTAAATTTTAACACATTGAAATAATTATTTCTCCTTTGAAGGCCATTAGTGAACAGCAATTTTCAGGTCATACCATGGGTTTCTGATGTAATTCAAGCCTGGGCACTGGCTGACTCATTCCAGAATACTAACTTTCTCTTTTTAATGCCACTCTTTAGTCGTTTTTGCCTTATGTTTTGGGCTGCTGTCTTCCTGGAAAATTAATCTTTGTCCTGAACAAACATCTCTGATTGACTTAAACAGGTTCTCCTGAAGAATTGTTTGTATTGGTTTCCATCGATGTTGCCTTTGATGGAAACAAGCTTTGGAGTTCTTTCTACTGTGAAGCAACCCACTAGCAAGAGGCTGCTTGTGATAGTATGGATGGTGTTATCTGATGTTTTGGACTATATTTTGTTTAGGGCCAAACACAGCAGTTTAGTTCAGGCAACAAGTTTAACTTTAGTCTCATCCTACCACAAATTTATTCTTTGGAAAGGTTTCAGAATTTCTCATGTACCTTTTCTAAAGAATGACTTTCTTTAAGCCACTCTCCCAAAGAAGCTAAATTGTGATGTGCTGAAGAGATTTATATGTGTGGACAGTTGGTGCCATTTCAGCCTAAGAGCTCTGTTAGTATTGTAGTTGGTCTCTTGGTCATTTCTCTAACATTTGTACTTCTTGTCCTGTTGCTCAGTTTCATTGGACTGCCTGATCTTGATACTATCTGGGATCATAGGATGTGATGTATTATAACCATGACAGCTTTCCATTGTAATTCATGAGACATTTGCCAATACTGTACTTGTATTACAATTAGGAACGTACACCACCTGCATATTTTTGATGATTGCCTAATACACATTCCACAGTTTGTATAGTTTAAGTGCTGGGTTATTGGTTTCATCATAGTCCTCATTATTAGTGAAGTGCAGGTATTTCATAATGAGTGCAAAATGACACTCGCTCATAACTTTGCCAAAAAGAGATATCTACAACAACTGGTTTCTGGACTGGTACCATCTCTGGGCAGGTTTACCTGCTATAACCTGTAATACCGGAGATTGAAAACCTACACATGTCATCTGCAGTGACAGGCTGAAAGCGAATGCAATCACCAAATGGTTTACTGTGACTTTTCTGACACTACTCTGCATAGTGGTTTGCTTCAGAAATTATTTTCTCCTCCAGACTATCATTGACTAATTGTAAATAGTCCAGATAATTAACAGACATCTTTAGAACAGGACAACGAAAAGGTGCAGGATTTGCCGCAGTAGTTTGTAGCTGACAGCAAACACGAACATCATTGAAACTTGGCAGGTTGGAATCGACTGAACAGGTATCAGTTTCACTGTACAGTACATGTCAATATCTGATGACCAGTTCACATCGTCATCGCTTTTGCTTGATTTGAGCAATGTTTCAGTTTCAGATTGTTCTAAAACTGGCTTTAGGGCTTTTCATTTGCCATTGTGATTTTGGTTGAATGCTCTGCCCCACTCCTAAATACTGATGAGTTTCCATACAGTTACCATAAAGTGGGCAGTATGCAGAGAAATATTCATGATTATTTGCAGCATGGTGTTATTTCACCCACTAGATGGCTGCGGAATACTGTCCTGAGAGTTATTTGGGAGTAACACAGAAAAGATGGATCATTACACATTACCCCAAGTCTGACTGGGGCGTAACCATATTTACTTAGAATTTCAAGCCTGAGTCATGCTCAGGGTTAACGCCAAGGAAATTAATTAAGTGCTAACTAGAAATTGTTTTTTTGTGAAGCAGTAGAATGTCAAGCAAGATTACAATTGTGGCTTTGCAACAAAGATATCCAAATTGAACTGTATTCGTTACTTATTGTAATTACCAGTTAATATGATAAAGTTGCTCTGTAGTGCAACTGAGTGGAACTGTTAAAAAATTACTTCAGTGTGCTCACACTCGATAGCCTTAACAACCACTTGGGCTAAGTGACGCTTCTTCAAGTCAGTTTCATAAAATGTTTTAATTTAAGAATTACTGTAGGACACTGCATATTTATTTATTTTACCTGATGATTCTGTTGGTTTTGATTAGTGGATTGCCCAGATTTCAAACAGTGGTAAGTATTCTGCAACTGTAAATGAAAAAATAAGTTTCCACTTTGCCAAAAACAATAATATATCCTGTACCATAGTTTGTGTAACTCAAATGTAATATTAATTTAAAAATGTATTATTTCATAATTTTATTTTGATGTTGAAGGAAAGCAATACACTATCAGTTGCATAAAAATTTGTCTGAAAATAAGCCTCCTCCTCAAAATACAGTGGAACCTCGGTTCACGAACGTCTCGGTACACGTAGAACTCGGTTTACGACCAAAAAGTTTACCAAACTTTAGCCACGGTTCACGACCACACACTCGGTATATGAACAAGCCAGTTTCCCTTTCAGTTTGCACATGTTCAGTCTCTCCCTGTGCATTTCCTGTGCAGCGAGCAAGAGCGAGAGAGCGTGACACACACAGGCAGCACGAGATGCAGACACACAGGCAGCGCAAGAGAGAGCTGGAAGCATTAAGGTAGGAAGGCAGTTAAAGAATGCACTGGGCTTGAGAAGCGTGCATTGTTGCAGTGTTATTTTTCATGGTGGTTTATTCATTACGGATTTTTTTCAAATGTTCATTTTTTTCCTTGTGCTTAAAACTCATTAAAAAAAGTGCTTTTAGCCAGCGATTGGTAGTGCTACAGCGTGAACTATTGCAGTGTTAGTTTTCTCTGTTGTTCAAGGTTTTCTCAGTGTTATTCAATGTTTTTACATTTAGTTTACTATTACACTGTGCATTCTATGGTTTAATTAACTATATTTGTGCTTAAAAACTTAAAAAAATATATATATATTTACATACAGTTCGTATGGTCTGGAACGGATTAATTGTATTTACATACAATCCTATGGGGGAAATTGCTTCGGTTTACGACCAGAGTTTTGGAACGAATTATGGTCGTGAACCGAGGTTCTACTGTACCGTAATAGTTGCTCTGGTGGTCTTCACAATTCCTAAATCTTAATCTATAGAAAGCACTCACCTTGTGGCTGGGGTGGGACGTGAGGTTCACAGCATAAATGTGCACCTGAAACATCTGCAGGATAAGTGTACATAATAAAGTGGGTACTTAGTACATGTATACACAATACAATAGTAAGAAAGTTCTTAACTAAAAATTAAGTGATAAATGCAGAACAAGAAAAAAATAAGAACATATGTGAGTATTAGATTTTCTGTTAAAAAATGCAGAATACAGTAGACAGAAAATATAAATTACACATAAAATGAAAATAGCTATGTAAAGTGTTTAAATGCAAGGAAAAGGGAATCAGAGTGAAGAATGTGTTCAGTGGAACAACTTACATCAAGAATATTTTATTAAAGAGTGAAGAAAAGGTCTAAGCAAATGATATACAAAGGATTTAAGTTTTATTAGAAAGAGATACAGGTTAAGGCAGAGAAGGATGAGATTGTAATATAGGAAAGAAGAAAGAACTAATCTTAATTTGAAGCAAAATCCTTGCACAGTAAAAAAAATGTGTAAAAGACTTGCCTTATGGTAAGTTCATACCTTATTGCTGCTAAAAAAAACTAACAGACTTGTGTGTTTTAGGCAGGGTTGTCACGATACCAACATTTCAAACTTTGATATGATACTAAGAAAAGTATTGAAATACCATTTTCAATACATAATACAGTGAATAATGCAACTTAATAAAAATCTGCGTTTAATGAACTTCAGTACTGTATGCATTAAAATCTTTACATTAATGAAAACAAATAATAGAAATTTCAGTCATTAAACCATTGGGAAAATTACCTATAGTAGTTGTCAACTGCCTTGTTGTTCACTTTAATGTGCATTGTGGCCTACTCAAAAAGTACAGTTCCCATTCACCTAGTCATAATCTTATGCTGTCTGATTTTAATTTTGATCTGGCTTGTCCAACAATATCACAAAGCTGCAGCAAAGTCATCAAAGTATAAAAAACAAATAAAATCACAAACAGTGCCATATTGAGCAGCACTTTTCATGATACAGCTCAAAGGAAAGTGTACCACGCTGATATGATTTACACAGATTCCATCCATGAAGCATCAGCCACAGCCAGTCAAATCCAATCAACTTTAATTTTAGTTACCACCCCACAGTTCTATTTCTACTGTAATACATAGAGTAGTAGCCTCACTGTTTATGCAGCTCCATCCATCCATCCATCCTCTTCTGCTTATCTGAAATCAGGTAGCAGGGGCAACAGCTTGAGCGGAGATGCCCAGACTTCCCTCTCCCTGGCCACTTCTACTAGTAATTCCAGGGGAATTCCAAGGCGTTCCCAGGCCAACCGAGAGACACAGTCCCTCCAGCGTGTCCTGGGTCTTCCCCGGGGCCTCCTCCCAGTTAGACGTGCCCGGAACACCTCACCAGGGAGGCGTCCAGGAGGCATCCTGATCAGATGCCAGAGCCACCTCATCTGACTTCCCTTGATGCGGAGGAGCAGTGGTTCTACTCTGAGCTCCTCCCGGATGGCCGAGCTTCTCACCCTATCTTTCAGGGAAAGTCTGGACACCCTGCGAAGGAAACTCATTTCAGCCGCTTGTAAACGCGATCTCGTTCTTTCTGTCACTACCCATAGTTCATGACCATAGCTGAGGGTAGGAATGTAGAACGACTGGTAAACTGAGAGCTTTGCCTTTTGGCTCAGCTCCTTTTTCACCACGACTGACCGATATAGAGCCTGCATCACTGCAGATGCTGCACCAATCCGCCTGTCGATCTCGTTCTATTCTTCCCTCACTTGTGAACAAGACCTCGAGATACTTGAACTCCTCCACTTGGGGCAGGATCTCGCTCCCAATCCTGAGAGGGCACTCCACCCTTTTCCGGCTGAGAACTATGGTCTCGGATTTGGTGGTGCTGATTCCCATCCCAGCCGCTTCACACTCGGCTGCGAACTGATCCAGAGAGAGCTGGAGATCACTGCCTGATGAAGCAAACAGGACAACATCATCTGCAAAAAGCAGTGACACAATCATGAGCCCACCAAACCGGACCCCCTCAACGCCCTGACTGCGCCTAGAAATTCTGTCCATAAAAGTTATGAACAGAATCTGTGACAAAGGGCAGCCCTGGCAGAGTCCAACATTCACTGGAAATGGGTTTGACTTCCAGCAATGCGGACCAAGCTCTGACACCGGTTGTACAGGGACCGAACAGCCCTTATCAGGGGGACTGGTACCCCATACTCCTGGAGCAGGCCCCCACCACCAGCGGGGGACAAACGGGACTCTGGTCTGGGGCCCTAACGGAAGGGGGCCCCTTCACGTTTGATTTTTTTTTTTTATGTTGATGTTGTGCGCGTCGATATATATTCGGACAATTATTCAAGTTACATGTAATAGAAAAGTTAAATCATTTAGCTTACAACAATACAAGTGAGTGTTTTAATAGCCGCACGCTCCACTCAAGTAGATATCGTGTGAAGCACGCTTGTCAAAGGGGGCCGGCAGCTGCACGCTTCTCAAAGACAAAGGAGAGCCGACGCCGACGTTCTTTGAGCTTGACGTTGAGTAGTATGTTTGTTGTACAGGGTACATGGATAATGGATTGACTTTGCCGCTGTAATTGAATACTTCCGTTTCACACACACAGGCGCTGTTCTGTCTCAGACAACAGCGATATTGTTGTGCACTATCGTGGATGTTGACGTGTATGGTGTAGCAGAAGTCCATCTCCCTAGTTTGATAATTCATTCGCTTGGGTGTTTATTGTTGCCTTTAAAGCAGTGACGAGTGTGCATTGGTTTTGTGTGTATCACTAAAGATTCCGGATAACCCGGATTTTTTGAAAACTTTGAAGTTTGATACAGCAAGTTACCATACTGATTGTAGACCATGTAGATAACCCTAACCGTTAGTATATATTAAAAATGTTCAAATGTTACTCCTGTTCATTGCATTGGTATAATTGTACCGTTACACGTTAGATAATACATAGGCCTATCTCATTAATGTATTGTTTCAGTTCCACTACGAGCTTCCGTTAGCACTGGCTTTCCTTCTTGCAGTCAAACTTTAATGTGCGAGAAGGCTTAACGCATCAAGTATGGTATTCATAAATGCAGCATTGTCGCTGTCGGATAAACTACATTTCGATCATTTTGTATACGTATTTGAAGGTTTTGGCATGTGGGGACCCGGGTGAAGGCAGAGGGGCCCACACGTACCCAGTTGTCTGGGGCCAAAATATTTCTGGCAGCGGGCCTGCCCGGAGCTGCCCCCCCGGCGCACCCCCCCGCAGGATTCCCCGAGGGACATGGTCGAACGCCTTTTCCAAGTCCACTGGTTGGGCAAACACCCATGCACCCTCCAGGACTCTGCCAAGGGTGTAGAGCTGGTCCACTGTTCTGTGACTAGGACAAAAACCACACTGTTCCTCCTGAATCCAAGGTTCGACTATCTGACGGACCCTCCTCTCCAGGACCCCCAAATAGACTTTTCCAGGGAGGCTGAGGAGTGTGATCCCTCTGTAGTTGGAATCACACCCTCCAGTTCCCCTTCTTAAAGAGAGGGACAACCACCCTAGTCTGCCAATCCAGAGACACTGTCCCTGATGTCCATGAGATGTTACAGAGGCGTGTGAACCAAGACAGTCCTACAACATCCAGAACCTTGAGGAACTCCAGGCGTATCTCATCCACCCCCAGGGCCCTGCTACCAAGGAGTTTTTTGACCACCTTGGTGACCTCAGTCCCAGAGATGGGAGAGCCCACCTCAGAGTCCCCAGGGTCTGCTTCCTCATTGGAAGACATGTTAGTGGGACTGAGGAGGGCTTTGAAGTCCCCCCACCGACCCACAATGTCCCGAGTCGAGGTCAGCAGCGCACCATCCCCACCATACACAGTGTTGACACTGCACTGCTTCCCTCTCCTGAGACGCCGGATGGTGGACCAGAATCTCCCTGAAGCCATCCGGAAGTCATTCTCCATGGCCTCCCCAAACTCCTCCCATGCCCGAGTTTTTGCCTCAGCAACCACCAAAGCCGCATTCTGCTTGGCCTGCCGGTACCTGTTGGCAGCCTCGGACATCCCACAGGATAAAAAGGTCCTGTAGGACTCCTTCAGCTTGACAGCATCCCTCACCACCAGTGTTCACCAACGGGTTTGGGGATTGCCGCCACAACAGGCACTGACCACATTACGGCAACAGCTTCAGTCAGCTGCCCCAACAATAGAGGCACGGAACATGGCCCATTAAGACTCAATGTCCCTCACCTCCCTCGGGATGTGGTCGAAGTTCTGCTGGAGGTGCGAGTTGAAGCTGCTTCTGACAGGGGACTCTGCCAGACATTCCCAGCAGACCCTCCCATTAAGTTTGGGCCTACCAGGCCTGACCGGAATCCTCCCCCACCATCAAAGCCATCTCACCACCAGGTGGTGATCAGTTGACAGCTCCGCCCCTCTCTTCGCCCAAGTGTCCAGGACATGTGGCCACAAGTCCGACGACACAACCACAAAGTCGATCATCGAACTGAGGCCTAGGGTGTCCTGGTGCCAGGTGCACATATGGACACCCCATGCCTAAACATGGTGTTCATTATGGACAATCCGTGATGAGCACAGAAGTCCAATAACAAAATACCACTCTGGTTCAGATTGGGGGGAGGGGCATTCCTCCCAATCACACCCTTCCAGGTCTCACTGTCATTGCCCACGTGAGCATTGAAGTCTCCCAGCAGAACAAGGGAGTCCCCAGCAGGTGCGCCCTCTAGCACCCCCTCCAGGGACTCCAAAAAGGGTGGGTACTCCAGACTGCTGTTCTGCGCATACGCACAAACAACAGTTAGGACCCATCCCCCTAACCAAAGGCAGAGGGAGGCTACCCTCTCGTCTACTGGGGTGAACCCCAATGAACAGGCTCCAAGTTGGGGGCAATAAGTATTCCCACACCCGCTCGGGGCCTCTCACCGGGGGCAACTCCAGAGTGGTAGAGAGTCCAGCCCCTCAAGGAGACTGGTTCCAGAGTCCACACTGTGTGTTGAGGTGAGCCCGACTATATCTAGCCAGAACCTCTCAACCTCGCGCACTAGCTCGGGCTCCTTCCCCTTCAGAGAGGTGACATTCCACATCCCAAGAGCCAGCTTCTGTAGCCGAGGCTTGGACCGCCAAGGTCCCTGCCTTCGGCCACCACCCAACTCACACTGCACCCAACTTCCTTGACCCCTCCTACAGGTGGTGAGCCCATGGGAATTGGGACCCACGTTGCCTCTTCAGGCTGTGCCCGGCCGAGCCCCATGGATGCAGGCCCGGCCACCAGGCGCTCGCCATCGAGCCTGACCTCCAGGCCTGGCTCTAGAGGGGGGCCCCGGTGACCCACATCAGGGCAAGGGAAAACGCCATCCAATGTTTGTATGCGTCATAGGAGGTCTTCTGAACCGCTCTTTGTCATATCCCTCATCTAGGACCAGTTTGCCTTGGGTGACCGTACCTGGGGCATAAAGCCCCCACAACAGAGCTCCCAGGATCATTGGGTCCTGCAAACCCCTCCACTACGATAAGGTGGCGGCTAGAGGAGGGGTGTTTATGCAACTGAGCAGTGAAAAGTTGTTGCACCTTACATTGTATATTAATGTGATGAAATATAACATTAAAATCGCACATAATAAAAATAAAAGAAAGTAATACACTATGGTAGCAAGCTTCGTGGCAAGGTTTTAAAAATAGAGAGGATGACTGAGCCCTAGTGCTAAACAGTGTTACCCATGAATAAACAGCACCCGATGAAACAGGCCCACGGGTAAAAATATTTGTAGACCCCTATCATTAAATATTTACTATAAAAAACATTTTAACCTATAGAAAAACAAGTGTTTCATCCCTACATCAAAAGCAACAGTGCAGACTTATACTGATTAATGTTTCCATAATTTAGACATAAAATACTATTAGAAATTGGCTTGCAGCTCTAACCATGCCAACAGGTAGCCTAGGCTCAATTTTCAAAAGCCACAGTGAACTGGAAGGGCATTCGTAATGTAGGCTATAGAATCAATACCATGAAAAATCAGTATTGAAAAAAATTTTAAAATGTTATAATTCATACATATCGATATTTTGATACTTTTCACAACCCTAGACTGACTGGTGATTATAAATTGATCTCATGGGAGTGTAACTGTGGGTCTGTCTGTAAGAGGGCTCTGTGGTGCTTTAGAGCTCAGTCCACTTCTGCCTGATGCTACTGGATTTGGCTGTGGCCCTCATGGGTCTGAGCTGAATTGAATGGGTTTAAAAATATTATATTAAGATGTATCACTGTCAGAAATAAATGCCTGTCTTTAGTGCTAGAACATTGATAATACTCTTATTACTTGTTACGCAACCTATTAGAATATCTACATTTTTATTACAAACAGTAATTGAGTGCTAAAACTTCACAGGTTTTCAGATTTTTAATTAATCTTTATTTAACATAGTAATCCCTACCGAGCACACTATATACCAAAGTAAACAAGTAGAATTCAACACTATTCAGTAAATGATAATGTACTATAATACAAACTGCGAAGAGTCTACACAAGTAAGCATTAATTGTTAATACATAAGAACAGGTTGGGATCATGCGTTAACAAATTGAATCACAGGGACCTAAATTAGGTTCTGAAAGTTAAAACTAGAATATAGTTATGGGTACTGTTCATTATAATTTTTCAAAGGGTCAGCTGAGTTTTAATCTTAGCAAGAATGTCATCACCATTTGAGCTTCACAAACAAAGCTTAGCTAGAGAAGTCAATAAGCCAAATAGGCACTGGGTTGCATAGAAAATCATAGTGAAAGTCCAAGAGCAAATGATTTCTTCTGTCTGACATATTGGTATTAGCCAACCAACAAAGACAGCTACGTTTAGAGTGTTCACATTGAAATTGATGGTTTTGTAAGTCATGAGCAGAGTTTTATGCTGTGATTCCTGTCTTCAAATGAGAAAATTAGGCCTGTGGTGCTGGTCACAGTTGTTTTGTATAGCTTTGTATCTACGCATGGAAGTGTGTATGTCTGTCCGGCCCGGAAATGAGAGGTGGAGTCGGGGTAAGGGATCCGCCTCCAAGGAAACAGAAAACTTGCTTAGCCATTAATAAAACAAGCAAGGCTAGCACATCAGCAAAACAAAACCTCAGAAGAAAGACAAAGTAGCTTAGCCACTAACATCGACAAAACGGTATTCCTTTTACTTTTCCTCCCACCGCTAACACAAGCAATGTGAGCACGTCAGTAAAACGAATCCTAGGAAAAATGCCCAGAGTAGTTCCTTTCAATTACCTGACATCTCTATATTTCATTTTTTTTTTTCCTGACAATTTCAATAGTTTCTAGGACCCCAGGCTTTTTATAGCACAGGCTTACGTAGCTAGTAGAAATATATGTTGCATAAACAGTAGTAAGAGGGCTTTTGTAATCACAAGAGAGGGAATGGTAAGTGTAGGAGGAAAAAAAAGATACCACAGATTTGGAAATTATTAGGAAGAATGAGGCAATAAAGATGGTTTTTTTTAAAGAAATTATGAACTCCTGAGTTTAAGTTGCACTCTTTACACATCACTTAAAGATGAAGGAAGAGCAGCCACTGAAATTAATTCTTTTTGAAACATTAAAACAATATGACAGAAATTTTTCACTATTTATTATAAGTTAGTTCAGAGTAAATTGTACTTGTCATCTTCTGTTTTTTAATTCAAAAACAAATGTTTTGTTATTCAAGGTGGCACAAAGGTTCATATTAGTACTGTAACTAGCACTGTTGTCTCAGTTCTGTATTGATCTGCATTTCATTACTAACTACGTCACTGTCTGAGTAGAAATTGCTCATTTTACTTGTATCCATTTGGAGTTTTCTCCAAATACTCAGTTTCCTTCCATATCAAATATTGGCAACATTATTTAGTGACTCTAAATTCGCCTGTTATGAGGTAAGTATGAATTATTGGCATGTCATTTAGAGTTAATTCCTGTCATCTACCCTGTTCTCCCAAGATAACGGCCCTCTGCAACCCTGCAATGAAAAGCGAGTTTTAAAAAATGGATGTATGTTTGTTATTCACCACAATATCCTAACTGATGAGTTGTTTCAAGTAAAAAAGCAACTGCAAAGTTTTCGTTAATTTTATCAGAACATAAACATTTCCTCATTTATTGAAATAGTCAGCACAAGGGAGATGGTTTAAACCACAAGATTAGTCAGTGAGAAGGAAGTTATAAGAACAGACATGAATCAATCATAATGAGTTACACAGTTATAAAATATTTTTCCTTTAGGGGTATTTTTAGTAAATACTGTGTTATAGTTCCTCTTCAAATCTGTAAACTGGACCATAACCTTCAAACTACATTAATATAAGAGTGCCTAATGTTTGTACCACAGTGTTTGTTTTTATAAATAATACTGTTCTTGCATTCTACTTAATATTAAATTAGTTAAGAAGATTATGTACATTTAGAGTGGAACAAAAAAAGAACTTAATTCATTTTTGATTATCAGTCAACCACAGTGGAACAGATGGAATGTCTTCATTTCAGTTTATTGCTTCTTTATGATGGTTTCATTATGCTATGACCTGCCCAAGCCCACGTGTAAATAGTGCAGTAAAACTGAAAGAAATAAAACGGACTGCTGTGAAATGAACAGACAGGGATTAACATGAAATTGCTTCAACAATTATATCATGTCGGGTTCATACTAGACCACAGAATGTCAATTTCAGGTTACTCCACCCAACAAAATGATGAAATTGCTTCTAGCCTCACTTTTATTTCTGTTTCTTTTTCACTTTTGTACAATCACTATTTCTAGCTGATCTAGTTCTTCAGCCTTCTTTTTTTTTATAAATAGTTCTAATTTTCCCTTTACAAAATTCCAGTTATGAACTTAAGCGCACCCCCTTAGCCTGAACATGATAGCTTTGTACACATCTAAGAGATAAAATAACATTAAACGCTCCCTGACACTGGCCCAAAGAGTGTGCAAATAAAGGGGAAAGGCCTATTCTGTTGTTCTATTGCCAATATAAAGGTTCCTTAACCTATTACTGTTTTTTTCTTGATTGGGTCTGTGCAACATGTGATATTTAAGATTTGAATTAAAAAGTCAATTAACAAAGCTGAGTTGACTAAAGTAGATGTCTTAATATTTTTGTCATGAGAACAAGGATGATAATTTCCTTCTATTCACTTTTATCCAACCATCCATTTTCCAAACCTGCTTTATCCCGGGCATCCTGTTTTATCATGAGGTCTATTCATTTTCAAACATGCTTAATCCATTAAAAGCTTAAAACACATGCTGTGTATTCCAGCAACATTGGTTACAAAGGCCGATAACCATCTTTGAATAAGGTTGCCAGTACATGACTGGGCATACCCTCACAAATACCTCACTCATGCCACACTTAAACCAATTAATCTAAAACAAACACCTTTGAGGTGAGTGAAGAAACTGGTGTACCCAGACAAGATTAAAACACAGTATGTAAACTAATTGCAAAGAAACCAGGTCCCTAAAGCTGTGATGTAGCAAGAACCACAAAATACTGTAGCACTATACCACTCACAGACCAACATTGCAAAAATAAGAATAACTGAAATTGTTACTGGGAGCATTTTATATACATTGGCTTGCAAAAGTATTCGGCCCCCTTGAACTTTTCCACATTTTGTCACATTACAGCCACAAACATGAATCAATTTCATTGGAATTCCACGTGAAAGACCAATACAAAGTGGTGTACACTTGAGAAGTGGAACAAAAATCATACATGATTCCAAACATTTTTTACAAATAAATAACTGCAAAGTGGGATGTGCATAATTATTCAGCCCCCTTTGGTCTGAATGCAGTCAGTTGCCCATAGACATTGCCTGATGAGTGCTAATGACTAAATAGAGTGCACCTGTGTGTAATCTAATGTCAGTACAAATACAGCTGCTCTGTGACGGCCTCAGAGGTTGTCTAAGAGAATATTGGGAGCAACAACATGAAGTCTAAAGAACACACCAGACAGGTCAGGGATAAAGTTATTGAGAAATTTAAAGCAGGCTTAGGCTACAAAAAGATTTCCAAAGCCTTGAACATCCCACGGAGCACTGTTCAAGCGATCATTCAGAAATGGAAGGAGTATGGCACAACTGTAAACCTACCAAGACAAGGCCGTCCACCTAAACTCACAGGCCGAACAAGGAGAGCGCTGATCAGAAATGCAGCCAAGAGGCCCATGGTGACTCTGGGCGAGCTGCAGAGATCTACAGCTCAGGTGGGGGAATCTGTCCATAGGACAACTATTAGTCGTGCACTGCACAAAGTTGGCCTTTATGGAAGAGTGGCAAGAAGAAAGCCATTGTTAACAGAAAACCATAAGAAGTCCCGTTGGCAGTTTGCCACAAGCCATGTGGGGGACACAGCAAACATGTGGAAGAAGGTGCTCTGGTCAGATGAGACCAAAATGGAACTTTTTGGCCAAAATGCAAAACGCTATGTGTGGCGGAAAACTAACACTGCACATCACTCTGAACACACCATCCCTACTGTCAAATATGGTGGTGGCAGCATCATGCTCTGGGGGTGCTTCTCTTCAGCAGGAACAGTTAAGCTGGTCAGAGTTGATGGGAAGATGGATGGAGCCAAATACAGGGCAATCTTGGAAGAAAACCTCTTGGAGTCTGCAAAAGACTTGAGACTGGGGCGGAGGTTTACCTTCCAGCAGGACAACGACCCTAAACATAAAGCCAGGGCAACAATGGAATGGTTTAAAACAAAACATATCCATGTGTTAGAATGGCCCAGTCAAAGTCCAGATCTAAATCCAATTGAGAATCTGTGGCAAGATCTGAAAACTGCTGTTCACAAACGCTGTCCATCTAATCTGACTGAGCTGGAGCTGTTTTGCAAAGAAGAATGGGCAAGGATTTCAGTCTCTAGATGTGCAAAGCTGGTAGAGACATACCCTAAAAGACTGGCAGCTGTAATTGCAGCAAAAGGTGGTTCTACAAAGTATTGACTCAGGGGGCTGAATAATTACACACACCCCACTTTTCAGTTATTTGTAAAAAATGTTTGGAATCATGTATGATTTTCGTTCCACTTCTCACGTGTACACCACTTTGTATTGGTATTTCACGTGGAATTCCAATAAAATTGATTCATGTTTGTGGCTGTAATGTGACAAAATGTGGAAAAGTTCAAGGGGCCGAATACTTTTGCAAGCCACTGTAATGTGTTAAAATTAACTAATCTTTTTTTTTTAAACTTGGGAATGACTCTTGTCAAAAATGGGAGACCTTTTATTCTGTTTCCATACATATGACTACAATACTGTCACATTATAAGACAGATCCTTTCTTGAGATACATAGGAATATCTCTTACAAAAAGGATGTGGTTTGAAGTAATTAGTGGAATCTAAAAATAAGTTTGTTTGTAAAAAACATACATATATATTAATCCCTTTCTTTTATTTCCTGCATTTTCTTCATAACTGTGGCTCAGAAAAATCAGATATATCCTTACCTCATGTAAGGTTTCTTCCTCTCAAAATTTGCCTCTCTACAGGACTTGTTAGGCAAACACAGCCACCAAATTCTGTCTGTTACACCTTGTGACATTTTTTCTGTTACTTTGTAAAGGCAGCCTATCCTTTCGTCTCCAACATCATTTAAGTGGCCTGCTTATTTGACAAAAGTCATTGAATCTCCTCTTTTGGTCAATCAAAGCAATCAATTGTTTTAAAGTTTCTTTTTTTACTTAATATTATTTTGTTCATGTAAGGTGTATAAAAGAAGACAAAAATGGAGAAATCAAGTATAGATATGAAACCATATTATAGAGTACTAGCCAACCCGCGGCGTAGCATATGCCGCATGATTATTTATTGATGTGTGAACACTTCCTGAAAGACACAGTTGTTCAGTGGAGTGTGATTTTAAATGTGCGTTGAGATATCTCTGCAGTCGGAACGTTTTCGAACAAATAGAGCATTGAAAGACCTGTGTGAATGCGTTTGTTCAGTGGAGTGTGTGTTTAAATGTGCTTTGAGATATTTCTGGAACGTGAAGGTTTTTGAGCAAATGTTGCCGGTGTGAAATGCGTTTGTAAATGTTTTTCAGTAAGAGGATATTGGGAAGGTGACGTTACATCAGCGTGGCTGCAGACAGATGTTTGTGTTGAATGGATTTGCACATGGTTGAGGAGATCCATCTCAGCCGTGAAGTCCTTGTTACAAAATATGCAACTAAAGGTGTGAGTGGAATGAGTTTGTAAGTGCTTCTTGAGAGTGCGAGCTGTTTTGAAGCACTGCTGGCAATGTTCACATTGCATCATTTGTTCAGTGGAGTCAGAAGTGCGCATGCCTCAAGAGGTAGGTGGACGCGGGAGGAGGGTGAGAGTTGGTGGGTGGGGCTCTGTCGTGCGTTCCCCATGACGCGGGAGAAGGGTTAGAGTGGCCGGTTGTGGCTCGGTCGGACGACTTGGTCGATTATTTTATTTATATATATACACACTGTGGCATCCGGCCGGGGCTGGAGCCCGGCCAGGACGCCCAGGAGGACCGGAGGAGGGCTTGTACCTCCTCCAGACCGCGAGGGGGCGTCCGCCCTGGTTATGTTGGGAGCCACGGGTAAAGGGTTAGGAAGCCCAGCCCTGTAGGGACCCGTGGCCACCGCCAGGCGGCGCCCCGGTGCCTGAACAACCCTGGAGCCCAGCACTTCCGCCACACCAGGAAGTGCTGGGGGGAAGATGACCAGGGACACCTGGACGGCTTCCGGGTGCGCAGCCGGCACTTCCGCCACACTGTGGCGTGTCTGCGGAGGAGTGCCGGGAAGCAGCTGGAGCCCATCCAGGTTTCTATTTAAGGGGCCGCCTCCCTTCAGTCGAGAGTAGAAGTCGGGTGGAAAAGAGACGGAGCTGGAGAGAGGACTGGAGGCGGCCAGAAAGGCAGTTGGACTGTGTGCCCTGGACTTTGGGGAAACGGTGCAAGAGGCACTGGGGAGTGCACGTGACTAATTGTAAATATATTGTGTAATAAACGTGTGTTGGGTGCAAGAACGATGTCCATCTGTCTGTGTCCGGGTCCGAGTCCACAATATATATATATATATATATATATATATATATATATATATATATAATATATATATACACACACACACACACAGTGGTGTGAAAAACTATTTGCCCCCTTCCTGATTTCTTATTCTTTTGCATGTTTGTCACACAAAATGTTTCTGATCATCAAACACATGTAACCATTAGTCAAATATAACACAAATAAACAGAAAATGCAGTTTTTAAATGATGGTTTTTATTATTTAGGGAGAAAGAAAAACCAAACCTACATGGCCCTGTGTGAAAAAGTAATTGCCCTCTTGTTAAAAAATAACCTAACTTTGGTGTATCACACCTGAGTTCAATTTCCGTAGCCACCCCCAGGCCTGATTACTGCCACACCTGTTTCAATCAAGAAATCACTTAAATAGGAGCTGCCT
>JANRMT010062791.1:105880867-105928367 GCA_026402145.1 Polypterus bichir lapradei | reverse complement strand
GATCCTCCTCTTATACAGGTTTTGAATATGTTAATTGTTTGGAGGTTTATTTTAAGACACCTAACTTCACTTTAACTATTAACCATCCTTTACCCACCAATCGGAAATTGACTGCTATTCCAGATAAGGATGGCTTCAAACCTCATTGCTTTTGCACATCGCTGTAAATTACTTTGGTCGTAAAAAGAAACCAAAGGACTGAACATGGTCTTTAGCTAAAGGTAACATCTAGGAAATGGCAAGCTTTCAAATGGGCATTCCAAGAGAATAGTAGTAAAACAGAATATAAGAGAATATTGGTAGTAAGGTGGATAACTTTCTTTTAAGGTACAAAGATAATTTTACTGCATCTTAACATCAGCAAAACCAAAGAACTGGTTATCAACTTTTGCCACAGCAAAGAACTTCTATGTCCTATCACTATCCAGGGAGTGAATGTAGAGGTGGTGCGCTCCTACAAGTACTTGGGTGTCCATATCAGTAACAGGTTGGACTAGTTTCAGAACAAAGAGTAGCTATGTAAGAAAGTAAGAAAGTGCTGGGAATGATCTTTTTCCTTGGTAGGCTGTGTTGTTTTAATGTGGGAAGTGACATCCTTCACATCATCTACAACTCTGTGATGAACAGTGCAGTTTTCTACGCTGTGGTGTACTGGGCTGGTAACATCACTTCAGGAGAGACCCCCTGAATCAACAAACTATTTAAAAAGGCAGGCTCTGGAGGTGGTAGCAAAAGAGAGAAATAAAACTGTGCTCCATTATAAGCAATGAGCAATGCTGCACAACCTCCCTCAGACACACTGAGTACTTTCAGCCAACATATTTTCTGGACACCAAATATGTATCAAGAAACGTTACTGGGGCTCCTTTATGCAAAAAGCAATATGCTTGCATAATGCCTCATTGTGACTGGGACTGCCAGGTCAGAAATTTTCTTTCTTTTTAAATTGCTTTCTTTTTGGTCATTCTGGTGTTTGTTCAGAACATAGTATGTGTGTATATATACTGTGTGTGTGTATACTGGTATATTTTTATGCATTTATTTATTTAAAGAGCTTCTGTAAAAAAACAAATTTCCCCATGGAGACAAAGTCTATATATCTGTCCGTCTATCCATTTATCTAAAACAGGCAGTGGTCTGAACACATTTAATTTAAGGCACAAAAAACTGAAACCAAACCACATAGTCAGGAAAACAATTTAAAAGTTGAAACACTAAAATATAATTAGTTGACATTCCATTCATTAACATTAGTATGTAGTTTGTTTTAAGATTTTTGATTCAAAGATTTAACAGACTTCTGAGTGTGCCACCAATTTTGACAGAATAAGTGTGATGACAATTGAAAATTGTTTTGGATTCCTAAGAGGTAACCTTTAGCTTTCAAAATCCTCCAAAAGATAGGGGTACACGGACTTTGTGCACACCCTGTAGATTACAATTCAGGTGACCAGCAAAGGCATCATTGCTACAAACAGTATGGTAGTGAGTAGCGACCATCTAAACACTTTTTTTTTTTTTTTTTTTTTTTTAAAAAAAAAAAGAGGCACCCAAAAAAAAACAGCAAACAAAATGGCAGTGAAACACAAATGAAAAATTGCAACATTAGTACATCCAAAAAATATAGCAAATTATTTTTTAAGAACCTATTAAGCTTGTGTGCTATCCAATAATTATAATTAGTTTACATGCAGTATTTTGTATTCTTTGAATACATACCTGTTTCTACACTTTTCCTTGTAATTCTTCATGTTGCAACAAACAACCAGCCATTTTTTAAAATTATCTTTTATCTTTCTATTGTAAACACAATTCTAAGACACTTCACAAGTAGAAAGTCAGGGTGCAACTGCTTTGGTTTATCTACTGCTACTTAGTATCACAAAGTTAGTCCAAGGTGGGGACCAAATCAGCATCTCTTTGGTTTAAATTCCAATGCTTCAAATCCTAGGCCACACTGCCATCATAATAACAGGTGAGGATGGATCAGAGAGTACTTTCGGTCTTTTGCTTTGTGTGTGTACGTTAAAGTATTTGCAGGTTTTCTTATATTTCATTATTTTCCTGTTAAATTAGCTATTAAGTATTACTATAATTTATAATTTGGTGTTTACTTTCTTTATACCTTGACTTTTGCTCATTGCAAAAGATCTGTTTAAAGGGTGCTTCATTACCACATCTACCAATTAAAAACTAGTTGTATCATAGAAGATAGAGGAAATTACTGCAGTTTTATAAATTGCGGAGGAGCTAGGGCTTTTCAGTATGTTAAGTACAAAATCTGGAAAGGAAACCAGTCTGTAGCAGGGCATTTTCACTCATCCTGTACTAGATTAAAGTTCCCAGTTAACTCAACATCCACACATTTGTTTTACTTCATTTTTTATGTTTTCTTTTGGCACTGCCTACACTTAAATTGATAATGCATGACAAATTGTTCTTTGATACCTAACAATATTCTGCATGTCACTGGAATTTTCAAATCATTTCAAATAGTGACATTAAAGGGCTGAACAATCTTTACTGTATTTTGCACAAAAAATCAAAACAGCTCATGGAAGTTTTCACAAATGGGATGCAGAACAACCATGCAACTCCTCACGCATCATATGCATGAAAACACAGGATAAGACCACTTTTTGAAACAAAACGGAGGTGCTTCCAGCTTGACATCTGTACAGTACAATGTACAGAATGGGAATCAATTTTGCTGTGTAATTTCATGGTTTGTTCCAGGAACCCTGAAATAAAGGTGAAATTACTTTGTTGCTCAGATTAATAGATCCAGTCTACACACATTACCTGTCAGTTTCTAAATGCTAGAATTTAGTGTGTACTACAGCCATAATTTAAAAAATGCAATATTATCACGAAATTAGAAATTTGAATACATTCTTCTTATTTAATTACCATGTTTTGTTTAATGGATTTTTAACTTGAGCACAAGTAAACTTTATCTAGTAGGAACTCCACTTTGATGTAGTTTACACCATATTCAAAGCTGGCCATAAACTTTTATAAATAATAACTGAAAGTGGTCTGCGCGAGAAATGTAACCAAACTATAAGTGATTACTGTACAGTGAGAGCAGCCTCTTGTCGGGACATGTAATGTGTAAAGCGTTAGTCGTGAGTACAGATTAAAATGGCTTTTCGAAAACAAAAGTGCGTAGGTGCGCGTAGGTTCCCACGATGTGCAGGGCCGCAGCACCACAAGGTTGGCCCTACAAATACATGGGTTGTCAATCACATTTCTGACCTCTGCGGAAACGAGCTTTTCCGCTTCTTCATCCTAGCCGTAAATGAAGCTATTTTTGTACACATTACATTTTTATCAAGAGAGACCAGCACGTTGAAATTTAGCTTTAACCCCGCCCCGTGCTTCGTGAGCTCACAAAACTAGACCTACCGGAGTCTCGGCGCTGCTGACTCCGCCTCTGGCCAAACTGTCTACAAAGTTCGAGCAGATCTGCTAGAAGAGTAGAAAGAGAGGAGATGTGTTAGTAATTAAGGGGTAAGATAGTGCTCACGGTAAACAGCTGATGTGTACGCGCACGCCATGTACTAAGGTACAGTATTTGAGGTAAAGACTGCGTCGGGGTTTTTTTTTTTTTTCTTCAGGTTTCTTTCTCGCATTATTGTAAGTATGCTATATTTCTTGGACGGCTTAACAAGGAATAGCAGAGTTTTTAAACCCGTCAAATCCACGTTGGAGTCAATCAATAAAGCATCGGGTGAAAGGTAGGAACGACCCTGGGTTAGGGTGCCAGTCCATCACAAAGCCCACGCACGTAGAACACACACCCACACGGGCCAATCTGGAATCGCCGTTTAAACTAACCTGAACGTCTTTGGGAATGTTGGAGGTAACTCCACTCGTACACGGGTAGAACGCGCGAACTCGTTACGTACGATGCAGTTGGTGGGGATGGAGATCAATGGGAACGTTAAATAATCTTGTTGGGTTACTTTTTATGTGCCTAAATCTGAGGAATACTTTATTAATATGAATTAGCGTGACTCGTTCCGTATTTTGTAGAATATTATAAGAAAAACCTTGTGCACATAGTATATTTGGAGTCAGAATTTAGTCCAGACGATCCCAGCTGGGGGTAGATTTATCCTACTTGGGAGGTAAATTTGCTTTAAAAAGCTGAAGTTTCAAAGATTTTGGATAGTTCCCAAAGGAACACACGAGACTTGCTCTTTCAGCAGCTGCGCCAAGAATGTCCAAAATCTTAGGTAAAAACCAAGAACAAGCATCTCACTGATTGATGTTGTCATTGACTCACTGCATTTTGTTTTGGTATACAAGCATGTGCTTATCATTAGCAGTTTTTAAATAAATAAAATGGCATTATTGCAGTTTGCGCTGTTGTTATTTAGAAGTTAAAATAATGTTTAAAAATATCTTAATATGTACCCGTATTCAATCAATTTATTATGGTAGACGTATATATAAACTTCCTTTTGAAAAATTGCCACTGGGTAAAAGGGGCAAAACAGGTTAGGAACCCTTCATTTAGAATGACATACAAGCTATTAATCCATATAGACACTAGGAGAACATTTATGCCTTGTACCTTGCAGGCATTTAAAACCAAATCCCTAAAGTTATCAGTGTTATCCGCTCTTCCATCCATTTTCTTAAACAGCTTTTTACTCAGAGGAATTGTAGACATCTGTAGCACATCCAAAGAGCAGCAGAAACCAACAATAGGTGAGAAGCTGGGCTATTACAGGGCACACTCTGTGACAGTGAACCAATTTAAAATTGCCAGGTTACCTGCATATGTTTAGAATGTGTGAAAAAAAAAATCCCAGAACATATCCATACAACAGCTGGGATTTAAATTTTCTGAAAACTGCTGGTTGGTCAGTATTCAGATCTGGGCTACTGGAGCAACACTAACCACTGCTAAAGTAAATCTGTACACATTATGTTTTAAAATGATTAATTTAAATATGTTTTTTTTATTACATTGTTAACTAAATGTTGCTACAAAAATATGCCATGGAGCTTTGGAAGAAAAGTTTCCTAGGAGTTAATAGTAATACTCAACTTCAATTAATGTATGATCACTATTTGACCTTAAAGTAGAATTTACCACCATTCAGAGCATGAATGCATGTACTGTATTTCTCCTGTAATATTAGTTCAGAGGTGTCCTGCTTGTAAACGCACAAATGAAAATGTAAAAAGTTTAAGTTTAATACATGCATTTAGTACAATTACCCAAGTTTCTCAAGCAGTCTGCTCATGTTTCCTAAAATATTTAGTTGCTATTTTAACTTGGCATTTTGAATTTGCAGTCAGTCATATGAACTCAATTGATTGTTAATTTTTTGTAGTTAAGTTTATTTTTTAGCTGTCGGGGGAATAATAATTACTGCTGTGATGTTTGTGTTATTTGATATATTTCACCAAATCATATTTACCTAATGATGTTATTGCAAAAGTAAAGTAAATATTTAATAAATGTCGTACATGCACAAAGTTCTTAGAGTGACTTAGGAGAACAATTATGTCAAATTAAAGTGTGCACTTTGATTTAGGTTTATGTTTTCTTTTCCCTGTCAAGCAATTTGCATTTGTGGATCCCACATCAAGGAATGATTCTCTGTATTTGTGAATTACAAAAGTTATGAATTAGTAGCAGACTGTTTCCGTCTACTGTAATCAGTGTTTCTGCAAGTAATTCCTGAACTTCCATATGTCAAATAAGTGTTCTGTTACTGTTTTTTTTTTTTTTTTAGGTTCTAGCATAATAAATATTGGTTTTCTCTTGACTACAGCACAGTAGTGAATAAAGGTTTGATCTTTTATATGTTGTGTTAGCTAGTGGATGATGAGCATTGTTGATTGTTAAATTCAGAATGATATGCTTACCAACATATATAAACAGTTTAAAATAAAATATTTTAACTATGTGTGCTTTGATTTATGGTACATGTCTAGCATGTACAATATTAGTGAAAGCTTGGTACACCTGCATTTGACAAATAAAATGGTATGTTACACACACACACACGTATATATATCTGTATATACATGTTGTGATCAAAATATTCTGAGGCTAACCTATTAGAAGAAGTGTCAGCAAAACCACAAACATTTTATTTTTCAACATACTCCCAGTGAATACTTGTACATTTGCCATACACCAATTGGATCTGACAAAACATTGTCATTTGCTTGTAGAGTGATTCTTCTCTAGCTGACTTGGCATCTTTATCATCTGCATAGGATAGCCCTTCACATTGGGAAACTGGTGGCAGTCATACAAGGCCAGGTTTTTACAGTACGCAGAGCAGCCTTTACAACCCATTCTGTGTGAATGAGGGTATTGTTGTGAAAGGAGATGATCAAAAGATTTCCTTGCCACTTTTCCTTATTGTCTATAGGACACTCTAAAGTAAACCGGTATAATAACAACAAGTTATGTGGGCCTTTTGAGAGAAAGATGTGATCTTGCCAGTGCTGACTTGGGCCTTAAATTTCATTTTTGCTAGAAAATCATTGTGATTCCATAGTTTCAGTTGTTGTTCGAACTCTGCAACACAGTGACATGGCCTAGCTTCTTCCATGGATATAAAATGTTTCTTAAATTTCTCAGAGTCCAAATTCATATGCTTCTAATTGGAGCGCTGGATGTAATGATACATCATTTCAGTAGTCAGTATTCTGAGCACCCAGTATCGATTTTCTTCTGTTTATGGTGGCAATTGAATGAATTGCCAGATATTGAGACAACCACAGGAGTCTGTGGCCCATCTTTTGGCTGTGGCATTTGAAAGTGACTGAATGAATTGCTGACAGTGTATCGTGATTCCATGACAGTTCATTTTACAGCTTTTGGTCATAAACAAGAAACATGCATTATAAACCACAAATGCTAGAAGTACTTGCAATTCTGGTATTTCATACACATGCTAATCTTTGAGCACTAATAAAATCTGCACCCTTTCAGGTTCAGACATGTGGGCATTTGTGCATCTCCTGATTATCTGGAGTCTCATAGGCTGTTCTGTCGTGGCTTGAGGAAATGTAACCACTTTCAAACCAGCTTCATTTGTTTCAGAATGGCTATGAACATCACCCTATGCATGCAGATGGCACTCTGCATATAGTCCTGCGCAACTGTGTTATTTTGTTGTCTTCATTAAAATTTACTACCTGTTCCCTACAGTTTACAACAGTGTTTATGCTATTTTGGATCTTAGCTTAAATGTAGCCACATCATAACACTTGTGTTCATATCATAAATTGATCCACATCCATCCTCAGTAGAACTTAATAGCTTTGCACATGAAAAATTGTAGATGTAGTGCAGTCGTGTCCAGGAGTGCTGCAGTGCTGGGGTCAAAATATTTAGAAAGAAAAACACTTTTACATAAGTTAACTAACTTCAAAATATGTATTAATAAAACAATAACAAAAAAACCCTGTTCTGTATTTGGCTGCTATCAATAATATTTGATTGTGATCCAGTTTTGTGAGGTGCCATATTTTTGGATAGGAAAAAAGAGCTGTTGCATCTGATTGGATGGTAATGTATTAACCTGAAACTTTTAGGTTAGGTGCAGTTTAGACATGCTGTCTCTACAACTGCCTTACTTCTATCTGATATCTACAGTAGTTGAACACTCTACATGGACACTGCAAAAAACTGTAGTAAAATTGAACACCCTAATTAAAACATTAAGCCCAGAGGTTTTAGTGACAGAAAATCTTTAATCCTGACTGTCATGGAGACAGTGACCTCTTAATAACCTCTTGGGCACAGCCATCAGTAGTGTGTCTGTTTGCGGAGAGAGTGTCAACCTTGTTGAGAGGTTTACTTACCTTGGCAGTGACATTCATGTCTCTAGTGACTCTTCCTATGAAGTCAGTAGATGGATTGGAAGAGCATGGGGGGGTCATGATGTCGCTGGAAAGGGGTGTGTGGCACTCCTGATATCTAAAAGGACGAAGGTCCAAGTCTTTAGAGTCCTGGTGCTTCCTGTTTTGCTATATGGTTGCGAGACACGGACGTTATCCAGTGACCTGAGACGAAGACTGGACTCTTTTGGTACTGTGTCTCTCCGGAAAATCCTTGGGTACCGTTAGTTTGACTTTGTGTCGAATGAGTGGTTGCTCATGATGTCCTGAATGAGGCACATTACCTGCATTGTGAGGGAGCGTCAGTTATGGCACTACAGCCATGTGGCGCGTTTCTCTGAGGGTGATCCAGCTTGTAAGATCCTCATTGTTGGGGACCCGAGTGGCTGGACCAGGCCAACAGGTCGCCCACGTAACACTTGGCTGTGCCAGATAGAGGGTCATTTCCGGAGGGTGGGACTGGACCGCATGTCTGCCTGGGTTGCCAACTGGAATCCCAAGTTGTTTCGTCGTGTAGTGGGTGTGGCAATGCACTGTACCAGTGCATGCACCCCGACTTGACTTGTCATGGAGAGTTTAGGTAGAAAAAATATACTGTAGATAGGTTATCTTCACAGTTATGATCTTTGCAGTTTTAACTTCACAAAAGCAGGTGTTTTCCTCTGTTTTGGTGTTCACTTAAGTAAATTTTGAAAAATATAATGTAAAAACAATCCTATAACACAAAGGTATAATTCATAACATTCTCCAATCTATTTAATCTAGTATGAGATAATATGGTACTGGAACATATTCCAGCAGCTTCAGGCATAAGGTAGGGACAAGCCCTGGGCAGATGTCCAGCCTGTCACTCACTTCACTCATGCATACACCAAAATGGGGCCACTTTAGAGTCGTCAGTTAAACTTACACACGTCTTCGAGGATGTGGGAGGGAAACTCACACAAATAGAGAGAACATGGAAATTCTGCACAGATGATGACTGGATATGACTTCATATATTAAGTTATGATACTGATGCATAGTAAAATGTGTACACCTTTGCTAAAAACCTGTATGAAGACTATTTTATTTATATGTATGAAAAGTGAAAGTTGCTGAGAAAAAAAAAAAAAGACTTCCGGCACTGAATTGTGCTAAATCACACTAACTCCTCTAAGCCCTTTTCACTTTCAAAGTTAACAGGAAGTTGTGTTTTTTTTTTGTTGTTATTTTCAGTATTAATAATTTACCTAATATAGATAGTTTAATAACTCTTACTATGTTAATCAAGAAATGCCTGTAGAGAAAATGGAAACCCAAGTAAAAATGTTTAGCTTAAGTTGTGCTAGTGTGCTGACAAAGAGTACAGTTATTTTCAAGTCAAATCATCATAGAACTGCATTTAATGATAACCAATGTATTTATTAATAAACACCACACATCCTCTAACCAGCTAATAGCATGGTATGTTATAGCTTTATAAACATAGCAGAGTTTAGAATGAAATGTAAAACAGTGTTAAAATAAAATAAACCCCTTTGATTTAAATATCAAAATTATGTTTGTATATGCATATATTTCCTGACAAATTAAGTTTGTAATTTGATTTAAAAAAATATTAATAATTAAACTGAAAGTATTAATATACCCTGTGTATTAACCTAAGACTAGCTGGCAACAGAGAAGAGAATTGCAAAATTCCAGTCTACAGGCTTTATCAACCTGTTGATGGCACTCCAACAATGCACTGCGGCACAAGCAAACATTGATGACCAGGAAAATACAAAGAATGTGAAAGACTAGGCCTGTCATTGGTGGTGATATGGTGATTCGTGTTCCAACGCCAGGGGGGTATATCCTGACCAGAAAGACAGCAGCTGTATTCACTACCATTAGTTGCTCAGAAGTTAAGAAGAACTGTCAAGAATATTTTCATAGAAATTTTAAAGTAACATTGATTTTTTTCAGCAGCTCAAGTAAATGTTTGTTTAAATTAAATAGAAGACTCTCTGTTTGAGTGTAACGCTGAGACTAGTGGGACTCCTTAAATTTAGGCAGGCCTTTGGTTATATGATGTAAATCTTATCTTTGGAAATTTAAACAGGTCTTCATCTTAAGAGCTTTGTATTATATAGAGAGTGAGGTGGGGATTTGACCATTTATGGTTTTATTAGTCAAATGATGGGTATTAAAATTATTTCTAAACAGAATTATGTTTGTAATTAGTTTGGCCTTGGTTCTAGTTATGATTCTTGCTGCCCTGTTTTAATTGAGGTTAAAGTAGTAATCAAACAAATTGAACAGTTCTACAGTAAATCATTTTAATGGTTCATTCTGTTTGAACTAACTTCTCTATATATTATTTGCTAAGCCACTTAATTTTTTTTTATATTTCTAAGATTGAAATAGAAGCTCTTTGACAGTGTAGAAAACCAAAAGTTTTGTGTTTTATTTCTGAATTTAAAGGAGAGTAGGTATCACTCTTAAAATTATTATTCTCACAGTAAAATGTAATTAGTGATGTAGTTGAAGGAGGATCCTCCAGTTCTGTTGATAAATGTATCCAAGCATCAGCAACAAATCAAACCCAATATTTTTTTTCTGAATGAAGCATCCTAATAGCATAAATAATTCTTTCACGGCAAGAGATGAATATGGACAGCATATTTAGCTGCAGATAGGTAGTACTGTCATAACTTTGCCATGTACTGTACAGTATGAATATGAATAATATTTTGATAACTATGAAGTAAACAAGCTAAAAAAATGCCCAGTGTGGCCCCCCACCCCTTTTTTGTAGACTTTAGTGAGAGAGCATGAGTTGCCAGTGGACCTTGTTCTCCACAACTGTTACTGTGTCTGACTTTGTCTATAAATTTGAGTTATAGCTGACCATGGACCTCACAGAGGTTTGTTTTCTCAAGGTATGACTAGAGTTGTTGTTTTGAGTTGTAGTTGTTCTTGTTGTTTTTCAGGTTGCCATGTCTCAATGACAGTATTAATAGACCTACTTTTTAGGATCCATTTATATTCATCAGTTTGAAATTGCTTCCTCTACTGTGCATTCAACATAATCTGTATTATGTTTATAGGCTTATCAGACATTATTGTCATGCAAGTATCATAATAATAATGCTTATGTTTTATGATGAAAAAGTCCAGCATAGAGCAACTAGGCTGATTCCAGGACTGCAGGGTTTTAGTTATGAAGAAAGGTTGAAGGAGCTGAACCTTTATAGTTTAAGCAAATAGAGATTAAGAAGTGACTGGAATTAAGTCTTTAAATTTGTGAAAGGAATTCGTACAGGAGTTCATGCCTTAGAATGAGTTGAACAAGAACACAGTTGGAAACTTAAGTATAAATTTCACACAAATATTAGCAAGTATTTCTTCACACAGAAACATTGCCACATGAAATAAGTTACCAATTAGTGTGGTGGATAGTAGGACTTTAGGGAACTTCAAAACTAGACTTGATATTTTGGAGGAATTAAGTGGATAAGACTGGCAAGCATTGTTAGGGTGAATGGCCTGTTCTTGTCAAAAAATTCCAATGTTCTAATGTGTACAGAATACAGTGTGTAAGTTTTGTAATTTGTATTGTACCTGAATATTTGATATTATGCTCTGAGCATAAACTCCGAGAAGAGCACTTTTCAAAAATAAATTAAATTTATTTTGAAATAAATGTAACAAATAGTCAAAATTAAGAAATGAATATGATGTGCCTCACTACAGTTTTACCATAATGTTAATACTAGAGTGTGTGTGTTTTTTTTTTTTTTTTTTTTTTTTTTTTTTATCTGCTCCTATTTTTTTGTAATGCATACTATTGTATCTTATTTCTCCCTGCAGGAAAAATGAAAGATCGACTGGGTGATCTTCAGAATTTCTGTGATAATTCTACTGATAAACTAACTAATGATGAAACGGACAATGGGGAACTGGTTCAGGAAGCCATCTTGTTTGATGAGGATCATATCATGGATGTTTTGTTCAAAGAAGTTCATTCCTTGCGTCGAGAAAATGATCTCCTTAAAATGGAGGTTAAGAGGCTTGGGAAACAAAACACTCGTTTCCTTACCTCAATGCGCCGTATCAGTAGCATCAAGAGAGATTCCAACAGTATTGCCCGTGATATCAAGACCAGGGGTGAGGGAGTCTACAAACGGCTACAAAAGATGGAGGCTTCCAGTAAAGAGATTGAAGAAAAATATGGTGTCAATTCTGCACTAGCTCGTATTGTACGGGCACAGCTTGTATCTCTGACAAATGGATTTCGTGATGCCATGTTTGAATATAATGAAGCAGAGATGAGTCAACGGGAGAACTGCAAAATCAGAATTCATCGTCAGTTGGAAATCATGGGAAAAGATGTCTCTGGAGATCAGCTTGAGGATATGATTGAAAAAGGGAAGTGGGATGTTTTCTCTGAAAACCTTCTGACAGATGGAAAGGCAGCTCGCTCTGCCCTCAACGAAATTGAGAACAGACATAAAGAGTTACTGGACCTTGAGAGTCGCATCCGCGACGTTCATGACTTGTTCTTTCAAATGGCGTTGCTAGTGGAGGAGCAAGGAAGCATGCTTAACAATATTGAAATGAATGTTCAACGTACTGAGGACTATCTTGGTGAGGCCATGACTCACATCAAGAAAGCTGTGGAATACAAAAAAAAGAACCCCTGCCGACAGCTGTTTTGCTGCTGTTTTCCTTGTTGCAGATAACCAGACATTTTGGTGATCACTGTTTTTGTTTTGTGTTTTTAGCCATCACTATAGGTGACTAATCCCACCATGAAAGTTGTGATTTGTTTCAAAGTGCTTAAAAGTTGAGACATGCAAGTTTTCCTCTGTATGCAGATGGCTGTGGCAATAGTGTTTGCTGTAAGAGATGACAAAAGGAAGTATGCAGCGGTGATAATATATAAAAGTAAAACAGTAAAGCAAGCAATCATCAGGCACATTACTGATTTGTTTTGGTTTCATATTGGTGCCGTGTCAAAAGAAGAAATGTGTCTCAGGGCAAAATGCAAAATCTAGCATTTTGTTAGTATTATGTGCTGCCTTCAGCTGTAAACAAGTGGGCTACATTTCATTCTGGGGGTTCTCGGATTTTCTTTATACACTGAACTGTCACAAAATAATTTATTTTTGCTCACATGATAAGATTTTAATTTTCACTTTTAAATCTTCTCAAATTCAAACCCAGAGCCCTGTCAGATTGACAGTTAATCAGCTTATATTGAAACATTTTCTTCTAGGCCAATATTCTCCGAGAATTATCATTATTAGAAGCTGAGCTGAGAATGAAAGAATGGAAATTTAAAAGATTTTGATTGAAAGGTAATTTTTAAAAAAATATTTGCAAGAACAAGTGTTTCTATATTTTAATACTTGTAAATAAGTGCTGTAAAAATGTGTATGACTGTTTTGGTAACGTGGTGTGTTCTTTGTGTGAGATATTTAAAAAAAGGTTTACATGTGATATTCAAACATTTAATAAAAGAAGAAAAGCTATTTACGTATTTGTTGTTTTTTCTTTAATGTCAAGTTTAAACAGAAGTGTTAATAGAAAAAGTTATGAGAAAGAGGCACCACCACAAAACTGTAATCGGTACAAAATGCAGATAAACCAGAGCACATCTACATAAATGAGGAATCATCTCCGTTATCTGAATGTAACGCATGAGTTTTCATTAATGAACACCATAGTATTATAAATGAACCTGCATAATATTAACTTCATTGTGGTGTTTATGGTGTTTTAGAGAATATCAATAATTTATTGTACATCAGTTATGCAACAATGGATTTGTATGTCTGTGAAAGCAAAAACTGTTTCAGTGATAGTGGCACACAGTTTTAGTCATTCTTTTGGCTGTTTGACAGATTAGATTGGCAAGGCCCAGCATCAGATTTCACTATTTCAAGTAAGGTGTTCCTTATTAAGTCTTTTTTATAGTAAACCGGAAGCTCCACTTACAAAGGAGTATTTGTATTTCATTTATAAGTATGCATTAAAAAAAATCAGCCAACATCTAAATTCCCTTGTTTGAAAATGTAAGTACTTGTGCCCCCTTTTGATGTTAGTCAAGACAGTATGTAAAATTAGGAGCACTACAGCTTCTGCAAATAATTATTTGATTATCTGGAAGCATTTCCTCAAGTATGTATAACAAAACTTTTAAGTATTATTATAAGTAAATTATTTTTAACTAGCTCAGTGTATATCTCAGATCTTAGTCTCGAAAATTTTTAGAAGCCATGTATAGGTAAAGAAGGCACAAAATTCAAGACAGTTTGCAGTTTACCTAAAGTGGCTTTCCTGGCAAATATGTCCTGTGATTTTTAAGGCTATAAAAAGTCTCTGCGAATTCCTACCTTAATGACTTATGTCAAACTTCATGGATTTATCATCCGGAAATATTTTAATGGATGGAAAAGCTGCCAAATTTAAAACAGTGTTGTAAAGTTAGATTTTTGGCAAAGCTGCACAGTGAAAAGGATCTAGAACAATGTCAACTTGAAATGAGATAAAGTGGAGTTGTTGGTCAAAGTGACATATTCATGGAAATTAGCTAGTATCTTTGAATCGTGGAATCTTTTACCATGTATTAAATATGGTGGGCTGGGGTTTTAGGAGTTTTACTTTAGTGCCCCAGTAAGTGAATCTTTTTTATTGAGTCTGCCATTAATTTCACACCATAACAGAGTATACTAGAGAAAAATGTGACTTCATCTTTCTGAAAGACAAAGTTCAAGCAAAGGTGGGCCATGCAGCATTACAGTGATGATAAAGCACACAGGTCTTTGAACAAATTGTTTAAAAAAAAAAAAAAAAGTTTATAACTTTGAAATGACCTAAACCTAGTCCAAATTCAGTACTGATACCTAAAGAGGTCTGCGTATAAAAATGCTTTTGCAATGCCAGATTCTATTAACTGGTCCTTCTGCAACTTACTGAATGGAGGGTGTGCTTCATTTTTCACTTAAAGGATTTTACCACTGATAGCTCTGTTCCTAAAAAGTATAAGTTAAATCTTTGCTTGTTTTTTGTTTGCACCCTTCCCCATCATAACCTATCATCAATGGGAGAGGAGCAAAAGCTTTAGATTCTAAATGTTTTAAGGTCCCCGATACTGAAACTATTGATATCTTGATGATGGACGTGTATCTGTGTGTCATTGTTTCTTGAGCATGGTCTACAGCAAAAACGGCTGGATAGAAAAAATACCAAACTTGAAAGTTAAGCCTGTAATTAGATGACAATGTGCTTATTAGTTTTTGAGCCAAATCATACAAGAGAAAGAGGAACTCTAGAAGAACCCTCAAATACCATAATTTTGCAATTAATTTTAAATTCTTCTCATCAATTGCTATAATAATGAACTATTTTATGATCAGAAAGATCAGAATCAGAGTGGTAAATAATTTCTGAAATGTTATTGAATAATTTGTGTAACTTGGTTACTAGAGCGAAAAGCCTACTGACACGGGGAATTTTTTTTCCCCTTAAACAATGTAAATTTCATGTACTATTAAAATTTGTTGCGGTCTATACCTGAGGTAACATTTGTTAAAAATCTGCTGGTGATTTCTTTAACAAGACCCATTTTCTGTAATCAAAACGGATTGTGCTTTAGTAAGGAAGAAAATTTGTAATTAGTTAAGCAAAGGGATAGATGGGTGCATTTTTAATACTACATTGCAGTGCTGTGTGTTGTCACCAAAATGCTTGAGATCTGTCAATTTGATCTGCGATATGTACCTTTTGCATCAGTTTTAAGTTTCTTTTTATTATATATAGAGTAACCAGGCCTATAAACCATATTAAAAAAAACGAGGGTTGTAAGTTGAAAACAGGAAAGGACAACTTACTACATTAAAAAGTAATAGCATTTAAATTGTAACAGGTTAAAAATGTATCTGATGCATATCCAGTAATCTTATAGTTGATTGGTTGACTATACTGTGATCTCTGCTGAGAAAATTCTTCTAGATGACACATCGACAATTCTCACAAGCCTCCCACACCTGGCACCTCTCATACTCTCAGAGACAGAAGCAGTGGAATGCAGTCTTGGGGCCTTGGAATCACAGAAGAATCCTTTTAGTCAGTGAAGTTAAGAGAGTGTCTTTCAGTACTGTGGCCAGTCAAGCTTCTTACTGCCAGGGTGACTCATGTGGCAGTAGTGACTCTCCCCATTTATCTTTACTATGCTCGCCCCTCCTGTTACTGCTGTTTATTGAACTAGCATTTAGATGTTTTTCCAGAAGCAAATTGTACTAACCCGAAAAATGTGTACGGAGTGAACACATCAGTGGCTTGTAATGCAAAATGTTCTAAAACAAACATTGCTAGTTTTGTCAGAGACCTTCAATTTTGTCTTTTTTAAAAAATAAACTTAAGGAAATTAATTGCTTTCTTAGTTTGCCACCTTCTGTTTTTTATCAATATTTTCCCCTTACATGACTGCTACATTTTTTGAGTTTATTTTACTTTTTTCTTTTTCACTTTAGTACCTCTGGAAATTTTCTTCTCCTATCTTTTTTGCCATTTTTTTCAGTTAACTTTTAGCGCTTTTTGATATCTTGTTACTCTCTTTATTATTATTGATTTATGGTTTTTCTTTCTTTGTTAAATTTTGCTTCTGTTCATCCAATTCCTGAACTTAACAGGATGCCAGTGTGTCAGAGGCCATACATAATTTCCAGACCAATTTACATTTGTGATTCAGGAGAAAATCTATTTGGAAATGGATCCCACTCCTGTATGACAAATATTTGCTGGCATGTTGTGGATTTCAATCATTAAGCCTTGGGATGTTTTTCTTACTGTCTTAATCCAACACTATTGAGATCTTGACCAACTTTTTCTTTACTTCAAATCTTTTGATGACACTGAAGCACATCACCAATACAAAGCCTTCTCTGATTAATAATCCATCCATTTTTGCATTATCAGAACTGCTAAATCTAGTCAAGAATCACAGAGACTGGAGCAACCCTTGGCAACTGTGGGAAAACATACACTGTGCTTGTCCATTAAAGAGCACTCTCAAACAATGATACTTGCTTAGAGTAGAGCCAATTAACATAACACAAGCTTCTAGGTATTGAAGAAAAATGTGCAGACTGCGGCCTGGCATCAGAGTGGACCACATAACTCTTGAACTGTGAAGCTTATAGTACATTTTTGCATAGGTGTCTAACTGCTATTTCTATGCTTCATTTGCAGTGGAGCATTATTCCCTCAACCTCTTTATTTATCAATTTGAAGTTAACTTTTGCTGCTGTTTTTTCATTTTCTGATACTCTACTTTGTAAAACCCTTTAATTCTTTGTTTAAATGTAGGCTACAATATTCTGTGCTAATAATATTGGTCTCAAAACATTTATTGAAAAGCTTTCTCGTAGAAAAGAAACTAAGCAATGAATTTTATTTTTGCAGCACCAGTGAACCGTTACTGCATCTGCACTCAGTCATCAATAAAAATGGCAGCTGTTTTTTGATAATCTGCCTCTGTGGAGTTTGGCCCAGGAAAAACATAAGAGAACTTGTATGTCTAGTTGTAGAAGCTGTCTGTGATATGACATCTTTGACATAACTGGTTTGGAACATTCTGTTGTGTTTTAATGTGACCTTCAGTTAGCCATGTTGACTTTTTAATTTACAATGTATGGGAAACTGAGCATAAGAAGTGACAAAAGGCATGTCAAAGCTTGATAAGAGCTTCACACTTAAGCCAATTAGATGTGTGAACTTCATTGTTTTTGAATAAAACTTATTTTTTAAAGAAGTTGTTTGTTTTTGAACTTCATATAAGCATAAGAGGAAATGCCTTTAACAAGGAACAAATGAGCAATACATACAATTGAGTGCACACAAGACGGGGCCCACGGCTTGAGGGACCGCCATCTTGTTTGTGATCAGTGCCGGTTTAACTATCTTGCTCTATTGGCAGACACAAATTCATATTTTAAAGTGACTGAAAGGAGGTGTTTAACAAGTGTTATCTGAACATGTTCTGTTCTTTTTTACTATACCAAATCTATGCTGTTTGACTTTTTTTTTCTTTATTTCACCTTATACAATTTCTCATCGCATACCCCTTGGGGTCAGAGCGCAGGGTCAGCCATTGTACAGCGCCCATGGAGCAATTGAAGGTTAAGGGCCTTGTTCAAGGGCCCAGCAGAGTAGGATTTCTTTTGGCAGTGACGGGGATTCGAACTGGCAACCTTCGGGATACCAGTGCTTGTTTCAATTTGCACATCTTTTGTAGGTAAATATGTACTAATTTATCAAATATTTTTGGTATGTAATGCTTTATTTTTTCATCATTTTGTATTTGTTTTTCTTGATACTTTTTTCTGTGTCATCTTGTAAAGCACTATGAGGTTTCTCCTTTGTATGTATGAAAATGCTCGAATGTTGTTCCTATGTGAACATTAAGATTATTTTTAAGCTAGTGCAGTGAATGCTTCTGCTTTACTATCCTTAAGATGAGCATGAATATGAACTGGATGCTGGGCTGTTTGCTGCTGGACTGTGATTGGATGAAGCAAATTTGAGAATGTTATTATGTTATGACAGGCGGAGGGATGGCTTTGACACTATGGATCTGCGCAGACAATCGGAAGGTTGCTGCTTTCAATCCCGTAAACACCACAAGTGACTCTACTCCGTTGGGCCCTTGAGTTAGGCCCTTAACCTGCAATGCGTCCTGGGTATGACATTGATCTGCATCCAGCCCTGCAAGCAGATCCTCCAGTTTGCAGGGAGAACTTGGGGGCTCCTGGTAGAAAACTCACACTCTGGCCCCAATCCAGGTGGTTCATTGTGTGGGTGGTGCGGCAAAGCGTTATCAGTACATGCTCCCAACCTGTCTTTGTATTATCTTATGGAATGTTCACTTATACCTGCAAATGTATCTTATGCCAATAGGATTATCAAGATTTGTAGAACCTGACTGGCTTCCAACCATTGGTGGAATGCATGAACTGGGAATTGATGAGTCTTCATCTTAACAAAATATTAGTCTTGTGGAAGAGCATCTGCAAGAGAATGACTGAAGCAGAAGCTTTTTGCGGTGTCCACAAAAAGGAAATCATGTCATGTTCATAGCCTAGTTGGTATTTGGTGAAATTCCACAAAATGACAACCCCTGGTACACCAAACAAGCATGATGGACTGTATAGTCTCCTCTTTTGGTCACACTTCTGATGTTCAATAGCATATAACCGTTTTGAAAAGCATAAGTTCTCTTACCTCCAAATTAAGTGTGTGGGATTGATCAACAGGAAGAGGAAACATCTGGTTAAAAAAATGGTGTCAGTTACAAAGCCGTTCACATACTGTAGATGTAAATGTGTTAAATATAAATTTGACTAAATGTGCTAACTAAAGCATTTACTTAATCAGATATTTTTTCTTCAAAATCACCTCTCGTTTTGGCAATTTTACATTTAAATAATACAGGGATGGCAGAAATTGTAAGGATTTTCCAGACTTTACCTCGAAGTTCATTAAGTCTCACAAAAAGGCAGCAGACTATCCTCCAGAAGCTGATAAGGCATAAAGGTACCATTGGATGTTTTATTACATACAGTGTGTGGAGTTTTTGACTGACGTGTCCTCTTTCTTCTGTTTTATGAACTGTGGTTATGGACCGGTCTTCACTCTGTACACTGCAACTTCAAAGCAGGAGTAGCGTGAAAAAATGCTCACGCACCCCATCAAAGACGAACATAAGTCAGCTGCAATGATTGCTCAGGCCTCCCCTCAGTACTGTTAATGCAGCCTGTTGAAATTGGTTAAAAAGGTGGAAACAAGCAACCATCGTGAAATATGTCAGGTATAGGTTTAGATAAAGAAGTTTAATTCATACAAAAGATTCACTTAACTTGATTGTTTAAAACAGAGTAATGTTTTTTTTTTCTTGTTTGAACGTATGGCTGCTACTTAATGACATACAGTATTTCATTCACATCGTTCAATTTTCAGGATTTTTGGAAGTGTGCTCCAAGTCAGCATGGTGTCTCACAGAAATTGGCCAAAGCATTGACACTGGAGTGAGGGATATCACTTCACTTAATCAGCCAAGCATGTCAGCTGTGTGGTGGGTCATGAGTTGAGCACGTTGTGTGGAACATTGAAATGAGCCTGAAAGAGAAGGTAAAAATGGGTCAGGCCTTTATAGCCTGGGGTCTTCACTGCAGAATGGAGTATAATTAAGATAGTGATGTGGGTGAACAGCTTGTGAGCTGACCTTGAAAGTTATGACTGCTGATCAGAAAATAATGAGAGGCAGTCAATCTGTCTGTTTTTGTGGATGCAGAGATTCAGCTTCAGTAAGATCCAGAGTATGTGTGTGCCACAAATATACCTTTTTGATGATGTCAGTTATGGACAGACATACTGACTAGCCATGACTCTTACATTATTAAACAAAAAAATACTTTTCATCTGGGTGGCACTACAACAAGCACTGCTACCTCACTGCTCTAGAGGTCTGTGTTGAGTTCCTGGCAACGTCAGTACCTGAAGTTTGCATGAGATTACATGTAACATAATAAAAAAGTTTGTAGTTATGCAGGGAATTAGTACAGTGGATCCCAACTGTTACTTTAAAATTAGTTTTTCAAGAATAAGAGGACAGAAACATGTTAATGGTACATTTTAGGAAGTATTTTCTTACACAAAGAGCCATAGATACATGAAACAAGTTATCAAATATCGTGGCAGGCAGCAGACAGGCAGACTTTAGGGGACCTTCAAAACTCCATTTGATGTTATTTTAGAGAGATTAGGTTGGGCTGATTAGCCTGTTCTCGTCAAACAATATTCTAATGATATTTTGTGTTATCCCACATACCCCTGTCTTACTGATTTATCCCATATGAGTAAATGGGCCTAGCAATGAACTGGCAGCCCATTCTGGATGGTGCTGCTGTGATCGGTTCCTACCCCGTACACTGACTTACTTTATGCTATTGCTACAATGAATGACCTTTATCATCTGCTGCCCTTCTCATTCTAGGTATATCAAAGATTACTTTTATTGTAATATTAGTATGCAATTATAGAACAGCAAATAGAGACAAATATAATTTACCTTGGTATTGGCAAAAAGAAGCTGGAAAATGTGAAATTCAGTTCAGTTCATTTTTGTATAGCGCTCTTCACTGTTTAAACAGGCAAGAAACAGGTTCAGAACTTATTGATATAAATGGAGCCCACCAATATCCATCCATAGGTTCAGTGCCTTGCTCCACAATCAGTCCCTAAGTGGTGCTATATGTTGTTCTTTGGGGAATTTTTAGACCCTTGGAGTGAAAGAAGTGGGCTAGAGGGGGAGGCAGGGAGGAATCTGAAGACAGTCTAGGTTCTAGATCAGTGGTCTTCAAACTTAGTCCTGACTCCTGGGAAACCCTATGTGGGTGCAGGTTTTCAGTCCCTGTAAAAGACCTGTTATACCCAAGCAGTTGACAATGGACAATGGCAAATGGACTACTGCCCCATGCATAGTTTGTGACCTCAAATTGGATAAGGTAAGGAAATGAATAAATGAAAGGACAGATGAAGTATTTTTTTATCAGATATTTTCATTGACTGGCATGACAGAGTCCAGCCAATGTCTGAGTTGAGACTGCACATTTCCCCATATCTTTGCAGTTTGGTGTTCAGGTCATATTCTTGTGTGTGTGTGATGGACTGGTGCTCTGACCTGACTTTTTCTCTGTATTGCATCCGTTGCTGCCAGGATAAGCTTTGGGGTCCTCTGGATTCGATTAAGTGAGTTTGAGAATGTATGTCTTTATGTAAGTAGGATATTTGCTTTAGTTTTTTTTTAGAAAATTATTTCTGGCAAAACATACAGCTATTAACAATACTGTGCTTGAGATGATCGTCTTTGTGAAAGGCCTTGTAATAATTCCTTGGCCTGTCCTGCTTCTTGCTGTGTCCTGTAGCTTTCAATTGTGATTTCTTCATCAGAACTTCCTTCCCTCTCCTCCCCTCCCCTCCCATAACTTCTCATGTGAAACTAAACTGCAAATTGGCCCTCTTCACTCTTCTTTTGGGCATATGTGCCTATACTTATACAGCAGCATTTCGAAATAAATCATGAGACTGTGATCATGCAAACATTTTTAGGAAGTGTGATCGTGTTTAACCCTCGGTGATGTTGTAACTTTTCTTAGTGTGCCACCCTTCAAGCAGCTCCCCACAGATTGTAACATCTGATTGGGCTTACAAATCCACTTTAGGACTCAATCTTTTTTTTTTAAGAAATTAACAAATTTGACAAACATTAGGAGACCATTCAGTCCATCAAGCTTGTTTGTTTAGCTAATGACTAAGATGTCCCAATATCTCATCCAGATACTTCTTAAGGGTTTCCAAGGTTTCTGCTTCAACTACTTGTCTCAGGAGTCCCACAACTCTTTCCATAAAGAAGTGCTTTCTGGCTTCAGTTTTAAATGTACTTCCCTTTCATTTCCACTGATGTCCTTGTGTACGTGATTCTCCCTTGAGCTGAAGGAATTCTACCAAATCTACTTTAATGCCTTTGAGGATTTTAAATACCTGGATTACATCTCCACGTAGTCTTCTCTGCTCAAGACTAAACAGGTTTAATTCTCTGAGTCTGTCAGAGTAGGACATGTCCTTAAGTTCTGGGAGGCACCTGGTTGCTCTCCTCTGCACAGCTTCAAGTGCTGCTGTGTTTTTCTTGTACCGCGGTGACCAGAACTGCACACAATACTCCAGATGTAGTCTCACTAGTACATGATGTAGTCTGAGAATGACGTTGTTTGATTTATATTCAACAGTTTTAACGGTATTACATATTATTTGCCATTATAATCGCTTCTGCACATTGCTTAGACAATGAAAATGTTATGTTAACATCCATCCATTATCCAACCCGCTATATCCTAACTACAGGGTCACGGGGTTCTGCTGGAGCCAATCCCAGCCAACACAGGGCGCAAGGCAGGAAACAAACCCCGGGCAGGGCGCCAGCCCACCACAGGTTATGTTAACATATACCCCTAAATTCTTTTCAGATGTTGCTTCCTGTAGCCCAGTGTCTCCCATCTTGTATTTATAATAGATATTTGTTTTGCACCACATGTAGCACTTTGCACTTGTCTAAATTTAAACTGCATCTTCCAAGTGTTTTCACAGTTTTGAAGTCTGTCCAGATTTTTTTTAACTGTCTTTGCTGCCTTCCCAATGTCTGCCATTGTAGGAAATTTGTGCACAATGTGAGAAGAATTCATTGATGCTAAACTATTTAATTCATTTTCAGTTTGCTTTTGATTAAATAATTTGGTAAGGTTCCCAGTTTATTTTCCTTATCTATCTCTGTAGGATGGGGTTTCTGGCCGTTAGACTTGTATCATTTTAACTGAAGCACAATTGTTTTAAGAAACAGAATAATAAAATTGTATTGACAAAGGCAAGGATTGTAGAAATATAACTGCAAATATATTGACATAGAAAACAGGACAAAAGCCGGTCAAACATATAGTTAGTACAGAAGTGGCTGGATGGCTTTACTGTTTATTAGTGTTGAGCGATTTGGCCCATTAGTTCTTGTTAAGGCAAAACATTTCACAGTCAAAAAGATGAAGTGGAGTGGCAGTAAACATCTGCAGTGATCCTGTTCATGAATTGCTTGATGGTTGACTTTCAATATGAACATCACAGTGATTAGCTCTGCTCCCTTACGTATTCTGTGTTCAAATCCTGACCTGGACTTGTCTGTGTAGAGTCTGAACATTACCCCCATGTCAGTACATGCATTTCTCCAGTTACCCTTGTCTTTCTCTCCACCCAAAGACTTGGGTGTTGGTTAACTACACACCATAGTAAAGTACTCTCAGACCTGAGTAATCCAGTTATTGGCTATCTGGTAGCATTTGGTGCAAGGTAGGAGAAAACTCCTGAGGGGTTTCCAGTTTACCTAAGGGACTACAAATACAAGCATGGGGTCAGCCTACATTCACAATGTGAACGTCTTTGGGGACATGGGAAGAAACTGGAGTACCAGAATTAAAACCACACAGATATGGGCAGAACGTGCAAACTGTACACTGACAAAGACGCAGGATTAGACGCTGGATCTAGGTTTACTTATGACTGTAAATCAACTTTATGAGAATAAGTGTGGGTGGGCCCTGAGACTGATTACCCAGAGTTACCTGATGCTATCAAATTTGGTTCCAGTTTCCCATGATGATATCATTTTATTAAGCAAGTTCAAAACTGTGTGGTTGTTGTTGTTGTAATATGTTTTTTTCTTGAACATCCTACACTTAATTCCTTTACTTGTCAGACTAGTAAAGAGATTACATTTAGATTTATGTGCTTAGCATAAAGACACCTACAAACAAGGTCAATATTTTGCGTAATATCAGTCTGAGGGGTTGCTTGGGAAAGTGATACAAGACAAGGGTACAACTCGATCATCTCATGTGAATAGCTCAGAACAAAATATAAGTGAGTTACAGCTAATTTCAATTACACATAAATTCACCGAACAAAAAAGTATTCAAACGCTTCTTAAATACATTAGGGAGCTCAGAATTTCAAATGGAGGCAGACTGTTCATTCCACCAGCCAGGAGCTGCGTATTAAAAGAGTCTAGACTAAGATTTTACACCTCAGGGTATTTGAACTCATAGACAAGACAAAGCACATGCCGGAACAAGTCCTCTACTATCCACTTTAAACTGGTCCAACTTAATGTCTTCGATGTGTGCACAGCTCTCACTGTGTCAATAAAGAGACCAAATGACACGCACCCTGACACCAGGAAGGCTGTTATTATGTAGCACCTCCCATGCAGTACATCAGGACACACTGGCATAAGCGTTCTCCAGATCTCATGTGCACACGATGGTCAAACACCAATGATCTTATTGGTCCATATGAACACAAGGGTGCGGGCCTGAAAGTAGCGGGTTAACTTCATTTTTACAGTTAGGAATAATAATACATTTTATTTATATAGCGCCTTTCCCATGCTCAAGACACTTACAGAATATAAGAAAGAATGGCAGGGTATACAGTATATAGCATTGTACAAACCAAATAAATAAGTAAAGAAGAGTAAGACAGTAAATTCAGAGAAAAAGCCTAACAGACAACATAATTGATGATCTAGCACACACACACAGGTTACATGAGCATCTTGATATAGAGGTAAACTTAAATTAGGGTAATAAAGTCAGGTAGAGCTAAAAGCCTTCCTGAACAGATGAGTTTTGAGTTGTTTTTTAAAAGAATTCATGGAGTCAGCTGACCTGATTAATTTCGGTAGGTCATTCCAGAGTCTGGGCGCTATACAGCTGAAGGCCCTGTCACCCATGGAGTGTAGATTAGTGTGGGGCACAACAAGATTACAAAAATCAGAAGACCTTAGTGGGCGGACAGGCACATAGTGATGGAGAAGGTGATGAATCTGTACTGCTCCTCCTGGATCTGAGCTAGAGTCTTCATTCTAGTACCTCATTGCATGGGTTTTGCTAGGCAGGCAGGGGAATGTGATTCTTAGGCAACTGGAACATCATTTTTGGTCACTTTTTAGTAATGGGAAGCACCATGCCTTTCTATAGCCATTGTATCTTCAACTGCAATACAATATTGAACTTGAAGAGGTGGGTTAGCCAAGGCACTCCGTGATATCCAGTGCTTTGGTGGCTAGATCTCATCAACCACTGATGCATTGCCAGTGCAGAAGTTTTTACCCACTTCATTTACTTACCGGTGTTAGGATTTGGTCAAAATACTCTTTTTTTTCTGGTTGATTAATTCTACACTTAAAAGTCAATGTTCATCTTGCATTTTGAGAAACCCTGGGAGATATCCTAATTCCCCTTCCTGTATCATTAAAATCGTCATTTCACTTTTTTATCAACAGATCTCCTTTACTTTAAAGGGCCCAGTTTTGGTTCATGAATGGCACTTTTTAATGTTAATTTGATTGAATATACAAAGATAAAGTTAAAGGAAATCCACATGCAAAAAACAGCACAGTTAGTTGTTTTTCATCTGTGATGCAATTCACCTCAGTAAACATGTCAGGTTATGTTCATAAGTGTGAGACAGCATGAGAAAGTGAAATTATCTTATCATTATTTTGAATTTAGTTTGAAAAAAAAAAGATAAATACAACAGCAATACATCATTTATCAGGACATGAGACAGACATGTGGTATTATAAATGTGCTGCTAGGTGCAGTTTGTTGAAGCACTTACCCACTGCATCATTGTAAACAGTACATCTTGTGAGCCTTACAATAACCTAGAATGACAATTTTTTCTGAAAATGACTGTTGGGTATATAACATGCATACATGTGCATAAGTAAATTGACATATGTTTAACTTGTAAAAAGCACACAAGTAGCAGATGAAAGATTAGGGTCCCAAATGGGCAAACCCCACTTATTTTAAGGAAGGATGACATGGCATGCACAGGTTCACTGTCGCCAGCAACTATTGCACTAATGCATTGCCTCCATCTGGACAAGAGAAGCGAGAAAAATGGAGCTTTTATAATGCAGCGAGACCCAGTAGGTGGAGTCAGATTGGGTTAAAGTTCTTATTTCAGCTCCCTGACTCCCAGAATGTAAGGCAATGCGCAACAAAACAAAACCCTAATTCATTGTTGAGAATATTCAGAATTCTAAATCAAAAACCAAAGATTAAATCAGCAAATAAAGCATGAATTAAAATATTTGTTATTATCCACAACCAACATGACGCTGACCTCTATATCTTCAACCCGGTAGTGTCACACGACACACTTCTGGTTGACCTTACATAGGAATGCCATAGAACAGATAAACAAATAAGGCAGCATGGTAAAACATAAATTAACAGTAAAGATGTCAAAATGATAACCCAATCAAAAAATAATGACAGAAATAGATTCTCTGACATAACCTAAACCCTATGGAATAATAAACACTCCAGTAAAAATAACAAGGAGATCAAAAAAATGATGAAAACAGCAGCGTTAGCCCCACCTAGTTTCACTAAATTCATCCCTGAAAGCTCATCAAAAGGGTCACAGTCCCAACACATGCACATCTGTGTACAATGGCAACAAGAACAACAACAACATTTATTTATATAGCATGTTTTCATACAATGGATGTAGTTCAAAGAGCTTTACAAGATGAAGAAAGAAAAGTTTATAAAAAGATAAAAATATATAAATTCTAAGTAACAATGAATAAAATAAGGTCTAATGGCCTGGATCTGGAGAACTATCCTGTCATCAGCAGTCTCTCGTACCACAACCATACACAATCGGTTAAGGATTCCAATGGGACTGTAATAGTAAAAGATGTTTGATAAGTGAATTTTTCTTGCTTCTGTATTCATTTATCACGCTGCCCCATTTCTTTCTCTTTTTCAATTTTTTATGGGTCTCCATTTCTTATGTTCATTGGCAGTCCTCTGTGCTTTTAACTGAAGTGTCTCTGACCGCAAGGCCCTACAGTGGATAGTATATCAGGACCTTTCTACCCTCCATCTTTATCAAGTGTTGCATCCGCAAAGCCTGTAGCATTGTGAAGGACCGTTCTGACCCCTCGAACAGTCTCTGTATCCCACTTCCATCTGGCGGAAGGTACCATAGCATTTGAACCTATTCTGCAAGGTTCTGCAACAGCTTCTACCCCTTGGCTGTCTGGTTTCTGAACTCTGTGCTGTCTCCCTGCCCTCAGATCTCCTTATTTATTTACTACAGTCTGTTTCACTACTTTCTGCTTATTTACCTATTATATAAGATTTGTACTGTATAATGTGAGAAGAACTGATTGATTGATGTTAATTATACGTTTTGCCTTCAGAACTGCTGGTAATCATTTTATTTAAGTAATTTGGTAAGGCTCCCAATTTATTTTCCTTACCTTTCCCTGTAGGAGGGGGTCTCCTGCCATTAGACTTATATCAAGGCAACAGAAGCACACACACTTTAAGAAAAATAATTAATAACATTTATTGTCTGTATGATACCAAGACTTTAAAGATGATGCCCGATGTTATATGGAGTTGAGTCTTGCTGCTCTGAGTTCAAGTGGAAGACTCTTCTTGCTTTGGATTGCACTCTTGGTGTTTACAACATGCTCTTTTGTCAGTGGTGTTTGCTGGTGCTGCCTTTCTCAGCTTGCTGTTAGGCTGTTTGCTGTGTCTTATGCAAATTAATATGGAAAAAACATTGCTCTTGCTGGCACAGGAGTGCTGACAATGAAGTTCTCCTCTCAAAGTAATGCTTCTTATTCTTCTAAGACTGAGCTCATTCACTGGTCCAGAGCTTGGATTTGAAGATTTCATTCAAGGTGTCAAACTCCAAGGCCCTATAGAGAAGAGCTTCCAGCTCAAAGAAAGCTTGTGAGCCTTTTTCTCCACAGACAGCTAGTATTTTCTTGCTCCAAAGAGAGTAGATTGTCTGCCTTCAGCTCACAAAGGGAACAGATCACCAGCTTTTTGCTAACCCAAAGAGATGCAAGTGATGAATGCAGCTACTGTAGTTTTGAAGGGAAGTGTAACCTGTGGTGATTGGATCAAGATCCCTTCCCATTAAAGATATGGTGCCTGCATATAGCCGTGTTATTTTGTCCATCACATCCAGCCAGAGTTCAGTTTGGGGTAACAAGCATACATTGAATGTCCATTTGGGTGTAATTTGGATGTATTTTGTCTGATGTATCTCGCACCATCTTATATATCGGAATGTCTGACACCTTATATTCCAAATCGTAACCTTAGATCTTCAAATGAGTGTCTGCTTAGAATTCCAATAGTTAAACTTAGAAGAAGCGGTGAGGCGGCCTTCTGCTGTTATGCACCTAACATCTGGAATAGCTTGTCAATAGGAATTCGTCAGGCTGATACGGTGGAGCACTTTAAAAAACTGCTAAAAACACATTACTTTAACATGGCTTTCTCATAACTTCATTTTAGTGTAATCCTGATGCTCTGTATATTCAATTAATTATCATTACTATTCATGGTGTTTGCTCCAAAATCTGTACTAAACCCTACTCTCTCTTCTGTTCATTTTCCGGTCTTCTGTGGTGGCAATCCGCGCCACCACCACCTAATCAAAGCACCGTGATGTCCCTACATTGATGGATTAAAGGCCAGAAGTCCACGTGACCGTCATCATTGAGTCCTTCCATGAGAATCCTGAATACAATGAGGACTGATCACTTATGTTAGGTAGAATGCCTAGAGGGGGCTGGGCGGTCTCATGGCCTGGGACCACTGCAGATTTTATTTTTTCTCCAGCCGTCTGGAGCTTTTTTTTGTTTTTTCTGTCCTCCCTGGCCATTGGACCTTACTTTTAGTCTATGTAAATTAGATTTGTCTTATTTTAATTCTTACTTTGTCTCTTTTTTCTTTTTCTTCATCATGTAAAGCACTTTGAGCTACATTATTTATATGAAAATGTGCTATATAAATAAATGTTGTTGTTGTTGAAGGAGTCTCTGCAGAGGCATCAGCTCAAATCTGATTTATACCTTTGTTATCAGATGAAGTACAAGGCCGACCAAAGTGTTGGTAGAGGTGCAGTTTACTCATTCACTTTAGTTTTCCTTCAGAACTGTATGGGGAGGTGTCAGCTGGCTTTGTTCATCCCTGCTGTTTCAACAGGCCTTGTGTGCCACTAAAAGCCTAGCGAAATGGGCAATGCCCACTTTGTCCTACAGTATTATTTATTTATTCATTCATCTATTTATAGTACTGTGTAGTTTTTACTTGTTTTGCACTTGTCCTGTTTTTGTAAATATGTTGCACAACGGTCCCGGGGAACGTTATTTCATGCCACTGTATGCTGCAATGCTGGTTAAGGATAGTGTGACAATAAAGCCACTTGACTTGACGTCCTGTGTCTTTCTTGTTTTTATGTTATGGCTTTAGCAACTACATGGATAGGCACAACTGACACACACAAAGATCCCCCAAAAATGACAGTGATTGGAAAATTAGTGTTGTTGGTCGGTTTACCTAAATGCCTATTATTGTGCCAAAATGCCAAGCTAATTTCTTTTTAAAAAGCAGGAGACATAGACAGACAGACGGATGGACTTTCGAAAATGAATGCATGTATTCTGGGAACCGTCTTGGTGAGCAGGGCTAGGTTACAATTACATCTTGATTTTACAACTTGACAATGCTCCTCTTCTGGGTATCTTCAAAAGGCAGAATGAAGGCGAGGGACCAGAAAAATGGAGAGCAAGAGAGCAAACAAATTCATAATCAAAGACAGTCAGGGGGTCAGAGTGAAAGTGACAGATAATACAAAGCAAGAAAATCCAAAGTCAAAGACATGCAGCATAGTAGAGTCCTGGAGATGACTGGGGGTCAGCAGGTCAACGTTCGATGGCCTGATGGTAAACACTATTTGAGAATCTTCTGGTGTGGCATTGAATGCTGCACCAGAACACAACAGAACAAAACAGAATGGTAAGGGCAATGGAGAAAATCAAAAAATCAGATGCAATGAGGGGGTGGCGACTGTAAAACTTATACAAATAGTATAGGGGCACCACCCAGGCCTGGACACTGGCTATTTGTAGCTGATTACTAATGAGACATTTGCTTTTCAAAAACATAAAAACTATGAAATGTGGCCAAAAGTTTTGAGAATGACACAAATATTCATTTTCACAAAGTTTGCTGCCTCAGTTTTTATGATGGCAATTTGCATATACTCCAGAATTATATGAAGAGTGATCAGAAGAATTGCAGTTAATTGCATGAAAATGAACTTAATCCCAAAAAACCCATTTCCAAATCTGCTGTTGTGAAGAAGGCTTTACAGCGCCCAAGGAAGTCCAGCAAGTGCCAGGACCGTCTCCTAAAGTTGATTCAGCTGCAGGATTGGGGCACCACCAGTGCAGAGCTTGCTCAAGAATGGCAGCCGGCAGGTGTGCATGCATCTGCACGCACAATGAGGCGAAGACTTTTGCAGGATGGCCTGGTGTCAAGAAGTGCACCAAAGAATCCACTTCTCTCCAAGAAAAACGTCAGGGACAGATGGATATTCTGCAAAAGGTACAGGGATTGGACTGCTGAGGACTGGGGTAAAGTCATTTTCATTGATGAATACCCTTTCCGATTGTTTGGGGCATCCAGAAAAAAGATTGTCCAGAGAAGAAAAGGTGAATGCTATCATCAGTCCTGTGTCATGCCAACAGTAAAGCATCCTGAGACCATTCATGTGAGGGTTTGCTTCTCAGCCAAGGGAGTGGGCTCACTCACAATTCTGCCTAAGAACACAGCCATGAATAAAGAATGGTACCAAAACATTGTCTAAAACCAATTTCTCCCAACCATTTAAGAACAGCTTGGTGACAAACAACATATTTTCCAGCATGATGGAGCCATAAGGCAAAAGTGATAACTAAATGGCTCGGGGAACAAAACATCGAAATTTTGGGTCCATGGCTAGGAAACTCTCCAGATCTTAATCCCATTGAGAACTTGTGGACAAACAAAAACCCACAAATTCTGACATTGATTATGCAAGGATGGGCTGCCATCAGTCAAGATTTGGCCCAGAAGCTTATTGACAGCATGCCAGGGAAAATTGCAGAGGTCTTGATAAAGAAATGCCAACACTGCAAATATTGACTCTGCATAAAGTTAATGTAATTGTTAATAAAAGCCTTTGAAACTTATGAAATGTTTGTAATTATATTTCAGTATACCATAGAAACATTTGACAGAAAGATGTAAAAACAATGAAGAAGCAAACTTTGTGAAAACCAATACTTTAAATACTTTGAATTTATCAACATTTTTTGCCACAACTGTGTAACATTTCATTAACCAGTGAAATTCGCTTTATTGACCTAGGAAGAAAAAGGTTTAGTGCATATATTAGCCCTATATTTTTACCTCATCTGCAACCAGGTGACAGTGCTGGTGTAGGGTCTACAGTTCACATCAGGCAGCACTTTGCTGGGGCTGATGGGAGGACGCTTTTATTGGTGTACACAAAGTTCAGATATCTCTCGCAAAAGTGGGAGTTCATCGAAGACTTTAGCTACAGTGGTATCTTCTTAACGAACATGGACAACATTTTTCTTGCCTTGCTGAATTATATCTTTTGTCTAGGACTATGTCTTTGTCTCATCATGCGTTATATTTTGCCGTATTTAATTTCTTAAAGACACTTTTCTCACTTGTTTATTTTATTTTCACTTGGACCATTTTAAGGGGTATGTGGTGTTGTGAAACCCTTAAAAAGCAATGTTTCTTTCTTTCCAACCTCCAGAAAAAACTTTAACAGCTCCAAACAAACCTTTTAGTAAGTTTCAATGTTGCAGACAAACAGATTTCAGCATTAAATATGCAAAAATGAATGCAAAAAGGTACTCAACTGTTTCGCTCATCACTGTCTATGGAGTGAGATTCAGGCTATTGGACAAGGACAGCGGTGTCCTGGTACGTGGTGTTCGAGCGTGAAAATAGGAATTTCAGCGTACTGTGTACACATTTTTATCAAAGCAAAGCCATACATTTTTTTAAAAAAGAGAATGATATTTTACTTCTGCATATAATTACTAAGTCCTGTGGTGGGTTGGCGCCATGCCCGGGATTGTGTTCGGATTCAACGGGTTGGAAAATGGATGGATGGATACAATTACTAAGTGTAACAGAGGTAAGCCACAATGAAACAGAATGAAATGTGATTTTTTCAACTCATTCTGCTCTTCAGAATATGATAGAAATAGAAGGATGGAGGACAACATTACTAATTTTTACTGTTTATTCTTGGTAGACATTTATTTAGGTCCATTGTATTATGTAGCAGTTAGCACTTTAGGCTTTCATATACAGCACTGTGATATTTAGCAATTTTAAATAAACTTTGAAAATCTTTGTATACTGCTGCTGTCTAGTTATACAGAGTTCCCAAGCCCCTCTACTGCAGATGGTTTCCTTGGTCCATGCTTTTGCCTGCTGACCCAGAAGGAAATATGGGATTCAGCTTAAGGATCATGCCATGGGGGACTGGAATGTCACAGGCTTTACTCCACCTAGTCCCCAATTGCTCCTAAACAAATCCATTGAGATAATTCAACATTTATCTTTAACATTCATCTTCATATAAAGAAATAAGCTAATAGATGTAGAACTAATATAACATTCTCAAGCCCATGTTCTTTTTTTTTCCACTATTGAGCCACCTTCCTGTTGTTCTGAACTGCTGATTCAGACTATCACAGCAAGTTCTTCTGCTTATTTGGAGACCAAAAGTGAGTCTTCCGCATTAAGCTCAAATATTTTTTATCATAGAATGTACACATCAGTCACCCTGCAAAAAAAAAAACTCGGAAGTTTTTTTCAGATCTAAAAATGATTCACTAGCTCATGTTTTCTGCTATGAAATAATTTCTTGTATCTTAATGTTTTTCTTTGTAATGAAACAGATGAGGTTCCCGATAACACCTACAACCAAATATGAGTTTTGCTTTCGGCCAGTGGAGGTCTTGTATAAAAACTGACCACCTTCTGTTGAACTGACAGCAATGCTGACATTTACAGGAAATGTGATGCAAGCGAGCTATAAGAGTCAGCGCCCACCACAAGATGAAGGGTAACAGAATGTGTGGGTCCATTTACTGTGACTTACTGTAAAAAAAAAAAAAGTGTAGAAATCTTTTGCCTTGGGCTTTCCCCGCCATGAGTGATAACTGGTTTAATTTCAGTATGAGACAAGAAAGACTTGAGAGAGTTAGTTAAAATTCCACTTCCCTTTGTAACCAAAAAAAGAACAAAATGGAGCCTCATTAACCACTTCTAAAGAAGTCTGTGAAGATAGTTGTGTGTATTCATTTAAACATGTGTGACATGGAGAAGGTGCGTCCCTATACTTAAAAAAGAAAATCTCTGTAGCAATGTGTCAGTCATCAGTGGAAAAATGTCCATTATGGTAACCCAGTCAGCAATCCCTCATGCCATTTTGCACATCTTGAATTTTTACAAGTCTTAAGTGGCTGACAAATAGGCACAATCATCCAGGTAGAGTTATATTCCTACATTTGATTTATGGCAAGAGTCATACGCTACAACAAACTGGTATCCCATTCTGGGTTGTGTAAGAGACGGCCGACAGCTCAACCCAGTTGGGACGCCCCTGAGATGGAAGGATGGTGAAGGCACCTCTTGGAGGACACTGCCTCCTCCAAGACACTGGATGGCAGCCTCTCTGGAATGCAGCGGTGCCCCGGATTCCCGCGGGGCACTATGGGATATGGAGTCTGGCAACGCAGCCCTGCTGGGTACCATGGGTGCCGCCAAGGGACACTGTGGGAAGTTGGTGGGAGACAAAGTTCTGACCTACCCCGGAAGTACTAGTGAATCACAAGGACGGAAACCCCAAAGTACTTCTGGGCTGATTAAAGAACTCTAATTCTCTGTCTGACCCGGAAGTGCTGACAGGTCACATGGACGGAAGAGCAGAAGCACTTCCAGGTCAAGGACTATATAAAGGACTGCGGAACACCCAGCAGGCGAGCTGGAGTCGGTAGGTATAGGACAGAGCTTGCTGGGAGGTGTGTTTATTATTAGTGTATTTAATTGTTTTTATTGTGGTTGTGGTTTTTGAAGGGCACTGTGAAAGAAAAAATCTTAATAAATATCTTCTTAGTGCTTTTACCTTGGGTCCTGCATATCTGTCTGTTGGGTTTAAAGGGGCAACAGTGCCACCTAGCAGCCAACACTGGCATAGTCAGCAGAATTCTGGCCATCTGTTATGGTCAGAAACCTTAAAATTTAACATGGACACAAATACAACAAGCAGCGATGCGACACAAGGGAGCCTGCGAAAAAGCCTTCAGCTTAATTCGAGCCATGATGGGGAAGAAAAAGACAAAGCAGATTGGCAACGCTGCGCAAAATACAGCAATCAAGATTGTCAGTGGCAAAGAGGAGACGGGAAGCGACTACCATCATCGGGAAAGAAAAATTCCGGATAATGACATCCAGGAGGAGGTACATGCCTGGGAAGGACTTGATCAATTGTACGAGTTGATAAATTTTGTCCCATGCTCGTACCTCGTAGAGGAAGATTATCCAGAAGTCTGGCAAGGAACCTAGAATAATTCCGACGATGATGGTGACAATCCCGACCAACATCTGAGTGCAGATGGGTATAACCAGCAGCTTGCCAAAGAGGGACACGTGACCTGCCCCAAAGAGTTGTGGGATAGAGGAGGTCAGTGTCAACCCGCCTGTGACATCGCTCATGCATCAACGGACTCAAACACCCAGAAGGGGAAGGGGGAGGCAAGCAAGGCAGCACCAACCACACACAAAGTTAAAGAGGTCCGGGACATGACTGAATGATGCGCCAACAAATTGAAAAAGGCGGATCGCAGTCGGCCGTTAGCCAATTCCCGGAACTCCAATTCCCAGCTGCCCATGCAATACCTAATGGCGCATGCGGACATAGATGGCATATTCGTCGGCTCACTGTTGGAAGGCGGGGCTGATGATTGCCCGAGCCCGTCCCCAGCCGATTGTTGTAGTGCTTTTGATGTGCAGGAGCTGGAAACGTTGCTCCATCCCGTGCAAGCCTTTTTACAGATCACCTTCAATATAAAGAAGAAAATCAAGGAGCTGGGGACAACGGCCGAGGCGCCTTTAAGACAGGCGGAAGAGTACCTACGGTGACTTGACTGGGAACTTTCCCATATGGATAATTTGGCGGTACAGGTAAGTAATTCTGGTACCGTACAGGAAAAGGAGATGCAGAGCAAAGTGGCAGCCAGATCTGTAAATACTGGATGTCAAGTAGCCTCACATCCTACAATGGGAAGGGGAATGATGGCCGATTGCCTGGTGGAAGGGTCAGATAAGTTTGAACAGTGGGGTGGTGCTGACTTCCGGGTTGTCTTGACCCTTACAACATTGGTGACGGTGATACACAAGTCAAAAGGGGCGCAGACAGTAAAGAGTTTCTCTGTTTCTCATAGAGAGACCCAGACTGACAATACACCCCAGATAAAAAAAGGAGATCCCGGGAGAAAAGCAAGGATCTCCTAATATTACAGCACATAGAGCTGCGAGCTAACGTGCATCGGAAGGACGCTTTCTGCAGGGGCAAAAAGACAATGCACCCTCAGCAAGCCAAGGAGCAGAGCAAGCATTCCCAGCCTGCTTCCAAACCCGCAGGGCATAAACATCAGGAGAGAGGCGGCTGTGCTATGAATGCCACTGGCCGGGCCATGTATGGAGAGAATGTCCATGGAGAACTGGAGAGGTCGTTAAAAGCAAGCAATGGCACAATATCTCCCCGCAGTTCTCCTGTTCTTGTTTTTCAGGGTAAAGCCACGGTCCACTCGCTGCAAACAGCCCCTCCTGGAGAAGAACAGCCCTTGTGGGACTGGCTGCTTTGCCCTATGTTTCTCAGCTGAGGATTGGGCAATGTAAAAGTCGAGACATACCTGAGATGGAAGGACAGGGGAAGGCAGCTCTTGTAGGACACTGCCTCCCCCAAGACGCTGGATGACAGCTTCCCAGGACCACAGTGGTGCCCCGAATTCCCACAGGGCACTATGGGACATGGAGTCCGGCAACTCAATACCGTGATTTCTCAGTGCCTTTGAAATCTTTTACATCATGGTTGTAGAGGGTTGAGATGTGTTTGTTATACATTGGCCAAACATGCAAGTAAGATTTGGTTTACTCTATCTTAGTAAAAAGGGTCAAGGTTACTGGCAGGGAAACACTATTTAAGGCATTTAAAAGCTTGAGAAAACAACTGGATTTTAGGAAGATGTCTTAGTCTCGCCACAACAAAAGTGCACAAAATGGTGTTGATTCAAAACAATAAATTCACACAAGATTAGTATGTACTGGTACAAGTGGTAACAGCCAGTTAGTTGACAGTCATATTTATAGTTCTTATCCCATTCTGAAACATGCTTTGTTGTTTTTTTTTTTGCTTTCATTTTATTTAATTATAACAAAACAATCAAACATGCTACGGCAAAAGGAGAAAAAAAACAGTTCAATCCTAAATACAGTCAATGTGATATAACGAAAAAAATACTGAAAACAGATTAATAACCAACACTTGAAACTCCACCTGCAGCCAGTGCAGAGAGCCACTTGATAACAAGCAGCCCTTTATACTCTAGTTCCTCTTATTAATGAAACAATAAAAGTTAAATAGAAGCATATTGTAGGCCCTGCAAGTTTATTTTAGAATATGCAATGTCCGATGCAAAGAGAATGTGATTTATTTCTACTTTTAGATGTATTAACATGTTACTTTTACATAGAATTACAGAATTACAATTCTTGCAGTTAAGCAAAATCAGTCAGTATGCTAACCATGCAGTATAGAATGGTGGTCTACAACTCCGGTCCTGGAGGGGCACAGTAGCTGCAGGTTTTCATTCTAACCTATTTGTTAATGACCAGTTTTTGCTACTTAACTCCTTTTCTGTTCATTATAATTGACCTGTTTTTTAAGATTTGTTCCCCTGAATTTCTTCATTGTTCCTCTGAAATTCTTTATTTCTTTCCTTAAATGCACCCAAAAAGAAATGAAATGTGAAGTGAGTGAGCCAACAGAACACCAACTAAGTCAGGGCCTCAAACTCCAACCAGTTTCACTCCAATCAGCTGCTTAATTAGTCTTGTTGTTAATTAAACCCGTCTTTTAATTCCATGGCTTGTTGCTGCTCTCATTGTACAATAGGATACATTTCTGAAATGGTTGATGTTATCTTTTCTAAGAGCACTGTTAAAATGTTTTGGCGATAGAGAAGATCAACATTTCTGAGACCTTCATCTTTCTTTATTTTCAGATATTGTTTGAAGAACACAGTTTGCTGGTCATGTTTTGGCTCATATTGTATGTCATTATTGTTTTGCTGTTATTTAAGGAAAAAGAAACAATTAAGGAGTCTGAGTCTTCAAGAGCAAGTCAATTAAAATTAATTCAAAAGAAGTTCATCAGCAGCAAAAACAGGTCACTAATTAAGATGAGGGTTAGAATGAAAACCTGCAGCCATTGCGGCCTTCCAGGACTGGAACTGGGGACCCCGGTATAGAAGATCATCATGGGTTTATGGTTTATCTAATCCCTACCGCTGTTTCTCCAAACAGTGCCATGAAAGGAATTAGCATTATTGTAAATCCAACACTCACAGATAAACAAACATCTGCTTAATCCAGTTCAAGGGTGCAGAGTGCTGAAACTCATGACAGCATTGTGCATTGCATTGTGTACAAAGCAGGAAGCAGCCATCAAAGGGTACACACCCATATTGGACTAATTTGGAATTGCAAATTAACCTGAACTGCACATATTTTAAAGTGTGGGAGGAAAACCTAACCAGCATACTCAAAGGAAAAGACACAAAGAAAGAGCAAGAGCATACAGACTCCATGCAGACCATGACTGAATACTGCCTTCCAGAGGCAACGTGGTGACCTAATGCGACGCCACTTATTGCGCTGTCATGTATAAATGTGCTTATGCACATAGTTTATGAAAATGGTGCTTTGTGTTGAAAGTAAGTTAAATTAGTTCAATTCAGGTTTTTGTCACCATACCTTCCAGTACAATGGCAGTCCAAGTGGCGCACAAAGATGCAGCAACAATACAGCACATAGTACAGTGACAGAGCAGGCACAGATTGATAAACAGGGCAACGGAAATGCAAAATAAGTAGCCATCCTCAAAGTAAAAAAAAATGTAAATGTCAGATCTAAACATTCAGGATGGCTGAAGTCTTTCATTCTCCTCTTTGCCTTTCTATGGCAGTGAGTGTTGCTTACATCCTGAATGGTGATCATCATATTCTGTGCCACCTTCACCACCCTCTGCAATGCTTCACGTTTTTAAGCCGAGCAGGTGCTGTGTCAGGATGTGGTGCAGCCAGGGAGTGTGAGCTTCACTGTACACCCGTACAAGTTGGTGAGAACAGGTGGAGACATGCAGACTTTCCACAGATGTCTGAGGGAATGAAGTTACTGGTGAGCCTTCTTTATGATCAGACCACTAGTAATGGGAGACTGTAAGAAATCTGAAGCTGCTGATGTGCTCCACTGTGTAGTTGTATGTGGTCTCCTATTACTTACAGGTGTAATTTAATCATCACGTTGGTTGAAGTCAAAACCTCCAGTAGTTCTGAGCCTTTGGCACAACATTTCCCTTCCACTGATTTGAAGGACCAGGTTCACTCCACTTAAAAACATAACTAAATGGTGTATTTTTGTTTTCCTCCCCAGAGGTCTCTGTCCAGCTCATAGTGTCTACATATGACTGTATCTCGTGGGCTCTGTGACCTTGGTTAATAAAACATTCATCCATCTATTATCCAACCCACTATATCCTAACTACAGTGACATGGGGGTCTGCTGGAGCCAATCCCAGCCAACAGAGGCAGGAAACAAACCCCAGGCAGGGCGCCAGCCCACCACAGGGCGCACACACACACACCAAGCACACACTAGGGACAATTTAGAATCGCCAATGCACCTAACCTGCATGTCTTTGGACTGTGGGAGGAAACCCATGCAGACACGGGGAGAACATGCAAACTCCACACAGGGAGGACCCGGGAAGCAAACCCGGGTCTTCTAACTGCAAGGCAGCAGCGCCACCGCGCCGCCCAGTTAATAAAACAGGTTTGGAAAAATAATAAAGCCTATACAATCAACTGAGGACAATAAAAACATGAACATGTCTGGTTTCTGTTATGTTTCAGCTAGTTTTCCTCCTCAGGCTGGGATTCAAATTCCCACATTATGTCTTTTTTTGTTCATTTTTGATTGGTTTTGTCTAAGTTATTAGTGTTACCTTTGTTATTTATTTGCATTATTTTGTGTTTTTTTCATTAGTTTTGTGTATAATGTTATTTCTATGTATCTGTGATGATGTTACCATGTTCCATGTTTTTTGTAAGTGGTCCTCCAGCATTTGAGGCCACTTGTCCATCTGCATCAAGGCACTGCCCTCAAACTTATAAAGACTGAGAAAACAAGCAGCCCTTGCAGTTCACTGAATGTGCTTAGTGGTGTTGGTGAGTTCTTGTGTTTATTTTTGTGCTTTTGTGGATTCGTGGATTTTGTGACCTGTTTTTGAACTTTGTTTTGGGACTTGTTTACTACTGAATTCCCTACTTCAGACAATTGTTGTTGTGCCTTTTGTAACTCATCCAAGATTCCTTATGAGAAATAAATATTTTTATTTATAAAGATTCTTTGTTTCTCATGTGTTACACAAACCAAAAGTTGATAGACCCTTCCACTTGTTGGGGTTTTGCTACAGTTTTTGGGAGTTTATCCTGAGGTGCTCCCAAGTTCATGACAGCTTCAGCTGTCACATACTTGGCTTGCCAGTAACTGATTCTAGTTTTTCATGAGTTTCAATAATGTCAGGATTATTTAAAATGACTGATGACATATAAGTGGGGTCTGTTTTTAAGCCTATCCTCTAAATGGTATAGTTAGTACCTTGAAGATCTCAAGATCTCAACACTTAGCCTTACTTTGTAGATTCATGTTAGGATAGCAGTTTTCAAACTCAGTCCTGACCACAACCAGTGTTGCTATCAGATAACAAGTCCTGCCTCGCTGGCTTGTTTCTGTCCTCAGCTTACTGCAGAAGACATTTGCACATTTTTTACACAGGAGCAGGTTTGGCTTTCCTGTACTTTCTTATTATGACTATTTCACTTTTTTCTGCTATTGGTAACACTTTAGTTTAGGTACTGCAAAAGTGAATCTATTGCTCATTTACTCTTATGTAACAAGACCTTAACACAGGCTTCCTTGATTCTAAATAACACTTACAAAGCATCATTAAAGTCTTTATTCATCTCTGCAATGTGACCTGCTAACAAAACTTCACTTTGTAGTGGTCTGAGGTGGCTTAACTGAGACACATTTCTCTTGATATTACATATTCTAATATAAGACCTGTGAATCCTTCGTATTAACAAGTAATTTTACAATTATGTCGATATGTCACATACCACTGAGATGAAAAACCTATCTGCTGATGTTTTACAAGTGTAACGAAGACCAAAAGAAGCCTTTTCTAAGATTTTGTTACATAACTGAGTAACAGAAGCATTTTTGAAGTACCTAAACTAAAGTGTTACCTTAATGTTATACTTTTAAAAGGATGATCACGCAAGTGCACTGGGCAGAAAATGAGATGCCCTCTAATCTTGTTGCCTCCATACCTGTTTATTATTAATTAAAACAACAAAATGGAGAAAAGTGTTAGAGAAAAGGAAGCTGAAATGGAAGGTAGCCTTACTGACGGCTCTAATAAATGGAATTTTGTGAACTAAAATTTATAAGAAATATATCAATTGAATCCATTTTCATTTTATTTCTTCTTTAAGACATCTAGACAAACAGTAAACAAAGCAAATGTCTAATGGACTGAGTCACTTAGTTGCCTGTAGTATTCTTCCTATGACTGGATCCTTAAACTGAAAAACAACATCACTATGATGGCCCCAGGATCCTGCATTAGGTGATTCTTTAATTATCCATACATCCATTTACTGAACCCACTCAATCCAGAAAAGGCTGCAAAACTCCAGAACAAGAGCATGTTAAGATCATTACAAATTTTAAATTTCCCCATGGATTTATAAAGTTTATTAAATCTAATGTAATCTAATCTAATGTAATCTAACCTAATCCAATCTAATCTAATATGTTCATCTTCTGCATTTTGTGCAAGCTGTAAGTAATTTTAAGAATACTGGAACACAAGAAAAGTTTTGACAAGACGGATTACATAGTTCACCTATCTCAAAAAAAAAAATCAAATCGAGATTTAAAATTCTTTAAACAACTTATGTCTACTAAACTTCTGAGTCACTTTCTTCACCACGTTTTGACAACTTTATCAATGAATACACCATTTTTTTAACATTTATGTGAAATTTGTCCTTAGTCCTGCCACTTGTGGTCCAGTGTTCTTGTTGAGTACATTGGGAAACTGTATGATAAAGAAGGAAAGCTAAGCAAAACTGAGACAGAAGAAGAAATTTCACACAAAGAGGGCAAGCGTTCTGCTATTCTTAGAAATAACATCACAGCTGAAGGCAAAAGTATGAAGACAGGGAAGGCAGAAGGACTCGATGGAATATCTTCAGAAATGATCAGACTCTTAGGAGAAGAAACAATAAATGACATGACTACACTCTTCAACAAGAAAGGAGAATGGCCAGAAGATTTCATGAACTCAGTGGTAATACCAAAGAGCTCAAATGAAGTTGACATTTGAGATTTCGGACCAATTAGCTTGATAAAACACATCAAAAATATTTTAGGATGAAGATAAATATAAAAAGATAAAGTGGTGAGAACAGCTAAAAGAGAAGGCCAAAGACTAAATATCACTGCTGAAAAAAAAACGTTGGAAGCCTTGGGTAGCCCAATCACATCAGAACTTCTAAAGAATCAGAACTAGAATTGGGATGGCCAAAGAAGCACTTAGAAAAAAGAAAGGGCTACTAAGTAAATGCTTCGACAAAAGATTGAAGAAGAGAATAATAAAAAGTTACATCTGGAGTATGGCAACATATGCATCTGAGTCATGGACAGCCTGAGAGGTAGACATAAAAAGATCGGAAATGTTTAAAATGTGGATCTGGTGAAGAGTGACATAAATACATTAGATGCAAAGGAAAACTAGTGAAGAGGTCCTGTGTCAGGTGGAAGAGCATGGAGTCATTCTTTTAGTTATGAACAAGAAGAAAATATAAATTGGGTATGTGCTGAGAGGAACTGGCCCAATGACCGATGAGATCAAAGGAACACCAAGAAGAAGGAAAGGGATGACAGTGTTAGAAAATGTTCAAAAAGGAAGTACATATGGGCAGGAGAAGAGAGTAGCTGAAGATAGAACAAAGTGGAGGTGAGTTTGTGTATCAGACACATCTAAAGACAGAACACTTGAAAACAATGATGATGATGTTGTTGAGAAACTTATTTTAAAATAACACTGGCCATCCTAATAATGCCACCTCTAATTCCCTTCATAACTTCAAACATTTTCAGTCATGTTTACTCTTAATCATCTCATCTTATTTTCCTGGTGAGGGTCACAGGAAGCAGCAGGCCAACCAGATCAGCCCAGACTTCTCTGTTCCCAGCTACAATTGGCACCTCTTCCTGGGGAATTCCCACGCGTTCCCAAGCCAGGCAAGAGATATAATGTAATTCTTCAAGCATATCCTTGGTCTGCTGCCCAGTGGGATGTACCTGGAGTAACTCTAGGGGGAGTCAATCAGGCGCTTCCTTCTGACATGCCCAAACCACCCCACTTGGCTCCTCTCGATAAAGAGGAGTAGCCACCTTACTCTGAGGCTCTGGTTATTGAATGATTTTTAATTTTTTTTAACCCAACTGTCATATTTTCTTTTATTTTTATTAGCTGCAAATTTTTGTTTTCCATGTACAACACTTCATGACGGTTAAAACTATACTACTGTAATTATGTATATCGATGATTAAACAATGGTCCACACTGTAATACACACATTTTAAGCTTGATAATTAAAATATTGGGGATAGTGTTAGAACGTTAAACTACTGATTGCCTTTTTAGGTTACTCATAGGTGAAGTTTGCCTGTTTGTGTGAATTCCATTCAGATGTTCACGTTTTGGCCCATTATCTAAAGAATTGCTGGAATGCTGCCTGAGGACTCTAAACTGTCTGCATATGAGTGTGGGAGTGTGCTCCATGGTGTATTACTGTGCTGTCTGGGAATGGCTTCTCTTCCAAACAAAGTAGAAAAGCATGTTTAGAAATTGGATAAATGGACAGGTGAACATTAGCTTTCAACACTGTTGTTACAGCCTTAAGATGTGTGGCACATGTTTATATGTTTGGGGAAGTGTGCTACTGGGAAGAAATACAATTGTGGTTTCCAATTGCTTTAGATATATATCTTTTTAAACTCTGACACCATTACATATTAAATACCACAGTTTTTGGTTCTGTGTGCTCCTTTTATTACTATGCCAGCTCTCCTAGTAAGTTTATGTTATTTATAATGATGGCCTCTGTGCCCAAAGTCTGTGGTGGTAATGTCCTCATGCCACTAACATTTGTCTGATAAAATGAACAGGATTGGGATTACCATCACAGACTCCTTAGTTTGGTATTCACTCATTGCAGCAATACTGCAAGTTCTACCACTCAGATAGAAAATAAATTGGTCTCTTACAGCACGGTGCATATGTGCAGTTATAGTCTAAATACAAGGAAGAACATTAACATGTCATGTTCTTATCACAATCTACTGGAGATGAAGACACGGCACAACTATGTGACGATGGAAGCAATATTAAAAAACAAGATAACTGAAATACTGCTTTTTCTTTCTAATCTGTGGAAGCATCTTATCCAATCATTTTTAAACACGCTTTATTCAATTTGGGGTCGTAGGGAGTGACAGCCTATCTGGACAGCATCAGGTAGGGCACCACTCACACATCTATACTTTCTCACAAGGTCAATTTAAAAAGTATCTGGATGAGATATTGGGAAAATTCAGCTATTAGCTAACCAAAAAGAACTTGATGGAGTGAATGTTCATTTGTCAAACTTCCTTTTTTTTAATGGAGTCACCAGGGAATTTAACATGCATATACAGTAATTAGGCTGTGCTTAAACAAATAGCCTGGCAAGAGCCAACTCTGACAAAGGAAGAACCTGAAAGTCCACACAAACAGTGACCAGACCAGGTCTCTTTTAACTGGAGGCAGCAACACTAACCAGTGCACTACCACAGAGTATTCTTTATAATTGACTTTTTACCTGTGTTCCCCAGTTAGTATCATCAGGACAACATGTCAGGCAGGACAGATCAGACTATTCTATCCTCAGTAACTGTCTCCTGCTCATTCTACATATAACTGTGGGCCAATAGAAAGGCATTACTCTCAGACTCCTAGTTTGACTGATTACATGTTAACTACATGGGGAAACTTCCCTAATTGGCTCATGTGACTTGGTCTGGTGATCCTTAGAGTTATGGTGTCTGGAGATATGTATTTATGATAGGGATGCAAATGGCAAACTTGGACCCTGATGAAAAATAATCCAAAAATATGACTCTCATGATTGTTCTCATATGGACAATACTAATACCATGAAACAATCAAGTATTTATGGGTGGGTGCTGCCAGTATAACAGTTCAAATGGCTTTCCAAAAGCTACAGACCCGCCATGATTTATATCCCGGCTGTTTAAGTTGTCAGGACTCAAAAACATTTGGTATTCTGATGTCTCCATCTTCCATTACTAATGATGTTGTGGTCTTTGGACACGTAAGGTTTGCTGCAAGAAGTAGTGCCTTCCTGGTGTCATGAATATGTTAAGAATTAAAACATACAATTTTGATAAAAACAGGCCATTCAGCCTAGCATCGTTTATCAATCTTGTTCACCTGAATATTGCAAAATATCAGTCAAGTTTTGAAGGTCCCCATTTTATTACTATCTACTTCACTACTTACTTGATCATTCATTCAACATACCTATAGTTCTCTGTGTGAATTTTTTTTTTTTAATCCTTTTCTAGTTTCAATCCTGCTCCCCTGCGTTCTTGTTGAAAATTTGATTTTAAAGTAACAGCTGGTATCCACCACTCCACCTCCTTTCAAATTTGTTTTTCCATCTTTTTATAATCCTATTCAAAGCTTAACTATTCACACCCCCTAGAATTCTTAACTAGGTTAGGAGCATGCACTGATTACAGTATGCTGCCACACATACCACACGACAAACTACCCAGATTGGTACCCGAGTGCAGCCATGCCTCAAAACAAACTTGCCAGACAACTGATGCCAACCTTCTCAACACAGGACAGACTTGCTGCACTACTCTTGTCAAGCCTTTTGGATTTTCTGGTTCCCCTTCAATTGACTGTGACTCTAGGTCTGTCTGTGAAGCTCCTTCAGCCTCAGCATACACTTAGATACCTGATTCTCCACTGTTGCATTCTCACCAGCAACAATTTCTTTCCTCTTTCTGTTTTTCACCTGCCTTTTGATGGTCTCTCATGTTGATTTAATTATTTTTTAACAATTGTATACACCTTTCTAAACAAAGACACTTGTGAACCCTATAGTGGAAGCATAAGTCTTCTCCAAACTCAAACAAAGATTGAGAAGGGCAAAGTGGGGGCATGACAGTATACATGTAATGAAAATGTAAACAGAAATCATCTGTGGGTTTACATAATACCAAATTGAACTGTGCCAGTGTCAGCCAAATGAATTGTCAGCAAGACTCACTTTAGGGACAGAGTGTTAGAAATCTAGTCTACAAGCAACAGAGAAAATGTGTTCTAAATCTGTCAGTAGTAGAAATGGTGGAGCCACAGTTTATTAAATTCCAGTTCCGAGTCAAAGATGTACAACCAGTTCCACCAGCAGAATGCATAAGAGAGACTCCAACACCCAAGGCTAAGAAGGTGCCAGATCTGCAAGGAGATATAAGCAAACAGTCACACCCTGCTAATGAGAGTTAGTAGAAAGAGTTCAGACTGTGAGAGCAGAGGTCAAGACGGTGTCTTAAAGAGACGCCACACCAGTAATCCCACTGGAAGTCGCTGTGTAGAGAGTAAACAGATTCCCTGTGGTGCTCCAGTATCACACACCACTGCATCTGACAAAACAGTCCTTCAGCCTTACAAACTGCTCTCTGTTGGTCAGATAGTCCATGATTCAGGAGATGGTGGGGGGCATCAAGATTAAAAACCGTCAGCTTTTTCCCCAGTCAATAAGACAGAATGTTGTTCAAAGCACTGGAAAAGTCAAAGAACATTATCCTGACTTATATGAGCATTACATGATATGAGCTTTAACAACGTGCTGTTGCTTTATGCTTAGAGAAAGACATTCAAAAACTTTAATGTTTTGTGCCTCCTGTCCCAAACATTCAGAAAACTGCTTCATGTCACAGTGTGGTAGATTTCTATGGATGCTCTGATATCTGCTTGGCAAAATCCTATAAGACATGGAACCTGTTGAATTAACAACATGTAGGCTACTATGTGTGCAGGACCATGCAATGTTACACGTACTAAACTAAAAGATTTGATATGTGGGCATTCAGATCACATTATACAGTACCATAACTGGAAATCATGCTTTTTGTGAGGATTGATCTGAAGCTAGTCATTATATAAGATGGACTAAAAATGACTATATGGACATGCTCTAGCCAAAAATCATGTAATGGATTCAAGGGATTTGGAAATGGATGGATGGCAATGTCTCCATCTGCTGACTAAAGCAGGGTGTACTTAAATTTAAAGTGTTAGCACTACAATATTACTTATTATTGTTCAGTAGTTTAACTATCCATTTGCCTGCTTTTTCTGTTGAAAGGGATGGGGAAATGGAACCTATACCAGCATCATGGGGGTGACAGGGACTAACCCTGGATGGGAAATCTTTCAGTCAGTCACTGAGTGCACTCCACACACATATATGCACTCTCTCTCTGACCAGTTTATAGTAACCCCTGTCCCATCAGGGATCAAAAACGTATCTATCTATCTATCTATCTATCTATCTATCTATCTATCTATCTAT
>JANRMT010062791.1:105803906-105876512 GCA_026402145.1 Polypterus bichir lapradei | reverse complement strand
TATCTATCTATCTATCTATCTATCTATCTATCTATCTATCTATCTATCTATCTATCTATCTATCAATCATACAGTGATATGCAAACACCTTTTGGTGGGAAATGCCTAAGAAGGGTAAAAGGGGCACTATACAGGACAAGATTTATTGTATTTTAATCCTGGACACAAATTAGTGCCCTCTTTTATTTCCGTGTTTTTTTTTAAATAGCAAAATATATTTGTTTACGATTGCTGGGTATGTTAGATTATCATAAAGAACACCACACCACCCCTACTGTGCATATACTGTGCTTTATTTTCTTAATTTAATAGAGTTTAACCAAATGAACAATCAAATAAAATAATTTTCATCCTGTTACCTGAAATACCAAATGGACCCTAACAGCAAGAGTTCACATCTATACATCAAAGAAAAGACTATTGACATCAAATTAAATGTTTTTTCCCCTCTATGAATTGCTTTATGTGTCAGATATTTGAGATACCACTAAAAATGATCATCTGATGTTAGAGATCAGTACTCATTTTTTGTGGATTAAATTATGATACAGAACCCTGATTGTATATATACTATAATATTAAAATTTCTCAATAACTAAAACAAATCAAAATAAGATACTCTTTTGCTTTTTTAAGTGTTGTTAGCATTTGAGTTATATAGCAGAATCACCCTTTTGGGCTTCATGTTTTGATAGATTGCTAGAACTTCCTTTGTTAGTAGTGATATCTTTCTCTGTCCACAGGAACAAAAGGTCAGAGAGCCATTTTTGTCCCATATATTTCTGAGTTTGGACTTAAACCAGTTAAGCTTAGAAAAACTTTGTTCAGCAGTTTCTGTTGATATAGCCAATGTGGTATTGACATTCAGCAAACAGTGAAACAGTGTTGGAAACACTCAGGTAACATCAAAACTGTTAAATGTAGCCAGCAGTACTTGGGCACAATCATTTGGGCAGGTACTGTATATGCAGAATAAAAAACTCTCAGCTTTGTCAATAAACCCGACCCAAGTGCCAACATCAGATCCTCCTTCTTGCTCTCAGAGTGAGCAGACACTGAAGCAGACATACATGTACACTCTCACAGGCACCCACAGTTTTGTGATGCTTTGGTTAGTTACAATGTGCCAAAGTTGAGAGGCACAAAAAGCTATGTGCCGCGAAAACAGATATATTAAAAAAGTGGCAAGGGTCTTGAGAAACTGCAGCCACCCCTTTGTGTTTGTCCCTGTTACCAAGTAGTGCACTGAATCTATCTATCTATCTATCTATCTATCTATCTATCTATCTATCCGGTCCCCTCCACACTAGCTTTTCACAGAGATCGTTTGTACTCAGTAAGCAAGCTGCCGTTTTTTTGTCCACTGATTGCCACTCTGTGTGACTCTTGCCTTGAGTGAGTCAGGCAGATGGTGTCAGTGCAAAGCCATTACTCTAAAGGGGACCTCATGGTAACTGCACCTTCTCTTCACCTGGGAATGGTTACTAATTACAGAGGCACAAAGTCATGCTAATCATAATGTATGTAGATTAAGAGGCATTAAAAGATTTTCTCTCTTTGAATATGAAGCAATGTGACTGTTTATATGCTTCAATAGAGCTGAAATGATGTACCCTTCAAGGTACATACATACTGAGTGGCAGAGGTTTCTTTAAGTGGTAACAGCAGAAGCATGGTCAGATGGGACAGTGGGCTTGTTCAATGGAGAGTCAAAGATGAACACTGAAACATAATGGACAAACTTAAACTCAAAATCACTGAAAAGGTAGAAAGAGGAAACCAGACATACTCTTAAATTACCGATAGGCTGCTCAAGAAATGCTTTCTTTTCAGAGAATGTCTACCCTTTATGGCTGGCTGGGCCTTCAATAACATGGCTCCTATGATATAATCCACAGTATAAACATGGCAGCATTTCCTGTATGCATTATTATTGATTCAGTGTATTTTTTGTTTTTGGCCAGTCTATTACACAGAGGACATACTCTATCTGTAAAACAGATCGTTTTATATGGCATCTAATGTTAGCCCCAAACATGCAAGCACATTTCAAAACAGTCTTCAATGGCTAAACCATTCAAACATTAAGGAAAAATAGTACTCAGACTTTACTATTGATTTGACTTCTTGAACCAAACATCTGTTAAGACACAGGAGTGCAGCTCCTCATCAAATGAAGAGTAACTGCTGCAACTGGTACACGATAAAGTCTGTGGCTGTTCGAGATGACATGGAAAAAAAGTTTAAAGGCTAGATGGCTCAATAAATTCTAACAAGACAGCAGTCCAGTATTAAACCATTGTGATAAATAGGCAGTGAACGGAAAGTTGAGGGTACTGCTCCCCTTTATCATCTTATTCAAATTTAATTTATGTAAATTACTGTAATAAATATTTTAATTATCCCAGACAATACTTCTTTCCTGTCTTTCTCTCTGTAACTTGGTGAGTTCTTGCCTATGTAAAATATCTTGTGCTCGAACTTTAGCTCCATCTTCTTTATAGTTTGCCTCTGAATGTTGAGATTTGAAGACTTATCTTTTAGCTCATATATCATCTAATGTTCTTAGTACATGCTGAAACACTTTGATATGTGTGTATGAATACAACTGAGATCATTGTGTGACAGTGGAATTATAGCCAAAAAATCACATATGTCTCTGCATAACCATGTAAAGTATACAGCATTGTGATTAACTAAATAATATTTATTGCAAAATACATTAGGCAAATACCAGCTAGGCAACATCCACAAAATATAATCAAATTGTTGTTGTGTCCAACCATGTAAGAAAGGCAGGTTTGTCCATAAAAGAATAAGTTAACAATGGATTGAGAGATGAAGGGCACAAGACAAAGGAAATGTAAAAAAACAAAAACAAAAAACTGTTAACAGAAAAGTCACCAGTAAAAAATGCAAAGATGTAAAAAGTACTCAGTAATGATCCTTGAGTAAAAGTCAAAGTACTTAGTGAAATTTTTACTTTTACTGAAGCATTTCAGTAAAAACATCTGCTTTCAAAACTGCTCAAGTACCAAATGCAAAAGTACATTTTATAATAATGAGAAGATGCAAGGCTTTATGAAGAATACACAATACATTTATATTATTTTTCAACAACACACTATTTTTGCTACAAAACTGCACTGCAGAATAATGAATCATGCAAATGCAATCATGCCTTTGACTGATACATACTGTAAATGCAGTCAGCGTCTTGGAGTGGTGTTGGTGAGTGTGGATATGACTTACACTGTGCCTCTTCGATTGGGATACCTGGGAGGAGCAGATCAGGCACCCGTATGTGTCAACAGAGAGAACCATGGGAATGAACTACCAAAAGGGGCAGTAGAAGGTGCACTATTTTTTGAATGATATATGGCATTCTGTTGGCTAAACTATAACCAAAATTGACAATACGCCTGATAGGTCTCATTTAAGAATTTATAAAAGTTTGGTCTATGTAACAAGTAGTGTGGTCTTGGTCGAAAATGTAATCAAGTAAAAAGTACGTTATTTGACCTAAAAATGTATTGAGGTAAAAGTAAAATTAGCCTTAAAATTAAATTTGCTCAAGTAAAGTGCAGATAGATGAAAATGGAATGTAAATGTAAAGTAACAAAGTAGTTCTACTTCTTTATTTTACACCTCTGCAAAATGAGAACCAAAACTCAAAAAGTGTTAAGCAGATGTTGAAAAAGACAAAAGATCAAAGTTCAAAAGAAGCAAAGGTAGAGTTTTTTTAATCTGAATACTAGAATACAATAGACAGATAGATAGATAGATAGATAGATAGATAGATAGATAGATAGATAGATGTTTAACAATGTATCAGTATTTAAAAATCTGATTTTTATTACCATTATACTGTATTTTATTTATGCAACTCCATTTTGAGTTCTGTCACGTTACCACTTTTGTCTTGTGTCACAAAAACGAGACATAAACAGATAAAGATTTGGGGCAGCCACCCGTATAATATGGTATCCCGGCTGCAAAAGTCATTTTTATCAGATAACCAGCACTGAAGTTCATACAACTGAGTCCAGAACAAGACTGAGGGAAAAGGGGCAGGCTTTTAAAGGGGAAGACAGGAAGTGAGGTCATAAGGATCGGGCACGTGTTCTTCAATCATTGGATCGAGCCCGGACGTGACGTCAGAGGGGCTGGAGCTGGTAAGGTCTACTTCCATTGGCTCGGTCCCGGAAGTGATGTCAAGAGAGCCAGGTGGAATCTCCCGGGAATGGTCTACAGGAAAGGGAGAAAAAGAGTCAGTGCACTCTGCCACATCTCGGCATGCCTCAGAACTGCCTTCACTTAAGCCCTTTAGCTGCCTCCCATGCGCACGTGTGTGACACTTGCTTCTAACATTACAGGATGTGAAGATATAAATATGGTATCAATCACATTTTGCCTTTTTGTGAAAATTAGAACATTAGAACAATCTAGATGAGAACAGGCCATTCAGCCCAACAAAGCTCGCAATTCCTATTCACTTAATTCTTCTAAAAAAATATCAAGTCTAGTTTAGAAAGTTAGTTTTTACTCATATAGGCTGTTGTGGTTTTTACTTTGTTTCTGGCTCTGACCCTCACTTTCATTTTTTCCTTTGGCAAAGTTCATTTGGTTCTTATTGACTATCTGGTTGTGACCCCTCACTATTTCTTTCTGTTCTGTTTTCATTTACTTTTCTCTTTGCTCATGGCGATTCTTATATACAGTAATATGCCTACAACAAGAACTGCCTTACTTTGAAACTACTGTCTTCCTTACCCTAAATAATTTCCTTACCTCAAACTTCTATGGTCTCGACCATGCAAAAAAAAAAAAAAAACTCACAAAATAACAGGGAACTGAGAGAAATCCATAATGGTGTAACAATATAAATAATATCTAAAGAAGTATAAAATTTGAAAATTTTATGTTTTATTTACCAAAGGTTCTTCTGCATTCTAAATAGAATGATATGAGTTCATTTTCATAAAAGAGATTAAGTAAAGTACAAAGAAGTAAAGTACTAAATAGAAATTTAGATCAGTGTCTAGAAACATGAAATAGCATATGTACATGAAGGTTTCTCATTCTGTAAGTAGCACTGCTGTCTTAGAGAACGAGCATCCTATGTTAAAACACCGCAGCCAGTCACTGTCGGTGTAGAGTCTGCACATTCTTTTCATGCCTGTCTAGATTTTTATCCAGGCACTCAGATTTTCCCTCACACATCCCCAAGTAAAGTGCAACTTAGATTAATTGGCATTCTGTGAGTGTGATTATGTGTGAGTGTGTTGTGCAACGGACTGTTGCGCCTTCCTGAACCAGATAAGTATCCATGAATTAAGTGAATCTAAGAATGTTGTAAATTATTGATAAAGACTAGACATTAAAAGGTAGACAGCATGATCATGTTTTCAGTATAATGCAGTCTTTATTTACACCACAGAACAAAAGGTTATCTTTAAGTCATCAAGACAAACATATCAAGCATTTCACCCTCCTGCCCAATGTTGTTATACCTGAAATGCATTTCTATTTTGTTGTGAAAGTTTAAACCCTGATGTTTTCATTTCAGATTATTTACACATTATGGTTTGAATACCTAATTAGTAATTTTAAATGTGTAATGATTGTTTACTAGAGAGTTAAAGACAGGGAGATGTTTGTGAACATTCCACTATGCCACATACCGTACAACAGAGAACACTAGGAAACAAAAAAGCCTGCTGGATAAGAAGAGACCGCTTTATGGGAGAACCACAAGCAAACATGATTAGAAGAAAAGTCCTACTGAGTATCAGAGTGGTGGCACTGCAACCGTACAGATTCAGTGACCTGGGTTTGTGTCCCAACCCTGGCCATTATCTGTGAGTGGTTTACATGTTCTACCCATGTCTGTGTGTGGGTTTCTCTTGGATGCTCCATTTCCTCCAACAGATGGGCTTACCTGGTAAATTTGGATCATATTTTCATGCTATGATTAAGAGCAAACATGTTTTGCAGAATTATTCTTAGGCATTATCTACATTAATTATGGACTGTGGTGTTTGTACACAAATATGTGCATACAGCCAAACTAATTTATTGACTTAGAGCATTATGATTTTCAATACTACTCAGATTGTATAGATGTGATAAGAAACATTGTAACAAATCAAGGTCTGAAATCCATCCATCCATTATCTAACCTGCTATATCCTAACTACAGGGTCACGGGGGTCTGCTGGAGCCAATCCCAGACAACTCATGGCACAAGGCAGGAAGCAAACCCTGGGCAGGGCGCCAGCCCACCACAGAGTGTGCACACACTCACACTAGGAACAATTTAGGATCACCAATGCACCTAACCTGCATGTCTTTGGACTGTGGGAGGAAACCGGAGCACCCGGAGGAAACCCACACAGACACAGGGAGAACATGCAAACTCCACGCATGGAGGACACAGGAAGCGAACCCGGGTCTCCTAACTGTGAGACCCACTGCGCCACCGTGCCACCCAGGTCTGAAATCTTTCATTTTAATATTTAATTTTTAATATTATAAAATTATATTATATATTATATGTCATAATTATATTTATTTAATAATGTTATATGTTATAATTAAATTTATTTACAGTAATAACATTTCACTTTTTCCCAAATTGAGTTCAACAAGCCAAGTAAATGTGTAATTTCTGCCTTTGAAATGTATGTATTAGTTATAACATTTGGCATTACAAAATGGTAACACTTTTGGAACATCACAGACATACAAACAGCACACAAAATGCATTACTATAGAAAGGTATTTTGCACACTGGGAGAAATCAAATAAAATAACTACCTCATTTGGAATTGCCATTGACCCAAGTGGCATTTATAGTTAGCTTGGGGTCTTGCTGTTCCCTCGCATTACATGGTGGGCTGATGTTCAGACTATCTCTAGCTTTGGATCAATAGTTCTAAAGGTGTGACTTTTCTTTATGATCTGTTGTGATTTTTTAAAGCTAGTATAAGTTAAGTTCCAGTCTTACAACCTGTGACCCTGAAGCAGAATAGGAGGGATCAATAACAGACAATTGGGTAACATTAAGTATAAAAATTAAACTAACTTAAATCCCATCAGCGTCCATTTTTACAGTCCCATATGTGATGAGGCAGATGTGATTCAGTCTTTTTCAAAAATAAACAGTACATGCATTTAACAAATTATTTAAAAAGATTTTATGCCACCACACAACATGCTAATTGGTAGTAGTTTCGACACCTTTAACTAATTTGGAGTCATCTCCATGATACTACCAATCCAACGTGTTAGGTGCAGTATTCTCCAGCAGAGGGTGCTGCAGCACTTTCAGCCACTCCTTTCCTGTGTCTGTGCCCAGGGATATCAGTCTGCAGCTAATCATACTTTGTTGTGGATAAAGATTGACGAAACAAACCTAAGCATCACAACCAGCAATCAGGAAAAAACAGAAATAAATTTTCAAAATGTTCTGCTGAGTTGTCAAAGTTTATGCTGTTTTAATTAACCTTTAATGGTTACAGTGCCCATCAAAATATAAAAACAACAAGGAAATGGAGCACAGAGTTGTTTGTACAAAAAATGGTAGTATAATTTGCTAAGGTACAATAAAAAAGAAAGAAAAAATATATTAGCAAATTTCAGAAATTGTATCAACAAATGAAATATGACTTATTACTGACCATCTTGCCATTGTGCATAATGGAAAAAATGTCTGAAAAATGTCTTATAAACTACAGCAAAGCCATCACAAAACCACATGTATGAAATGCTATAATGATTTGATTGTAACATTATTTCTGTTATAGCACATTCATCATCATTTTCTTCATCATTTAATGAATTTGTATATTTTTATTGTTATTCTGATGACATTATTTTGTTGAGACTTTGTAGAACTAGTTTTCATGGGCTCCACTATTTGTTTGCTTTCATAGATGTTATCATTTTGGATCTGTGGACATTGTTCATTGTTAGGCATGTGTTAGGTATCATGGATGTGTTATACAAAAAGTGTTTCTCAGCCTTTTTGGTATCAAGGACCCAAGGGTGGAAACCCTCTTGGTGAATGGAGTGCGGTCATCAGAAGTGACATCCAGCTGTGGCCCCCTCACAAGCCAACTGCAACTCATAACCATTATAAATAATACCAAAATGCAACCCACTGGTAGCATTCCGTGTCCCAAAAGTGGGTTGCGACCCAGTCATTGAGAAACAATTCTATTGAAGATAATTATATGACTTAAATAGTGTTTATGATTTTAGGAAATGAAAGGAAAGACTTGCTAAGAAACGTGCAGCAATCAACCAAGCAACAAGCAAGCAACCAATTTAGGTTCCTATTCTAGTTTTGATTTAGTTTAATTTTTCAACTTTGAATTTAGTGTCACCCCTTGTTCTGTACTTTGGTTGTAACAAACCTGAATTTTACTTTAAAGGACTTTCAGATTCACATCACCCTACCTGGTAAATAATTTATTTATTTTATTTGGAGAATGCCAGGATACTACCCTGTTACAGTATATGGGATTTTTTATTTAATTTTCTGAGGAGTATTGAATAAGAAATTTAAAAAAGTATTTACGTGTTTTTTTATTTTGGTAACATTTGTCTTGCTCCAAAAATGCTTTTAAGAAGTTTTAAATTATTTTGCATTTACAGTAACGTAATTTTGTTTATTTTTGGGTGCTACCATTTTCCAGTGTTTACCATCACTTGTTGTTATAGCAATTACTCCAAAATTCTCTGTAGAATGTGTGACTGATTTCTTTATCAACACGAACATATAAAAAGGTGTCCTCAAATTATCTGACATTAGGATGCTGTTACAATTGTTAGCAAACCTTTACTTTGTTGAAATCAATGGCCGTGTGATCTTTGCATTTTTCTTTGTACTTTATTTTCTTTTAGTGTTTTTGCTCTAACAATCAATATTTTGATTTCCCAGTACAGACTCAGCCGGTTTATTGAGTACATCTCTCAGTCCTTTCTCATAAAGAATATCTTTCTGTCTCTCCTTGAGGCACAGCCCAGCAAGCATTGTCCAGCTCATCCACCTGCCCCATACAGATATTAAACAAACTGGGAAGAAAGTCCAAAATAATGTACTAAAAATAATACAATTTACACTATGCTATGTATACAGTGTAAACACTAAACAAATGATTTTTCTGATTCAGCAAGAAAGTGACAGAAGAGAAAATGTTTGTAATGAAATCAACCTGGAGATGAATGAATGAACATAGTAGAACAAAGCAAAGTGAAAACCACAAGAAACAAACCTAACCAGTGTGCCAAAGCAAAAATGAAAACCAAAATATTTGTGGTAAAAGTTTGAGAAGTAAAAAGTCAGAAAACTAAAAAGTCACTGGAAAATAACAAGACCAAACTTTGATTTTTTAGAGAGTTTGAAGACAACCTTGGACAGCAAGAAAGTGCAATGCTGTATTATATAGTCACATGTAAATGACATCATCCTGCAATAAGTGTGTGCTTCAGGTGATGGCAATGCTTTTTGTTGCTACAATACAAGACAGCCGCAAAGATTACACAAAAGCACAAAATGGTGACAACTGTAACCCAAAAAATAGTCATAACAGCAGCATTAACAGCATTTAAAAATCTAAATATTAAACAGAACAAATTGGACAAAACCCACAAAACATGCATGAAACCTTTATGGAGGAGTACAGCCATTGACATTTATGCATATATACACAGATTCTGTCTCTGTGTTTTGGTCTTATTGTTTTTTGTCTTGTTCTTCCCATTCCTTTGTCTTTCCCCATCTTCATTTTTTGTGACATTGAGTTCCTTTCCTCACCATCACTCAATTAAGACCTGGAGGTGTTACCTGAAGTGCCCACTGTGAGCCTCCTGTACTGACTGTTCTTTGTGGTGGCATTAAGTAACGTCTAGCCATGTTTGCCAGCTTCCGTTTGCATATTCCCTTGGTATACGTTTGTTGGTCGTCTTGACCATTTAAGTTCTTGTGCTTTTTGACTTTGATCTTGCCTTCTGGTTTCCAATTTATATTTTAGCTTTTCAGACTTGTCTTTATTTGGATTTCCTTTTTTTGCTTTATTCTTTTTTAATGTTTGTATTTTGGTTTTATTTCTTTAAAGGTTTCCATTTTAGTTAGTTATTTTGTATTTTTGACTTGTCTTCCTTCATTTTTTTTACTTTGTACTTCGCAACTTGGACTATTTTTGAATTCTTTTGGTTTGTCATAAACTTTTCTAAACTTTTAATAATCTTGTGTTTGGGCAAGGTATTTTGGTGGCCTTTCCTGTTTGGGTATATTTATAACAGTGGGACATAAGCAGGTAAATACAACATAAGATTACCAGCTAAAAAAGTCAAACTGAAAAACTAAATAAAATATTAAAAGTATTGTATAAAAGATGCACAAAATGTGCTCAGCTTACTGATACAGCTAGCATAATGGAACATCTAAACTGGACAGAGCAGGCATTGGAAAACATTTCATGTTCTAAAAAATCCAGATTGGAGGACCATGATATTGGGAAAAATTCAATATGCACATCCAGAAATGTATCAGCAATGCAGACCGGTGGTGTGGGATGTGCCTTTCTGTTGCAGATTGAATCCTTTGGTGAAAGCAGAGTGACAGGAAATCTGAACATTGCCATCAATCAAACACAATACTTCATGGCAATGAAGGCCATTTCTGCAGGATAAGCCTCATGTGATAGCTGTGAAAACATCAGCAACTACTCTAGGAATACAGCTGTAATTTCTCCTTCCAGCAATGGGCACTCTAGTCACCTGATCTTAGCTGTATCAAGTATTTGTAGGATAAAATGGGAATTAAGACACACTATATCCATGGTACATGCTGAAATAATCTGTCAGTAAGCTGAGCAAGCAGGAGAAAAAAACGAAAAACAGAAAAAAAGGGTAAGAACCGGGAGAGAGAGAAAACTAAAATATCAAAACAAGCAGTGAAAATTCTTTGAATGCAGCAAAAGTCAGAAAATCAAAGATCAAAAAATAAAGATTTCTTTATAAAGGCATGAAACAAGAGAACACGGTAAACTGTGATACTTAGACAACGGAATACAATGTGGTGGCCAGAAATGAAACAAAACATATATAACATCATCTAGTATCTCAGACCTATACTTTCAACACTATGTTGATATCAGTTCCAGTGAGGTCATCTAATTCTATGGGCAAATGGAGGACTACCCTTCTTATAGGTAGATGTTATTAATAAAATAGCCTTCTACTGAAGGACTAGATGCATTATTGTAAAATTTAATTGATACGATTAGCATTGCTGTTTAAAATGCTTAAGCACATAAGTTCAGAGGTTTTATTTTTTCTTAATGTGTTAACATATCTAAAATATATTTATTAGATTTCTGATGAAAACAATAGGTTTGTACTAATAGCTTGTCACAGACACAGACACACAAGTGCAGTCTTTCTGATATGGGATCCAATATGAAGGGTGCATATGTACTGAGACAGTGAAGATTTTTATGAACTTTTCCAGCAGATGCACGTAGTCAGAGAGCATGCCAAGTTTAGTCTATTTTTTGTTAAGTTTAGACTGCAAATCAAAAAATCTAAAGTTAGGAATGACAGCAAAAGCTTATAAACCAGGAAGTCACAAAACAGAATCTTGTTGAAAATGTGAATGAAAAGATCTATCCACAAACTTTGATAGCCTGTCCTAGGCAATCTGTAAACTGTTGCTCTAATGATATCAGAAGATATGCATATTCTGGGAAAGTCTGGGAAAAATACTATGGCAAAGATCAATGCAAATGTCCCAAAATAGCAGTGACTATAAAAAAAGAAAAGATAATGTCATGGCATTATGGTAAAAATACTAAACGTCATTAAGTCATTAAATTCATAATGTTCATTATGTCTCAAAACCAAAAATAGACACATAGACTTTGAAAATTCATCCAGGAATTCCCACAAACAATGAATAAAAATTGTTAATCGTAACAGTTTAGTGGAAGGATTTGAGAGTAGCACAGCAGCTTCAACTTTGCCCTTAGCCAAGAAATCACTGACCAATCAGAAGACTCACGGTATCATCCCAAATCCCTCCTCCATTCCAACATTTGTAAAATGTCGCCTGTCCAGAAAGCTGTTGTTGCTACTAAAGAAGTCCAAGAATGACATACATTAGTGTCATTAAAGCCTGCATTTGATTGATTTCTGTTTGATTTATTTCACAGGTTTTAAAATTAAGAAGTAAAAAGTGAGCATAAATAAAAAAATATTTTCATTGAATATGTGTAAGGAAAAGACTAATGTGATTAAGGTTTTGAAACATGTCAAGTGAGTAGTGACTGCAGAATTCTTAAATTTAAGAAAAATTAAAAACTATTACTGTAAGTGGAAAAATAAGCAGTTCTCAAGTGTCATTTGTGGTAAAGTTGAACATTTGAGCATTTCTCCTGGCATATCTGTATGCATGATAAAGATCCAGGTGACGTCATGCAGTTTAAACAGTACATCTTTGAACGTTCAGCTCTCCTCAGGGTTTTGAGTGCACACTGTAATGCACGTGCTGCATGCACACATAAGAAAATCAAAATTGGGCTGGCATGTACCCAGCTGGTGATTGGTTCTGGCTTTGTATGCAGTATTTCCTGTTTAGGCCTCAGCTGTGTACTCATCAAGCAGTTTCAGAAAATAATAAAAGTAAATTTAAAAAGGGAAAAGTTCAAGCCCTGTCTGACATTTAAGAGACACTTGCAGGGCTCTGCCTTGGTAAGCGATTGCACCCCAAGCTAAGAAGGAGCACTGTCGCTAATGTCCTCTTTATTATTACCTGCAGCTCTGAATTGAAGAACCCTGACAACCTCTGACCAAGCCTCTTCACCCCCAGACTGAAGCCACGTGCCTTCTGGGACCCTTCTGATATATTCTGCCTGCTGGTCAAAGACGTATTATCATTTAGGGACAAGACTCCACAAAGAACGTGAAACTCTGGGAGTCTGTACATAGGAATCGAACAAAAGAAAATCCGAAATGCCTATAATTTCTGTTACTTTTCATTTTGATTTCTTTTTTTTATTAAAATGAGATTGCACCAACCCTTAAACTCGTGTCCCATTCATTGACACCTGTTACCTTAAAGACTAAGACAATCGTGCAGAATTTTCACTACTGTTCCACTCTCATGCCAATATGCAGTTTCATTTAATTCCAGTGATTTCTGCTGCATTCAAAGTTCAAATCCCAGATAACTTGAATGAACTAAATCGAATAATAGGATTCAAAACTCACAGACCTGAGCAGAAGATGTCCAGCTACAGCGGAATATTGTATTGCATTTAGAAATCTGTATGTGAAAAACTGTGGTATAAAACATTGTGGTTTGGTAATTAAAGGTTATAATGTGTGTGATAACGTATCTACCTGCTATTTGATTTGCTACATTATGCCTTATTTTTTGCAGTGTACTTGGCCAAGTTCTTGTTTTAGTTTTATTTTTCCTTTATTACCATAACAACACTGATTGCATGGAATTTGATTTAGACAACCTGTATGATATAATGTATGTGCAAACATACAACATAAGGACCGCTGTCTTAATTTTTGCTCAACAGTTATCAAACAACCAGTTTAACAAAATCACATATTCATGAAATTAGTGGAACTTGTCCTAGCAGCTTTTGGAAAGCAGTCAGGAACCATTCCTGGAGATCTGTAGTCCATAACAAGTACTTAACAGATCTGAGCCGTTTAACCAATAGAAGGAGAATGAACAGAGAAGAGAGCATGAAAGAAAATATTTCATAAAAGTTTAATGATTGTTTAATTTTTGTTTTGGCTGCAAGGTCATGGTCTTCACATGTGAAAAAGTTATAATCCCTCAGTGAAATTTACTTAATTAAAAGAATTTATGCCAGACTGATCCACCCAGTTTTACACATACTTTCTAGGTAATCTGAATGCTGCTTTATTTAAGGGTGAGACAATGGTTCAAATATTTTTTTTTACATGCATAATGTTTAAAATTCACATCTAAGGTATCTTACCCCAACTTTGATATTTTGCTGAACTGTTTTTCCCTAATGGAATAAAATTGTACATTTTATTCACATCAATTACAGACTGCAAATAGGTAGGTTGAAAGCAAAGCCTGCAGCCACAGTGGGGTCCCCAGGATACTTAGCAGTCTTTATTTTATCTGGTACTTTAAAAGGCACCGGCGCCCCGTGCAGTTTGTGCTTGTCTTCAGCCTAGTACTGCTGGGATAGGCTCCAGTGCCCTGGTCCCTGAACTGGATTAAAAGGGATAGTAAGTTCACTTAAATGTTGTCTTTCTTGGCGTCTACATTTATAGCAACAACAGTACTAACAATAGAGATGGAGAAACTTGACCAATGAAAGGGCTTTATAAGATTCACAGTAAACTAGTGTTGTGGACTGAATGTTAAGCCACCTCTTAAACCAAAAGGCCACACCACTTAACTTTTTCTAAGCAGTACACCTGTTAAAATCTTGAATTTTTTCTTTAAATGTAAAAAAGTCTCCTTAGAGTTCAGCTTTGTGTTGGTCCCAAGACCTTCTGAATTTGGCACAGCTAGCCACTCATCCATGTTTGAAACTCTCACCCTGCTCACTGAAAATTGGGTTGCTTAGAGATCACATTACACATTACACAGTTTTTTTTGTCACTTCTTATTATTTCTTCATTTGACTGCACATGCATTTTTTGCTTGAGTTCTTAAAAATCATAGGTGGTGGAACAAAGAATGCATTTTTCTGAGAAAATCATTTTATTCATACAAATCAGCCAAACCAGAACAAAGACAGCACTCATATGAAATTTTATATGAGAAAAGGCCGGGTTACAGAAATAGCACACTCAGTAGACAAGTAACCGAAAGTTCAATAGAACTGAAGGTGTGAAGATATGTAAAGTTATATTATAGAACCTGACCTAAACAAGGCATAACTCTGGAAAACCTGCAACTACTTGTTTTCTTGTACATTCCATCAAAAAATCTTACTTTGTTTACCAGAGCTGCTGAAGCCAGACACTTCACACATGTCAGAGCCTGGCCTGTTTGTGTAAATTTTGTCCAGAATTATATACTGATAGAAAAATGAAATACAACATTTTCTGGGATAAGAAAACTATAGTTACAGTGTGTGTACTTTTGCAGCTTGTTTTAGTTTTAGTTTTATGAAAAAGCAGTGAGGCATTGCCACTTGCTGAACACATAAGCGCTCATTAGGTGCACTCTACTCACTGAAGTAAAGACCTGGTCAGGTCACCTGTAAAAAGGCCTTTATTCAAAGCTCAAACCCATCATGACACAATTAGTAGCTTTCCGTCTATTCCAGAATGCCTTGAACGCCATCCAAAGCAGACGAGAAGGCCATTGGCATGTGCAGGTGGGCATAGCATGAGGTACAATCATAAGCATGTATGAAAATAAGCATTGGATCGTAATGCACGTTAGTATAGCAAGGGATAACTCACAAAAAGGGCTGTGCCTTTTTTTTTTTTTTTTTTTTTTTTTCTTAGCAAGCCCCCCTCTTCTCCAGGTGGTGAACATGAATTGAGGACTATAGATAATGGTGTCAGGAACTGGACGGGTTCAAGAAGGGGAGAGGGACTACCAGGTGACCATAATGGATAAGATTGGCCTGGCAATATTGGTGGAACTAATTAGAGGCAGGACCAAGGCAATGGGAAATTGGAGTCAAGTAGGAGTGTCAAATGAACTGAGTGAGGTAAACTGTTGATAAGGACTGTAATAAATGTAAGGTAGCCGAGTTGCTAATTTGATTTGAGTCTGTATGTGCATTGCACTATAAAGTTTGATTATGCTTCCTGGCCCCATCTCTGCTTTAACAGAGGCAACTTTGCCAGACACTGTAGATTAAGCTGGTTCACTGTGTCCAAACTACAGTTAAGTTTTCAGCATGCTGATGACCTCCAAAATCTGGTTGCCCTGAGTATCCAGATCATCGGGCTGGTCCATCAGAGAGCTGCCAACCATTTTGCAATTGAAGCTTCTGGCAGACACAGGGCTCACATGAGTGACAGGATGGTACTGGGCACGTTCCATGCTGTTGATCTTAAAGTATGGCAACCTATCGCAAGCTCCCTACTCAGAACTGCTAGACATCCAACATTAGAGCAGGTCAATGCTTGGCCACACACAGCTAAAATGGTCATAGCTGTCCTGCAGAGTGCTGTGTGCCGCCTTCTATTCTGACCTTAACACCATGGAGCATCTTTGGGATGCCCTGGATTGCAACACCTGACCCTACGTCTGTCAGTTGCCAGCAACTTATCAGTCCCTTCTGCAGGAATGGGATAGCATCTGACAAGGTCACATTCAAAGAGTCGGTGGCTTTGTGTGTCAGAGGTGTCAAGCTACAATGACTGCAAGAGGCAGTCACACAAGACATTGAAGGCCTCTAAAATGACTGGTGTAAATGTTAGTACTGTTTTCCTTTTTTTGCACTGTTTTGTTTTTCCAACAATGACTGTTATGTTCCATTTCCATCAGTGCTTATTTTCTACATAATCTTCCTCTTTCTTTTGTTTCCAATGAACCATTTAGCATTCTATTTTAACCCTCACAAATGCATGAATGGTAAGTATTTATTGTTCATCTTTTGCAATAATGCTTTAGTTTTGTATAAAGTACTCAACAGCCATATATGAGTAAAAGTAGAGATAAACAATTACTGAAGTAAAAGTAAAATTTGCCTCCTGCGAAAACTACTGAAATAGAAGTTGAAAGTACCTTTTATTAAGTAGAAGTAAAGGTGGGATCTCTACATATTTTATATTCATCCATCCATCTTTGAAAAGCGCTTATCTAGAGAAGGGTTAAAGCTAAGGCCTATCCCAGCAAGCAGGAATTAGGCCTGGACAGAGTTCTAGTCCATCACAGGGTGGACACACACATACTGTACATCAGGGCCAATTTAGCATCACCAGTCCACCTAACCTGCATGTCTTTGGACTGTGTGAGGAAACCCACACGGGCAACACAGGGGACAACAGGAACTTCAGAGCACTACCAGACATGCCACCACCATTTTACATGTAGCTAAAAGTAGTTCTTACAAACTTAATTGAACAAGTGTGAGCCACCCTTATTTGGGGTTTTCATAAGACATGTAATGATTTATGTCATGAGGTAGAAGTACATAATAAATGAGAACAGCTGCATCACATATTTGAAATATTAAAACGTGCTTCAATTTAAAAGTATAAAGTCTAAGTATTCTTTATTGTAACAGAGATTTGTCATTGCTTACCCTCTGGTAGTGGTCCAGAGGGCTAGATGCCTAAAAATCAAAAATAACATCATATTCATAATCACTGACCTAGAAATAGTCTAAAATGATATTTTACATGTTTATGTTCGGAATGTGTCATTTTTAATCTTCATGGAGTGGCTGTTAGAGGGCTAGGACCACCAGTAAAGAATCTAATATCAAAAATATGATCATATTTATGACCAACAACCTTAAAATAGCATAAAACGACACTCCACGTGCCTATATTACCACCCCCTATTTTTTCAAAATTTTGTGAAAAGGAGTAGCTTTGACCCCTTACATCTCATATGGGGGGATGTCGGTTGACGTGACATACAGAAAAATCAAGTGCTTATGGTTATTTTTGTTGATGACACCTATTGGTTTACTCTGTATCATAAGGGTGTAATTTTCTGCACAAAATATGGCCCTAAGTGACCTAAAAATAGATAGAACTTTATTTGTCCCCAGGAGATATTTTGGCTTTTTACAGAAGCTTTTCAAATGAATAAATATATAGATAGATAGATAAATATACAGACACACTATGGTCTGAACAAACACCAGAATGACTAAAAAGGAAGAAAAATTTAAAAAGATTTAAAAAGAAAGAAAAGAAGACTTCTGACTTGGCAGTCCTAGTCACAGTGAGGCATTACGCAGGCGTATTGCTGTTGGTATAAAAGATCTCCAGTAGCACTTCTGCTGAAGAATATATTGGTTGAAAGTGAGATTTTTGTGGGTCTAGAGGGCAAAAAAGAGGGGTGATTCTCAAAAAGCTCAATGTCTTACATAACCAGATGGAAAGATGAGTTGATCAGTATATCATATTTGAGGGTTTCCTTGTGCCAGTGATTAAGGATTCACCGGACAAAAAATATTGAAGTGATTTCAAAGCACTGGTAAGTAGTCCTTATGAACACAATAATTCAGGCTACCTTCTTTCTGAGTGTGATTTGTATTACAATCTGTAAAGTAACTGCAGCTTGAAGCCGTAGTATTCAGCATAGGCCGACATCTTAATAATTAATAATCTTACGTAAGCAAAGTGAACACTAACATGAGAGGTCTACAGGCTTCTGAACTCAGCATCAGCTCTGAGAGTGACTGAGCCTCGCTAGAAAAATACATTAGATAACTAATTTCTTTCTTTCTTTTCTTTTTTTTTGAATTTATTGATTTTATTAAAATCAAATAGCATTCCATACAAATAATTCAAGTTTTACAAAAAAAGGTTAGAAACAAATCAACCCCCACCCATGAGAAAGAGAGCTAGGCCAGCAGAGAAAAACTTTAAGCTAGTAAAAATACGTAAATAGATAAATTAATAAATGAATAAAGGTAAATGGACTAAAAGAGGGGCGAGAACCTGCTTCCTCAATTTAAATGCTTATTCTAAAATGTTATTGATTAGATCCTGCCAGGTTTTGAAAAAGTTTTGTACAGTTCCTCTAAGTGCGAATTTGATTTTTTCCAGTTTCAAATTGTATATAACATCAGTTACCCACCGACTTAGAATTGGTGAGTTAGGATTCTTCCAACTGAGCAAGATAAGTCTACATGCCAGTAGTGTAGTAAAGGCAATTACAGTTTGTTTGCTCTTCTCCACTTTAAACCCATCTGGAAGTACACCAAACACAACTGTTAGTGGATTAGGAGTGATTGTGACACCAAGGCTGTCTGAAAGGCATTTAAAGATTTTGGTCCAGAATGATGTTAATTTGGTGCAGGCCCAAAACATGTGGTCCAATGAGGCCAGAACTTGATTAAACAAGACAGATGCACTCGATATGTAATTTTGAGTTGAATAATTCTATGCTTTGCACATATGGAGCTCAAGTGAATTCTGTGCATTGTTACTTTCCACTCCTTTTCTGAGATGTTGAGTGAGAGATCCTTTTCCCACTGTTCTCTTGGATCTTTGAAAGGGAGGGACTGTAAAATGGTTTTATATATTATGGAAATGCTGTCTGAGTCCTCAAGACTGATCAATATTTTTTCCAGCATTGAGGTAGGTGGGAGGTGATGAAAATTGGGCACGTTCTGTTTAACAAAGTTTCTTATTTCTTGAGTAAAACTGGGAGATGCGTGCAGAAGGCAAAACAAATGGAAATAAAATCAAATGAAGTGACTGAAACCCAGACGAGGGGGTTTAATCCAGAGATTGGATGGAGCTCAGTGCAAACTCTGACCTTTCGTGGTCACAACCCCAGAGACTCTGCCACTAGACATGCGGGACACAACCCTGATGATGGTACGTAAATTGACTCCCATAACAGGAACAGGCTATAAGACCTCAAAATTCAGCCCTGATCATAACAGTCGGATTGTACGTCACTAACATTGATCCCCCCCATCCGTTCTGTGGGCTGCGGCGAGGTGTACTTGGAGTGACTGTGTTTAATGATCAGCACCAGCACACATAGCACACATCTGAAAATCTTCCCAGATTCATTGCATTTGTGAATCTTCCTAAGGTGAAAAGGACTCCATATTTTTGGTAATTAAATAAGTAAAACTGTCTATATTTACATAGCCCTTTTCTTTTCTGGTTTAATACTGCAGTAAAGAATGTGTCCTGCAAAATAAAAGTAGTAAAAGTAGCCATCTGAGAATGCAGTGGAGTAAAAGTAAAAACAGTTCAAGACATACTCAAGTACAGTATTGAAGTATATTTCTTGTTACTGTACCACACTCAGTACTATACAATGAAGCATACTAATATGTATTCATATAATTGCTTTTGGATGTAACATTTCATAAGAGATGCATTTAGTGTCCTTCATGCTTCTGAATTTCCCCTACAAGTCCTTCTCCCTGTGTGCACTTAAAGACTCAAAAACTTCATTTAATGAGACTGATTTCATTTCCTCAGGTTTTCCGTATAACAAATGATTTCTACCAAAAATGGGGGAAGTAAATGAAGTAACATATTTATTGTTTAACTCCTGCTGTATCTGCCTGTAACTCCTCAGAGGCTCCTCAATCCTTTCATTCCTACTTTCTTTGTCCTATTTTTTATATTTCAAATTACTCACTTTCAAGGACAAAATATAAGGATATTACAGAGTAATCCTTTGGGAATGATTGTGACACTCTGTGACAGGGTCAAGTTGCCGGTTCCTGTCGAGACTTTTGTGATTATTTTTCTGCCTTAGATTCATTTATAGTGAAGTAACATTGTAGGTAAACTGACCCCTTAAATGCTCAGTTTTAAACCAGAAAAGATTTTAGTTTGTCTTTTGTATTTCATTTGACTTTAGTACTTGAAGTGCTTTTAAAGTCGTTGACATCACCGTGTTTTCATTGGCTGTGATCCAGAGCAAACAACTAAAGTTGGTGGTGTGCATGAGTGATGGCACAATTGTTTGTTTACACTCATCTTCCATCATCTAGGCCAGTCTCATGAAAGCCTCTTAAACACACAGCAGCCAAGTTAGATGAAAAATTGGGTTACTCCTGGGGAGGAATTACAAAGCAAGAATTAGGGCAGCTTATCTGTATTTTATGAAAATCAAGATAAAATGTAGCAAATGGCCCTTTACAATGACTACTTGTTCTTCTGCTAAGGAGCTTCTGCAAGTTGGGCACAGCAGCCAGTCTTTAGGACTTACCAGATGTGGCACATGTAACATTTTAGTAGAATAGCATTGAACAAGAACCTGAAGACTTAGTCAAAGTGATGTCATGTTTTAAATAAATAGCTTTTACAGTTTGTTGTATAACCACCTCTCATAGGTCAACGCCTTTACTATGCAGTTTACCTGTACAATACCACCCAGTGAGCAGCAACATCTCGAGTGATTTGCTTGTGGTCTCATGTTTTGTCTATTGTGTGGTATGTTGCTTTGCAATAATTATTTGTAGAAGAATCTGGCATGCTTTACATCCTGTGGAACTCCCTACATTACAGCACATATTTTTCCCAGCAGTCAAGTCTTCCGCGGGCCTTGCCAAAACCTCTGCAAAAATAACCTTTTGTCAGAATATATTTTTTAAACTTATAAGAATCAGAATCACTTTATTGGTAGCATGTGAAGAATTGCAAAAAATAGGTGCAAAAACATGGAATACAAGATAATACCAACTCAAGACGACACAACTAAATTATACAAAATGATATAGATATCAAATAGTACAAGCTGAGCCTGTATGAAGTAGTTACGAATGGACAAACACAGTGGCTATACCATAACACATTGGTGTGTAAGCACAGTTACCAGTTATATGTTGTAAAAACAGTTAGGAGTAACCCTATGTAAGTTTATTTAGGATTTGAATACTTTGAGGAAAGAAACTGTGGAGATGGCATGTAGTTCGGGTCGCGATAGACTGGCACCTCCTACATTACTACATATTTTACAACCTGTAAATTATTTCCATTTTACTGTACAAGAGACCAAAATGATGCAGATGTCATTCTTGGCCAGCTGAAATGTAAGACCCAGAAGGCTCAGTCGCTTGTTTTCCTAGTCTGAAACTAACCTGGAAAGAACAGAGTCTTGAAAAGGACTGACCTGTTTGTCAAATGAATCTATCCAAATGTATATAAGATACTTTACATTTTCTTCAAAACTTTGCGTTGTGATTTCCTGTCAGGAGGAAACAGTACTGAGTCGGTGCAAGGTAGTAAAAGTTTTTCATGATGAGGAATGGGATCATGAGATGAAATGTAGTCATATAACAAGTCAAAATCTGAACCAAGCCAATCAGGTGTTAAACTAAATCACTAACCAAAAATCAAAGAACCAGAAACAAGACAGAGTTCTAAACCCAGGAAATAAATTATCTGATTGTCTGATTAACAGCAGACTTGGATCATAACATGGCCACCAGCACCGACTTTTAAATCTCTTATATTAATGACATCAGATACTTCAACTTCCACCACCACACCCCTACCAACCAGAAGCCAAATCTCTGAAACTAGATTCACAAAATGGCTGTGTCCAAATACAAAACAAGATGGCCTCACAGCATAACACTGTGACTTTTTACTTTCTTAAAACATCTTGTAAGAAGAAATAAACGTTATTTTCACAATTCTTAAGTTCCAAAACACCTAAATCAGGGGTCCCTAGCTCCAGTCCTGGAGGTCCGCAGTGGCTGCAGGTTTTCATTCTAACCCTTTTTTAAATTGGTAACCTGTTTTTGCTGCTGATGAACTTCTTTTGAATTAATTTTAATTGACTTGCCTTTGAAGACTCAGACACCGTAATTGTTTCTTTTTCCTTAATTAGCAGCCAAACAATAAAGAGATACAAAATGAACCAAAACATGACCAGCAAAGTGTGTCCATCATACAATATCTGAAAATAAAAAGTGTGGAGGTCTCAGGAATCTGCTCAGGTCCCCAGAACATTTTAACAGTGCTCTTAGAAAAGAGAAAATCAACAGTTTCAGAATTGTATGCTATTGCACAATGAGAGTAGCATGGAAGTCATGGAATTAAAGAACAAGTTTACTTAACAAAAATAAATGGCACTTCATTAAGCAGATAGTTGTGAAATTGGTTGGAGTTTGAGGCTCACACTTAGTTGGTCTTCTGTTGGCTCACTCATTTCACATTTCATTTCTGTTTGGGTGCCATTTAAGGAAAGAAATGAAGCAGTTTGGAGGAATGATGAAGAACAAATCTTAAAAAACAAATCAATTAAAATTAATTCAAAAAAAGTTAATTAACAGTGCACTAATTAAAAAAGGATTAGAGTGAAAACTTGCTGCCATTGTAACCCTGTTGAGGGACCCTGAGTTGGGGACCCCTGACTTAAATAGATGTGTGCTTTACTTAAAACAGTTCAAATTTGGGTTAAGATGTTGAACCATACTGGTCATGAGAAATGGATGTTTGAGGGATGTAGTGTATGATAGGAAGAGTATAGGGGTGCTTTATTCTTAATTTATTTAATGATTTTATCGGCTTTAGGTACAACCCACTGTTTTAGCACATGCTGGTGTGAGGTGCGCACATGAAGGCATGATTACTGGTCGAGCAGTGGCCCGATGATCAGCACACGCCAGCTGTGGGACAAATGGAGTATAAAGGGAATTTGTTAGTACAGGAAGGATTTGTCTTTTGAAGTTGTTTTTGTTGAAAGAGCACAATTGCTGCTCAGAGAAAGAATGAGAAAAGGTAAGGGCAACATCGGCAAGACTGACCATTTATGAAAGAGCTGAACAGAATGCTGTGTTGAAGTTCCGTAGTGTGGCTGTACTCTTGCCAGCTCAGTTGCGGAGCTGATGAGAGAGACTAAGAGTACCAGAGTTGGTTTAAGGAGAAAGGCTCAAGATGTGAAAGCATCCAGTGAACGGCAAGGATGCCTGGGAGCTGCAGCAGCCAACAGTGATAACCGTTTGGGTCTGTGTGATGGACCAGGGATGTGGAAGGCTGCATCATGGAAGAAGCAAGAAGCAGTGTCATCAGTGGAGGGGCAAAACCCCCTGGGATCCATGGAAACCGGTACAGATGCTGTTCAGGTCTATATCATGAACCAGGGATGTGGCAGGCTCTGTCATTGACATTCCCAAAGTCCTGATAAAAACATAATGTTTATTTTTTGAATTTGTTATTTATTTAATACCTTGAGGCACTGACCTTGATTTATGGCATGGAGTTTATGAATTTATTGATGAATTTTTGGACTGGCACAATTTTGCACATTTTTGGGCACTTTTCATTGTATTTGTTTTAAAAACTGTTATACTTTTGATTTTAAAGCCTTGCTTGTCTGCTCACTCACCCTGGTTCATCCTTGGTTAATGACTAACAATGTCTCAGGTAAAGGAACATGCCTGTGGGTGCAGGTCCTGGGCATCACAAGGAGAATCCACAAAAAATTAATAAAACAGAAGCATAAAAAGGGTAATAGCTTAAAAAAACCCTCATAAAACACCTGACCAGCTCACTGACAGGTCTGAACCTATTGCATAAACCTAACACCAGGCAGTCTAGCCCCATACTCAAATAGCAGGCTTACTGCCTGCACAGGCCCAAAAAATGGGCTAGGTCTAACTGTAAACCTCTAGTGTAGGTCAAACCAAACAAAGATCTTTTAAATACATATTCAAAAAGAGTATTGTAAAAATAGACAGGGACAAAATATAGGTTTAGTTCAAAAGGCAAATCTAACAGCAAACAAATCTAATCCAGAAACAATAAACAGTATCTTAAAACAAAAGCAGGAATCTGAGCCAGTAATTGTAAACTTGAAAATCAGAAGAGAGGAATCACACCCAAAAACTCAATGCTGAAGTGTCAGTACAATATGAAGCTTCTCCTTTCATTCAGCAGAGTGCCGTCACCAAGCTACATTATCAGGTGGCCCTACCTCCTTGGGCTCTACATACAGGAGGAAGGGTAGACAACAAGGAACACTGAAACATAATAATTTAACGTAAAACAAAAAGTAATTAACAAACCACACCATAGTAAATAAATAAAATATATATTAAAATCAAAGAGAATCAATAACATAATATGAAAAATATTATTTCAACAACAACAAAAAGATTAAATAATCCAAAAACAGACTTGAGCCAGGGTAACAAACTTTTATGACACACTAGTGTCAAAGGATTATTGTGAGAGTGCAATATAACCAGAAGATGGTAACGTGAACCATCATAGTCAAATAGGAAAATTGGATCAGAGTCAAAAAAAGTCAAATGATAAACAAGAATTAGAGGTCAAGATTGAAAACTGTAAACAAGACCAGATACTAGGGCCTAATTGGTAAATAAAGTAATTATAGCAGATTTCAACTTTAACGGGTTTCATCCTCTGATAGATAATATGTGATGTGATCGCCACCATATTTATATCATCACAGCACAATTGATGTAACAATCGTGACCATATGATACATACTTGTATTACCACATCAGGTAAACAAAGAAACGGAATGGGAATAAAACTTTTTCAAATCACACAGAAAAAAATTAACTAAACTCAAAAACAGATTCTACATGGTAGAAAACCTGATAAAGTGACCAAAACACTTGTAGACAATGTGCAATTACTATACAAACCTAGCTATACCATAACACATTGGTGTGTTCAGTTCCAAAAAGGGTAAAACAAATAGAAATAACAATCAAAAACTCAATGAGAATTGAGATTGAGAATACAAATAAGATCTATGACGTGATTTAGTACCTAACGTATGTGCAGTCCTAATGCAGTGTGGCAGTTTTGAGGTAGCAACTGAAAAGGCACAATCATCCTTGGATTTAGGTCTATATCTGGGAAGATTCAGAAGCATTTGGTCAGAAGACCTAAGTGACCTTGCAGGAGTGTGGCAATGCACAAGGTCTGAGAGGTAAGGCAAGGAAAACAGATTTTAAGTAAGTAAAATCTTAAAATCAATTCTAAAATGAACTGAAAGCCAAAGGAGAGAAGCCAGAATGGGAGCAATGTGTTCTTGGTTACATGCACCTGTCAAGAGTCCAGCAGCGGGATTCTGAACCATCTGCAGGCGAGAGATTGACGATTGACTGTACTGTATATGATGAAGCTGAGATGTAATAAAGGCATCAATCACTTTTTCAAAGTCATTAAAAGTAAAAAAAGGCTTAAACTTTGTTAAAACCCTCAGTTGAGAAAAAGCTGAAACAACTGAATGTAAATGCTTTTCAGATTTAAACGTGTTATCAAATTATACCCTCAGGATTTTTTTACAGAAGATTTACTGTAAGGCATCAGTAGGATGAGGTTACGTTCAGTGGTATCAACTGAGTCATGGGGTCCAAACAATATCATTTGGGTTTAACTTTCATTCTGTGACATCCAGATTTTAACATCTTCCAAGCAGTCCACTAGTCATTTTACAGAGTGTTGACCTTTTGGTTTCAGTAGCAGATAAGTCTGGTGTAAGATAGCACATGGAACTTGATTCTGTTTCCTTGGTGGACATTTTCCCAACTGGAATCCTAGGACATGAACCCAGGGCCTCAAACAGCACAAAGTGTATAAAACAATTGTCTTAGCCAGTCAAGCCAAAAGAGAACTCAGGCTTGGCTTCTCTCAACAAGGGTGTTTCTTCTTGTATTTGCACCCCAATACACACAAGCAGCAATATTTAAGTTTATTTCCGCTTACTCGTTTTATGAGTTGGTCAGTATGGCAACAAATAAAAAGTTCACATGATTAGCACATAAAAGCCTATTTCTTTGAGGTGAATTTTCAGTTCTGCACTCCCAGGACAGACAGTCCCTGCTGGGCTGGACTCCAGGGGCCTCAAGTATAACGCCGTGCATAGAATTCACACTATAACATAGCATAAGCACAAAAGTGGGAATGTGTGTACGCACAGAAAAATCCAGATGCAGGAATCTGTGCATACGCAAACTTCCACGTTCTTCTGCTACATAAATCCAGATCAGAGTGAAAAGCAACGCACATGCACGAGCCTGCTGTCCCGCCCCAACTCCTCCCAGAATTACACCTCTTTAAATATGTAAATCAATATAAATAGCCCTTAAGCTCGGCATTCTGTGAAAAGACAATGGCAAAACCACGAGGAAAAATAGAACAATTTCAGCAAATACCAAGTGGAGGCGAGGAAAAACATACTATTTGTTGGTTTAAACAGTGGTATAAACAACAAAAGGAAGTTGATCGAGTGACAGAGTGTTGGAGAAACTCGAAAGCTCAAGTTCACAAAGTCGCACAGTGCCAAAATAAAAAAGGAGTCGCATATCAAAGTCGCCGCGAAAAGGCGAGTCGTAGTCCACCGTCTGAGTTTCATATGAAAGCTTATTAGGGTACAGAGAAAAAAAAAGGCACATAGTGGGGAAAAAAGCACGAAATGTCAACTTTAATCTTGAAATTTCCACTTTAATCACATAGTTTATTTGGTCATTAAAGTAGAACATCATAAACTTAATCTTAAAATTGTTTAATTTACTAGTTTCTCAAATCCCATCGTAACTAAAGTAGCTCGTTAAATGCTTTGTTTTGTATTTGATCTTCTATGTGCTCAATGTGTGTGAATCACTACGTACTTCTTAAACCGGCTTTCTCTTCCTCTGACAGGACACAGAATCCATTACATTCGTGATAACATTTGTGATATTACAGCTCTCTGAATAACTAAAATACTGAGATGTATACGTGATATCATTTTCATGATGATAGGAGTTAAAGCATGTTGTTAAACATGGGAACACGGTGGCACAGTGATTATGCGCGATCTTCGATAAAATCATTTCTTGCAGCATTACTGTCTCTTTCAAACGTACTAACCTCCAATTTCTGTCCTTCCTTTTCTTTCTCCAAATACCCAATCGCCACACAATCAGCTCTGTAATAGAAGTTAAGCCATCTGTAAGCTTATAACGCCAATTCTTCAAAACTTTTAAGGAACATTGAAATATCTTCATAGTACATGTTTAATTATTCTATCCTTCACGCCAGTCCCAGTGAAGCATACAGTGCGAGGCAGGAACAATCCATAAACGGAGCGCCAGATCCTTGGTAGCATAACGATACCTTTAATTATTAACAATATAGATTATTTAAATAAAGTTAAAGTTTTATCTGTATAATATAATAAACATTTTGCTGCATTTCATCTTAAAAATTATATCGTCATTATATGTAAATACGCACTTTATAAAGTGGCTCAGGTTGTGCAATATTACAACTGTTTCGCAAGTGAGGTAATTGTACTTATAAGTACAAACAGTTCTACAAGGAGCAGTTGATGGACTGATTGACTGCGTTTAGAGCTCTTGGGATGAAACTGTTTCTGAACCGTGAGGTCCATACAGTAAAGGTTTTGAAGCGTTTGCCGTGTGAGAAGCGGTTCAAATAGGAAGCATGGCTGAGGCAGCGTGTGCTTGATGCTGTATACCGATAATTCTCTTTCTGATCAGCTGCTCCGAGTGGTGCAGTGAGAGTAATATGGAAAAAGATGATCCGCTGTGGCAAACCCTAACAGGAGCAGCTGAAAGAAGAAGAAAAAGGTGCAGTGAGAGTAACAATGCTAAAGCAGCTATGGTATTTAGAATAGTTTGACCATTCTGTGGACCATTATATTGTTACTGGTTAATTACAATCAGATGCATTAAACTAATAAACAATATGCGGTTAATTTTAGTGTATTTATAAAGCCGCATCAGGGATGAGGATCTGAAAAAGAAAGATAAACCACACAGGAACAGTAGCATTGCTTTGACGCTGGGGGCCACCAGTCTGCAAAACCGAGCGGAGAACTTGCATACGACAGGGTATGAGGTACCGTGGAAAAGTGCGTGGCTTTATGCCAAGTTTAGGTTTTATGCATCGCAATTTGAATGTGGAAACGTTCGAATGCAACATTTCTGTGCGTACGTACCATTTATACATGAGGCCCCAGGTCTTTTAGTTTTTTTACAATTTGAATCTTGGAATGTTCATTTTAAAAGCAACACATACTGAAATATTAGGTGTACTCTGGCATGTTACTCTGGTCTGGTGAATCTGAAGGAGATGATGTAATTATGTCAGTTAACAGAACCAGTCTCAGTCTGTCACTTTGGGCCTCTTTTCTGCATTTCATAATGTTATATTTCAGCCAGGATTTCTCCCCTGGTGGGGGTTCAAAGCCATTTTTATGTCTTTGTTTATTTTTGATTTCTTTGTTTATGTTAACACTGTTAATTATGTAATTTCCTTATGCTTAAACATTTCTCCTATGTGCAATGTGCTTTGTGGGTGGTTCCCCAAGAGGCGGGATCACCTGCCTATCACCACAAGGAGAGGGCAAACCACAAGCCCTTGCGGTTCATTCAAATGTGCTTGGGAGTTGGTTAGTAATTCTTGTTTCCTTCTATGTCTTTTGTGATTTATTTGTGTTTTTGACCATTTTTTGACTTTCCTTTTTTGGTTTATGTTTTGGGACTTGTTCATTTGGATTTTCTTGTTTTCCTGGGCAACTCCTTACTGCCATGTGTGCTACACAGAGGTTAGTTTTTTTCTGAGCTTTTGGAATAATAAAGCTTATATTTATAAAGATTGTGTGCTTTTGCCTTGTTGGTACTAAGGCTTTGATGGTTTCCCCCTCTAGTGTGCATTGTTTGGTATTTTTTGTGACTTTCATAACAAATTAATTTGTGGCATTTCACCATATTATTTCTCAAAAGTTTGTGTGCTTTTAGTGTAATTTTATTGTAAATTAGGTCATTGGTTAAGCTTATTATTTTGCTATTTACTTAGTGTTCTATCCATCATTTTTCTGAATCGGCTTAACTAGAACAGGACATGTTAAGAAGGGCTGGGACCTCGGTCAATCACAATACACATCCAGCTTCTTGTCATTAATTAACTTATAATTTCTGGTATTTCACTGTGGTGGGCTGGCGCCCTGCCCGGGGTTTATTTCCTGCCTTGCACCCTGTGTTGGCTGGGATTGGCTCCAGCAGACCCCTGTGACCCTGTAGTTAGGATATAGTGGGTTGGATAATGGATGGATGGATGGTATTTCAGAAAATCAGGAGCAGTTGCAGTAATTGGAGGAAACCAGGTGAAGAGAACATGCAATATCCATACAAACAGTAAGTGGCTTGGTTTTTGAACCTGGGACATTAGAACTCTGAAACTATGCTGCTGTTCTCTTTACCACTTTGCTGCCTTTTCTTACTGTTAAAATAAGCTCTTATGTAATAATAATTGTTTACTATGTAGAGTAACAGCCACAAGGGTCTTATTTATAATGTGTATCTGGGCCAGTATAATCAAAATAAACACTGTGTTTAATATTTAGAATAAAACCCCGAGGGTGGCACGGTGGCGCAGTGGGTAGCACTGCTGCCTTGCAGTTAGGAGACCCAGGTTTGCTTCCCGGGTCCTCCCTGCGTGGAGTTTGCATGTTCTCCCCGTGTCTGCGTGGGTTTCCTCCCACAGTCCAAAGACATGCAGGTTAGGTGAATTGGTGGTTATAAATTAATAATAATAATAATAATAAATTACATTTATATAGCGCTTTTCTCAGTACTCAAAGCGCTATCCACTTGTCCCTAGTATGTGTGTGCTTGGTGTGTGGGTGTGTGTGTGTGCACGCCCTGCGGTGGGCTGGCGCCCTGCCTGGTGTTTGTTTCCTACCTTGTGCCCTGTGTTGGCTGGGATTGGCTCCAGCAGACTCCCATGACCCTGTAGTTAGGATATAGCGGGTTGGATAATGGATGGATGGATAAAACCCTGAAGATGATGCAGCCCTTTACCCACCATTTTGATTGTGCTAAATAGTCAGACATCCATAGTCGCTAAACATTTAGTAATTATCAGTGATGGAGGGGGTGCTGATATCAATTTAGTTTGATCCGAGCGTAAACATGCATGAAGTAGTATTGATTGAATTCATGCTTGTTCTGTTTCTCATTTGATGATAGATGGTTCATAAAATTAATAAAATGTTAAAAAAAACAGACATCAGGCTATAGATAGGAATGAGCCAGACCAATAATTCAAGGTCTTGTGGAACGATATCAAATAAATCATCTGTCAGAAGGCCAGCCATGCAGGAGTCACTGGCATTGGCCTCGAAATGTGGAAGTGTTGAGGGACAAAATGCAGGAGTTTCATTTTTCTGCTCTCATTCCATTTCAGAGAGTGCCTTAACTGTTCAGAGTCCAGAATGTACAAGTCAGTCTATTTCACTTTCATTAAGGCAGCAGCAAATGGTTAGATAAATCCCTGAAATGTGGTTAAATATTTGCTAAACAAAAATGTGCGCAACAAGCACAAGAAGAGCAGGCCTGGTAAGTGGAAGCCTTCTAAATAAAGTCCTGGAAACATCAGCTGGCGTGTAGATGTGAATAAAAACATCTGAGTGAACATTTACAGCATTGAAAGCAAGACATGTGAGAATCAAACTTCTGCTGTTAACAGGGCTTCAGTCATTTTACATTTTCATGGGTTCAGTTAAATTTTAATGTCAAAAAATACTGATAATAGTATGAACCACCTCGAACATGCAGTTCTGGAAAAAGCTCAATTACTTTTGCTCATTAGTACTCATACAAATATGCTTGTTCATTTTAGCACAAAGTGCTGTGGTGACGAGGATGAACTTGATACTGGCAGTCTGTTGAGTTGGTTAAACGATAATTGCATGGTTCCACTCAAAGCAAATGTAAGGGTAGAATAAAGCCACAGCACTTATAATTGAGCTCAGATTTTTGTGGGACTTATATCCTAGCTTTTGATCTCTGCCTTAGATCAAAACTATTGCTTTTTTTTGCAAGTAAGTGGCAATTTGGCAGGAAAAGAAAATGTAAGTATAGTTTAGCAGACTAAAGGCAAAACTCACTTTCTCCTGAATTGGAGTTGATGCCAACTCAGATGCCAGGCCGTATGCTGTTAATTATTTGGTCTTTACAGTCCAAGGTTTACTAGGCAGTGTGAAGCAGAAATGGGGAGGCTGCGATTAATCCCAGCTCTAAAGTTACAGTTTTATTTGAATTAAAGTAGCATTAGGTCTTGGCAAACTCTTGAAAGACAAATAATCAAAATTATTTTTTAAACAAAATTATAAAAATGGTAGACAGATAGCCATAAATTTTGTTCTAGACACCAAAAGGAAAGTTACTTGTACAGTTACTCCCAATCTTGTCTGTTGCTAATAAACTCCATACATGTTTTTTTGTTTGTACGAATATGGTAATCAAGTATAGTAGATTATGCAAGGGTACAAAAAAACAGAATAGGTATATAGTGGAGTCCAAAAATATTCAGACTCCTTTACTTTCTGCCATTCTCTGCTTGATCAAGGGTGTCATCATTTCCGAATTTCTGTAAAATGTCGCTTACGCATGGTCGAAGTTGCCGTAAATATACACAAGTTCCCCCATCAAGTTTTCTTTAATAAATCCTGACGTTTGAATGGAAAGTTGTGTTTGCACATTTTGAGCCTCTTTTTGTGCGTACGCAAGCTTTATAAATGAAGTCCCAGGGGCCCAATGAACAGGAAGGTCCTCGTGAAGATTAAAAAACAACCGAGTCTCAGAATTGCCAGTCAGTCAGTTATTATCCAACCCGCTATATCGTAACACAGGGTCACGGGGATCTGCTGGAGCCAATTCCAGCCAACACAAGGTGCAAGACAGAAACAAACCCCGGGGCAGGGCGCCAGCCCACTGCAGGGCACACACATACACGCCCACACACCAAGCACACACACTAGGGACAATTTCAGGATCGTTAATGCATCTAACCTGCATGTCTTTGGACCATGGGAGGAAACCGGAGCACCCGGTGGTGGTAAGGACTTTAGCCCCCCTGAAAGATCAGTTTCTTGGTAAAACAGAAGAAAATCAGAAGTCTAGTGTACAGAAAGACACTAAACCAACTAATTAATTGTTCTTCTGTATTTCTTCTCTAGTTGTGTTTTCTACTCAATATAGACCTGGTGAAAGATCAGGTACACCCTTGATGTTTAAGGGTGCAGCATGTGAACGTCAACAGCTACAGCGCTGTATGTTGCATGTCAATGCCTCCCACCAGTGCATGGTTCATTGTGCTTTAGCGAGGAGAGTCCCAGGTTGATCCAAATAGTGACTTTGATTTTTATGATTGCATGTGGGGAAGGAAAGCAGCCAACAGTTAATACTTTTTTTCTCAATTTGTGCAATAGTGGGCTGTGTTATTTCAGAGTTTTTCTGTATTTGAGTTTTATTGATTGTAAAGCATCCATAGAGTTTTGGGTTTTTTCCGTAATTGCCCTTTCTTCATATAAAGCACGCTAATCCCAAAGTAAATTATTGTAAATTGCTGTAAATTATGCAATATGAGCTATGGTCAAATGTGTATGTATTGGCTTTGCTTGAATGACATGAACTCATTTTAGACTAGCAATAGAACCCCTTTCCCCCATTGGGGTTCCAAAAATATCTGAAGTGCAGCTCAGTGAGTCACTGGCAGTTTGTCCCGTTTTTATCTTGTAATGTCTAGAGTGAAGTACTGTGGTTGATACCATGCACCTCTGAAACCTGTCTTTGTCACTCTTGTACATGGAGGTGACATGAGAAGCTACACATGCTATCATCTCAACTGAACTGGCAGATTTTCACAGCATAGTTTCTGTCGTGCTGGGCCTTCATAATGGACAGCAAAGGACAGCACCAGAGCACCATCTCACTCCTTCTCCCATCATCGTTTGTTATTGGCATGTTATGCATTATTTAGGTGGTATTATTTTGGGGAAAATAAATTCAAATTGTAAAAAATTGGGAAATTTTTAACCTCTACCAATGCTAGATAATTTATCATTTTTTGCTATTAAATGAATCACTTTCTGTAACCAGAATTTGGCAGAATAGCCTGATTGGTTAATTAAAGTATGGACAAGTATTGATTAAACAAACATTTTCTTGTAAAAAGCTAACATTTAAAACATTAAATTTGACATTCATGACCTTACACCAGACTGTGACCACCCTGTTTATATGTGGATAGGTGAAATTACAGATGGTGCAATGCTGGCACTCGACATCCCCAGATGTACTGTACAGTGTAACTTTTCTTTGTTTCATATTGGAGCACATGAAGTTGCTCTGCAGTAAAGAAAGGTCTTTACATATAAAACCATTTAGAAAATCATAAACCTTACACATATGAAACATCACAAAACATGACGGATATCTGCAAACAAACAAAGAGGCTGGTCAGTTATCCAAGAAGTGCCCACTGGTGAAAACTCTGTAAGCTAATTTTAAATGTATGCTAACCAGTCAGCTGTAGTTCGCTTTGTCACTTTGTGCAATTATTGACATGGGACAGATGACATGAGGCCATTCCTTTCTTTCTGAGTTTTTCTTTTGTCAGTCATCTGAAAGTTTAAATAGCTCACTAATCACCACTCATTCCTACTGGCAGGCCAACCGAGACCAGGCAGTCTGTTCCATATGCGTTGACCATGTCATGTTCAAAGATCTGCTAAATTGCTTTCATTTTTGTGCTGCTTAGGTGTGAAAGACTGACATGTTTGCCTCTAGGTTAAATCTGTCATTTCCAATAGTTAAAATAATAAGTACAGTTCTACTAACACAAATGACAAGCATTTTCACCTGTCTAATGTCATGCATCATTTCAAAGGGATATCTATAGCACCATCTTTTACAATACTCCCAAAGTGCTTGGTGGTGCGGGAGGTACATCAGACATTCTCAATGCCACATCACAAAGGGGGACCTTCCACTGGATTCAGGAAGTTACCCAAAATATTTGATACTTAATTAGTGGGTAGGTTTGAGGATAAAACTCCTTGATGTGGCAAAAGCAAATATCGGAAGCAAGAGAACAATTACTATAGGAGTGCAAGCACATTGAGCGCTGCCCTTTAATGTGGCTGCCAAAGGGTATTCTTCAAGTATGAATATAATGTGATTTGTTAAAAGGTGAGAGTTAAAAACAAGTCTTGTCAGTAAAAAATAAAAGAGAAATGAAGTTCTGTAGAAACCTATAGTTTGGTTACACTGTCTAAGCTTATGTTTTATCATATAATAATAAAACAATTAGAATTTTTAATGTGAATATTGAAGTTAATGTCATGTTACTTTTTCCATTTATTCCACATTTGATTTTTGAGGTTGTAATAACACGGAAGCCTCATGGAAGTTATAATCTTCATGTCTTTTAATGTTTTAGGAAAATGTTCAAGTTTACTGCTTTGTATGATACATCTTAAATTAATATCATTATGGATATGGGAAAGAGTAGTGGAAGCTCGGTTAAGAAGGAAGGTGATGATTAGTGAGCAGCAGTATGGATTCATGCCAGGAAAGAGCACCACAGATGCAATGTATGCTCTGAGAATGTTGATGGAAAAGTTTAGAGAAGGCCGGAAGGAGTTGCATTGCATCTTTTTGGACATGGAGAAAGCATATGACAGGGTGCCTCAAGATGAGCTGTGGTATTGTATGAGGAGGTCGGGAGTGGCAGAACAGTATGTATGAGTTGTACAGGATATGTACGAGGGAAGTGTGACAGTGGTGAGAACTGCAGTAGGAATGATGGATGCATTCAGCGTGGAGGTGGGATTACATCAGGGATCGGCTCTGAGCCCTTTCTTATTTGCAATGGTGATGGACAGGTTGACAGACGAGATTAGACAGGAGTCCCCGTGGACTATGATGTTTGCTGATGACATTGTGATCTGTAGCGATAGTAGGGAGCAGGTTGAGGAGACCCTGGAGAGGTGGAGGTAAGCTCTGGAGAGAGAGGAATGAAGGTCAGTAGGAACAATACAGAATACGTGTGTGAATAAGAGGGAGGTCAGAGGAATGGTGAGGATGCAGGGAGTAGTGTAGGTGAAGGTGGATGAATTTAAATACTTGGGATCAACAATACAGACTAACGGGGATTGTAGAAGAGAGGTGAAAAAGAGAGTGCAGGCAGAGTGGAATGGGTGAAGAAGAGTGTCAGGAGTGATTTGTGACAGACGGCTATCAGCAAGAGTGAAAGGGAAGGTCTACAGGACAGCAGTGAGACCAGCTATGTTATATGGGTGGTAGATGGTGGCACTGACCAGAAAGCAGGAGACAGAACTGGAGGTGGCAGAGTTAAAAATGTTAAGATTTGCATTGGGTGTGACAAGGATGGACAGGATTAGAAATGAGTACATTAGAGGGTCAGCTCAAGTTGGACGGTTGGGAGACAAAGTCAGAGAGGTGAGATTACGTTAGTTTGGACATGTGCAGAGGAGAGATGCTGGGTATATTGGGAGAAGGATGCTAAGGATAGAGTTGTCAGGGAAGAGGAAAAGAGGAAGGCCTAAGAGAAGGTTTATGGATGTGGTGAGAGAGGACATGCAGGTGATGGGTGTAACAGAACAAGATGCAGAGGACAGAAAGATATGGAAGAAGATGATCCACTGTGGCAACCCCTAACAGGAGCAGCCGAAAGAAGAAGAAGATGGATATGTAATACTACAGCACTTCTTTTTTTTTACATTTTATTTCCAAATGGAATGTTATTCCATGGAGGTAACTATTGAGCATACATATGAGTTGTGAATTGTCACTCCAGGCACACCTTAGAATGTGTTTAAGGGTGTAGTCCAGAGGTATAGTTAATATGAATTATATTAATATAACAATACAAATAGTTTATCAGTGTTTGCCTTGTTGTGGCCCTTGTTGATTAACTGAAAAGTGTAAAAAAATATATAAAAGTTCATGGTATGTCCCAGTGCTGGTTAAATGAGGTTTGATGACACTTAACTAGCACTCTTGCACTTACCAGATAACGTTTGGCAGCAATGGCTTCAAGCAGGTGCTACCTAATCACACATTGCAAATACATGATTTTTAATAAGCATATTTTAGATGATAGCTTTTACTTACCCATTACTCATACTTTACATTTTCTGTCATTAGTCAACACTGCCTGGGTTGTCTGAATTCTAGGGCACCTCTTACTTTTTTTACACCACTGTTATCTCTTACTTTTTTCATTTCAGCTTTTTCTATGTTACTTTTTGTGCTTAATTTGTGTTTTGACCCTCAGTTGTCACACAATCTCTTTGATGTGTCCAGTTGATTCTAGCTTTAAAACACATCACGATCTTAAGTGAAACTGCACATATCTACCATTGACCAGCTTGTTCACTTCAAGACAAATCCATGTTTTTTCCCAAGATTGTGATAATGACGCAGGACCCTGACAGAAAAATTCCTGTTCAGAAGGGACAAGCATTGGGCTCAGATATCAACCTGACATTCCAAACATTCCTTGTGTCTACCACAAAAAATCAAGCAAGGCAGGGCTTCTCCTTCGCTGCTTCAGAGAGCTAGGACACTCACCTGAATGTAAGGCAAAAACATTTACATAAACTGCCCCCTCTTTAATGCAACAGGTTTTGTCTGAGGAAGAAGAAACTTTTAATTTTGTGGTGGGATCAGAACAGTCACTTTTCTCACTAATCTTATTCTGGTTAAAGGTCCAGGATAATTGGCATTCACACCATTAGATTCAGGAACATTTTCTATCCATAAGTTTGCTTAACAGTCAATCATAAAGATTCAAATATAGTACCAACACACATAGCATATACACATTCTGAATATGTTGACCTCCTTTGGAAATCACTTCATATTAAACATCAACTAAGCAAATAAATGGAAATGGATGTTGTGAACGCTGGCCCCGGCACAGACAGACGGACAACATTTTTGCACCCAACACACTGTTTAATAGTTCTATATACAATATTTACACAGTCACGTGCACTCACGAACCCCAGTGCCTTCCGCACCGATTACCCCAATGTCCAGGGCCCACAGTCTCTGTGCCTTCCTGGCCGCCTCCCGTCCTCTCTCTCCAGTTCAGTCTACTTCCTCCCGACTTCCACCTCTCGACTGGAGAGAGGCGGCCCCTTTTATGGGAACCCGGATGGGCTCCAGCTGCTTCCCGGCACTTAACGTTGGCCACACCCCTGTGTGGCGGAAGTGCCGGCTGCGCACCCGGAAGCCGTCCGTGTGTCCCCTGTCGTCTTCCCCCCGGCATTTCCTGGTGTGGCGGAAGTGCCGGGCTCCCGGGATAATTAGGCACTGGGGCGCCGCCTGCCGGTGGCCACGGGTCCCTACAGGGCTGGGCTTCCAAGCCCTGTACCCGAGGCCCCCTGCATAACCAGGACGGACGCCCCCACTCGGTCTGGAGGAGGCACACGCCCTCCTCTGGTCCTCCAAGGCGTCCCGACCGGGCTCCAGCCCCGGCCGAGGACCACATGGGATAAACCGGCATCGGGGCTCCGCCTGGCGGTGACCACGGGCCCCTACAGGGTAGGGCTTCCATGCCCTTGACCCGTGGCCCCCAACAGAACCAGGACGGACGCCCCCTCGCGGTCTGGAAGAGGCACAAGCCCTCCTCATGGCCGGGGACCACAATGTTCATGGATGCCATTTCCTTTCCCATTCAGGAAGATAGTATAGTGTAAGGACAAGGGGTAACTGGAGCCTTCCAGTGCTGTGCCTTCCCCCAGTACATTGGGTGTCAGCATTCTTCTGGTATGGCTCCCATTTAGACACTTGCAGGGCTGCATGAGAATTGTAGTTCTGGAGGTTGACCGTGACGGGGTAATTTGCGGCTACTAGAAGTTGCTGTTGGATGCTATTGGAGGAGGCTCCCCAGTCAGATGGAGGACGAGCCTGACACAGAAATGCTTCCTCATTGTAATTCTGATGCACTGGAAGTACGCCAGAATCTGGGTTAAAAGTGGATGTCTGCCCCACCTGGGCAGCTGGAACCGAGAGGAGTGTAGGAAAAAGTAAGAATAAAAGCAGGAAGGATGGCTAGAAATGGATGAAAGAATTTTACATTGTGATTGTGCTGACTTTGTAAAGAGAAGCCAGTGTAAGGCATATTTCTTTAAAATAACCAATCATTTGAATCTGGGACTGAGTTTATACAGTTGTGTCTGGGGTTTGGGGTTTTGTTGTGCCTACTGCAGGACACAGCATATATATATATATTTGGCATAGCAGCATTCCTGGCAATTGTGCCATTGTAAATTTAATTGTAAGCAGTGCAGATTGACTTAGGCTTGTAGGTGTGGCACTCCACCACACTGTCATGGGGAGTTCAGCGGGGCAGCCAGTTGATTACCTGCTATGCGCCAGTGCAGTTGACTCAGCTGTTCTCCATTGACTCTTAGCATCTCATTAAGCAGAGCGCCTGAACCCATTGTTAGAAAAGGGAACCCGGGAGGACAAAAAACTAAATGAAGGAAAGGAGTTCAAGGGAGAAAAAAGAGGCAGAATTGGGAGAGCCCGTGCCATGAGGAAAGGAGGCAGGTGGTCGTGAGTATGCCCCAGGGGGAAACAAGTGACAACCTGCACTGCGTGTGGCCCTGAGGAAGGGATGGGATAAGCTGAGGAGATGCCAGATTTTGGAAAGAGGCACTGGGGCTTGTGTTTTTCGCAAAGAAGACTCTTCCTGGATTTGAATCTAATTTTTATGGGTATATTTATTGTTACTTTATTTATTTGACATTTTAATCTCCATGATTTTCACCTAGGTGGCACGGTGGGTAGCGCTGCTGCCTCGCAGTTAGGAGACCCTGGTTCGCTTCCCGGGTCCTCCCTGCATGGAGTTTGCATGCTCTCCCCGTGTTTGCTTGGGTTTCCTCCCACAGTCCAAAGACATGCAGGTTAGGTGACTTAGCGATCCTAAATTGTCCCTAGTATGTGCTTGGTGTGTGTGTGTGCGTGCCCTGCTGTGGGCTGGCTCCCTGCCCAGGGTTTGTTTCCTGCCTTGCACCCTGTGTTGGCTCCAACACACCCCCGTGACCCTGTAGTTAGGATATAGCAGGTTGGATAATGGATGGATGGATGATTTTCACCTATTTTATATTGGATTATTTATTTTCAGTATTTAGAAAAAAAAGCGCTGCACCAACTTTGCACTATGTTTTAAAAATAAAGCACTGAAATACTTTGCACCACCTCTTGCTGACTGTATGTGGCTTCCTTTGCCCCAGATCATCCTCGGTTATGTTATTGATGGATATGGGTTCAAGTGCTGCCAAATCACATGGAGTTGACCCACACCGTCACAGTATATAATACATAAAGCTCAATGTGGGTGTGTTTTTGTTCTTTCTACAATCCCACAGCCTTGGTCCAATCTCAACAAAATTTGCATGCATATCCCACTTTGTCGGGAAGAGACGACAGACTACTTTGGGACCCAATGTTTTGACCCTGGGGGTCCCTTTCCTTTTTGCTACGTTGAGTTTTAAGAACAGTGCCTTTTGAGCCCTCAAATAAGTTAAATTAGTTCAATTTGTCTCTGGTAGGGTACACTTCAAGAAACACAATTTATAGAAGTTACATAGTTTGCCTTAAAATTACTTACAGTGGCCATGCCTGGCGCTGGCGCTAGTATATGTTTAATACTTGTAAATACCTGTTGTATATAAGTGTATCTGGATATTGCATGTTAAATATACCATGTTTTACATTGTTATGTTGTCAGCTGTTCTTTGGAGATATCCAAATATGGATTTCACTTTTTTATATACACATGACAGTAAACTTGACTTGACTTGAAATACGCATTCCACCTCCGTTAGCAGAGACTGCAGCATAACATTTTTCAGCAGTAAATAATGTTTTTAATTGCTTGAGGATTTTTGTTTCCATTTTCTACATTGCCTGGAGAAAGACATTATCAAAATGTAAAATGTTATTTTTGAGTTCCTTGAGGCTGGGTCATCGTTTACATGTATCTGTGATGAGTTGCATGTTTGATATAATTACAGCCTGGATTGAGAGAAGCAACGATGGGATATCAGGTGGCTAACAGACCCCCTGGACAAGAGCAGAGCAGCACACTGTTTCTGACTGCTGTACAAGAGCGGCGTTTGGGGGTGGCAAGTAGGGTGACCGCCCCAGGCCCCGCACCCAGGGGGCCCCACTTTTGAGGTCTGCATGTCCCGTTCGAGTGGATTTGTCAAGTTATATTCTCCAGTATATATATTTCAGATCCTTCTAAGAGGAACCTTTTTAAAATCCTTCTTCAAGGTCAAAAATATATAATGTAGTCCAAATATTAATGCACAAAAACATGTATTGCTAATGATAACTGGCTGGCATGACATCAACGTGAGTTATGACTATGACATCCTGCATATCGAGACTCAGCGTATACTTGCAATTTGCGTATTTTTCTAGAAGAGGCCCTGCTAATTTCCACATGACACCACATTGCACTGTTGTGGTATTGTCATGAAATATGAATTGCACTTTTTTAGTAGATTATATCGTTATATTTTGATACAGTCTGCGTGTTATCTTGTAAAAATTTACCTGAATATTGTAATGAGAAAATCCGGTGTATGTTAATAATATTTTTATTATATTCACGCGCAAGTTTATACCCTCACCACACAACATACTGGTAACAGCATTTGGCGTGACTGGCTCTGCATGGGGTTGGTCAGTCCTAGTCCCCACAAATCCCTAAGGCTGCCACTGCTTCTGTTGCACCATGTGTTTGTCACCCATTCTTTCACCCTGAAGTACGTCTGAGAGAAATGCCTAATTTTTATTAAAGGTGTCAGACAATAGACAGAACTACTAGTGACTTTACTTCATATTACAATATTGTCAGGTATTTCTGAGCATATCAGTAATTCCTCCTTTCTTTTGGTATAATCCTTGCAGATGCTCCCTATTCCTGCACCCTTTTTCTCATCTTACTCCTCATTCCAGTTCTCTCAGAAGGAATCCTTTGAATTTCAAGCTTTATTCCCTCAGCAGTGTGGTGTAATGGTTAAGGCTGTGGACTTCAAAATGTGAGGTGGTGGATTGAAATCCTACTGCGGATACTGTGTGACCATGAGCAAGTCACTTGACCTGCCTGTACTACAATTGGAAAAACCAAAAATGTTGTAAGTCATGTTGGATAAAGGCATCAGCCAAATAAGTAAATGTAAGTTATTTTAAGATTTGCTGCCCCTGACTTGGTACTTTATTCTCCAGTCACCTCAAATTTTCTCCAGTATTGCAAAAAAGTGTATGTTAGATTTCTTGGTGCCTCTAAATGAGGAGCAAGAGTATGTGTATGTTTGGTGATGAACAATTATCCTTTTAGATATCATTTGTACATTTTGTTCTAATGCTGCCAGTCTTGGCTTTGAAAACTGGATTAAGGTGGTTTGAAAATGTTTAAAAACTTTGCCAGCCATAGCTGCAATGATCTCCCTTGCCTTCCTTCCACGCCAGGTAAAAATGAATTTTATATATCCAGCTTTGGTTAATTGTTGACCTTCTGTGCTTCATAGCAAACCTACCAATTGTGAAGCCAGTACGCCCCCACAGTTTTCTTTTTGTAGTTACTTGGCTTTGCATAATGTTTCACTTTCAAACTGGAAACTGGTGCCTTTGAAAATCTGTTTTTATTTGTGTGCTCTATTATAAATTTTGTTTCTCCTCAATAGTTGCTAATAGTTTTGTCACTTCTATTTGCCTACAGACTGGCTTATTTGTTTAATATATTAAATCTGGAGAGGTCTCGGACGTGATATGTTTACAATAAATCATGAGCCAGCAACAACAGCTTGTTTCCATTATCTGCTGCCTATGTGGCATCGCTAAATGTTCATAAAAGCTCATAAAAGATGCAATATCAATAAAGTATAACAAAGATTATTTACAGGTAATAGTAACAGTAGAAAGAAGCTAAGAAAATCTGTCTTGCTGTGCCATCTGCACCTATTGTAATGATCTTTCTTCAGTCCACACGTAACTGTTAAGCCTACTTTAATTAAAATATAAAAATAAATAGAAATATTATCAACACATTGTGGAGCAAGGCTCAGTCAGGCCTAAGATGAAAAGACCATGGAATTAGATATTCCTAGAATGTTTAAGGAATACACCCACCCTAAATGATATTTTTTCTATGTTACTTATCCCATATAGTTTGTAGTGATGGCTGAGAAAAATTCTTAATCTCTTGCAGAGTGGAGATAAATGTTACAATATAAGTCAATGTCAAAGCATTCATTAAAAAAATCTCATGTTACTCTTCTTGCATAATACACATGTGAAGTCATCCAGTCATATGCTCACTCATGTATTTTTACTAAAATATTCTTAAATAAATCACTTCCAGAAATTGCTCTCATGAACAAAAATTTGAACACACTCAAACACGAACAAGCATTTTGTAAAAAGGAGAGAGGATGAAGTGAAACAGTTGAGGCACCACCTTGGTGACCCCATATAATTTGAAGGAATGCACAATAAGGCATCACACAATAATTTGTGGAGACGTCTTTCAAGATGCGAGTTCAGAACACAATTGAGAACAAGATGGCAAGTTCACAAGTTATATAGTCACTTGGTAGGAAGGGACGGGTCCACGAGGGCGGACAACGTAAGTTATGTAAGTGGTGGAGTGGCTGTCAGTGTTCTATTCTGAAGAGGGAGGAAGAGAGAGAAGAGAGAAGGCATTTGACCACAGTGCCACCATCACCGGAGACCTTAAGCTGTGTCTCATGAGCACGCGTGCGACACAATTTATAGATAAAATGGCAGATATCATCCCATTATATAAAAAGGGTGAATGGGCAGATCCAACAGATCCAAGTAGCTATAGACCGATGATCTTAACATCACATGTAAATTAATTGAAGGAATCATTAAGTGAGAGATTGAGCAACACATGGCAAGAAGAGCATTTTTACTGGACAGTCAGCATGGGTTCAGAAGAGGGAGGTCATGTTTTACTAACATGCTGGAATTCTATGAGAATGCAACAAAAGGATATGATTAAAATGGAGCATATGATATTATTTATCTTGACTTTCAGAAAGCATTTGATAAGATGCCACATGAGAGGTTGGGCATCAAACTAAAAGAAGTGGGAGTTCAGGGTGATGTGTGGAGAATGGTGCAAAATTGACTGAGGCACAGGAAGCAGAGGGTTATGGTGCAAGGAACCTTGTCAGAGTTGGCAGACATTAAGAGTGGTGTTCCACAGGGGTCAGTGCTAGGGCTGCTGCTATTTTTAACATATTAAATTATTTGGATATGAATGTAAGTGTGGGCCTGGGTTCACTTCCTGGGTTCTTCTTATGTGGAGTTTGCATGTTCTCCCTGTGTCTGCGTGGGTTTCCTCTGCGTACTCTGGTTTCCTCCCACAGTCCAAAGACATGCAGGTTAGGTGCATTGGCGATCCTACATTGTCCCTAGTGTGTGCTTGGTGTGTGGGTGTGTGTGTGTGTGCCCTGCCCGGGGTTTGTTTCCTGCCTTGCACCCTGTGTTGGCTGGGATTGGCTCCAGCAGACCCCCGTGACCCTGTAGTTAGGATATAGCGGGTTGGACAATGGCTGACTGACTGAATATAAGTAACAAGCTGGTTAAGTTTGCAAATGATAACAAGATAGGTGGATTGGCAGAAAATCTGGAGCCTGTTAAATCGTTAAAGAATGATAACAGAGATTTGTGCCAGATGAAATTTGATGTCAGTAGATGTGAAGTATTACATGTATTAAGTAAAATTGTTAGCTTTGAATACACAATGGGAGGTCTGAAAATCAAAAGTACACCTTATGAGAAGGATTTAGTAGTCGTAGTGGATTCATCACTATCAACTTGCAGACAGTGTTCAGAAGCCATTAAGAAGGCTAACAGAATGTTAGGTTATATAGCACAATGTGCGGAGTACAAGTCCAAGGAGGTTATGCTCAGGCTTTATAATGCACTAGTGAGACCTCATCTTGAGTACTGTGTGCAGTTTTGGTCTCCAGGTTACAAAAAGGACATAGCAGCGCTAGAAAAGGTCCAGAGAAGAGTGACTAGGCTGATTCCAGGGCTACAGGGAATAACTCTGAGTAAAGACTAAAAGAGCTGAGACTTTACAGTTTATGCAAAAGAAGATTAAGAGGAGACATGACTGAAGTGTTTAAAATTATGAAGGGAATTAGTACAGTGGATTGAGACTGTTATTTGAAAATGTGCTCATCAAGAACCTGGGGTGTGGGGAGACAGTTGGAAACTTGTCAAGGGTAAATTTCTTACCAACATTAACAAGTTTTTCTTTACACAGAGAACCACAGATACTTGGAATAAGCTACCAAGCAGCGTGGCAGATAGTAGGACTTTAGGGACCTTCAAAACTAGTCTTGATCTTATTTTGGAAGAATTAAGTGCATAGGACTGGCGAGCTTTGTTAGGCTGAATGTTCCAATGTTTTAATATAGATATAGTCCACCACTAACAGAAGCAAGATCAATTTATCTCAAATGAATAAGAAAATAAACACTTTATCAAAATCTTAAGGAAAAATTCTGCATATTTTCAAAATTACTAGGTTTCTTGCATTTCCTTCTGTTGTTCTTAAGCTTAGTGATGTCCATACTGTAAAAGACATTTAGTTCTTCCGCAAGCCTACATGACCTTAATGGTATTTTCTTTGCATCATCTGTTGTAATGTTCTCATGTCAAGTGTCACCAGCCTCTAACAGTCCATGCATGTGTTAAATACACATGCTCTGCATTTTCATCAATTTTGTAACAATGCTACAAGTCAAGTCAAGTTAGGGAGCATGCACTGGTATAGTGCGTTGCCGCACCCGCTACACAACGAAACAACTCGGGATCCCGGTTGGCAACTCCCCAGGCAGACACATGATCCAGTCCCACCCTCCAGAAATGACCCTCTATCTGCAACAGCCAGGTGTTACGTGGGCAACCCCTTGGCCTGGTCCAGCCACTCTGGTCCCCAACAATGAGGATCTTACAAGATGAATCACCCTCGGGGAAATGCACCACAAGGCTGTAGTGCCGTAACTAATGCTCCTTCACAATGCAGGTAATTTGCCTCATTCGGGACTCCATGAGAAACCACTCATTCGACACAAAGTCAAACCAATGGTACCTAAGGATTTTCCGGAGAGACACAGTACCAAAGGAGTCCAGTCTTCGTCTCGGGTCACTGGATAGCTTCCATGTCTCGCAACCATACAGCAAGACAGGAACCACCAGGACTCTAAAGACTTGGACCTTCGTCCTTTTGTATAGATATCGGGAGTGCCACACACTCCTTTTCAGTGATCTCGTGATCCTCCATGCTCTCCCAATCCGTCTGCTGACTTCATAGGATAAGTCACCAGAGACATGAATATCACTGCCAAGGTAAGTAAACCTCTCAAAAAGGTCGACACTCTATCTGCAAACAGACACACTGCTGATGGCTGTGCCCAAGAGGTCATTAAAGGCCTGGATCTTGTTTTTTATCCAGGACACTAGCAAGCCCAGGCACTCAGACTCCTCGCTCAGTCTCTCAAGCATCCCGATTAGAGCCTCCATTGACTCCGCAAAGATCACAGCATTGTCAGCAAAATCAAGATCCGTGAATCTTTCTTCACCAACAGATGCCCCACAACCTCTCGACCCCCCGACCTTGCCCAACACCCAGTCTATACAAGCATTGAACAGAGTAGGAGCAAGAACACACCCCTGATGAAACCACAGAATCCCATTTTCCAGTCAGCTGGGATGATGCCAGTCTCCCAAATGGAAGCAAAGATTGCTTGCAATGCCAGGAGGCCAGCCTTACCACCAGCCTGGAGAAGTTCACCCCAGATACCACAGATCCCTGCAGCCTTTCCTGCCCTCCGCTGGTTCACCACCTGTGCAATCTCAGTGAGATTGGGTGGTTCACAGCTAATTGGAGGATCAGTCTCAAGAACCGTGAACCCAGAGATATCCAACGTCCTAGCCGGAGGATCAGCTTTGAACAACTGCTGAAAGTAGCCAGCCCAGCAGGTCACAACTGCAGTGTCATCCTTAAGGACCGTTCCATCAGCCGCCCTGACTGCAAATCTCCGAGGAACAGATTCAGAAGTGCATAATGCTTCAATTCCTCTGTAAGCAGGACATGGGTCGCTAGACCACAGATGGTGTGTCACTTGCTCACAGATTCCTCTAACAAACACCTCTTTATCAGCCCTTAGAGTCCTCGCAGCTGTCCTTCTCAGTTCCCGGTACAGACCAGAGTTGCCATTGAGCCGTGCGCTGTGACTCCTCTTGATGATATCCAGGGTGCCCTGCGAGATGAAACACCTCCTTCTGGGAACACCGGTAACACCAACACAACCCTCAGCAACCTTCAGGGTCTTGTCACAAAGGTCTCCCAAATCATATTAGGATCGGCAGTCGTACCCAAATCTGCAAGTTCCTCACACAAACTGCATGCAAACTCATTAGAAACAGCCTGGTCTTGGAGTCTGGCCAGGTGGTAACCTACTGGAGCTAAGCTGGATCTTCAGAGTAGCAACAAGTCTGTGGTCAGAATTCCCAAACTGGGCACTTCTGTAGACCCTGCAGTTCTGCAGGAGCCTCCAGCATCTGCCCACGAGGATGTGATCGATCTCCTTCACCGCACCACCAGTATTGGAGTACCAAGTCCAACGATGTGTTTCTGGGCGCTGGAAGCAGGATACAGCGATTCGCAGCCCCTGACCTTTTGCAAAGTCAAGGAACATGGAGCCACTTTCACCACGGTCATCTGACCAATGGGGACCAAGACAATCCTTATAATAAGCCCTGTCAGTGCCAGTGGCTGCATTGAAGTCACCTATAACCAGAGGAGTATCACCTCGTGGGCACCCATCAACCAGCGAGGGAATCTGCGAATAAAATGTCTCCCTCGCCGAGATGTCACTCACAGCGGTCGGAGCATACACTGAGACAACAGACAAGACATCCAGGGAGTGCTGTAATCTGAGTCTCATAATATGCTCGTTGAAAGGAGTGACATCGGACACCATTGGAAGAAGCCAATCCACTACAGCAACAGCTACTCCCCGAGTATGACAGCCATCAGACCGACCAGACCAGTAAAAGGTGTATCCACCTACAGAGATCTGGCAAGTCCCCGGTCTGTGCACCTCAGAAAGTGCCACCACTGAAATGCGGAGTTTACACGGCTCTCCCGACAGCAGAGGAAGATGATCTTCTTGCCGGAGAGACAAGACGTTCCTTGTCTTTCTACCTATATGGGCCACCTTAAATTGGAACCTGTGTGCTGCCATGCAGCGGGCAACGCCTCAGCACCACACCAGTTCCAATCCCCAACAGACCTGACCCCATTGGCCCTCCAAAGGTTTCGACTCTTCCAGGAATGGGGCTCCCGAGGGCTTTCCCCCATCCCCTTCATGATGCGAGCAGCCTTCCTATGGCTGGCTACAGCAGAGCTACTTCTTCGGAGAGCAAAAAGGAGTCCTTTCTCTCGTCTCGGAGCTGTGTGTAGTTTTTTTACGGTGGCTGGAGTGCCAATCCTGTCATCAACCCCCATGATTTCCCTGCAAGTTGGAGGAACGCTTGCAGGGCCGGATGCAGTTTAACATCATACCCAGGACTAAGAATGCTACAAACAAGAATATCCTTTAATGCAGCAGAAAAGAGTTCTAACCAAACTGCACATTAAACTGTGACTGCTTACATGACTGTCATTAACAGGGCATTGGTTTTTATAAAAATGCACTATTATAATCTGAAACAGACTTTCAACAATTTCTTGGAACTCAGCAGACACTATTAATAGGGCTCTTGGCAGTGTTATCATGGTTATATTTAGCAAATAAAGTAAATCACTACCTAAAATGCTTAAAAAAATATTTGTCTGTATATATGAATTCTTTAGCACCATTATTATTTTTATTTAGATTACTTATTACATTTCCAGCCCTACAATTATTACATATTATTCTAAAATACAATGAATGTATTTTGGCTGATATATATTTACTGTGAACTGTGTCAGAATGCATTGAGGTGAACCAGAAGTAAGACAAATGAATATGGAGGTTACACTTTATTGACGTGCCTAATGACATCTACCCATTGAGGCTTAAAGGCAAATTACTGCAATGGCTGCATGTGCCAGGGTATTCAAGAACTGACTGGACACCACTTCCACGCTAAACCAATGGCCCAGATTTCTCTCCAGTTCTGTTTATTTCTAATTCAGTTCTGTTCAAAAAGAGTTCTTTTTATTCAGCTAGTGTAGAAAATATAACTAAATGGTGAGAAGGAGGATGTTAATGGATGGGCATCCCAGCTGAGTTGGTTAGTATTAACTTTCCAGGTCAGGAGGCCATCATTGTGGAAGGACAGACCCACTGGATGGCAACATCCTTCTACATTGGCTCTCCTTTGGACACTTGTAGGGCTGCGTGGCAGTAGTAGTTCTAGTAGGCAGCCCTGTTGGGGTCCTCGAGTGACACTAGAAGGTGCCGTTGGGAGCAGGCTATCCTGCGAAGAGCAAGTTCTGCCTGACCTGGAAGGGCTTCCTGGTCTGTTCCCTGCACGTCCTGATGTGACATTAACAGTTTGCGAGGATTTTCTCTGATATTTTTGTTCAAAAATTTGATGACAGTAGATTCCACATTACACCCTTCTGTCCCTCATAGACACTCAGCTGTTTTCCATCAGTTTGAGCCTGTGTATCTCCCTTTTAGTCACCTTAAAACCACAACTTGGCCACATGATATTATCCCTTCTTGTCTTCTTGAGATGTTTTTGAAGTGGTTGGGCCTAGCATTTTGGATATTATAAAGAGACGGTTCCGTTGAGACTGGTTCAGTCACAGCTTGTTTTGAACAAGCGGTGTTGCAGCCTTTAATAAAGCCTATTTGAACTTCAGACCCATCTCCAATTTGCATCTTCTTTCTAAAATTCTGGAGAAGGTTTTCTTTCTACAGCTGCAAACCTTTTCAAATGAAAATGGCATTTTGGAAGTATTTCAGTCTGGTTTTAAGGCATACCATAGCACAGAGTCTACACTTTTAAGGGTTCTAAATGATCCATTATTGATAGGTGATTCTGAGGATACTGCTATCCTCTTGCTTTTACATCTAACTGCATCATTTGATACAGTTGACTATGACATCTTTATCGTCCGTCTTGAGCACTATGCGGATATTCAAAGAACTGTTTGGAATGGTTCAGGTCATACCTGTGCATTTTCTCCTCTTCCACAGCCCCTCTCACTTGTGGGGTCCCTCAATGATCTATTCTTGAGCCTATTATTTTTTCATTGTACATGTTGCCCTTAGGATCCATTTTTAAAAAAATACAGTATTTCTTTTTATTGCTCTGCAGATGATACACATATATATCTTCCACTGAAACAAAGTTAAAAAAAAATCTTTAAACCCTCACTGGAATGTCTGAAAGACATGAATATATGGATGTCACAAAAGTTTCTTAGTTTAAATGACAAAAAACAGAGATTGCGTATTTTGGACCTTCTGATCTTACTTGTCCTACAAGTAATTCTGACAACCCCTTTGTAAACTGGTCACAAAAACTCTTGACGTTATTTTTGATAATGCCCTCAAATTTCATAAACAAATTAACTCCATTGTTAAAGCCTGTTTCTATCAGTTCAGGGTACTAGCTAATGTCATGCCGTTTCTTTCTGGAGATGATTTTCAAAAACTATTTCATGTTTTTTTCTCTTCTCGCCTTGACCATTGCAACTCATTATACAGTGGAGTTAATGAGTCATTCCTGGCTCATCTTCAACTGGTTCAGAACGCAGCGGCCAGGCTCCTAACACCATCACACCAATTTCAGCTTGTCTGCACTGGCTTCCTGTTTGCTACAGGATTAAGTTTACAATCTTATTGTTTGTTTTTAACTCTGAATGGTTTAGCCCCCTCTTATCTTACCGAGGTCTCGACTTAAGCTCAGAGGGGACCATACCTTTGCAGTAGCTGCCCCTAAACTTTGGAACAGTCTGCCTTTTTATATTAGGTCAGAACCAGCTTTGATTCTTTTTGCCTTAGCTTTTTAGATTTGCTTGAGAGTACTGTTTTTTAAATTTATTTATATATTTTGGCATATTTATTTACTGTGTCTTGTGGTCCCAAACTTCTGACACAAAGGCTCGGACACAAATTCCAGTGATATTGTGTGAAACTCTTATAAGTAAGTGTTTCCCACACCACATTCACACTTTTACACTAGGCAACTCTGTCATCTCTCCACTATTCCTCTAGCAAGCTTTGCCCAACTCCTCCTGACTCTGTCTGGCTCCTTGTGATGAGACAGGCAGCTCTTTTTATGTAACACCCAGGAGCACATCCAGTGTCTTGAAACTGTGACTCGGAAGCACTTCTGACAAAGTAGAACTCACTAGTCCTCCCAGCACCCCCCACGCGTCACCTGTAGAACCCAACAGGGTGAGCCAATGAACTACAGTTCCCCAACATGCCTTGTGAGAACTGGTACCGTAACCCGGGGGACTGCCATCTAATGTGTTGGGGAAGACAACAACCTGAATAAGCTGTCTTCTCCTGTCTTTCCATGCCACTGGCTTTCCGGCCAGGTAAGGGTCCCAGTACAGCGCTGGCTGGGACATCAGTCCTCATGTAGCATCTCTCACAATCTATCTTCTTATATAATACGCTACCGTGGCTGTTCGTTTGTCTGTCCAGGGTTTTAAATCACCTGTAGCTCACAAACCGTTTCACCTATTGACTTGAAATTTGGTACACACATACTACATGACGTCTACTATCAGCTTTCTGGGTGATGATTTTTACTACTCTTTTTATTTTTATTTTATGTTATTGTAGAATCAACTCTCGGCAGCGCACCCCAGGGCGGCCGTGCGGTGCATGCGTATGGGCACCGTTCTCATTCCCTACCACCCTCGCTAATCATTCTTGAGGCGGATTGAAGACTTAAGTGCCAGCTTAAGTGAAAAATTACAGAAAATGTACTAAGTAATTGCAACACAAATCTAACTTAATCAGTTTTAACACGAAAAGATGCAGACAAAAGAAGAGAAGTAGCGGGCCACTAGGGTGGAGAAAAGAAGAGCTGCTCAGGAAGCAGCAAGCGCATCAACCTCTCAGCAAACAAATGGTAAATGTACAGAGAAAGAGGAGGAAAACTAGGAATGGTCAAGTCAAGTGTATTCACTGCACGTTATTGTGCAGTACGCCGTTACTGGTACAGTATATTTATTGGTGTATTTTGTGGAAACTATACATATAAACAACTTCTGTTGTTTTAAATGTGTTGTACAAATAAAATTGACTTGACAGTGTACTAGGAGTACCCTCAGGTTTAGGTTTAAAGAGGGCTATTCACCAGAGATGGCAGAAGAGTCACAGGAAGTTTGTCTGGGAGGAGTGGAGGAGAAAAGAGAATTGTTAAAAGGAAGAAGCCTGAAAAAAAAATAGTTTATTTGTTGTGGTGAATTTGTATTAAGGGTTGTCCCCTAAAGGCCGCAATGCATGGTAGCAAGCAGGTAAGCAATCTAATGAATGTGCCAGTGGCAGTCCATAACTTTTGACCACTGTGTTCACAAGAGCTCTGTCTAACAACGGTAAAGTAGTTTTTCAAAGCCATCATTTACAAATGTTAAAGTTAATTAAGTGAAATTAAATTATTCAATAAGTGAAATACTGTAGCAGGGAGCAATTAAACATAAGGAAAGTGAATGGTTTAGTCACACCGTGACTATATGGTCACCCTACATTTTAAAATGAAGAGCATTGATTGAGAAACTGCTGAAGTGGAAGAATTAATCAGTAAGAAGTCTTATTTAATAATCCAACAAAAATGCAACTATTAAAAAAAAAGAAACCATACTTGTAACTGGTAATGAATAATAGTCATGCCTCCACAGGCGAACATGATGTTTGTTTATTTCACTATGTCACCTTAGTCCATCCAGATTGACTGCTTGCTTCACAACAAAAAGTAAATGGCAAACCGTGTCCTGCAGAGGTGCAGCTAATTCATTATTGTTTAGAGGGTGCTGAATGCCAAAATCCTTCATTTCAATGCACCTTTAAAATGGCATTAGATAAAAAAAAAAAAACTTTTCATTTAAACATAACCATTTCCAAGAGTGCAATTTAATTTAAGTCTATGTTGAGTTTGTTCATAAAATAGGGGGAAATGCAAAAGACAGAGTTTGTTCAGTTTTGTTGGTTAGTCAACATTAAATTGTTAACACTTGGGACATGAAGAATAGTGTTCTGCCAGTTTGAAACCCTATGGTTATGTGCAATCTCTTGTGATAACTTAACTAACAACCACCTCTGCTGATTATTTAAAAAATTGTTTTCCAAAGTTATACAAATTGAAAAGTGTTTCAAAGATATTTGGTTATAATTGCAAATAGTGAAGAAATTTTGCCTCGTCCAGGATTGGTTCCTGCCATAGTTTTAATGCTACCCAAAAAGATCCCAGGCCACAACCACCACCACCACCACCACCCTCAATCTGAGTGGGTGGTATTCTTCTCATTTGTAAGTGTAGACTTACTGCCTTGTGTGAACAAATGTTTTCTGTCTCTCACTTCCAGCCCTCCATAGGAATGTCTGTCTGTCGGTGATCACCTTCTGCTTCATGCCACTCAAAGTGGTGGGTGGGACTATATCCCTTTTATGTCCTCTTGTAGTGAGAAGTGATTGTCACTGGTAATGAAACAGGCTTCCAGGTCAACTTAGCATATGTAGTCCCCAACATTTCCCGCATTCCCTTCAAGTTCTCCTCTGCTTAGTCGGTTGACTATGGTTGCATGACTAGCTATATCAGTGTTTCCCAAACTCGGTCCTGGGGACCCCTGTGGCTGCAGGTTTTTGTTCCAACCCCATTCCTAATCAGTGACAACATCTGATAGCACTGATCTCATTTAATTAGATGGTATTTTTTTTTCTTTTATTTGATGTTCAGAAATGCATAGCAGCCTGATTTTTACATTTATAAGACATTTAGAAATATTTCTGCGTTTCCTATAGATTTAAATGCTTAACTCTCTTTTATTGATTTCATTATATTTTGCCCTTTCTCTTGTGTAGTTTTCCCCCTTTGTTGTATCTTAATAATGACAATTTAAAACGAGCAGATCAAACACACTGAATAATCAAAGGCTGCAAGTGCTTTAGCGTCAGACCCACTAAATAGTAAATAATGGATTAATTAAACAATTAGAACACCTTGAAAAGTAGAATGAAAATCAAGATGAAAATACTGTTAAAAAGAAAACAAAATACATTATTTCTATATAACTGCTTGGTACATCTTAATTTTTTTCTTTTTGGCAAACTTAGTTTTCTAATTTCTATATTGTTCCCTAAACACAGAACTTGGGAAATATCAGTTCACTCGATTAGCCCAGGAGTTCAATTAAAAACAGAAGCTGGTTGGAGCGAAAACCTGCAGTCACAGGGGGTCCCCAGGACCGAGTTTGGGAAACACTGAGCTATATGATCAACATTTTTTCTTTTAATTTGTTATTACATAACACAACACCCTTTAATTCAGGGTTATGTGGTACATCTATTATTTCTTTAGGGTCTTTCAGAGACACCCACTGTGTCACTGGCAGTAACTGATTAGGCATGTTTGTGGTTTACAGTGTGTGACTGCTATGGTGGATGGACTGGGATAGAAGGTGAATTCTTGCTCGGCCTGGAAGCCGTAACAGAAGGACAACTTGAGAGGAGGAACAGCTCATCTAGGATGGTTATTGATTCCTATACCAGTCGGGATAAAAGAATAATGGATGGGCTGGGGGATTCTGAACAGTTCATCCCCCAGTATGAGAGAGGGGGCAGTGCTCCTCTGGTTTGGCCTAAGCCTGGACACCAGCAGGGTTGCCTGGAACCTGTAGTTTCGCAGGTTGGCCATGTCGGGGTCCTTCGGTGCTGCCAGTCTGTGCTGTTGGGAATACATCTCCCTTGTTTGGGACACTTCCATATGACCCAGAACTGCTTATGTTATGCAAATCCATGGTTCCATAAATACTCCCTGGTCTCTGATAAAAGGAGGCCGTCTCGCTTTAAGAAATGGAGGCAGAGGGCAAAACTCAACTGGAGGAGAAGAAGAAGGTATCGTAGATTGGAGATTTGTGGAATAGTGGGTCTGCATCTAAGCAGCAAGTGGACAGTTTTAAAATAAATGCATAATTAATTAGCCAGCTCGATCTCCGTGAGTGTGCTGCTCGTGCAGCTATGGGAGACTGGTGGAGTGATTGAGATGGATCACAGCTTCACATGAGGGTGTGGTCGTCTTGATTACTCAATTGGCGCAGCACCCACTTAGGCATATAAGGGGGAACTGGTATGAGAGAGGGGTCATCGGAGAAAAAAGAAGAATGAACAGAGAAGAGGTTAAAGAAGGGAGAAAAGGAAGTGGTGTGGACCTTGAAAACAAATATAGTGTTAATAAAAAACTGCAGTCAGGGGTTGCCTTCTGGCTCAAGCTCTTTCAGACTAAGGGTGGAAAAAGAAAATGGTTAGCAGCCTGTGGAAACACAAACATCCTCCAGTGTACCGATAAACTCTTCCCAGACACACATTACTTTTCCTTTGATACCATCTTCACATTTTAATGAAATAATTTTTTAATTTAAAATATACAGGTGGAATAATTCAAAGAATGACTTTTACTTAGCATTTTCTTATAGGCAATATGGTATATTTGGCTGTAAATATATTAAAGTTTCGCTGTCAGCAGGACATTTAGGCTTACTGAATAGCTGAAAAAATGGGCATCTCGGCAGGTACAGTTTGGAAAATAATTCATGAAAAGTTGGGCATGTCAATGGTCAGTGCAAGATGGGTTCCAAGAATGCTGGCGCCATATGAGAAGGCCACAAGGCTCCAGTGCTGTTAGGAGAACATCTATCCATTGGTTGACATCTGAACTTGCTTAGTTCAGTCTAGGCTTGCAGCACTGGGCACAAAGCCTAGGAGGCAAACGTTGTGTCAATCCATCACAAGGGCACACCCACACTCACTCAAGGGGTTCAATTTTGACTTGAGAATTAATCCAGCACTCACACACACATACAGTTTTAGGATGTAGGAATTAGTAATCACACAATGTTTGCTTACCTAAAGATGTCACATTCTACAGTAGCCATTGTTAAGCAGTAAATACAAGATGGCAAGATCAAAGCCTGCTTTTAACAGCTTGCTAGGTGAGTACAAAGCAAACATTGCTTGAGAACAACAAGAGTAGACAATCCTGGGTTTAGTTATGTGCCTCCTGCTCTGCCTGCTTAGACAATGACCGCAATGGATGCCATCAAAGGGTTTTTATAATGAAGCGCTAGAAGAGGTGGAGTCAGGGGTTGTCTTCCAGTCCAAGCTCTTCCAGGCTAAGTGCGAAAAAAGAAAATTGCTTAAATAAGACTCATAATATTGAATCTGTGTGAAATAGGATTATAAAAGGATTATTTAGATAAAATGCAGCTTTTAAATGACTAAAACTACATAAACAAGATTGTGATTCTAAAGCTCACAAGGGAAAGCAAGACATGTTTTAAACTGTGTGTATTTATACAGAAGTATAACAGGCAAGAGCCTATTTGGACAGAGTAATGGATCAGAAAACACAAAAGGATGATTCATAGGATAAAAATATTGGAATGCATGCCAACAAACTGAAGAATACTGGGAAATATGCAAATAAAAAAGCTTAACATAGTATACTAATTAGCAGATTCCATAAATTTAACTTTGGATAAAATAACTAGTGTGTGTATGCCTGTAAGAAGATATGAAATAGGTGCTTAGGACTTTGTGGTCAATGTGTTATTGTGTTTAGCTAAGAGCAGCTTCACTGACAAGTAACAAGGCCATTGGAAATCATTAGTTGTCCTGGTGCGCCTATTGCTAAATCTTACAACAATCCAACAAGGCACCTTATAAAGGAAAGGATTTGAAAGTATATCTTTGACATCTTTGCCAGACTAACCACATACAGAAGCATCCTAACTGGCTTAAGAGGAACTCTAAAGTATCACCTTAGCTGGATTAGGAAGATAAAGGCCCCAATGGCTAAACCACTAAAAAAACTATCTGGCACAAAACTTGTTGTATGGACATCTGGGTGATTTGAGCTTTTATCATAAGAAACTCTAAGTTGAGGCAAGCCAACCCCAAGCTGATCAGACCTATGTGTGTGTCTTAGGTCCGTACTGACCCCTACTCTCTCTTCTGTTTCTTTTTCCGGTTTCTTTGTGGTGGTGGCGCAGCTTTGGTGCTACTCAAAGCATCATGAGGCTCCAACATTGATGGACTAAAAGCCAGAAGTCTACATAACCATCATCATCAAGTCCTTCCGTGAGAACCCTAAATACAAAGAGGACTGTTTCATTTATGTTAGGTAGATTGCCCAGAGGGGACTGGGCGGTCTCATGGCCTGGAATCCCTGCAGATTTTATTTTTTTTCTCCGGCCGTCTGGAGTTTTTTTTTGTTTTTTCTGTCCCCCCTGGCCATTGGACCTTACACTTATTCTATGTTAATTAATGTTGACTTATTTTATTTTCTTACTGTGTCTTTTATTTTTCTATTCTTCATTATGTAAAGCACTTTTTTGTATGAAAATGTGCTATATAAATAAATGTTGTTGTTGTTATGGTAATAGTCTAACTCTTCACATGATAGCCCAAACAACATCGTTTCTCTTCAGAGACAGCCAGTGATTGCTCCTTTTCACAGCATTGCCAAGTGCTTTAATTGACTACTTCTAACCCTGCATCCAACTTCCCTCAGGAGCCTTGTGGTAGAACTGGCTACAAAGGCCCTGCAGCCCACCTCAGCTGGCCACAGCTTTACATTGTATCCTTGCTCCTGCACTTCACATGCTAAGCTGGTATAGCGCACACTCTTCCATTTATATGCTGCCTCCACAGGATTGTTAACTTGATGATGAAGACGCACCAGCAGGAGTTGGACCAGAGGTTCAAGTCCAGTCAAGGGTTGATTGCTGGAGTTTCAGATGATAACAGAAGTCCCAGGAGTAAATTGATATGCATTTCCCAGTCCCATGCTGTGAACAATATGAGCAAAATTTATTTGATGGTTCTAGGATCAACACACTGGGGACAAACTGGATCCTCCTCCAACCAAAGATTAAAGTAAAGTTAGTTGTTATCTTAGTATAACTGCCTTGTTGTTTACTGACACTAGTAATTACCGGAGAGGTCACAGGTTCTATAGGATGAGGGACTGAGATACTTGCCGATGTTCTCTAGGATACTGACCCAAAAAGTGCTGTGCTCATTCATGTTAAATCAACGGACTGGGAGTCGATGGTGGTCTGTGATCCCTGCAAAATTAAGCATCTGAAATTTTTAGGGTATTTAGTGAACGGTTCAGCCCTTGCAGTTGGGAAAAAATGAGAGGGAGATTGGTCTCAGCCATTCTTAAGGTTTTCAGGTTTAACCCTTGCAAGGGTGGAAAACTGTGAATAAGACTGATGCAGCCTGCCACTATGAAGCGATAAATCCTTTCAGGGTGGCAAACTGACAGGAAGATTGGTGTCAGCAGACTGGCCTTGTTAAGAATTCCAGAAGCAAGTATTGCAGGGTGTCCATATTAAACAAGATTAGTAAGCTCAGAAACATTATTTAAGCATTGACAGGATTAACTTATCCACCAATAAAAAAGAACCTTAGGAGGCTAATATGCCTATTGTGAGGACTTTACTATAAAACATAGTCCAATCTTTATATTTCTAGTTTTAAAAAGCCATTTTTCTTGAACGGAGTTGTACAGTAGCTAGTGCTGCTGGCTCACAGATCCTGGACAGTAGGTTTAAAATCCTACCGTGTGCTGTTTACACATTCTCTTCCTGTCTCTGAGTGTGTTTTAATTCCTGGTACTCTGATTTCTCTCCTATTCCCTGAAGGCATCTGTGTTATGTTACTCTGAATTAGCCCCTGAGTTTTGTGTGGTGTAGCAGTGAATGGACCCTACATTGGCCTTCTATTCACAGCTGATTCCTGCCTTTTATCGGATGCTTCCTAGGTAGGCTCCACTTTTAATTACTGTCTTTTTAATATCATACTGCTTTTAATAGTGACTACCATTCCAGATAATTTAAGGAGAAACTAACAAAACAAAAAAAGATGAATTACACTATGAAGTGAATTAGTGAAGAGCAGATTAAAACAGCAGTCAAATGTTCAGGTCATGTAGTGTACAAGGACAAAGCAACACCAGAAAACCATCTGTGCCACCAGGTACCCAGAAAAGCAGTTTATTGAAAGGAATAGAGAAGAAGCAGGTCTCTAAATACAGTAAATATGAGTTTTAAGGAAGTACAAATTAGTCTTACTCTACTATTTGCTCATATCTTCAGTTGGGCTACATGTATTTTACTCATCTTCCTCGTATTTTCCGCAAAGTTGCATGTTTCCTCTAGCTGTTCTGAAGCTACTTAAAAATGAGTCCTGAGGCAAAGAAAGAGGAAGCCCCCCCTCCTCTCCCAAACCCCCATCTACAGTGGGCATCAGGAAGGCGTGCTGTGGATGAGTAAAAAAGGAGGAGTTCAGCAATGTAGGGCCAAAGTAAGTTACTGAAATCACTTGGTAGGGGGTGGAGGTGGTCATTGCCCACTTTGACCTTTTACTTAAAAGTGAGTGATGCTAATGACTGTAGAACGGGATGTGGTGGTGGAGCCTTTTGGCTGCTTCTAACAGCCTGGACGCCACTGGCTGGTAGACTTCTGGAGAATTTCAATATTTTCATGTGAAATTGATTAGAACAATATTATATGCAGGAATAAAATGTGTCCATTGTTTAATTTTAATTACAGTACATTTCTTTTCAATTTTGTACCTAAACATGATGGAAACATTCTAATTATATTTCATTTCATTCATGAATGCAAATAAAAGTATCTATTCACCATTAACACAATGAGTTTAATTTTGCTCTCCTGGGTTTGTGTCCTTGATGTAGTAGTTTCAAGCCCAAGTGTCTAATGCTTTGGCACCCCTGTGCTTGGCGGAGAGACACTCTTGTCTGCTAGGTCTCTGAACTTGGAGAGTCCAGTTTATGGTGTTTTTTGTTGAGAGGATCTCTTGCAATTTAAGGTATGGGTCATCTAACATGCTGAACGCTGACTGGGTACCTTCAAATTATCACAATATTTGTGCCCTGTGTACCAAACCAACAAGCCTGTGTGAAATATGAGGCACAGGCAGCAGGAGGAACTTTTTAATTTTCCAAAAAAAATGTTCTCTTCTAGGTTAGATGATGGTGCAGTAGCCAGCATAGCTGATCGGGCATCACCCAGTTACAGTCTTTGTAGACTTTAAACCATTTCTCCAAGTCAGCATTAACTTTTTTGAAGACATACATTTCAACATACATCTCAATGAAGTTATGTTAATTTCTGATTCTGAATTAGCCCCATGAATTTGCATATACTGTACTGAACTGCTGTCTCTTCCAGGGTTCATGTTTGCCTTGAACCAAATGCGGCTGTAATAGGCTGCGGCTCCCCATGTGACTTGTTAAGAAAAAAGACGGATGGGCTTTCACTTGAAATCACTAGATTATGTTGATTTTTTTTCACGTGGCTTCACTTTAAAAATCAAATTGCATTCATATAGCGTTTGCTCATCTGTGATATATATGATCATCAAGCTCATTTGAATGATAGGCAAGCCTTTCTTTCCAGGTTGTCCACACATAATCAAATACTGCCATCAGGAATTAGACACTGGGGTACAGTATAACTGTTTGTATATTTGATTACAACTGCAGGACAGGCTAGTTAAATGACTTGCTTAGCAAAGATACTGTCATCAGACACAGACAGTGCAATGGGGGTGTTCATAAGAAATGTAATGCTTTACTTCATGAGGTGGAAGTACATAATCAACAAAAATAATTATGTCCATCCATTAGCCAACCCACTATATCCCAACATGGTGTCACGGGGGTCTGCTGGAGCCAATCCCAGCGTGCAAGGCAGGAACAAACCCCGGGCAGGGTGCCAGCCCACTGCAGGGCACACACACACACACCAAGACACACTAGGAACAATTTAGGATCGCCAATGCAACCTAACCTGCATGTCTTTGGACTGTGGGAGGAAACCAACGCAGATATGGGGAGTACCTGCAAACTCCACGCAGGGAGGACCTGGGAAGCAAACCTGGGTCTCCTTACTGCGAGGCAGCAGCGCTACCCACTGCACCACCGTGCCACAACTATTATATTATATTATATTATATTATATTATATTATATTATATTATATTATACTAGGGGTCATGCCCTGTTCTTGCTTCACTTATTAACCTCTGGGGCTGGCGCTGGGCACGCGCCGTCTTGTAGCTGTGCTGCTCTAAGGACGTGAGGGTGTTCCTAATTCTGAGAAAGTGATCGTGTTTAAAGAGATGGTATATAAAAGAGTATGCATGGCGTGGGAGGAAGACTGTTTGGTTCTTAGCTGTTATACAGAGAAAATCAATTACTTGAGAATTTCGCTACAACTTTCTATTTTAAATACCAATGAATAATACAACAAAAAATTAAAGAAGTGCCACCGTGCCGCCTAATTGTTTAAGGTCTAAATATTCTCAATTGTAATAGAAAATTGTCATTTTTCACCCTCTGGTAGAGGTGAACAGGGGGAAAAATTCCTCTAAAAATAAAAATAACATCATACTGTATTTGTAATCACTGACCTTAAAATGGTATAAAGTGAAACACCACATACTGTACTTACATTTGAAATTTGTCATTTTTAATTTTTCTGAGAGTTTCTCTTTTAGGATTTGGACCGCAGGTGATCAGCATTCTCCAAATAGTATAAAAGGACATTCCACGTGCCAATCCCCACACTCCCGAAGTTTTGTGAAATAACTTTGACCCCTTGCACCCCATTTACAGGGTGAACCCCGGATTCGGTTGGTGTGGCATTCGCAGCTTCAAGCCCTTCTGATTATTTTTGATGAAGACGCCTTAGTCTGTACCATAAGGATGTAATTTCCTGCATACAATACAGTATGGTCCAAAACTGTCTAAAAACTGATGGTTGTTCAGATGTAAAGGAACAAAATTGGGGTTGGGGTATCTATTGATGTCTTGCATAAGTAGATATCAAGATGAGTTAAACGGTATATCATATGTGGGTGTTTCAGGCGACGCCGGATACAAAAACGTGATTTGAAAGCATTCACAAATATAATTCTTATGAAATCAAAACAAAAAATGAAACAATTACATAATTCAGATGTAAGACTGGACCATTTATTTGTAAAACTGGTTGGAATGAAAAGCCGCAGCAACAGAGATACCCTACGATTGAACCTGTGAGGCCAGGCAAATTCACTTTGAGGTTTAAAGATATAACGGAGAGTTTTAACAGACCCAAACAAATCAATCTTGATCAAGTAAATTGCACAAAATCTTGCATGGGGTAGAAAATCATCAGAAGCATGAAACAGTTAAATACGCAAAATATTTGTTACGTGTGTGAAGAATCATGAAGATTTCGTCGCATGACGTACTCGTGATAAAGGAGAGAAGTTTAAGATAAATGTGCGCCTGGAGGAGCGCAGGAAACACCAAACTTTGCGCCCTATGCGCGTCCCCGTGCACACTACTAAACAATACCCCCGGTGCACGCCCCGCGTCGCCGCTCTTGAGTGACAGGGCGCGCAGCCACGTGATCCCACCGCGCCATGTTCCCAGCATTGAGGAGTTACGGAGGAGGTTTGGAAAGAAGGAGCAGCTGGAGGAAAGTTTGTTGCAAACTCGCTAAAAGCCACAGACAGTAAGTGGCTGAAGTCGGCTTGGAATTACAACCGTCTGTCCAGACAACACCCAACAGTCCAGTGCTGCAGGATTTGTCATTTGCAAGGACTGTATCGCTAAAAAGGCTGTTTTTAAAATTTTTACTTTTAACATCAAATAATAACCACGCGAGTGACGAGCTTTGGGGACTTTATGATTATGAGCTGATTTTATAGAATTGCACCGTTTTTCTTTACCCTTTATGATTCCAAAAAGCAAGTAACAACTACAGGAGATAGCGCCTTTAATTTTAGGGGAGTTGAGCAGAACAACAGCGAAATATTCTACAGGTGAGCGACTTTTTAAATTTTTATTTTAAATGTAAACATGAAAATCAGTTATAATGTTGGGATGCCTAAGTTTTTCTAGTAATCCACGCGGGACGAAAGGGGGTTTATTAACTAGTTACGAGAGGCAGAGAATAATTTGAATAAGTTATTCATGCAAACTTTTTCCCTGGGATCGCGTTGGAGCGAATAGCATAGAAGAGGTTTGCGAGAGGAGTACATTACCCAGTTTGTAACGAGTTTTTCTTCATTTTCGAATGACATCGGGTTTGTTTTTGATCCTACATGAAGCGTGGAGAACTGGAACTTTGTTTTTTTTGGAGTTTCAAAGCTTGATGTGAGATGTTGATAGTCCCTAGAAAAAGGACTAAAAATGTAAAGGCGCGTTGAGCTGGATACGGCAACAAGAAGGGGCTAAACAAATACTACAAAGTCACTCGGCAAGTGATCAGTCAATACGACCAGTCTCGAGGTGGCCTCATTCCCAAGTGACCACTTGCCGCCTCACGCAATTTAGAACTGCCAACAAAATGACCAGGGCAAGGCAAACAAAAACGTCATTTTGTGGTTAGTTTGCAGGAAGTGCAGCGTGAAGGGCAGCTCGAGCTGTTTGGGACCGCCAGTGGTGTTACAGTCGGAAGCAGGAAAGTGGGAAGTCTCAGCAAGCACGGTGTGAGAGGTACTAACATTGCCATGCTATGCGATACAGCAGTGTTTGGATTTTGTAGCATTAAACTCTTATCTCCAGAAACTGGAGTGTGTCAGTATCTCGAAACACCTACCGATCCATCAATTTTGTTGAACTATGTTAGTCAATATTGCATTCGCCGGGGCCTGTTCGAGCAGCATCTTATGCAAGGGTGGAGCCGACCCCCATGCCAGTCCTTCACAGCTCACAGGCAGGGATCGATATCCTGCCAGAGATTTCTGGTGTGTGGTATTGTGCTGCACATATGTGTCCTTTTAAAAGTCTCTTTTATTTGGCTACCAACTGATTAGGTCCTTTTGAAAAATTAAGAAAACACAAGTGACATTTGCTAATTCAGTTTTTCGAAATTACCCGTGTCCTTCCAACCGTTCGTTTCTGAAGTTATAAACTTGAATGGAGAACTGAAATCTAAAGGGACCGAAAACGTCACAGCTTACCCTCCAGAACTTTTGGTAAACGCTTAATTTAGAACTTTTGTTTGCGGGCATTATTCTTCTCAGTACACTCATAATATAATTATTTTTCCTTTACTTAGCTGATTAAAATAAGAATGTTTTGTTTCAGGTAATTAATCATTGCAGCACTTCTGGCTGAATGTGACGAAGCATGAAAGAGACTTAACTTGTCCTTTGGGATTTCTGTAGATACTTAATGACCGATCCGTGCTCACTACTGAGTGTTAAAGCTAGCTAGGCAACACAGGAGAAAGAAGTGGCAATCTATATATTTGTATATGTTGATTATAATAGTAAAAGTAGATATTTGTTATTCAGCCATGTCAGGAGCAATCTATCGATATTGTAAAGTTTTACAAATTTCTCATTCAGAATAATAGACATTTACTTCCTTGTCTCATGAGTATACAGTACTGACAAAGTCGCTTTCAAAGGTTTTTCTCAAAGAATTACTGTTACAGTAGCTGTGTTGGACGTAGACGTGTTTGCATGTAAGTCCTTATTGTGTCGGAATATATCTCCGAATAGCAAGAAATTTATACTTTTTCCCTAGGCATTTAATATTTTTTCCCACTAAATGCAAATTCAAGGCTTGCAGGGCAGAGCCTACAGTGCATCCTGAAAGTATTCACAGCGCATCACTTTTTCCACATTTTATGTTACAGCCTTATTCCAAAATGGATTAAATTCACTTTTTCCTCAGAATTCTACACACAACACCCCATAATGACAACGTGAAAAAAGTTTACTTGAGATTTTTGCAAATTTATTAAAAATAAAAAAATTGTGAAAGCACATGTACAGAAGTATTCACAACCTTTGCCATGAAGCTCAAAATTGAGCTCAGGTGCATCCTGTTTCCCCTGATCATCCTTGAGATGTTTCTGCAGCTTAATTGGAGTCCACCTGTGGTAAATTCAGTTGATTGGACATGATTTAGAAAGGGACACACCTGTCTATATAAGGTCCCACAGTTGACAGTTCATGTCAGAGCACAAACCAAGCATGAATTCAAAGGAATTCTCTGTAGACCTCCGAGACAGGATTGTCTCGAGGCACAAATCTGGGGAAGGTTACAAAAAATTTCTGCTGCTCTGAAGGTCCTAATGAGCACAGTGGCCTCCATCATCTGTAACTGGAAGAAGTTCAAAACCACCAGGACTCTTCCTAGAGCTGGCCGGCCATCTAAACTGAGCGATCAGGGGAGAAGGGCCTTAGTCAGGGAGGTGACCAAGAACCCGATGGTCACTCTGTCAGAGCTCCAGAGGTCCTCTGTGGAGAGAGGAGAACCTTCCAGAAGGACAACCATCCCTGCAGCAATCCACCGATCAGGCCTGTCTGGTAGAGTGGCCAGACGGAAGCCACTCCTTAGTAAAAGGCACATGGCAGCCCACCTGGAGTTTGCCAAAAGGCACCTGAAGGACTCTCAGACCATGAAAAACAAAATTCTCTGGTCTGATGAGACAAAGATTGAACTCTTTGGTGTGAATGCCAGGCATCACATTTGGAGGAAACCAGGCACCGCTCGTCACCAGGCCAATACCATCCCTACAGTGAAGCATGGTGGTGGCAGCATCATGCTGTGGAGATGTTTTTCAATGGCAGGAACTGGGAGACTAGTCAGGATAAAGGGAAAGATGACTGCAGCAATGTACAGAGACATCTTGGATGAAAACCTGCACCAGAGCGCTCTTGACCTCAGACTGGGGCGATGGTTCATCTTTCAGCAGGACAACGACCCTAAGCACACAGCCAAGATATCAAAGGAGTGGTTTCGGGACAACTCTGTGAATGTCCTTGAGTGGCCCAGACTTGAATTCGATTGAACATCTCTGGAGAGATCTTAAAATGGCTGTGCACCGACGGTTCCCATCCAACCTGATGGAGCTTGAGAGGTGATGCAAAGAGGAATGGGCGAAACTGGCCAAGGATAGGTGTGCCAAGCTTGTGGCATCATATTCAAAAAGACTTGAGGCTGTAATTGCTGCCAAAGGTGCATCTACAAAGTACTGAGCAAAGGCTGTGAATACTTATGTACATGTGATTTCGCAGTTTTTTTTTATTTTTCATAAATTTGCAAAAACACCCAGTAAACTTTTTTTACATTGTCATTATGGGATGGGGTGTTGTGTGTAGAATTCTGAGGAAAAAATGAATTTAATCCATTTTGGAATAAGGCTGTAACAGAACAAAATGTGGAAAAAGTGATGCGCTGTGAATACTTTCCGGATGCACTGTATCTTCACACAGCCGCAGGATCCAGTCCTGTATAAGGTGGCAGCTGATTGTGGGGCACATTGCAAAGCCAAACTCGCACTGGATTAGTTTAGAGTTGCCAGTCAACGCTATGGGCACATGTTTGGAATCTGGGAAGAGGGACAGAGAGCTGTGTAGTGAATCGAGCTAGATGTAACACTTAATCCAAAGAGCAACGGCATGGGGGTGATGGAGGTATGATCATGCTAATTAAAGTGCCATTCATTTCTTGTTCCGAAATTAAGCAAATGCTGGGTAAGTGGGTTTTTTGGGGACTTTTTCAGTACCGGTATACTGCACAACCTCAAGTCGCAGTCTCTAGCTTGCTTAAGGCTATGTCACATTGTAGTACTTTTGCAGTGATTTTTTTAGTCATAGCCTTCATTTATGCAATCTTAACGAGTCAGAGGCAGTCGGTGGCATGTTAGTTGTGTAATGTGACATGCCCAATGACTCACTCCAACTAGTCTGAGATCCACTCCAATAAAATCAACAGCAGCAGGTTATTGGCTACAAAATGTGTTGAGAATGACTGCACTGGAAGGTTGGCGGTCTGTTGGTAGATATGCCATGCCCAGAAATTTCCAGTTATTTAAATTGACATGGTCCGGTGACGAGATCAGGAACTGTGGTCAACAAGTCTGACGTACCTCACAACTAGAAGTGGCATAATGTGACATCGGGTTTGCTATTCAGATTGGTTCTAGCTGATTTGTCATTGTCAAACAGAAGTGCAGTGATCACTATTATTACTGCTACTTTTTCTTATTATCTTGTTTTGCCCAACTTGCACACTATGCTGTTTCTGAATGTAGTTTTATAGCTTAAAACTTGTTTTTATCTTCAGTCTAATAGTAGACTCCACCAATATCAAATGTAAAATTATTCTGTCCCTTACGTCACCCCTTGCCTGTCAGCCAGCATAGCATTTACCGAAAAAGCATTTCTGTATTGAGATAATTAGTAATTTATATACTGTAAATATAGTATGTTGTATATTAAACGGTGTACTAATGTCATAAAACATGTCAAGGTGACCCTTCAAGACTCTTAAGTTTGTGCTTATATGGACAACTAAGCATATTACCAAGAGCAGTGAATATTATTTTTAAGTTGTAATGAACAACAGTAATACTACAAGGAGAGATGTGCATTTTCAGTTTTTTGTTTTATATTTTGACATCCAACATGGTATTCAAAGGTGACTACAAAAAAGACATTGGCGGGCATTTTCAGTCTAGGGAAGTGAAGTAGTACCATGTTTCTCAAAGCGAGGGTGCCTACTAGAGGTCACCTTGTGACTGATTTCATTTCTCTTCCATGTTACACCAGTAGCTGAATGGGTACAGCCTGATACATACAAATGTTCTTGTCCTCTCTTGTTCTGTTTCTGTAAGTGTTCACACTGGGCAGTATTGAATAATGTGTTTTTGATGCTCTCCATTGCTTTCAAAACTCAAAGCACAATTCTTAACTTTTTGCTGGAGATTCTTCTTTGCAGAATAATGACAGTGCAATTGGGCACCACCAGCTGAGATGCACTCAAGTCCACAGTTGGTTACTACATGCAAAATTTGTTTGACATAGAAGGGGAGTCTGTGTCAGATTAGTTGTTGGCAGGTCGTATAACTATTTTAAAGTTCATGGTGACTGTGAAAATGAAGAAAATGTTAAAGGGACAAGAGACTTGATTGAATTTCTCAGCTTATGGAAAGCATTTATACAGACAATGAAACAACAAGGTGTGCAGAGTTGCTGTCTGTCGCTACCTCATTTGTTCATTGGATCTTTTTTTTATTGAAAGCACCATGACTGTTCATTGATCGCCAGAGAGCTTCCAAATATTAGATAACAAAATTTTGGAGATGGTCACAGATGCTACATTTGGTAGCTCTGTGTTTTTCTTGTTGCATCCAGAAGTAATTTGGCTTTAAAGCTGTGATTCACTTGTGCCAGGCTCATGCAGAATTTTGAACACACTCCCAGTCTGCAGTTGCTCAATTCTTATTTCACATGCAGTGCATTCCCTGCAGCACACCATTATTACCTAGCATTGTACTTTTGTACTTGGGATACAGCTAAATCATCACATAGATTTTAGCATAGAATTTATTGTGGAGTTTTATTGATACTAATATAAAAAGATTGGCACCTAACTGCGTAGTTAGCAGCATTAATAGAACATCTATGGCTGGGCTGTTGTGCATCCTGCAGAAGTATGTTTAAAACCACGCGTTTCTGTTAACACTGGATAATGATGAGACGTTTGTTGCATAAACTTGAATTAATAATAACATTTGTGAATTAGAAGTTAAATCAGATTATAATGTAGTCAAGCAAGTTTTTTTTTTTGTTTTTTTAATTCTGTTAGCTGAAACAAAATGCATATCATTTTCATAACCCACATATTCTGAGCTGTTTGCAGCTTTTTACTTCTCTTGTTTTTACGGAGAGTGAGCCAGCTGTCTGAATTCTAAATGTATGTCCTTCATTTTTGGTTTTGTTGACATCAACTGTAATGTTTGAATTACTTTCCTGTTTATTTTTCACATGCTGATAATGTTGGGATTTCAGTATTTCTTTTTAGTTAACACATTGTTACTGAACAATGTATTAACAAAATTGAAAACTATATCGTCACTCTGCTCCTTGTTTTACATTGCACATATAGGAAAATGATTAATTATACATTTATAAACTTTCTTTTTAAAAGATTGATCTGGGGCTTCTGATTCTTCTTAGTCAAGTATTATTAATATTGCGAATAAAGGGAAACCATGACCCAAAAGTGAACAAAGTAACTGATTAGTAGCTCTCTGAAGTTATGATTAGAATGAGTGTTTTGTTTCTTTTTAAATTTGATGATTTAATTGCCATTGTGACCATTTATTATAACTAACACATACAACATTTGTCTTATACTTTTTGTAGACCATCATTCTGTGTGAAAAAGTAAAGTATTTTTTCACCTTAGATTTTATAGGACTTGAGTGGACAAAATCAGACATAAAAACCCACAGTGCCTGGATATGCTGCAAAATTGACAGTAAGTACCTATGGTAGAACATCCTATCAAAATACACTGATTAGGATTTATGGCCATTTTTTCCATTGTTGTTTTTGGAAATAATAGTTTTTTTAAATCCAGAGCATTTTCTTAACTTTATTAACTGAATCAATAAAGTCAGCTAGGCAAAACACAGCTTTTTAGCAAAAAATAAAGCAATTTAGAACATTGATTATTAAAGATGGTGGCAAAGGCTGCACAGGATGTTACTGATCACAGCTGCCATCTGTTCAGGACGTATTATATGTAATACATGTTTTAAGAAGGCAAACAGTAATTTTTCTCACTTCTTCATTCTGGCAAATGTTACAGGACCACTAACACATGCACCACTAGATGTAAAGATAGTTTCTGTTTTATCTACAGGCCACAAGGTGACTCATCAGCCACTCATACTAACAAGGACATAATTGTTTATTTTTTCTTTGTGTATGTATATACTGTATGAATGTGTGAGTGCGTGTGTAAATATGTACATATGTACTGTATCTATCCATCCATACATACAGTACATAAATACATACACACATATATATATATATATATATATATATATATATATATATATATATATATACACACACACAAACTATATGTGTGTGTTTTATGTATCTGTATATAATGCAAAGTTGACTGACTGAACCACTCTTCAACAAAAACCTTATTTCCTGTTTGGTTAAAAAGCAAAAATGTGGCAAATGGTACATCTAGAGCAGTAGATATCTGCTATATCAATATTTAGGGCTGAAACCCCCATATGATAGAAAAACTAAATACACCAACATCTCAAAAATGCCTTGACCGATTTGATTGAAATTTGTTGATGTTGTAGATAAAGGACAATTAGCCGACATTATTTAAATTTTTTTATTTGTTGATTATTTGTTAATATGCCAACTGTTTAAATGTGCTGAGATTAGGCTTTTTGAAAATGAAGGATGCAGCAGAAGTGATTGATGAGCCACACGAATAGCGTCACCAACTAATGTGGGTGGTGTCCTGGACAGGAAAAAAAAAGATATGAAAATGGAAGGTGGAAATTCAGTGAAGCCAAAGGAAGATACTAAGTTCAGTGGTTAGCAAGTGCTGTTTCTTGTTGTTGGCACTCTTAGATATGTACTGGCCCTAATCTTTGTTATCCTTTCCACTCTGTCGACCTCCAACACCTGGTCAGTGCATTGAAAACCAACGCACCATCCCTTCTCCATTCTTCAATCACTGCCTTTAAAACATAAATGGAGACATCCATCCCTAAGGCCCTTTGATTGCGATGCTGCAAAAACTAAGGGAGAAATGAAGGTCTCTCTTAGATGATCTTTTAATGGGCAGGCCAAAGAAATGGTGTTGCAACATTCAAAGGGTAGCACTTAGGATATTGATGCTTATGTACAGTATATCCACTTCAAGTGCTGCTTTGCATATACATTCATATCAGTGGACTTTAAAGGGGAACCACATACAACTGACGAAAAACACAAAAAGAAATACTGTACCTGTACTTTAATGAACAGCATAAACAAATTGAAAATCCTAAATATCTAATAATGATGATAATATAAACTCACATTTCACATTTTTCTGACTGATTACTTGTTTCAAGCCAAACAAATACTCTTTATTGTAAAATTGTGTTTTGCAGTAACTATCAACAAACGCCAAGTCACTAGGAAAAGCAGAAAAAGCAGGAATGTTTACCTTCTGTAATTGTTTATAGTATATTCAAGAGTAAGCAGCTCCAATGACCTAATAATGTTATTGTTATTTGACTGATGTCATTATCCAGGGTGGCTTACAACATTTGAGATTACTTGCGCCCGCCGCCCCCCCAATTGGAGCGCAGGCTGGTGAAGTGAATTGCTCATGGTCACACAATGGCAGCAGCTGGATTTGAAACCACAGCCTCAGGATTTGAAGTCCTAGGTCCAAAGCCTTAATTACTACAACGCATTGCCTATCAAAACTTTTTTGTAAAGCACTTAGTTGCATAGTACTTGTAATATACCTGGTTAACTGACGGCACTACAACTGAGGTCCAATGTTTTACAAAGCCTCCTGGGTGAAACCGGGTAACTCAACCAGTGTGTGTACAGGCTTGTTTTGGGTTACAATAATTCTTCACATACGAACGACCATAAAAAAGCCCAACATTTTTCTTTTCAACTAAATTTCATTAAATTTTCTTTTATCGACTTTGGTTTTTTTACTTCTGAATGAAGTAAACTGGTTTTACATGGATAAATAAGTATTAGCTGTGCTAGCAATAGAATGTATCATTTTTTATTCAGCATCTTTTTTGGTATTGTATTGCTGTTGCTAGTCTGTAGAACACAGTCTATTGCGCTATGGAGTTGAGCTTGAAAGCCGTGGGGGCGGAGTTTCGTGTGACATCATCACGCCGCCCACGTAATCACGTGAACTGACTGTCAACACAGTGTGTAGAAAACCAGGAAGAGCTCCAAAATGCGCTGAAGAAAACATGCATTATATAATTGAGAAGGCAGCGAAACAATAAGAAGCGAGCGAGTGACATATACTACCATATTCATCAGTGCAGCTACTTCGGAAACAAAGCAAGGTGTAAACCTAAACTTTAAATTAAGTTAATAGACAGGCTGCCGCTGGCGTTTTTCATGCCCACGGGTAATGCGGGATACAAGTTTAATGAGAGGACGCAGGATATAAACGAGAGTTTTGATCACTTTGTAACTAAGTTAAAATTGCAGGTGAAGGGGTGTGCTTATGCAAATTCCGAGAGACTGTGTTTGTGGGGGATTGACAGTTAAGGCGGGTGGAGGAGTCACGTCATCATATCCCCTCCCATTTACCTCATTTCGCTCTGAGCTGAGCTCTGCGGCTAACGCCGTCTTCGGAAGCAACTTCATCACACTGCCACCTAAAGTCAAAACTTAAATATATAAAGTCAGCGTCGGAATATATAAACTCAGCGCTGGAATATATAAAGTCAAATCTTGAATATATAAAGTCAGCGTCAGAATATATTGTCACGCTTGGGTCACAGATTTGCACAGAGACACAGGAGGTCGTAGAAACAAGAAGGATTTTTATTCAAACACTGCAAACACATGAGCTTAAACGTGCTCCATGACAAGTCAGAGATGACAGTTCTGCTAGGAGCAGAGAGAGAGAGAGCGATAAAAGCAAGCAAACGATCAATTTTCAACTGACAGCTGCTGCACAAGGCTTTTAAGTTAGCGGAGTATCGCGCGATGTTTGCATTACGCGTTATAGCGCAAGTGAGAAAGTAAGGAGCAATGTGAGGGTAGTCTGTGTTTCAGGGGTTGTGGTTTTCCCAGAGGCGTCTGTATCTTCTTGGGGTGCGATCAGCCCTCCAGCTCACACCCTCCCCCTCAGCTTTATTCACATTTCCGTGAATCAAGCGACTCTCTATACCAGGTTCATTTAGTCTTGATAATACGTCTGCGTTGACGTGTTCAGAACCTGGTCGATGTTTTACTGTGAAA
>JANRMT010062791.1:105778178-105803506 GCA_026402145.1 Polypterus bichir lapradei | reverse complement strand
CGACGCTGACTTTATATATTCAGGTTTTCACTTTATATATTCCAGCGCTGACTTTATATATTCTGACGCTGACTTTATATATTCAAGTTTTGAATTTATATATTCCAGCAATGACTTTATTTATTCAAGTTTTGACTTTATATATTTAGAAAAAAGTTTTGACTTTATATATACCGACGCTGACTTTATGTATTCAAGTTTTGACTTTATATATTCCGACAGTGACTTTATATATTTGGGAATGACTTTATATATTCAAGTTTTGACTTTATATATTCTGACGCCGACTTTATATATTCAGAAAAAGAATATAGATATATATAGATATAGATAGATATATAGATATAAATAGATATATATATATATATAAAAGATAGATAGATATAGATATATATATATAGAGAGAGATAGATAGATATATGACAACAACACTCATGTCAATGACAAAACAATTACATTAACAATCATGTTACGTTATTTTTAAAATTTTTCCTTTTCTTTTTCATAACTTCTTTTATACACTACTTCTCCGCTGCGAAGCGCGGGTATTCTGCTAGTTATTAAATAATATGTACACCCAATCCAGATAAATATCTTCTGTTCTGAGTTTACTATATGACCTAAATAAAAAACAGCTGGTCTAAAAGTTTTCTAAATGAACTGTATATATCTAATGCCTTTCAGATAAAAATTTGTAAAATATTTACTTGTCTTTATTGTTGCAGGTTTCTAAGGACCAAAAGCAACCAAACAGCATTTTATAAGAAGGATACATCTTTCAATATATATAAACATCTACAGAGAATAAAATCATAAGTGATTTATATTTTAGCCTGAAAATGGCGAAGGTTGGAACTTTAGACTCTGGTGCAGAAGGAGTCAATAGTGAGTTCAGCGACATCATCAAGTGGAGGTCAGGTAGGTTAATGCAACAATAAAAATATGCTAAAGTATTTCAGCTTCATTTTGCAATTATGGACAATGGAGTGGTTATGCTTGTTCTTCAAGGTATTTTTGCAAAAATTGAGCTTCAGCTTTTATAGCCATAAAATCTTCAGAAATGTCTAATTGGAAAAAAGTGTGTGACTTATTTGGAACTTTTGTTTTAATATTGACGAATGAGTCGGCGCCTAGATGCCATGAAGTTCAATGTATTTTCTCATGCCTTTTTACCTATAATCTCATGAGTAAGGTATAGTAGAGAAATTTTCAAATTCAAAAATTTATTCAAGTTTTAAGAATATAAATTGTGTCAGCAGCTTGTTCAAGTGAAGTATAATTAGTAAACTCGCTATATTCTGCAACAATTTAATTGCAAAGAGTAAACCTTAAAAGTTTTTGAGAACAGTAATGTCAGCTATATTTGAAATAATTGTGGTAATATTGGTCTAACACCAAGTAGCTAAGTAAAGAACCTTAATTCAATTTCAAAAGTTATTGTAGTGGTTTGGAATCTGTTGGTTTATGTCCTAATTGTTTTCACATTGGATTTGTGAGGTGATTATTCCATTATACATACATTAAAATGTAAAATTCTTAAAATATGTTCACCATTCTGTCTTTTCTACATAAAGTATCTCCCCAAATTCCCAGTGAGATGCCCAAATTTCATTAGATAACTCTGCATTGGTGTTATTTTTTTACTTGCTGAATTTTGGTTACAGTTTTTATGTTTTTTTTTTTTATAATCAAGATGTTGTACTTTATTTTTAACTTAAATAGCAGGTGTTAATTTGATTGTTCTTTGCATTTATTGTTCCTCATTTTTAAACAATAAGCATTTTGATTCATTTATGACTTGCACTAGAATTTCAGTATTTACTCAATTTATACAGATGAAATGTTGAAACCTGAGCAGTGTTGACATGTGTGGTCTTTGCCAATATGTTGTTACACCCATAAAATATTAACCTGACTCGCTGCATTGTTTCATTCAGGATATTACAATACTGGCCATGCTGTATTCCGGAGGTGCCTGGTTGTAGCAGTATAGTAGGTTTATTATGCAGAAAACTTGATTTTTTTTTTTTTTTTTTTTTTTTTTTTTTTTTTTAAAAGAACTTCAGCTTTAAAATAATCTTGAAGGAAGTAAATCCTATTAGGGAAAATTGATTAATATGTAAATGCTGTGACTGTGAACTAACTAGGTATAGGTGCTTGAGGCTGTGTTTCTGCTCAGGCTGTGCTAGGGACTGACTTACCATTTATTTGTTTCAGGGTGAGAATCTGGCTTTCAGTGACACTAACTAGGGCAAACACATTTAAAATACATATACAGTGTAGATGTTGTGTCAGGGGACAAGAACAAAGCCTAAAATTAAGTATTAAAAATTGAAAACTAGTAATATAAATACATAACTGACATGCTGAAGTATTCAGGAGCTACTGATAAATGAGAAAATGTAAATTTGCAAAATATCTGATATCAGATTTTTTCATAACATCACAAGTTAATTTTATACTGGAAAAAAAGAAGTGTATAATGTTAAACATTTGTAGTTCTGCATAAAGGTGAAATATTACTGTGTGGTTCAAATTTTTTTTTTTTTTTTTTTTTCCATGATCCAGCTGAAATCTAGGCAGCATTTCATGTGACTGTTTTTAATTTATCCAACCTAATGTCTGTAGTTTGGCAAGAAGAACTATATATCAACATTCAGTGTTCTTTTGTTTTAGGTTTAATAACTTTTTGGATCGCCTCCCCCAGTGTTGGCATGGAGCTGTCTAAATAAACTATTTGCTCACATTCTGAGGTTCTCCTGCATATCTTAATTCTTCCTGGTCTTTGCTGGTTACTAAGTAACAGTTATATACAGCATTTGGTAGGCGAGTTATGTGGAAACTATGTGGAATCCTTTAATGTATGTTTCTCTTAAAAATCATGGACTGCTGTGCTGAAATATATTGCACATTAATTAAATATTTGATACTTCAATGGGTTTTGTACTGGTTTAACTTAAGCTGAAAACCATGTTAGAAAGTATCTTCAGTCTGTTTTCTTTAATTGAATTTTTTTTTCAAAGTGTACTAAAAAGACAGTATGTCACATTTATGCAGTTAAAACTTTTTGCTACTAAACAAAACAGTCTTATTTACTTTTCATGTAAAACTGCCTCTTGTTTTTGCAGTTGCTTTTTTTCCCAGGCTTTTTAAAGCTCCATTTGTTTGATTTGTGTGACAGTTAAAGCAGGCCTGTGTCCTCTTTTAGAATATTGATATTAACGCAATATATCTTAGTCAGAGGGTTTTTTTTTTTCTTCAAGTGGTCAAGTAGGTGGTATACTGGTTGCATATTAGTGTTTGTAATTAATGGAACTAGATTTTGAAGGATGCCATTATATATACTTTAAATCATGTATGAGTGAGCATACGTTTAAATGTACACCTTTATTTATAAGAAGAATATAAAATGTTGATTTTAAAGGAGAATTTAAAAGACAGATGCCTTTATTAGGTAAAAAAACAGAAATTTAATAGACATTCTTTACTTGTGATATCAGTGTATACAATAAGGCATTTGAGTTGAATTGAGATATTTTTGTCTCAGGGTGGAATGCACAAATTAATTTATAGTGCTGGATTTCTTTAACTTATGATTACAATGAAAAGCTTGAGACACCATATTTGAAATATGTTGTGGCAGAAAGTTGCAAAATGTCATTGTGTGTGATAGTTACTGCTGTTGTCTTGGTTGCTATATTCAGAGCTCAGGCACCACCCCTGTTGAATCTGCACATTCTTGCTGAATCTGCTTGCGTATTTCATCCAGTCTTCTAGCTTTCATCCCACATCCAAAACGTTTGTGTTGGGTTAATTTGGGCTCTGTATTGGCCCCGGGTGTTTGTGTGTGTGTGTGTTTGCACTTGCGATCCTAAACTGGAAAGCAATACTAACCACTGTTTTACTATGCTGCTGTCAGTCCTGCTGAGTGTTTTGCCAAAATGAATGTTTTGGGATGTGTGTGTATATACAGTATGTGTGTCCCGCTAATACTGTAACCACTAAATAATACCAGTATTTTACACTTCTTGCAGTGTATTCTTTGTTCAAAAAGTACAGTTATGTTCATGTTTTACCTGTAGTATTTTTAACATCAGTAGAATCTGGCATTAATATGTTAAAAGTACTTATTTTATTATTTTTAAATATTGGGAAAGACAGACGAAAGGTCTGGCATGTTTGTTAGATAGACTAAAGGTTTTAGTTTCTCTGAATTCTGAAACTAGTTGTGATGCATCGTGTAAATTTCAAGCCGACACAAATATCTAAGTCCATGTCACATGTCACCATCATTTTAATTTTAAAACATTTTATTTAAAAGCCTAGTGCAGATTCTTTGTTCATTTATGATGATGAACACATATTTCTAGCTTCTTAGTTAGAGGAGCAAATAAGGAAAATACATGGTCATCTCATGGTTATTTCAGCCATCCATCCATTATCCAACCCTCTATGTCCTAACACAGGGTCACGGGGGTCTGCTAAAGCCAATCTCAGCCAACACAGGGCGCAAAGCAGGAACAAACCACTCTGTGCTTTACTTTTAAAAATGTTCTAAATAATAATCTTCTATCCAGAGGTCCAGGTAGTTTTTTTTTTTTTTTTTTTTTTTTTTTTTTTTAAAAACTAGTTCTATGTTTTCACTGACAAGTTTTCATTTTATTTTATTTTTTTATTATGTATTAGGATATTAGAGGCAGCCATAAACAAGTGCACACTAATACTGGTGCATCATTGTTTTTGGATAGACAGATAGAAAGTACTTTATTTATCCAATGTATCCTTAACTATAATAAGGAAAATAGCCCCCCTTATTTTCCAGTATTTTGGTGCAGATAATATCTTAGGATTGAGAAATTTGCCAGGTATGTTTCAAGACATTGGTTGGGGACTTAACCTCCGAGAGCACTTTATGACAGTGAATTGAAATATGTATACAGTATAAAGATCTCAGTACTGTGTTTATATGAGTTAAGATGTGTTTTGAATAATAATGTTAATTTTCTGAATAACCATAGGGTCTCTTTTTTTTTTTTTTTTTTATAGTTTGGGAATACTAAAAAATTCAGGATGAAATAAACTCCTCGTTGATTCAATATTTTTATTATACTTGCTGGCCTCACTGCTGTTAATGTGTCCTTAACAAGGATTTTTCTCAGATAAATGAAAATGTGTAGTTTCTTTCCATATTATCTGTTCTTTTTGTGGTGTGTAGTAGATGATCTCAGTCTGTGACTGATGGTGCTATATTGTGGGTTATCATCGGGTCAGTAGCATCTTCATTGTGTATTGTTTTGAGATGAAAGAAAATGTGTGAGCTTAATAAACATTGTTGAATCTTTATTTATATTGTCTACATCTGTTATTTTTTACTGTTTTAATCCCTTGATCTGATTAATTTATTTTTGTGTTGTAAAGTCACAGCTAGAAGAATTGTATTAGCTTCAGGCACAGTACGTAAATTTATTTCTTTATACAAAAAGATTGAAGAGGACTGACATTGTCATTGAGACTCGCATCTCCTGTTTATGGATTTTTAATTTTTTAAACATTGTGGGAGTTGATGACATTTTGTTTTAAGTTTTAAATACATTTTCACCTATTCATTAATTCCTCCATTGCTGAGCTTGCTTAATCCACTTGAGGGTTACAGTGGGGCTGAAGCCTGTTCTGGCAGAAACCCCAGGCTGAGCATTAGTCCATTATAGGGTGCAAGTATACCTAACTAGAAACTCGGAATACAGTATTTCTGTCTCTTTTGGTTTTGGATATAAACTTTAATGTTTTCTTAAATGTTTTCTACACTGAATTTTTTTTGTATTATTATTGTATCATACTTCTGCATGCTGATATGCACCACATTTAGACTTTCTGTGTATTGTTTATATTTAATTGCTGAGACAAGTAAGTGTTTGGTGATTGTTTGTAGTGTTTAAGAAAATATGTGTCCATATTCTCCCAAAAGAATTTTCTCTAGTATTTACCAATCTACAGCATATTCTCATCAATGCAAAAATATTAAAGAAGTAAAGCAGAAATATCCAGTATACCCGATTGGTGTACTTGGTCTATGGAGGATACAAATACCACTTTGTAAACCTAACAAAGTGGTGGTTTTGATTTTAATAGAAAAGCAGGGCATCTCTTTGTTTGGAACTCATTGCAGCTGACTTTTTTATCAAGGTTATACAAGAGCTTTAATAGGCAAGTAGTAGTACTGCTTCACACAGGTTTTGGTTGGCCTATTTGATACCCAAAACAGAGTATCGGTTATCACAAGTTAAGCTGCAAAATGACTTCAGTTAGTAGAAATGAAAAGCTGTACTGAAAAGCTTAACCCTCCGTCAGCATATGAGGATAAATCATGGGCCTGACATGTGCCAGTGGTTTTGGTAGCTTGGGCTGTTATATATCTATGATCAAATAGAAAAACGTTCAAAGCGGTGCTTCATGTGCATTAGCATTCACATTAATGTGACCATAAGATTTTTTTCCTTAACCAGTTTTGTTTAGATATCTGAACTTGATTGTATAATCCATTTATCCAATCATCCGTCTACATAAATCATATTAAGAAACATTCTTACTTCCACCTCCCTAACATATCACGTGTTCGCTCCTTCCTCTCCTTTTCTAATGCTGAGAAACTTGTCCATGCTTTTATCACATCCCACATCGATTATTCTAACTCGCTGTTGGCAGGTGCCCCTTCTAATCTTATATCACGGCTTCAGCTTATTCAAAACTTGGCTGCAAGAGTCCTTACTCGAACCAGCAACAGTGAGCACATCACACCCATCCTGCTCTGTCTTCACTGGCTCCCTGTGTCTTACAGAATTTAATATAAAATTCTACTAATAAAGCCTTAAACGACTTTGCGCCAAACAACATCAGTGACCTTCTCCATCACTATGTACCTGCCTGCCCACTAAGGTCCTTTGATTCTGGCAATCTTGTTGTGCCCCACACTAATCTACACTCCAATGGGTGACAGGGCCTTCAGCTATATAGCGCCCAGACTCTGGAATGACCTACCGAAATTAATCGGATCAGCTGACTCCATGAATTCTTTTAAAAAACAACTCAAAACTCATCTGTTCAGGAAGGCTTTTAGCTCTACCTGACTTTACTACCCTTCTCTCAGTTTAACTCTGTCACACAGGATACTTATGTAACCTGTGTGTGTGTGCTAGACCATCAATTCTGTTGTCTGTTAGGCTTTTCCTCTGAATTTATTATCTTACTCTTCTTTATTTATCTGGTTTAGTATAATGCTATATACTGTATACCCTGCCATTCTTTCTTAAACTCTGTGAAGTGCCTTGAGCATGGGAAAAGTGCTATGTAAATAAAATGTATTATTATTATTATTTTTATTCTTTTAACATACATATCTAGGGCAGCATCGTGACGAAACCCAAGACTATCTGAGCAATCATTGGGCACAATACAGGAGCAACACCTGCAAAGGTAGCCAGCCCATTGCAAAGTGAGTGTGAGCACACAAACACACACGCACACACATACATAAAGGCCAATTTAGCGATGCCTTTTCACCTATCCTGTATGTTTTTGGACTATAGGAGGCAGTAATATGCAAACTATTTTATATTATTATTTTTATTTTTTTTTGTAAAATAAACCTGCAATGTTAAAATGAAAAATAAAACTTTCTGTATGATGATGAGCTTTTTAGTTGAAAATGTATTCAAATCATGCTTAGTCTCAATAATACTTTTCTCATAAACCCTATAAACTTATAAATGTAGGAGAAACAGTTTGCTGTTTATTTATGACAGAGGTAGTGAAGGTAAGTGATCAATACAATTTCTCACAAAGTTGTGAACACAGTTGTTCAAACAGTTATTGAATCTTAATAAAATGAGAAGTAAAAAGCTTGGAGGAAATTTACTTTGTCATAATAGCACATTATTAGATGAAAGAATTCCTTTAATTATATTTGAAAGTAATAATAAATGTAGCATTCCAAATTCAGATAATGGAAAATAAGATTGGTGGTGGCACAGCACCTGAGGTCTTGTTTGTTTTTGGCCTGGAATGACCTTTGTGTGAAGTTTGCAAGTCCTCGAGATGTTTGCACGGATTTGTGATAGGGATCTCCATTTACTTGCATTGTAAAAAGTCATGTTGTTAGGTCAAGTGGTAATTGCGGAGATAACAGAGTGAGTATCCTTTTTTTGGCATGTAATAAATTGGCTTCTGATTTAGAGACTGGTCTTAGTTTGAATCTGTTGCTCCTGTGATATGTAAAGGCTGTTTGTGACCTTAAAACAAACAAAGCGGTTCTGAACATCAATGAAGAGATTAAAATCAATGTTTAGCTGAAAATGGCGAAGATCCGAAATGAGAAGTTAACAAAGAGAAACTAGGTGTTAAAATCCTAAAACTGAAGGACAGCAATACTAATGCAGAATAAAATATTTAGTTCTCCATTAAGTATCCTTATTGCAAGTTAGGTTAAATTCGGAAACCAAAATTTATGGTAAACTGATTTGACTATATATCCATCCAGATTGTATATTCCACTGCTGTCTTTTGTCCAAGGCAGCTTATAAGATGACAACAGAGTACAGTTGATTGTTCTTTTTTGCATTTTATTAAGTGATTTTCTCAGGGTCACACAATAAGTTGGAGATGGGAAATGAGCTGGAGTTTTAAAGTCTGGTGCCTTATCACTTACTTCACAATGTCTGCAAAGTCAGAAACATAAGTATAATTATGCTACACTAGTGTTTTTTTCAACTTTTAAAACTTCTGTATACTTGTATACTGTGTTAAGGGTTGAGAGTTTCAAGTATAATAACCTGATTTCTGCATATTGTGTTGCTAAATTGACAACATTGCCCTTGCAAATGGGTGTGGGATGTTGGTATTAGAGTCTAGAATTGCTTATCAGACATTAGTGTATCTGTACAGTGTCACTGAAAACCTTGTTCCTTTATTTTTGCTTTTTCTTTTCTGTGTTGGAAATCCTACTCATTCTCCCAACCTGGAATGAAAGAACATTCAAGGAATATGTTGCTTGTTTTGTAAGTTAGCCCAATTCTGTGTTTTTAAAAAAGGTTCATGCAGTTATAAATATCTATAATTTTCCTGCATTATTTGGTCCTTTAATAGTGTCAGTTTGGCAAAATTCACCAAAGCATTTTTACAGCAAATTGGCTGGTTCCAGAAAATTTGCAGTGCAGCTGGCTTACACAATTTTTTTTTCCTTAGCACATCGTGATGCTTTCCGAGGCCAGTGTGACATTGAGGAACTGTAGCAGTCAGTTTTGAATGGGGATGTCACTACTCGATCTGCAGTTCTCTCCCAGTTTTTGTTATTTATGTTCAGAACGTTATGCATGTGTATTTTGAGTGTACTTCACCCCACACTTTACAATGTTGACTAATCTACTTTCTGCATGCATGAATAATTTACAGTGTATGTATGCATATGTGATGTCACTACCCAATTGGTTCTCCAGCCTTGCATCCCACATGCCCCCAGGAACACTTAAAAGAATATTGCACCCTTATTATTCACTTAAAACTAGTTTACTTTCTCTTTCCTTATCAACTTCAATGCATTTTGCAGAGTTTGCTGAAATTCCTGAACTTTTACTTGCTTACGCCAAACTGGAGGCACTCATCATTAGTTGTTAATTACAAATGTTACTGCTGCATTTTAGTTGAAGTTTCTATTAAGGATAGTTTTTCTGCTTCCTGCTGATGTTTAAGTTAAGCAGTATAAATCATGGTTTTTGTTTGATACAGATTGTAAGAAAGGTTGAAATGCTAATTATTGTAAAAAGGCAAGTAGTGAAACTGTAAATATATACACACATATAAGCCAGTAGATCTATTTAGTGTTTAAAAAAAAAAAAAACAATAAAGCAAAAAAACTTCAGTCACTATCCGGGAGTAGGATTCACTTTGTTGCATACTTTATTACCAATCAGTAATGGTGCAACCATGGAACTTCTGCATTGCAAGCAGTATATAAGCATTGTAGCTTTTATGCATTTTATCAAAAATACATAAACTGTTTATCAACTTTTTTAATATGGGTCTACAGTTTATCAAGTTAATACTAAGTGTAATTTTATAAAATTGTCTAATTATAGGGGAATCAGATTTTAACCTTCTTAGTGTTACAGTTTTTTCTCATAAAAACATGTAAATAGTATGGCATTTTTTTGGCTTGAAAAATATTTTCATTAAATCTTATTTTTCTACTGAAAAATGTGCAAAGTATAGAAAGTACAATAATGATATTAATAGTAATAAAAACATAAACGGTACACTGCACATGTGTAAGTGACAGAAGTACCACTTTCAATTTCCATGAATCACTTTCTGTTTCATTGACTGTTTCATATTCACTGTTTGAACACATTTTCAACTCCTCATCATTGCTGATGAGAGGCTTTTCTTATGAGATGCCATTATAAGGCTAGGAGAAGACGCATCTACACCGTTGCCGGGTAGTGCTTTAAGCCTGAAGCTTACGCAAGATATGTCTATACCGTTGCTAGAGTAATGCTCAGCATGACGCTGTTAGCACTTTTACAGCCCAAGTAATTCTTGGGTCTTACGTGAGATGCATCTATACTGTTGCCCGAGTAACACTCAGGACTAATGCTTTTAGCACTACTTTAACAGACCAAGTGATGCTCTGATCTAATGCCAAGGTGGTTAAAAACTAATTTGATAAATACATTTATTGATAAAATTGAGTTAGTATAGGGCTGCCTCAGTGTACATCTGCAAAGGAAGAAATTGTTAAAGGGTAGTTTCACATTGACAAGTAAAGAAGGTTAAAAACAGTGTTTTCTCTATTTAAACTTCATCAGGTGTACAACTAAAAAGGAAAAATCAGGTAACATCTATGGGGAAGGGTAAAAACACTTCACATATGAAGAAAAGGAGTAGGTGTGAATGCACTGCCATTAGAGAAGGTGAACGGAGACATTAATAAGTTAAGAAATCATTGAGACTTGGAGAAATATGTGATTCCAGGGAATGAGAGAACTTAGTTTCCTCTGGTTTTTTTTTTTTTTTCAAAGGTATCTTTAAAGCCATGTAAAAGAACACAAAAATAGAGATGAGTGTGGCTATAATAAAGAGATGTGGAGCAAGGCAGGTAGCATTTGGAGGGAAATCTATGCTGATGAGAAGAAAATTGGTAGAACTTGCCTTCTGCAGGAAGATAGGTAGCTGTATTAGACAGTTGTTTGAGAAGGACCACTATAAAGGTTGTTCTGCCAGATGACCACTGCATTCTCCTCGTATTCAGATTTGATCATAATATGCTAGTAATTTTATTCAAGCACTAATTGATGAAATGGACATTTTCACCTGTTAATTATAAGTTCTGCTTGTCCTTGATAAATGCAAAATTCCTACCGACAAAAAAAAATAAAATATGATGTGTTCAAATAAATAAATAAATAAATATATATATATATATATATATATATATATATATATATATATATATACACACACACGCAGTATATATATATTTTTAAAGAAAGGTTTTGTTTGGAATTTCACACTTTCTACTTCTAACCCTATAGAATTAGTTTGTTTGCAAATATAAAAGTTATACTGTTGTACAGTTTTACTTTATAAAATAAAGTTTAGTCTACTTAATATTAAAACTTTCCTGAAAGGTTAATGTACACCATTTCTTTTTTCAAAGTACAGTGTTTCTTCACTTTTAGGTTTGCTAAGACTTTTGCATCTGCTTCAGCTGAGGTAAACAGATTTTGCACGTGGTTTCTTTGTGATATCATTCTCTGTAGACTCATTTCCAGTTATGTTCTGTAATGACCTAGAGTTCCTTGAAATCAATGCCTCAATTTGCCTTGCCTGATTTCACTTATTTAGACCATAATTCATTACAGAGAACAAATAAACATTCAGGAAGGAAAAGGGGGCAGTTTTGCACTAGACTGTTATTTAACAGATTGAGCGTCAGGAATGCCAACAATGTAGGGCCTTCCTAGTACTTGGCTTTGAGTAGGTCAGATAAGAATTAAATGCCTTGCTGCTTCGGAGCACAAGGCTGGTCTTGAGCCAGGAAGGCGCCTTGAAGGGTTTATGCTTGTATTGTGTGTGTGGTTTTAGTTGCTTTTCTTGTAACTTTCTGTTATCTTGATTATGTAGAGTCGTCCTTAAAATAATGTCAACTTATTTTTAATTCTACTTTTTTGCAAATTGTAAAATGATGTATTTTAGAAAAAAATTTAATCACACATTCAAGAGGTTATTTATCTTGGCATTTCTCAATTATAGTAATTTTATGCAAGTATTTAAGTCAATTATTAAAAAAAATACAATAAATTTGGTGTTATTATTGTGAATTATTTGACTGACACATTTACCGAAAGGGACTTGCAAGATCAAGTATTTGCATTTTTTTAGAATAATTTGAACAAAAGCTGATGAAATTACTTTCTAACTGTTAAATAGTAGGTTAGATATAAAGTGTAAATCAATAACTACAATTTTGAAAGAAAATGATTACTGCAAAATTTACCAAATACTTTATAAAAATAAAGAAAAAAAAAATTCTTGTGAACATATCAGTATATTCTCAAGGGATAGCACTTGAATAAATTATTAAGATTACGATTATTCTTATTTAACAGATGCATTCTTTTAAATGTGTCTGAATGTGGGATAAATTCCTTTTACTGTAGGGTATACATAATGCTTGTAATGGAGCTGTTTTCACAACAAACTAGCTAAATGAGCTGTGCTATAATCTCACAATTGACATTGCCAATTCCCATCAAAAAAGAAAAGTTTGTGACTTTCAGCATTTTGTTTGCTGTGGGTTTTGACAACTGAGCCTTGTAGGCCATCAGTCAGCATGGCTAGAGTTACAGCACCGTTTCCATGTACCCACAAGTGTTAATAAGACGACAACTTCAATGTTATTGGAGCCTTCACAAGCACACTTAATTGACAATGAGGGCACGATGGAATGGTGTCTGGAATATTTTGGCTTTGAGGCAAATGGGAACGGGAAATAACAAGGCGCATGTAACCCTGTAGGCAAAATTTGCTGCCACACAATATCAACTTAAGGGGTTAACACAATTTAGTTAAACATTTGAAAGAGTAAGACGAGTCAATACAAAACAAATCAAGAGGTACCTTATTTCAAAATTTTAAATATTAAGTATAAACTATTATGTTTGAAGTAGGGATTAGACATTTCTTTTTTTCAACAGTTTAAAACGTTTCTTGTATTCTGTCAATTATTTTTATCTTGGGGCCAGTTTTATTCTATGTTTTTCATTTCGGCCAACACTATTTGGCTATATGGCTCTGTCACTGCTTCAATTTTTAAACCCACGCCACAAAGTTTGCTGCCATAGCACTTTGTTTTGTTTTATTACATATAATTTTAAAATAATATTTAATCACTTTTAATATAAAATGTAAGGTGCAGTAATTTTTCAGACCTACATTGCATAAACCATGACATTGTTCTTTAGTATTCTTACGTACTTTCAACTGTGCTTTTGAGCATGTATTTAGTATGTTGACATGCTCTTTTGAATTTGGAAGTTATAAAGGCACCGTAGTTTTATTTATACAAAAATGTAATATGTACTGTTTGCATTAATGCAAAGTCTTTAGTAGTCTGTGTTGTCTTTTGTAAACGTTTGTTCAGAAAAGTCAAATTTTTCTTTATGCTTATTTTAATAGTATAAAAAGTATATAACATCAGTTGCCCAATGAGTTAAAGAGGTGGGTTAGGATTCTTCCAGTTCAGCAAGATACAGTAAGTCTACTTGCCAATAGTGAAGTAAAGGCAGTTAGTTTGTTTGTCCTTCTCCACTTTAAGCCCATCTGGAAGTACACCAAACACAACTGTTAATGGGTTAGGAAAGATTGTGACACCAAAGCTGTCTGTATGACATTTTGGTCCAGAATGATGTTAATTTGGTGCACGCCCAAGATATGTGGCCCAATGAGGTGGGAGCTTGATTGAAAATTTTGCAGGTTGGATCTTGGCCTGGAAACATTTTAGACAGTTTTAAATAAAACAGATGTACTGGATAAGAGATTTTAAGTTGAATGATTGTATGCTTTGTGAATATGGAGCTAGAGTGAATTCTGTACATGGCTACCTTCCACTCCTTTTCTGAAACGTTGAGTAAAATATCCTTTTCCCACTGTACTGTGGTATCTTTGAAAGGAAGGGACTTTAAAATGTTTTATATATTATTGAAATGCTGTCTGAGTCATCAAGGCTGATCATTATTTCTTCTGGAATAGAAGTAGGTGGGAGGTGAAGAAAATGGGGCAGATTTTGTTTAGCAAAGGTAGTGGATGAATTTTGTTGATGGAAAGTTAATTTTGGAGTGTAATTGTTTGTAGGATGCAAAGACGTTATCTATGTTCAGATCTCTAAGTGATTTTATTCTGTATGTTTTCCAAAAATTAAAAACTACTGTATATGTTTGAGAGGGTGGAAAAAGGTGGTTATCATGCAACAGTGCTACAGAAAAAAGCTTCTGGAAATACTTCCTACATTGGTTCCATATTCTGAGTGAATAAAGCACAGTTGGTTTGTTAGTACGTATATTGACGATAACTCTTATTTACTGGGGATCAAAGCAAGGAATGTAAAGAAGTACTACATTTTATTTCTATTGCGGACCATTCCTGTGTCTGTTCATCTGTTTGTGTCAATGTCCAGCTTTTTATAGCTTGTATATTTGCTGCCCAGTAATAAAATTGCCTTCTGTCTTAGGTCTTTGTAAGGTCACTCTTTGGATGTGTGGATATTTTGAATTCCAAATACAATACAATACAAATTATTTTTGTATAGCCCAAAATCACACAAGTAGTGCTGCAATAGGCTTTAACAGGCCCTGCCTCTTGACAGCCCCTCAACCTTGACTCTCTAAGAAGACAAGAAAAAACGCCCAAAAGAACCCCTTGTAGGGACAAAATGGAAGAAACCTTGGGAAAGGCAATTCAAAAAGAGACCCCGTTCCAGGTAGGTTGGGCGTGCAATGGGTGTCAAAAAGAAGGGGGTCAATACAATATAATACACAGAACAGAACAAGTCCTCAATATGGTATAAAAATTTTACACGTACGGAGCAGAGTTTAACAGTAGATGATATGACATAATATAATTTGGATTTGTTTAGAGTCCTGGAGACCTCAGGCCTCAAGCTGCCTCCCCCATTTGGCCATTCCACAGCTGCAACATTGCTTGGCCAGCCAGTCTGATGAAAGGACCCCTCTACCACACGATTCCTGTGATCCTCCATCAGGGATGACTTTACCTTAGGCAGGCAAAGCAACTTGGCAGGTGGGCTGTGGCACCGAGTGCCACATTTGAGTATCGAGAAGAGAAACCGAATAGGTGAGGGTTAGTAACAAATTATAACTATCATTTTACTTATGTTTTAGTGCTAATGACTAACAGAAATGCAGTCTGTACAGTTAATCAGCAGCTCTAGTTAGGATATGCTAAACAGAAGTAGTGAGTCTTCAGCTGGGATTTAAAAGCTGAGACTGAAGGGGCATCTCTTGTAGTAGCAGGTAGACCATTCCATAGTTTAGGGGCCCTGGTAACTTAAAGCTCGATCTCCCATTGTTATTTTATTAATCCTTGGAATCCATAAGCAGACTGGCATCTTGAGATCTTAATATGTGCTCTGGTTTGTAAGTCATGATAAGTTCAGACAAGTAAGCTGGACCTTGGCCATTTAATGCTTTATATGTTAATAGGAGGATTTTGAAATCTGCCCTAAACTTAACCGGGAGCCAGTGTAAGGATTTAATATGTTCATACTTTCTCGTTCTTGTAATAATTATTGCATCAGAATTTTTGGATTAATTGAAGGCTGTATAAAGAACAGTTTGAACATCCAGTGAACACCGCATTGCAGTAGTCAATCCTACTAGAAATAAGTGCATGAATTAATTTCTCAGAATCCTGTTTATTTATAAAGTGCATTCATTTCCCAACATTTTTAAGATGGAAGAAACATCCTTCCATCCATCCATTATCCAACCCTCTATATCCTAACTACAGGGTCACGGGGGTCTGCTGGAGCCAATCCCAGCCAACACAGGGCGCAAGGCAGGAAACAAACCCTGGGCAGGGTGCCAGCCCACCGCAGTGGAAGAAACATGATTTGGACAACTTTGTAATATGTGATTTAAATGACATGCTAAAGTCAAAGACAACTCCTAGGTTCCGGGCTGATTCAGTAAAATTAATGGCGATTCAAACTAAGTTAAATGATAACAAAATATTGTTGTGATCAGCGTCATTCCCTCCAACAATTAACATCTTCGTTTTATCTGTGTTTAAAGACAAGTAGTTCTCATCCATCCACTCCTTTTAATTCACTAACACAACTAATTAAAGACAACATTGGAGAAACTTCATTTGATCTAAATGAAAGGTATAACTGGGTATCATCTGCATACGAATGAAAATTAACATGTTTCCTAATGATAGATCCCAGTGGAAGCATGCAAAGTGAAAACAGTAAAGGTCCCAGTACTGAACCCTGCGGGACACCATATCTCACTTCTGTGTATAATGATGGAGTACTGTCAGCACATTTCTATACATATTGGAATCGATTTGGCTCTGAGGCTAGAGATCTTCCCTGGCGATCGGAAGGTTGCCGGTTCAAATCCCGTAAATGCCAAAAGGGACTCTGCTCTGTTGGGCCCTTGAGCAAGACACTTAACCTGCAATTGCTGAGTGCTTTGAGTAGTGAGAAAAGCGCTATATAAATGCAAAGAATTAAAAGAATTATCTATACTAATAAAAGGCAAAGCCCTCACTGACTCACTCATCACTAATTCTCCAACTTCCCGTGTAGGTAGAAGGCTGAAATTTGGCAGGCTTATTCCTTACAGCTTACTTACAAAAGTTAAGCCGGTTTCATTTCGAAATTCTACACGTAACGGTCATAACAGTCAATAACGTCCGCCATGTTAAACTTTCTTATTTATGGTCCCATCTTTCACGAAATTTGGTAGGCGGCTTCCCTGCGCTAACCGAAACCGATGTACATACTTATTTCGGTGGTATGACGCCACTGTCGGCCCCATATTGAACTTTCCAACGTCACTAATTCTCCAACTTCCCATGTAGGTAGAAGGCTGACCCCATCTTCACGAAATTTGGTAGGCGGCTTCCCTGCGCTAATGGAAACCGATGTGCGTACTTATTTCGTTGGTATGACGCCACTGTCGACCGCCATATTGAACTTTCCAATGTCACTAATTCTCCAACTTCCCGTGTAGGTAGAAGGCTGAAATTTGGCAGGCTTATTTCTTACAGCTTACTTAAAAAAGTTAAGCAGGTTTCATTTCGAAATTCTACGCGTAACGGTCATAACAGTTGACAACGTCCGCCATGTTGACCTTTCTTATTTATGGCCCCATCTTCACGAAATTTGGTAGGCGGCTTCCCTGCGCTAACCGAAACCAATGTACGTACTTATTTCGGTGGTATGATGCCACTGTCGGACGCCATATTGAACTTTTCAACAGTCTTTGTTACTTATGGGCCCATCTTCAAGAAATTTGGTACACGTGTTCCCAACGCTAACTGAATCCTACTTACGTACATATATACATCCATAGCCTGCAGCTCGGTCACCGTGTGAGGCGGCGTTGGGTCCCATTCTCTACATTCCCTTCCTTGCTTCGCCACGAGATTCACGTCTCCCTACTGATAACTACAGCCTTTTCATTTAATCCACGGCTTCTCCACTGTTTTATTGTTCATTTATTACGATTATAGTTATTGTGTAGGTATTTTAGACTTACTTTACATTGCTCAGGTACCCATCTCCTTTATCATTCCAACCGTACCCCCATTACCATGTCTATCGAGGTGATCACCATCAATTAAAGAACTGTCACTTACTGAGGGGTTTCCATGCCCGGAGATGCCACCTACCTTTTCCATTCTCTTTGTTACATATTGCACGGCCATATCAGGCTCACTCTTGATATCCGGAGGAACATTGTGTCTTATGTATTGAATGACTGGGACAGGATCAGAGTGGACTGATGACGGTACAGGAGATAATTATACTACACAGGAGCACTATAAAAGTGAAATGCTTAAGCCCTTCACCTGTGGTTCTGCATGTGCGTTGATGGCTGCCGCTGAATTGTTCGGTTGTCGCTTTCAAGTGTACCGAAATGGCCAAATATTTTACACCTTTTGACAATCGCCAATGCCTCTTAAACATCTTAGATTCACAGGTGACGATTTGAGTAGTGGACACTTTGATGTTTATGAATGTTTAAACTCTCAAAAGCTGAATGTGAAGTTATCGATGAAACCGGTTGTATGCTTACAACGCTTGACAGATGCCGAATGTCACTTCAACACAAGTCCTGCAAATACTGTCGTAATTGAAACAAACCATGAAACTCAAACCGATTATGACAGCAGCAATCCAAGCTGTGAGATTTGAAACAAAATTACTTTTCACATGGCCAACTGTAAGTTGCATGCTCAAGAGTAAGCTCAGCGCACAGCTTGGTCATATTACAACCGGAGGGCCGAACTCATAATGTGGTATACAAAGAGATCCTTACCAAATAATTATTGGCATATTTTCCCTCAGTTTAAAAAGGTTTAATTTTTTTCTTAATAAAAATTTTAATGCAGTACTTCACCGCTGCGAAGCGCGGGTATTTTGCTAGTCATTAAATAAGACCTAAACCAAGGGAGCACAGTGCTTGCAAGTCCAACGTCATTTTCTAGCCTGTGCAGTAAAATAGAATGGTCAATGGTGTCATATGCTGTGCTTAAGTCTAACAACATAATTACAGTAGAGTTTCCTTCATCAGAGGATATCAGAATGTCATTTACAACCTGCGTTAGTGCTGTTTCTATACTATGACCAGTGCGGAAACCAGACTGGAATTTCTCAAATTATAATGCGTAAGGTGTGACTGAAGCTGATTGGTGACTACTTTTTCTAGTATTTTAGAGAGAAAGGGTAAATAAATGAGGTTATGGTTGAATCCATCCATCCATCCATTTTCCAACCCGCTGAATCCGAACACAGGGTTGAATCTATTTTAGAAAATGATTTGGGAATGCGTTTGGGAATGCTTTGAAATAAAAAAGAAGCCTAGGAAGGATATTCATCTTGACAGTGTTCATTCTTCCAGCTAAAGTGAGATGGAGGGTAGACCATCTAAGCAAGACTTGCTTAAGCTTTTCAATGCAGACAGCAAAATTTTGTTGATAAAGTGTTTTAAATTTACTTGTGTTGTTTACCCCTAGGTATTTTAACTATTCTGAAATGATTAAAGGGAAGGTTTCCAATCTAATATCGTGTACTAGAGAGTTCACAGTTTTATTCTACGAGTTTTGATATTGACACAGTTAGAACGCACCCATCAAACCTGCGAAAACCACAGTAGTTTCCCCAAGAACTAAGGGCCAAACTACTATTTGAGAAGTGTGAAATTTTCGTTTGGAGCTACAGTAAGCACATGATTACAGTTATTATCTCCAAAGTTGCTCTACAACATATTAGTTTAAAAAAACCAATGATTTTTTTCTGTGCCATTTACATTTTTAATTAAAATATGATATGTCATCAATTAAAAGCAAAGTTTGTTTTATTAAATGTGAAATTATGGTGGACCAAATATTACCCCAGACCCTCTATAGAGAAAGAAAACAGAAAAGCTTAGTAATGGCCAAAATCAATAGTAAAGTTAATTAGAAAGCAACACAAAAGAGTAATATGAAAGCACCTCATAAACAGTTCTGACATAAATATGGCTATATTAAAATAATTAAGCTTTATATTAACTCGGGCTTCTCTAAGTATGAACTGTCTAGCCATGTAGAATTGCAGTAGGAAATTCAGCTGGAGATGAGTGAAATAGCTTTTCAAAATCTAAAAGCATAACTAGCTATTTTTAATTTGTAATATTTATAAGTTGCTGAAAGCAGGTTTTTGAAAGAACATGTACATAATATGAGAAGGGTAAATACTTGTCATTGATGACAATTATGTTATGATGGATTTATCTAAAGAAAATGCAAGCCTTATGAGTTAGGTGTTTGCTATTTGTTATTACTATTTACAACATTATAACCCACTGAACGAATTGTTAATTAAGGATTCAGACTGCACATATTAGAAATGAAATGATAAATAAGAAGTAAACAAACTAAAAGCAATGCTCAATTGGCCAACCACACTTTTAAGCATTTGTAGTAGAGTGCTATGATTAGTAGTATCAAGGCATCACTTAAGTCTAATAGCATAATAATGTCAGCATATTCGGCATCATAAGAGATTAAAATGCCTTGTACAACATGAATCTCCTGTGCTATGAGAAAGGCAAAAGCCAAAACAAACTTTTCTCATAGTGTATTTAAGGTAAAAATCAATTGCAGTTTGCTTAAAAATTTTTACTAAGAAAAAAGTAAATTGGGAATTGCCCTGTACAGCTTAAGTATGTTTATATCTTGATCTGAATTCTTTAATAGACATCTAACAATTGCCAATTTAAAGAAATCAAAGACATTAACATTTAATAGTGATTTTAAAGTTATTAAGTACAGTATTGGTTGTGTAACTGTTGCAGTTGGCTTTTTCAACAAATTAGAAGTATGTCTGTAAGATTAGTGCATTGTAATAAGTTTTGTTTTGGAAATCAGACCTAAGATCTCAATTTCTGTCATCAGCTTATATTTCTTATGAGGGTAATTGCAAGTGATGACATGTAATACAGTGCTACTAGATTTAAAATATGACTACTCATTCTGCAATCTTAAATTAACTAGTTCGCAATTAAAAAAAAATCATAGCTACTATTATTAGTCATTTTAGATTTGTTATTTTTCAAGGTAGCTATTGTTCTGAATAAAAGGCGAGTGCTTTTAACATCCTGTTTTTATTAGGGGTCAAAACAGAAAATTATAATAACAAAGAAATTTTCTGGTAAGGAAGATAAACAAGAACCCTTCAACTACGTTATTCCAATGTAGTGAGACCAAATTTAATCTCAACAGACAGCCAAGACCCTAAGGTTTCATGATGTGGATTAAGCCTGTTCCATATAAGTGGTAATGTGAGAGCTTGGTGATGCAATTAAAAAATCAGGTAATGAGGATCTTCAATCCTGCCTGTTACTAGTTAAATATTAAATAAGAAGGAAATGTAAAAAAAAAAAAAATGGGATAAGCTGATCTGACATCAGACCAATATTTTACTAGGTGAGAAATGGGAGCATGATACTAGAGAAATTGTGGGAAATAATTTTAATAACAGCTAATGAGAGTAGAAAGACATACACAGACCTCGATATTCATATGTTTAAATATTTTGGTTAAAGGAAAAGATGAGGTCAAATAAAAGATGATCCAGTGATAGCTGGATTTTGCAGCTTTAAAGCAGAGTCATTAATGGAAAAGGTGACAAATGATGTCCAGGTCATTACAAGTTTAAATAAAACTGACTTGATCAATTTGTGAAGGTCTTAATCCATGTTACGGGTTAATAACTTTGCTACCAACAACTTAGACATTGGGGAGCATGAATGGAGTTGTGCAATAAGTTGTTCAATTGGATGTCTCTTTAAATTGTTTAAATTAAATCATGGCCAAAATAATTAATGGATTTATTATAGAGGAGAGGAAAGGTTAATAAGTTTCTAAATGGTGGATCATGGCTTATAGACTACACAGCTTTTTTATGCTCTTTTAACATAAGAGGTAATTCAAATGGCAATGCTTTCTCCCTGATAGGCTTAGGCAGTACGAAAAGATCTGTGAAAGGAGCAAGGCTAGTGGAATGAAAGTTAGTGTTTTCTGAGAATAACTCTGAATAGGAATAAAAAAAACAGCAAAAACATTTATTTATATAGCACATTTTCATACAAATAATGTAGCTCAAAGTGCTTAAGACGTGTTGATTTGGATTGGTGTATAAATGAGATGCTCTGATTTAGATTTGTGGTCATAATATAAGCAGTCTCCAAAAGGCATCTGTACCATTAAATGCAGCTTTGTGAATTTCACATTACTTTAGAATGGGCCACAGGAGTGTTGATTTAATTTTGTGAAAATTTGAGATTGTACTTTTGTGACATTTGACAGTTATCCTCGGTCTATCAGTTTTTGAATTTAAAATTGAATTCATTATTTAGAGTTGCTGATTCAGTGTGCCCATGCTTGACATATGCTCTCATTATTTTTGAAACCGCTTCCCTTTATAAACGAAATATTGTGCAGTTTTTGTGACTAATTCACCTCAAGTTTTGGGCTTTGCTTATTTTAAGTCTTTGTAACTATGTTAGTTGCCACGTTTATTTGAAAACTTACATAGCAAAGTGCTAATTGTTTGACGTGATTTATCATTGACCTACACTACTAATTGGTAATCAACCTAATATGACTCAACTTTGCAACTGCATTTGTAATGGTATTTTATTTACTTAAAAGTTAAACTCCTTTTTCATAGTTTTATTTTTTTGTACTCCTGTATATAATAAAATTGTATAAATAACTTTATTAAAATGCGCTTTCAGTGATTTTTTTTTTTTTTTTTCCGAAACTTTTTGGTAGGTTCTATGTGATACTGTATCCTGTTGTGCTTGTTCTGCATGCACAGCAAATGCTGATCAGTCAAACTTGTCAAGCTTGATTAGTGTACTCGTCCAATTTTTACAACCCATACCACTGATCACAGAGCCAGCTTAGCCAAGAACTCCTTGAACTCTTGGTTTGCCTTTGGAAACTTAGTGCCAAGCCTTTAATTCTATCTCGGCTATTGTTTTAGGGGATTCTGACTTAATGCTGTTAGTAGATTGAATTGTCCAGTCTATTGTTGTTCATTCTTGAGAAAAAGGGAAAAAATCTAAATAAATGAAATGAAAGACGTGAGGACATAGTGGTCAGGAAATGAGTCAATGCTAAAGGTACATTCAAAATAGCAGTCAGATAAAAGCCAGGTTCAAGACACAAAAGGGAGAAATGTGTCCGGAACAAAGCAAGGCAAAACCAGAAACTTACTCTAATAATATTTGATTTCGACAGCCTTTATGTTACAGTTTGATACCAATACCACATGAAGCCACTATGTGATTAGCAACAGTTGTTGTAGCTATATAATAATAGGGCAGCATACATTTAAAACCGTGCCCAAAATTGTGGTGCTGATTAAACACAATGGTGATCAGATACTGTCACACAATTTAACAAAAAATAAATAAACACAAACATCCTAAATCTTTACACTTTTGTACCCCTTTAATGAGATAAGTAGAAAAAAATTTGAGAAGAACAGGTGCTTCAGCTCATGAAGGCAAATCAGTCCTGTTCTCTTAAATTTATTTAAAATAGCATCAAGGTGAGTTTGGATTACAGTTTTCATATTTGCCTCTGCCTTTGTCCACTTCTCAATTCTCATTCTACTACAGTCATTAGTTATGTCATACATTAATGTAATGAGTTAGTTTCGTAAGTTGCCAAGCTTGCCAAAGTTATGGTGTGGCATTGTCCATGTTTTATATATACTTTTTAATAAGTCTGTTCTTTTCTACATACTTAAACCATGTTGCCCCTTTAGCTGAGGTTAATCATTTTCTCTTTTCTGCAACATTGCCTTATTCCAGAATGCCAGTTTAAAATTAATGGTGTGTTAGGCTGTACTGTGTTTTTATGCTAAAATGGAATGTGCTAGGCAGGGTTTTAGGCAGATGTTTCATATAGCATCTCCCAGTTGGATTTTTTTTTTTATTTAAATAATAATACATATCTTGTTTTAAAATAAATAACTATTGCTCTTTTACTACATGACTTATCAGTGTAGTTTATAAATTGCTATCCAGTGCAGTTCATTTTATTTTTCTTATCTGATTTTTGGTCTAGGAAGAAATATATAGTGAAAGTGGTGCAAGCAAAAAAAAAAAAAAAACCTACAGTAAGCACAGCTCTTTTGCTCTTAGTCATATTGTTTAATTGTAGTTGATGAGGAGGCCAAGAAAGAAGTTGACATATCTGTTTCCATGGCGGCAAAATATAGTAGTAGCAGATGTTATGAAAACATTCAGCTTGTTTAACTGGAAAGTCCTGGCCGTTTTTCCTGACTGTGGCACATTGCAAATACTATTTATTCACCAGTCACTGGATAAAATTATTCTTTGTCTTGTTGTTTCTTTTGACAATAATACAGTAATAAGATTATCATTTATATGCACTCACCTAAAGGATTATTAGGAACACCTGTTCAATTTCTCATTAATGCAATTATCTAATCAGCCAATCACATGGCAGTTGCTTCAATGCATTTAGGGGTGTGGTCCTGGTCAAGACAATCTCCTGAACTCCAAACTGAATGTCAGAATGGGAAAGAAAGGTGATTTAAGCAATTTTGAGCGTGGCATGGTTGTTGGTGCCAGATGGGCCGGTCTGAGTATTTCACAATCTGCTCAGTTACTGGGATTTTCACGCACAACCATTTCTAGGGTTTACAAAGAATGGTGTGAAAAGGGAAAAACATCCAGTATGCGGCAGTCCTGTGGGCGAAAATGCCTTGTTGATGCTAGAGGTCAGAGGAGAATGGGCCGACTGATTCAAGCTGATAGAAGAGCAACTTTGACTGAAATAACCACTCGTTACAACCAAGGTATGCAGCAAAGCATTTGTGAAGCCACAACACGCACAACCTTGAGGCGGATGGGCTACAACAGCAGAAGACCCCACCGGGTACCACTCATCTCAACTACAAATAGGAAAAAGAGGCTACAATTTGCACGAGCTCACCAAAATTGGACAGTTGAAGACTGGAAAAATGTCTGGTCTGATGAGTCTCGATTTCTGTTGAGGCATTCAAATGGTAGAGTCAGAATTTGGCGTAAACAGAATGAGAACATGGATCCATCATGCCTTGTTACCACTGTGCAGGCTGGTGGTGTAATGGTGTGGGGGATGTTTTCTTGGCACACTTTAGGCCCCTTAGTGCCAATTGGGCATCGTTTAAATGCCACGGGCTACCTGAGCATTGTTTCTGACCATGTCCATCCTTTCATGACCACCATGTACCCATCCTCTGATGGCTACTTCCAGCAGGATAATGCACCATGTCACAAAGCTCGAATCATTTCAAATTGGTTTCTTGAACATGACAATGAGTTCACTGTACTAAAATGGCCCCCACAGTCACCAGATCTAAGCCCAATAGAGCATCTTTGGGATGTGGTGGAACGGGAGCTTCGTGCCCTGGATGTGCATCCCACAAATCTCCATCAACTGCAAGATGCTATCCTATCAAT
>JANRMT010062791.1:105725045-105768178 GCA_026402145.1 Polypterus bichir lapradei | reverse complement strand
ACCGTAGTGTCGACGGTTCAACATTACTTGGCAACAGGGAAAGTGGGGCAAGTTGCACTGGTGCATTTGTGTCTCCCATAAAAGTAGCTTCACTTGAAATCACTTTGTGATTTTGCACGGGTAAAAACGTCTGCTGAAGTGTCAGATTCTTCTTTAACTCTTCTGCTTTCTGTATCTTGTGCATTGCATTCAGGTCTTTCAGGTTATCTTGATGTTTTGTCTCATTGTGCCGTCTTAGATTAAATTCTGTAATTACACCCACATTTGCTCCAGAAATGAGACACACGGGTTTACCGGCAATGTCAGTAAACATATACTCAGCCTCCCATCGGTTTTTAAAGGCTCTATGTTCAGAATCACCTTTTCTCTTCGGCATCGTGTGGGCTAGCTTCGCAATAACTTGCAGCATCATAAGCTAGACTTGATTAACGCGGTAAGTGTTCGGCAAGGCAGCTGAAGCACTGCATTATGGGATCTGTAGTTTTATTGTGTTACCAGCGCTTCATATCCCCGGGCCATTAATAACAATAATACAATATATAAAATGATCTCGCGGGCCGGATATAATTACACGCCGGGCCGGATGTGGCCTGCGGGCCTTGAGTTTGACACATATGGACTAAATAGAACTTGAAAAGATATATTTTTTCAAATGTGATCGCGCAATTCAGATAGAGTTGACGTGCACTACAGTACATTGAGCCCGCATGCTATTGTGGTTTTTCCTGCGTGCCTCAATAAGTCATCCTCCCCTCGCTCTTACTTTTTTACCGTTCATCTAATGAATACACTTAGTATGGCTTTACCAAAACAAAGTATCCATTATTCATAAAGCTTCAATTGGTGATCTGTCTTTCTGCGTTAACTGCATATTTTTTCATACGTCTCAAAGCAAGGGGATGCGAGGCTAAAATGTATCGGGAAGTGTGCGTACATACTTAGTGCATCCCTTCTCGGGAATCGAACCCCGGAAGCCGGCGCTAGAGGCGAAGGCTCTACTATTGCGCCACGGCGTGTGGTTTGTCTATTTGAGCGTAGCAGTGTAATTCGGTTTTTGTTCAGCACTCTTTGGAACTGTTGCTTTTTGTCTGCGCACTGCGTCAGTTCACGTGAGCCACTGAATATTGTTTTATATGTCATTCGCTCGCTTCTAATTGTTTCGCTGCCTTCTTAATTATATAATGTATGTTATGTTCAGCGGTTTTTGGAGCTCTTCCTGGTTTTCTACGTACTGCGTGATTACGTGGGAGGCGTGATGATATCACATTTGGCAGGCTCATTCCTTACAGCTTCCTTCCTTACAAAAGTTGGGCAGGTTTCATTTCGAAATTCTACGCATAATGGTCATAACTAGAAGCTATTTTTCTCCATTTACTGTAATGGAGTTGAGCTCGATTGCCGTGGGGGGGCGGAGTTTCGTGTGACATCATCACACCTCCCATGTAATCGCGTGAACTGACTGTCAACGCAGTGCGTAGAAAACCAGGAAGACCTCCAAAAAGCGCTGAAGAAAACATGCATTATATATTTGAGAAGGCAGCAAAACAATAAGAAACAAGCGAGTGACATACACTACCATATTCATAAGTGCTGCTACTTCGGAAAGAAACAAAGGTGTAAACCTAAACTTTAAATTAAGTTCATAGACAGGCTGCCGCTGGCGTTTCTCATGCCCACGGGTAATGCGGGATACAAGTTTAATGAGGACGCAGGATATAAACGAGAGTTTTGATCACTTTGTAACTAAGTTAAAATTGCAGGTGAAGGGGTGTGCTTATGCAAATTCTGAGAGACTGTGTTTGTGGGGGATTGACAGTTAAGGCGGGTGGGGGAGGCACGTCATCATCTCCCCTCCCATTTACCTCATTTCGCTCTGAGCTGAGCTCCGCGGCTAACGCCGTCTTCCAAAGCAACTTTGTCACACTGCCACCAAATATTCACAGAAAAATCCACAAGTTAATACACACGCTGTCTCTAGAATTTCTCCACACTGATTCCTCCAGGCACTACTTACAAAAGGTTACATTGACAATCGTGTTATGTTATTTTTAAAATCTTTCCTTTTCTTAGCACAAGCACAGCTGAGAAGCTTCGATGCATGTGCTCCATAACGCGTTAAAAAATAATGCATTTAATCACACTTTGCATTTCAAGCAAAGGGGAACTTTTGTCAATGCATGATTTCCTGGTACACCGATTACATTGATCAGCGCATCCCGATTCATTGCACCATAGCAACCACTAGTACAGTATACTTGTTAGGAGCCCAGAGTACGATTTGGTTTGTGGTGAGCATTCACTTTTTTTAAGTAGATTCCTGTCTGTAACTGCATAAGGCAAGATCTATTTGTGAATTGGTGGATTTGGAAGTAGTCTAGCGGTATGTCACGTTATAAACAAGCAAATACAAAACCAGATACTATTTTTTTTTTTTTCATTATTTGTGATGTATAAACTACTTTTGTGCATGCAAATTATTAATCCAGATTGAATTGGAATAAAACAAACAACAAAGGGTGAACCCCAATAATTTCTCTATTTCTCAATTTACTTTTCTACATTTCCACCATAACTTAGGAGTAGATGATACTTGAATGGTTTTATTGACCATCTCATTTTTAGTTCAGGCTTTGAAACTGCTCCTTGATATTTAAACATTGCAAAGAAAACCAGAAGGTTGTCATAATGAACAGCAGATCCCGTGTGCAGCTGATAATTAGGCTTTAGTGTGTATGACTGTATTTGGTGCTGTACACGTTGGGGGTGGTCACTAATACAGGTAACATACAATCACTTACGAACAAACTGAAATTCTATAAGAGATTATTTTATACATTGATTGAGTGATGGAGCTTTCAATTTTGTCCAAATCTCTTGGGATACCATACACGTTAAGAAGCTGAATCATAATTTCCTGGTTGAACAAATTCACCACCTTCATTTTCTTCTCCATTACTAGAGCTAGAATCTATAAAACAGTTAGTGACCATTGACGAAGGACTGTCAGTATTTTAATACAACCAATCACTTTCTTCTACAAACACTTTATGCTCTGGCAGATGGTATTTGGCTGTCCTGCTGCCCCAAATGCTGCCATGCAGCCACCATCCATCAGTACCTGCAGTTCACTGGAAATGCATAAACTCTGAGATGATGGTGTGTGTGCTACTTGCAGTACAGGGGTTAAAGAGGACTGGATCAGCCAGTCTAGTGAAAGAAGTCAGAATTGAGCTGTGTTGTAAATGTAGCCTATTTCAGCAGAATGTTTAGGCCAGCTAATAATAGGTAAATACAAAGACTTGGACTCCCCAGAACAAATAGTAAATCTTTTGAGCATGCAGCTTGATTAAAGCTGCACAAAGTATTACCATCACCCAGCTAAATACAGCACTTGCTGTCTCAGAAAGGCTAACAGGAATTTTATAGACTCCAGCCATCGTGGACTTTATCACTCCTGGCAAACAATCATTGGCACTTGCACCTGTATATTTAATTTCTATCCACAGATTGTATGGTCACTGGGCAGTCAGCCATAATAACATATTTGTAAGAAGTACTGTAATTTTGAAAACACATTGAGTTATGTACTGTACATATTGAATATATTGTATGCATACTGTGTATATCACAAGCTATTTATACCTTTTTGTATTCTGAAGAATAAATATTCTGAAGAGAAATGCAAGTAACAATTTCATTGTACTACATTATAGTACAGTATGTACTACATACACATGACAGTAAACTTGAACATGAAATTGTGCTGTTTTTGCTATATGTTGTTTTAGGAATTGTTCGTGGATGCAGTTATTAACATGTATTTAAGTTGTGAGCATTGTTTGAATGAACATTTTATTGTCAAACACAACAAAAATATGATTAAATAAAGTTTCTATTTATAGGTAGCAGCATATTTGTTAAACTTGAATAAAGAAACCCTGCAGCATATGTATATTTACTTTTTGTAGGCTATCGACTTTGCAAAACAGACCTATTGGAAAACAATTTATCATGAGGATTAAATAGCTAAATGTGTTAATGTATTATTTCATGTAGATGCTGAAATGACACCACTCATCAAATGAGATGCTTGACTTGTTTAAGGTTTTGGTAACTTGGCTTAAGTCCTCCCCTTCCCATAAGATCAACCACATTATTTATTTTTGGTTTTGTTTTATTTCTGTGTTAAATTAGCACAGTAATTTACTTTTAAGTAATAACATTACTACAGAATTCTTTAAAAAATAGTACATGTGGTATTGTTTAAAGTTTAATGGTAGTCAAAATTTATAATCAATCATCAGCAGGTATTGAAGTGAGAACAGGGAGGAGGTGGAATGCAGCTGATGCATTAAAGGTGGCAGAATCTCGGCTGAGGCAGAAGTAGCTGGTGGGAAATGTGGCCAGGAAGCTGGAAGAAAGCAAGCAGGATGGTTGGTCAGAATCATCAGGGAGCATGGACAAGGTGGGAATCAGTAGAGCAGAGAAACAACAACATCCTGCAAGCAGACTACTACTGTGCCCATTTTCTGATTCAGGTTGTGTATGAAAGCCTACCGAGTCCTGCGAAGAGCGAGTCACCATCTTGTGCTTTTTGCTCGGGAGGAGGATCTGTCAAGTGCATTCTCAGCAGCTGCTCATAAGCACTTGTGGAAGGACATTATCATTGGTGGCATGACCAAGTGCTGAGAGCAGTTGCCGAGACAGTTACTGCTGCCATAACCACCAGCAACCATCACCGACCTAAGCAGTTCATCACCTTCAGTGAGGCAGGTGAGAAGTACAGCACACAACCCAGATCTACAGTGGGCCTCCTCAACTCAGCTACTGATTGGCATATGAGGGTAGACATGTACAAGCAGCTAAGGCTTCTGGAGCACATCGCAGAAATATGTCTCTCCACAGACATGGTTATTTTCTCAAACACCACTAAACAAGTGACCATGATAGAACTCGCTGTTACCTGGGAGGAGTGCATAGACGAAGCACTGGAGAGGAAGTGTGCAAAGTTCTAGGAACTAGTAGAACAATGCAAGAGGCAGGTTTGGGAGACTAGCTGTGAGCCAATAGAGGTGGGATGTTGAGGCTTCGCAGGTTGTGTTCTCTGCCTAGTCATGGCCAAACTTGGCATGGAGTTGATGGCAAAAAGGAGATCCATCAAGGCCATTACATATGCTGCTGAGTAGACCACCAGGTGGCTCTGACTGAAGAGGTAGGCTCGGTGGTTGACAGCTGCTGAGGTGCAAGCTGTGGCTGAACATTTCTGGCTGGGTTTCCTGGGCAAGGGAGTCTGATGTTGGGAAAGACCCGAAACACTCAAAGACCCCAGGGTACATCACTGAAGAAAACATTCCTGGTGTTAACATAATTTTATTAAACTTAGCTGACCTGTTACTTTGATAAATACAGGGTGTGAGCCAAAAAGAAGTACCGCATTTCAAACTTTTATTCTACAAAAACGCCACAAGATAAATAAATTTCATTATGACACAAGAAAGGGTAGTCTCCGTGAGACTATTTGTGAACGCTTGCGTGACTCATTCAGCCATTTCATGGAGAACAGCGGAGATTTCATGGCGAATAGCGTCCTTGAGGGCTTCAAGGTTTTGAGGTCAGTGTGTATACCTTTGACTTTAGAGAGCCCCACAAAAAGAAATCGTACGGAGCGAGATCAGGCAAACGTGAAGGCCACCCAACATCGCCGTGCATGGAGATCAACTTTCCCAAAAAATCTCCCTCAAAACTTGCATGGATCCCCGTGCTGTGTGAGCTGTTGCTCCATCCTGTTGAAACCAGGCATCCACTACATCCATTTCTTCCAGTTGGGGCCGCAAAAAGTTCTCTAGCATTTCAGTGTAATGTTCTGAAGTGATGGTGACCGTTAACCCCCCCCCCCCCTCAAAAAATTAAGGGCCTACAATGCAAAATTCTGCAATACTGCACCAAACTGTTACACGCTCACTGTGCAGGGTTCTTTCTGATGAAGTTCACAAGGGTTGGTCTCAGCCCAGTATTAAAAGTTTTTCTTATTTACGCAACCATTTAAATGGATATGTGCTTCATCGCTGTTCATAATGATGGCATCTCTATGAATGGTTTGCAGAATGTTTGTGTACAACTCTCTACAGCTCTGACAATCTCTCTCAATGAGTTCCTGCACTACCATCATTTTGTATGGATGGAAATTAAGGTCCTCTTGCAAAATCCTCCTCAAAGACGTGTTGGAAATGCCTAAGGTACAAGCATGTTTGCACACTGAATGCCTAGGAGACTGCAAAATTGATGCCATTGCAGCTTGGATGTTTTCAGTCCGAGGACGTCCTGGAGATTTTCTGATCAGTGTTGTATCCGTCTGTCTAAATTTAGCCACCCACTGAAGAATTGTTTTCCGATTTGGGATGGTACCGTTAGGAGGAATGCTGAAGTGCGTTCAGACGGCACATTGCGTAGTGATGATGGATTTGTTGTTTTTGATGAATGCTTTGACAGCGAAAGCTTGGTGCGCACTGGACAAAGGCATGTTGCCGACTGAAAACTACAAGGGATCGGCTATCAAAGGACCCCCACCTCAATCCACTCCGCTGCCTCTACCTTGCGCAATGACCTTGAGAAATGTGGTACTCCATTTTGGCTCACCCTGTATTTTTAAGTTGAATTAGAATATATTGGGAAGAGAGCCTATTAAACATCATGTATGTGAAACATGTGTTCTGCGGTCTAAGACTTTGGTGATCTTTTTTTTTTTTTTTTTTGCAGTTGTCACTAAACTGTGATGTCAGTTGTTCTTAGTTTCAGACCTATTAGCAGTAAATTACTTTTTGTTCTTTTAATTTTAGTTTTGGCTATTAGAATTTTGTATGGAATATTCTCTTTCTAATATTGAAATAGTAGTTTTAGTGAATGCATTATACAAGACAAAATTAAAACACTGCTTGTTTCATCTTCTTTGAGGTGGTAGGTTGGAGCAGGGGCACAGACTTCATTCCTAGAGAAAAGATGGTCTGGGCATCAGGGTATTGTGTATGCTTGGCATCTAAAGTTGCATTGTAGGACAGGTGTGACACATAATGACAGACATGAGTATTGTCATAAATAAAAATATTTAAAAAAAATCTAATTTGGTGTACCTCTGTATAACACAGTGTAAAATTTTGTCCTCTCCAACAGCTTCATTTTGCATCTGTCTCTGTAAATTTCAAGATTTTATGCTGATTAACATGTCCTTCACAGTTACAGCAATCGACAGAGCATATTTGCTGTACTAAACTTTTGTAGTGAAGACCTTTTTTTTCTGACAGCAACACATAGACTGTTCCAGCACCTCTTGACATTATTTGGTGGTGATAGAAGGTTCTGGAAAATGTCCATTAGCTGTTAGTGCTTAATTATGATAGAGGAATGTGTGAAGTATAATTATAGTTGTCTACACTGGAGGTTGTAAAGTAAACCCTTGGCAAATACGAAAAGGTCAAGATTAATTTCGTTTGTGGATATTTAAAAAAGGAGATACATTAATTGTGTCAGATATTTGGACTTTTATTGTGGTTGGTCATTGACTTTTGTTGTTTAGTACAAAACAGGATAATGGTTCATTATTTTTACTTTGTATTTCTCTTTTTAGCCTTTTCCGCTTTGCTTCATAAATTTGAAATAAGAGCTGATATCTGAGGAGGAAAAAAAAAAAGAAATGATCTGTGCATTCTAATTTTCAATCAGCTGTAATAGTTTTGCAATAAAGTACTAGTTAAAATCCTGTAAAATGAGAACAGATAGGCAAACAGCCAATTTTTGCTTTCTGGCTGCTCGTCAATTGACATTCTGCTATTTGCTTCTGTAGCACATTTCATAGGTTAACAGCTTTAGGCAATTTCTTTGCTCTGAATGTCCATTTACTCCTCATAATCCATATATAGTCTAATAATACTCTTTGCTTCCTGAATAAAATATATACCTCTCATAAAGACAAAATGTTTTGCCAAAAACAAGCTATCCATTTCCCTATTTTATACATTTCTTAGTCGCTTAATGTCTTGAAAATAATGTAGATTTATACAGTATGTGGTATATTGGCTAGAATTGTATTTAAGCTTCTGCAGGATAGCCCAGACCCAGTGATTTGTACCAGTTTTAAGATCATTTGAAGTCAGAAACCATGTATGAATGCACTGGAGTTTGCACTTAACCTTTTAAATGACCTAATTTGTCATTTAGTTGGATGCCCAATTTCAGTATTTTTAGGATAATGAACAATGATAGGTGCCAATTACTTGTTGCTCTCTCAGAAGATAAATTTGTTATTTTTAAAATTAGTTATTTTTTCACAATCAATGTGTACATTTACTTGTGATGGGAATGTTCTGTTCTAAAGTGAACCCTTTTTTGTAAATTTTGTGAACAAAAGACCTAAACCTTACTGAATGCCTGCCATGTTTCTGAGGTATGTTTATGATGACAAAAAGATATTGTTAATGATATATTTTATTATAGATCCTTGCCACTATTTTTTTCTGAGGCAGGTATGTGATCTGTTCATGGGACTAGCAACAAATGTCATTGGTGTTGAGCAGCATGACAGTGGCAGTGTAAAACTAGAACAAAATAGCAGTGCCCACAAGAAAAATTTACAAAAAGATAGTGATGTAGTGACCTTACTGTAATAACGATATGATATGAGGGCTCCATACTCCTTTAGTAAATCTATAAAAAGTGCAAAAATAGTAACCGGGGATCTCAAAACTCAGTTTAGACCAATAAAATTCAACAGGGGTGCTTCATATTTTCTCATCTTCATAATTGTGAAGCAGGGTTACACAGCTAGGATTGTACAGTATACATATTGTATCTAAATTCTGTTTGTTGGGTGTGCTTCTTTGTTGGTATTGCATTACTGTTGCTATTCTGAGGAGACATACAAGTAAGAAACTCTTACTATGTACACATGGTAATAAATGTTAACTTGAAGGAAACTATTGCCCTAACCACTGGAAAAATTCAAAATAGAAATTTCAGCATTCTCAAGAGATACCAGAGCACCTCTTTTAAAATGGTAGAATCTCAACAAGCCTTCTTTTCTCCCCTGAAGAGCAATAAGAAACTGTTTTTAACAGCAATTATGCAATCTCGAGACGTGAATCAATACTTAAGAACATTTTTGTTTTGAAAAATGGAGGTATTGGTAAGTTGCTTTTGGTTTGTGTTTGGATTGGTGCACTTTGGGTCCCAGTTTAAACTGCAAACACAAGATCTTTATTTCTTTAATTTATAAAAAATATGACTTACTTTAGAACACAGTTTCCCATGGCAAGTTAATGTATACCATAATTTTCAGAAAAATGACTTTGACTTGAAAAATATCAGGCTTATACTGTATTTTATCCATAGTGTGTGTGTGTGTTTTTTTTAGCTTTAAAATTACTCAAAAAAGTGTTTTATAATATACAAAAATTGCAGTCCAATTTAAGATACCTATATATGTTTTAATCAATCAAGGTTCTTTATTTGTTGGGTGTATTAATAAACGTGAGCTGAAATAATTAACTGTGCTTATACAAAGTGAAGTTTGGGATTTAGTTTGGCCAGTTTGAGGTTTATTTTAAAAATGTGTTTTAAATAGATATACAAATACTGTATCTCTTAAGCAGTATTAAACTAGCTAGCATGTGGTTTTGGTGGTTTTGGAGGAAAAGCATTTTAAAAAAAAAAAAAAGTTGCTATTTAAAATAACTCCCAGAATGCTCTTCGTTGCTGTCATATCCGCTTTCAATATTCTCTCATTTTCTGTTGTGCTTTTACCTCCCTGCGTTGTAATGAACTTTACTAAATGGCTATCAAGGAAAGCATACAAAGTTTCAAACTTGGAAGTGAAAAATTGGTCTTCCTCTCACTTTCTTGGTGAGTAAATGTAAAGGGGGAAGTATTGCTATTAGGACGCTGTGAGATTCTGGTTTCGGTAACTTTCTCTGCACAACTGTCAGTTCAGTCTTCCTGTATGTGAATGTGTCACATATATGATATTTTTCTTTCTTTTCTTTTTGTTGATTTTAATGTCATGTTGAAAATAAGTTAAAAGCATTTTTATGTTTAGCTTTCCTGGTAAAAATAATATAATAACCAGAATATTCATCCTCATAGCAAAATAACAATGTTGTTGTTGTATATAAGAGAGTAATGCACAAAATGTGAATACAATTCGTGCAGAAAAAGTATATATCTTGGAAAAAAATCTTTTAGATTTAATCTAAGTAACAAATGTCTATCCCCAGCTAGTAATACTGTATTTGTCAGAGTAAAATTAGATTTAAAGATTTCTCTAAAATATTCAAATTACCTTGAACCTTCTTAGTATAGGTTTATAACCAATGATATTAAACCTGTTTTTTAATCTATTGTTGTAAGTAATGAATTTATCACAAATGAATCCTTAGATCTTCACAACATATGCCCTAGTAATGTGTGAACCCACTACTTTGAGAGTTTTTTTTTTTTTTTTTAGGACGCATGTCATTCCAGTGCATGTTGAAACTTCCCCTACAATAAGATGCATCTGGTTTTAAATTTACTGGATAGAATTCCTTTACTTGAACTTAGCCTGCTTTGGATTCCGCATATTTTAAAGGGGTTTTATTATTATTTTGTAAGCAATTTTAATTTTATTTTTTTTGTAACTTAAATCATTTTATCACATGAAATTGTCCTGATAATGTTGTCATAAGAACCAACACAATTAGATTCTTTTTATTTTTCATATTTGATTTTAAGTAATATACTTTTTTTTTTTTTTTAAGAACATCAGTACAGACTTTATTTTCACATTCTTGAGATGCTAGTTAAACAATATAGTAGTGAAAAAGCAGGTGTGAATGACAAATGTAACATCAAGCTAATAGATATGTGGCAAGATGTAATCATCTGTTGCTCCTCTTCCTTAAAGTGTCAACACAACAGATGTTGATGCTACTATTTAAACAAAAAAAAGTACAAATCAGAGTAATTTAAAATGTTTTCTTGCAAGTTTTTTTTTTTTCCTCATTTCTTTACAAAAAATTACACTATTGTGCTCTGATTTCAGTATTTGATTATCAGCTCCTCTTTTGTGTTGGCATCTCCTGAAAATTTGAGTTCCTTCCAAAATTAAAGAAGCTCATTGTTTTCCTGCAAGATGACTATAAATTGGCCTTGTATCGTTAGCTGAGTGACCTTCAGATGACTGTCCTTCAGAGTTGATATATTTACCTTAAAATTTGCCTCAAGTCATTTTTCTGCAAAAGCTGTACAAGAAAATGGTTGTATGGAAGGATGTATTAATGTGCTTGAGATTGTCTGTTATAACTGGTCGTGGACTTCTAGGAGGGATGCTGCTGACTGAAGTTTTTGTTTTCCTTTCCTCTGTTGTCAGCTGGCTGTAGGTCAATGATAACATTAATTAACATATTGTTCGGTTACATTTATATTAATCAGGCAGGAACTGTTTCCCTTCCTGTTTGTTTAAACAAATCTGTTTCTTTATGTGTGAACTTATTACACCACTGTACAAAAATGTAGTTAATTCAATTGAATTGGTAGATGGATTTTTAATGTTTTAATGCTAGAAAATGAAGCCTTTAAGGTACCATATACCAGACTTCAGTTCTAAGTGTTTTTTTTTATATTCTTTCAAAAGTTTGGATGAAAAGGATTCAGAAATTTCATTTGTGTTTTTACAGTGAGCCTGATAGTGTGACCTCAGATTCGGTCAGCCCTTCCATAAGAGGGCCTATCATTCATCCCCACAGTAGCAATCATGAAAATACAAAGGGGTGTTTTAAAAATGAAACACAAGACTACCACATATAATTAAAATTAGCTGAATTTTTTTTTTGAAGGGGATGAATGACAGACACATGCCGTATGCACCAAAATAGACCTAGTATTTGGAAGGGAAACACATCTCAGGAAAATGTATCTTAAATAATTAAAAATTTTAGGAAGATAATTCAAATCCTTAATCCATGGCCGCTTGTAGACCTAAAGAACTTCATACAGGGATGGATGATAATACTAAATATACAGTTATGAAACTAAGAGATAATGGTGGCACAATAATTAATTATAGCTAGGGACAGATCAGCTTGGGAGACAGAATTGGGAGGCAGAAATGCAAATACAAGAGATTTCGGAACTTAATTTACTTAAATTCTTCAACAAATATACAGTAAACTCAGTAATACATTTGTTATTCAATCAGAATGTGATAAGCCACTACAGAAGGGTTGTAGTGATCTGCTGGAAAAGAAAGTTATTCTTATTACCAAAAATATACAAAATCCCTATGAAATCCCACCAGGGAGTCTCATAGTCTGATTGCAACAGCAAATTTTACAGGACAGTAGAACGTATTGACCATTTCCTAAACCCTCTTTGCATGGAACACCAGCGCTACATAAAGGACACATTTGAACAAATAAGGAGCATCACATTAGACCACTCAGCAGTATTTTTCACAATAGACATTGACAGCCTGTACACTAGCACAATGCCAAAGGCAGTATAACCTGTAGTCAAAATATCCCCGAGTAAAGCCAGCAGCACATTACACGACTTCCAGTGGGAGAGCATGTCAAAAGTTAAGGATCTTGTTGCCTTGAGGACATCAGATTACACAACTGTTAGGGCTGCACAATCAATCGAACATTAGTCACGATTATGATTATGGTTGCCTTGATATATTAGTCATGAATAGTGGTCATTGCAGCATTCCATTTAGTACTCCCGTTCTGTCAGAGTTAAAGGCTGCTGTAAATGGAAAACGAGTGTTGTTACCAATACCGTAGATACATTCACTACACAACAATGCATTGGTGAATCTGAGTGACTCATCACATGGCCATATGGTTGACTGTATTGTACGTTACATTGTTAGCAATCTGATCGTTTGACAATGAAGCAATATAAACTTTTCAATACATGTTGCGGTGTCTGTGTATTATAATGTTTTCATACAGTTTGGAATAGAGTACACAGCCAGCATCAATAGATGTGTACTGTGCTCAGTAGACGGAGCCTGTTGCGTCCACAGTATGCCACCTTGTGTGTTCTCCTTTCTCCGTGTCAAACTAGTGCTAGGTCTGTGGTTCGTATACCGATAGCTTTCTTCCTATCATACAGTTGGCATGCTTCCAGATTGGCTCAGAACTTTGTATTCCAAGTTGTGTTGAAAGCATTACATGCGAGGTAGCACATTGTGAACTTTTTCTTTAAGAGATTTTTGGACTGCTTCCAGCCAGGTTTCAGTATTTAAACAGCATGTAGTATTTGGGAAATTTTTTTCCTGTTTAATTTTTTTAATTGCACTTTACATAATTGTTCAAGTATAATAAATCTTTCATCTCAAGTTAAAAAAAAGAAAAACTCATGAATTGTTTTTATGTAAATTAAGTCAGAATAATTTTTAGGTCAATACTGTGATATATACTATCTAAAATTTTATAAATAGGTTTATAATTGATATATTTTGTAAACAGATTTTCAAAAATGACCAACACTCAGGGTAAGAGCTACATTATCCCCTCCCAAAATGATCTTTTTGATGTTTTGTTGGAGAAACTGTAAACACAATTAGAATTAGCCTTGTGCAGCACACATAAAACTTTAGGAACCACAAAGGCATTCATACTTTCCTAGTGGTATACTTTATAATGCATATAACAGATTATAGCTGTGGAAAGAAGTCAAAACTGGTAGGAGGGAGAAAGATCAATTAACTAAACATAATTTTTCCTAATAGACTAAATGGGGGAAAAAATACTATGTGAACTGCAGTATGCAGGATGGCCAATGCATTCTCTCCCGATGCCCTCTGCCCATTCATTTCCAGATTAAAGGGGAGCCATGGGAGAAGGCATTTTCCCCCTCTAACAGTAATGAGAGCCTGCCTGAACATGCCCAGAATATAGGTGTTATCACAATGGTGGTTGTTGTCTGCCAGCTTGAGGGCCAGGCCATACTTTCCACAAATACAGATCCACAAATGGGTGCATGAACGGAAACAAAGGATGTGATTTAGATGCTTATGTGAGTTACTGTGCTTGTCTGTCCAGCCTGTGCACCTTAATTGTTTTGTCTGTGTGTGTTGACTGTACCTTTGTGAGCAACAGCAGAAGAGCACATGTGCAAACTGTGTGGCAGATGTTTAATTGTGAAAGGACAATCTGTCAACCCTCATTTTAGTTACAATGGGTATTGCTGTCTCTGCCAAAGACTAAGAAAGCATAATGTCATATTTTCCCTTTTTCCTGCTCAACCTTGAAGACAGGGCATATTTATTATGATGTCTGATGGTATACATAGTAAAAAGCATGCAGATGTAATGGGTAGCAGGGAAAAACAAATTCATAGAAGCCCATACACTAGTTAATATTTAGCCAAGCAAAATTGTCTGAGGAAAATATTAAAGAAAAATCTGCACGTACTGTAGTCTACAGAAATTGACCAGCAAGCTTAAAAAGGCCCTCATAAGAATAGGTCCATTTTCTATTCCAGAAGAGTTAAAATAGGATTGCCTTAAAGCTTATAAAGCATGAATAATTTGCACAACACAGCTGAAAAATACATTAGGTTTCCTCAGAAAACATACGGATAAATAGTATAATCCATAACACACTCTATTTTTGTAGATCTAAAGGTACCAAAATATAGAGTCTTTGAAAAACATCTTTTTATTAAATAGGGACTTCTTACGTATAATACTACAGTTAAATAGGTAAAACGGCATGCGATCCTAGCATCTATGTGGTAAATGTGCTGGAAAAGCATGGTACAGAAAACATAGGAAAGGTAAACTTAGAAACACAAACTCACATGGAAATCTGTCCCTAATAGTGGAACAAAATTCTATATATAGTCTGGGCAAAACCAATATAATATAATTACAATGTATTATTTTATTTTCTAAAATGCTTTTTTCCCTTTGACACTAAAGTAGCCACACTTTGGTTCTGGAAGCTTTGAACAGAGAAAAGAACATCCTTTATTCAATCCTCCAATATGAGACACTTGGATATTTGGGTGGGCACTCCCATGATTATTATAGAAACTTAATACCTAATATCACAAGGGAACTACTAAATATAAAATAACATTAATAATCTTGAGTTTTATCTTGAGCATTACAATATTGTTAATTTAAAAATAGTGCATGTTGCAGAAAAGTGCTTGTTCATGGTGTGCACAGTAGATAGAGTTAATGAATTATGACTCAGTCCCCGAAATAATTTTTAATTGTAGTTGTCTCCCCCTTATTTCACATTTCTTCTGTTGTACTATTATGTCTGATCTAGAGTTTAGAGATTCACATTAACATGCTCACTAAGTGGTGGGAAATGCAAGGAGCTTTTGTAACATCCCCAGTGTAGCTACTTTGTCAGTCCAAACAATTTTTAAGCATATTTAGTTTATTAGCCAATCATTATAGCATTCTAATGTATGAGAGGGTCATGCTTTGCTCTATAATTGTATATGGACATTCAATTTTATTTAGAGATGTGTTGTTGATGCAATGTATATAAAGTGCATCTAGATAGTATTCCCAGTGCATCACTTTTTCCACATTTTGTTATGTTACAGCCTTATTCCAAAATGGATTAAATTCATTTTTTTCCTCAGAATTCTACACACAACACCCCATAATGACAACGTGAAAAAAGTTTACTTTAGGTTTTTGCAAATTTATTAAAAATAAAAAAACTGAGAAATCACATGTACATAAATATTCACAGCCTTTGCTCAATACTTTGTCGATGCACCTTTGGCAGCAATTACAGCCTCAAGTCTTTTTGAATATGATGCCACAAGCTTGGCACACCTATCCTTGGCCAGTTTCGCCCATTCCTCTTTGCAGCACCTCTCAAGCTCCATCAAGTTGGATGGGAAGCGTCGGTGCACAGCCATTTTAAGATCTCTCCAGAGATGTTCAATCGGATTCAAGTCTGGGCTCTGGCTGGGCCACTCAGGGACATTCACAGAGTTGTCCTGAAGCCACTCCTTTGATATCTTGGCTGTGTGCTTAGGGTCGTTGTCCTGCTGAAAGATGAACCGTCGCCCCAGTCTGAGGTCAAGAGCGCTCTGGAGCAGGTTTTCATCCAGGATGTCTCTGTACATTGCTGCAGTCATCTTTCCCTTTATCCTGACTAGTCTCCCAGTTCCTGCCGCTGAAAAACATCCCCACAGAATGATGCTGCCACCTCCATGCTTCACTGTAGGGATGGTAATGGCCTGGTGATGAGCGGTGCCTGGTTTCCTCCATACGTGACTCCTGGCATTCACACCAAGAGTTTTTTTTTTTTTTTTTTTTTTTTTTTTACCTTTTTTGCATTTAGGTTTTCCAAAGTCCCTTTTTTGGGGGGGTGAGGGGTTAATTAAATGCTGTTTGATGTCCTGTTTTGGGACAGCCTTTCTCAGCCTGTATCTAAGTGTTGTATAACATAATGTACAAAGGGTTAGAGTAAAAAGCTTAATTATGTTTTATCATTCAGTAGATCTTTGTAAAACTGTGCATATTTAATAGGTGCATATCCTTTCATCAATTTTATGATCTGTTTATCCAATTCAAGTTGGCAGTTTGACAGTGCTCTTTTCATCTGCGCTTGTGTGCTTGTCCATTTGAAGGCACATGTCCCTATACTGGATCAGTTTATAGTTGATGTTTATCCTTACCTTACATGACTTTGGCTTGTTGGAAAAGCAACTTGGGTTTTCATAAGAACATGCCACGCAAACAAGGCATTTAAAATAAACAAAAAAAAAAAAACTGTAAAAACTTTATACAGACAATGCCAGAGTCAGGATTCTATGCCAGGACTGAAATCTGCATTAGAGAATTATGGGGTATTTAAGGCCAATAATGAAATTTAAACTTTAGCTAGTAATGCAATAGTTGAGCAAGACTGATAATTCTTAAAAATGTAAATAATTCAAATATCTTGAGTCAAAGACATTTATTTTTATATAATTGATAGCTTTTTTCTAATAGTTTAGAGATTTTTAAAATTCTGCTTTAAATTAATATTGTTAAGGTAATGTGCACAGCAATTAGATATTCTTATACTACCTCAAAAATAAACTAATTACTGGAAGTAGACAAATCATGTTTTTTTTTTTTGTACAATAGCAAATATTTTACTACTGTCAAAGATGTAATCTTTCTATCAAAACTCTAGTAAATGCAGACTCCTTTCAGGGATATCTGTGCACTTGAATTTTATTTTGCCCTTATAACCCTTAACCTTAACCTCTAAACACTTCAGATTGGAGTAGAATGCATGGAATGATGCACTCTTTCCGAAAAGGAGGAGTTTTGGACGTTTTTGGCATTTACCATGACTTGGAGAGATGTGTAGTGATGATAGATAATGAACTTGGATTGTCAGATACACTTCTATGAACAGTAATCATTAAGTTACCACACCATACTGTAAATATGGTGGATCAAGCTTCATGCCCAATATTATTATAAAAACATATTTGCTGAAACAATGTGAATTGTTCCTGGATTTCTTTATAGTATGTAAACTATCAATAAGAAGGCAAAAAATGATCTTGTGACGTTTTTACTGAAGGAATGGGAACTGAATGGAACATGCTAAATCTTGTACATCTGACAGTTAGGTATGTGGCCACTGATGAAGTGAAGATTAACATTTTTTTTCCCACAGTAGATATGGTGACTGGTTCTTTATTCATCCAAGGGACACCAATAGCAGGCATCCTTTCTGAACCTTTGTGAATACTCCTTGTAAAAAGATGTTGTTTTTTTAAGCTTTTAGATTACTTTTAAGAGGAAAATTAACAGATGCACTTTTGTATGTAAAATTACTAATGGGATGTGACATTTTTTTGATGTTTCCTATTTGGGCAGTTTATGAGCTGTAACTAATATTAAACTGAAAATCCCTAAAATCTCTAATCATGTACATTTAGTATGTTTTGTCTTTGCAGTCCTCTTGATTAATTCAATTTTATATGAGGCTTCAGTTATTTTAATGTTAAAGAGATTTATGAAGTATCCATAGTGCCCAAAGGAAATAGCCTTTTTTTTAATTTATAGTGCTGATGAGAAACCATACCTTCTTAAACTTGATAAGAAAACTGCATTTAGATGCCACAGATTATACAATTTTAACATTTTCCACTGTCTTTTCTGATAAGATATTAAAGTATCATTACTAACCTTGTTAGAAACATTATTGGATATACTGTACTGTTTGTCTAGGTTTCTATGGAAAAATTAAAAGACTTTTTCTAAAAGGCAGATACTGCTATCAGGCATTCTGCCCTAATTTTGTTCTCGAATAACTGAAACTTTTGTATTTGGGGAAACTTGTATATTTGCATTTTTGTGAGAAAGAAACATACCGAAAGAATAAAACCATATTCACATGCAAGTTAATTGTTTGAAAGAATATACTTTGTTAGCAATGTACATTCAAAGAACTAAGCATATTTAATAACTGGTCAGCAATTACTTTCTCATTTTTTAAATTGCATTTTTATGTTTCAACCATAAACCTTTATCTTTATGTTTTATCTGGGTATTTTAAAGTTGCTTGGAGTTTTCAATGTTGTCTTTCGGCAGCCTGGGTTGTTCTCTGGTACTCTGGTTTTTGTCCCACAACTGCAGATATGTGCAGGTTAGGTTTACTATTAATTACAAATTGGTCCTGTGGGATGTCTGATGGGCTGGTACCCTGTCCAGAGCTATTTCCAGCTAGGTGTTTTAATACAGTGATCCCTCGCTATATCGCGCTTCGACTTTCGCGGCTTCACTCCATCGCGGATTTTAAATGTAAGCATATCTAAATATATATATAACAGATTTTTCACTGGTTTGCGGATTTCTGTGGACAATGGGTCTTTTAATTTATGGTACCTGCTTCCTCAGTTTGTTTGCCCAGTTGATTTCATACAAGGGACGCTATTGGTATGTGGCTGAGAAGCTACCCAATCAGAGCACTAATTACATATTAAATAAAACTCCTCAATGATATATGATATGCTTCCTGTACGGTGCTTCGCAAACTTAAAAGCTCTAGCAGCACGTATTGATTTTTGATTGTTTACTTTCTCTGTCTCTCTAACTCTCTGACATTCTCGGCTCCTGACGAGGGGGTGTGAGCAGAGGAGCTGTTTGCACAGAGGCTGTTTGCTTAGAAGATACGGACGCTCCTGTAAAAAATGCTGAAAGACTGCCTTCACATTGATCCCTTCATTGTGGCTGCTTTATCGCGGATCTTCACATACATAAAAGCCCAACAGCCCTATTGATTTTTGATTGTTTACTTTACTCTGTCTCTCTGACATTCTCCGCTCCTGACAGCACTCCTTTGAAGAGGAAGATATGTTTGCATTTTTTTAAGACGGAACTGCCATCTGTCTTGTCATGGAGCACAGTTTAAACTTTTGACTAAAGGGTGTTATTTCATGTCTAGAAGGCTCTAATAATGTTAAAAAATGCATTTAGAAGGTCATAAACAGGTTTTCAATGCTCTAACTGCAAACATATTAGATTTATAAATAAAGAATCCTACTTCGTGGAAATTCATTTATCTGTCTGGAGCGGATTAACCGTGATAAACAAGGGTTTACTGTATAACTGTGCAGAGAATATTTATAAACAGTGTGAGAGAGTTTATAAGGGCTTAAAATACATAAAAATAACCATACAAACATATGGTTTCTACTTCGCGGATTTTCACCTATCGTGGGGGGTTCTGGAACGCAACCCCCGTGATCGAGGAGGGATTACTGTATATGACTTCTTTAATATTAGATATATTTTAACAGGGTAAATGATTGATTATCATATAATCTTTTTATTTCTTCTAATTTCAGTAGTTGAGGGAGTCGTTTTAGTATTTTGGAGAATTTAAAAATGAACTTTTAGTAGAACATCATTTTCATTAAAAAAAAAAGTCTAGACTTTTAAGATAACAGTTCTACATACTATCCTGCCAGTGACCTATAAGATATTACTTAAGAGTGTTTATCTGGCTTCTGCTTTTATGAAGAACATCACATTTAAACAGCCCCATTGCCAAATAAATATATGCTTTGTTTAATCTGGATTGGTTGTATGATAAATTTGTGTTTGCTTGCTACAGTTAACATTTCATTACTGTGCCCCAATACAGTTGTCATTGTGCAAGCAGTATACAGTAAACCCTCGTTTATCGCGGTTAATCCGTTCCAGACTCTACTGCGATAAATGAATTTCCACAAAGTAGGATTCTTTATTTATAAATCGAATATTTTCACAGTTAGAGCATAGAAAACCTGTTTACGACCTTCTAAATATGTTTTTTTTAACATTATTAGAGCCCTCTAGACATGAAATAACACCCTTTAGTCAAAAGTTTAAACTGTGCTCCATGACAAGACAGAGATGACAGTTCCGTCCCACAATTAAAAGAATGCAAAAATATCTTCCACTTCAAAGGAGTGCGCGTCAGGAGCAGAGAATGTCAGAGAGAGAGACAGAGAGAGAGAGAAAAGCAAACAATCAAAAATCAATAGGGCTGTTCAGGCTTTTAAGTATGCGAAGCACCGCTGGAGAAAGCAGCTGCAAGGAAGGGAGAAATGTGAAGGTAGTCTTTCAGCATTTTTTAGAGGAGCGTCCGTATCCTCTAGGCCAGTGTCCGAACAGCCCCTCTGCTCACACCCCCTCCGTCAGGAGCAGAGATTGTCAGAGAGGGTGAGAGAGAGAGAAAAAGCAAACAATCAAAAATCAATATGTGCTGTTCGGGCTTTCAAGTATGTGAAGCATATCGTATATTATTGAGGAGTTTTATTTAATATGTAATACGTGCTCTGATTGGGTAGCTTCTTAGCCATCTGCCAATAGCGTGTAAACAAAAGGTGTAAACAATAAACAGACTTTGTAGCAGTTTCACCATTAATGTCAAGAAGAAAAAATGTATCAAAGCAGTTTAAAAGCAAGTAGTATGGCACAGCCTGTGCACACAGACAGGATGTTATTGCCGGATATGTTCCCTGTTATTAATGGTGAGTCTAACAAATCAGTATTTGGAAAGGAAATTTACTCTTCCTAATAAAAAGTTACACTCCAAAGAAATTTACCTGCTTGCATACTTTCCATTATTATCAGAATCTAAACAAAACTGAAAAAATGAGAAACTTCAGGAGTCATATATCCATGTCCTCCTTAGAAATATAGTAACAGCATTAAAACATCTACTGGACATAATTTTTTTCCCTTTTAAATGGACTTGATATCTTTTGGGTCTGTTTTTACTTAGATTAATTGACTTGTCAACACAACTAATAAAACATTACCTTTGCATTTATACGTCTAACAATTCAGAAAAAAATACGGTAATATCTTTTAATGTGCCTGAGTTACTGTATGTATATGTCATACTGTATCCTATAAAACTGGGATATTTACAAGCAGGTAGTGGAATGCTACAGATCTCAAATGGATTGTAGTACTACCTTTTATTAGTTTTGTTTGTACTATTGGCAACTACTATTGATGCTTTACAGTTTCAAGTTGGCATGTATTATTACCCTGCATTAATTTCAGATTCTGTTGTTTTATAATTATCTTGTGTTTACTTAATATAAAACAAAAGGCAAACGACCTGGTACATACGTAGCCACCCAATAAATAGGTGCAGAAGATGCCACAGAGGAGGCTAGTGCTGGCACTGAAAACCATGCAAGTGTGAGTCAACAGGATGTGCAGTTTTTTTTTTTTTTTTTTTAAACACCTCAGGTTGTCAAACAGTGGAAAAAAATGCTAACTGGTTTTATAATAGAATATTATTTCTTTACACATACAGCTTTGTCAAAGCAATACATTAACTTGTTTTTTGTTTCATGTTAAAAAAATCACCAACTTTAAATACCTGAGAAATTATATGTTAAGATTTTGTTAAATAAAAAGTTATTTGTTAAGAAGATGTAGACTCAATATTATATGCAGTGCAGTGACAAATCATTTGCTACTTTCTGATTTCCTCTAATATTGTATTTGTCATTAATTACTCTTTTTTTTCTTTTGTCATGTATTAAATGAAGAACACTGCATTAACTTTGACTAGGCCATTCAAAAACTTTAATCCACCATGTCATTCTGATGTGGGAATGTTTTTGTGTTTTACTGCATGATCCAGCTATGCTACCAGATATTCTTCTTGACAGTTTTCTTATAGAGAGTAGAATTCTTGGTTTCTTCAATTATGGCAAGACGTTTAGGTCCAGAAGAGGAAAAACAGTCCCACAGCATCACACTACCACCTTCTTATTTAATAGCTGATATAACATTCTAGAATGATGTGCTTGGTTTAACACTGGGCATAATGGAAGCTACAGTTTTGTCTTATCTGTATAATGATCCTTTTAATAAATGGCGATCCGTCAGCTTCCTGGCAAACGAGATACGAACATTCATTTTATTTTTGGTTGGGAGTTGTTTCCACCTTTCTACTTTCTTGCTACTCTCTCTGTTACAGATTGTGTAGTAATGAATACTGACCTTTATGGTGGCAAGATAAGCTTTAGATTTTTTTTTTTTCCCTCATAGGATACTTTGTTACTTTTTGGATACCCACTGTGTCCTGGGATTCATTTTAACAGGCCAGTCATATCTATTCAGTGTTTTTTATTTGGGAAATGTGGTTCTCACTGAGGTTTGTTGGAGTCCTGGAGCCTTGTGCACCATTCAGACTGACAGAAATCATCACGCTTTTTTTCTCCTGATCTGATCTGAAATTTTCTTTTATTGTGGGATTATGTACTTGTTGAATCCTTGTTCTTACCACTTGAGTCTGATTGTATGGGTCAAAATAAGTTAGGGTGTGTATTGAGCAGGGCTGCTTGTAATCAATCCTGGCTGTGTTCAATCAGCTTACTGCAGTTATCCCTTTAATTGTATTGATTTAACTAAAAGACAATTACTTTTTTTACACCACTCCAGTTGATGTTGGATAACTTTATAACTATATAGAGATAATACTTTATGCATTCTTTTAAGGCCCAAGGAACAGCAGATGTTGTTGTGCGCATAGAAGATGCACACCCTTGTCTGTTTGTAATTCAAGTGTTCGGATGGTGGCACTGCGCGACACAGCATGGTTGCAGAATCCCCTGACTTTTCCCGCAAAGTTTTTTCTTTCCCTTTGCGTATTGATCTTGCAGGTACTTCCATCTCTGTCTGCACAAACTTTCTTCTTTGAACCAGATCAGAAGAATTTCTGCGAACATTTGGCTATTATTGTGTGCCTTTGATGTGAGATTGTGTAGTGACAGTTCATACAATTGTTCCTCCAATGAGCATATACTGTAGGTCCTTCTCTAGTGCTTGTGCAGGCAAGGTACACAGGGCCACACTCTTACCATATTCATGAGACACTTTGTCACCAACAATAGGGCCTGCGCACTGCGACTATTAATGAAATTTATGTCACGTGCAGTCTAGAGGCATGGACATGTGAAGTGTAAACTGGTTTTTAGCCTTTGAACTCAAACTAATTAAGTACCTGCACTTTGTATACACAGCCCGTTGCTACTAACAATTAGATGGTTTGGTAAGGTCCTCGCACTTACTCTCCACCAGAGGCCACGAGTGATTGCGGTAGAGTCAAGAATTTGATAAAACTTGACTACAGAAAGAGTCAAAATCCTAACAAGGTTTATGTATGTGAAACAGTTGAAGAATAATTACTGAGCCCCTCTGGGCAATAGAAGAGGGCTGGTGCATCCACCCAACCCCGTCTGCCGTCGCACCGGAGTCTCACAGGGTAAGCCTACAGATCTCTTTGTGTGTGGATTCCGTGTAGTTTTAGGCATGTAGCAAATTCAAGATTTGGTTTTAAGAACTTAATGGATTTTAAAAAATTTTTTTTAATATTTTTGATCCATGGTGGGTTGAATCCGAGGATGCAGAGGTCCAATTGTAGTTCGTTGGACTAAGCGGCAAGTGAGAGACACAAAGTAGGCCTTTTTGTAAAACGTTTATTGTGCATAAATGGAAAGCCAATAAATTAAATAACGAAAAATCAAATTAAAGAGTAAAACCACAAATTTAGAATGAAGAAAACAAACCCTTGCATCCACCACCATACTGCCGTTAAGCACCTTAAGAGGCATCTCTAGGACCCAGTGCATCTGGCGTTTTTAAAGGTGTGCTCCCTTCACTACTCTAGTTGGTTCTGCATCTGCTCTAACACCAGCATATTGTAGTTTTAAGGCATTTCCAATTGCCTCTTCACCTCTACTCTGTGGCTGCACAGTTCATCGTCTCCTCACCATATCATACTGCCAGCAGCCATCTGCCACCGATTACTGGCTTTTGATGGTCAAATCCACTCAGTTAATATCCCACCTCACATCTTCATCAACATATTCTCAGTGGGTTTGTGCTGCCTCACTTCCACTCAGTCACATTATCTTAGCAATTTCAAGTTTGTTAAAAAAAAAAAAAAACTCCCTCTTTCCTTCTCTTCTGATCATGGTACTTCATCACCATGATCACACTTGACTCTGTTAGTTTCCATAGTTCTCATAAAAACTCACCTTGTTATGGTATGCTTCCTCACAACTCTTTCTTTTATCAACAATTGACCTCCCACTGCACTGCCACAGTGCTTAAGAGTTTTCCCCCTCTTTACCCTTTGTGGTCCCACCTTCAGGCTGTTAAACAATTGCCTGCATCCTGTTGTACAATGATTATTCAATTAAAATGGGACTGGTAGAGGCATCATATCCCCAGCACAATGCACGCCTCTTTTAAACAACTAAAAGCAAACTAAAAAAAAATTCATGTCACTGATCCTGTAGTGTGCCTCGCCACACTATATACCCATAAACCATTGATTCTTCTATGTTAAAGAAAAGCTTATTCTTTAATTAAAGCTTATTCATTAATGGGATTTTTTTGCACATTATCCTATGCTTGAGATACGAGAGAGACACCAGGGGCCTCATGCATAATGACATGCTTAGAATTCACACTAAAACATGGTGTATGGACAAAAGTGGAAATATGCATACGCACAGAATTACACCTTTTTGAGTATGCAAATCAATATAAATAGCCTCTTATAGTTTGCGTTCTGTGAAAAGACAATGGCAAAAGCACGGGGGATAAAGAATTTCAGCGAATACCAAGTAGACGCAAGGAAAAGTACTATTTGTTAGTTTAAGCAGCTGTAGTAACAACAAATGGAAGTTGATCGAAAGTTCAGAAAGTTGCACAGTGCCCAAAATTTAAAAAGAATTGGTCAGATATCTAAGTCGCTGTGAAAAGACGAGTCGTAGCCCACCATTTCAGTATCATATGGAAGCATATCAGAGCATCTTAAAATCATTTAATTTACTAGTTTCTCAGATCCCATAGTAACTAAAATAGCACGGTAAATTCTTCTTATTGTATGTGTTCGAATCACTACGTGCTTCTTAAATGGGCTTTCTCTTCCACTGATGGGACACAGAATACATTACATTCATGATATTACAGATCTCTGAACAATTTAAATATTAAGATGCATACTTGATATCATTTTCATAATGATAGGAATTAAAGCATGTATTAAACATGAGGACATGGTGGCGCAGTATTAGCGATGAGCTGGTTCCCTGACTAGAGATTGTTCCTGCCTCCTGCAAGATGCTTGCACACTGTACATGACCCTTGATGAAATAATTTTATTATAGCAGTACTCTCTCTCTCAAATGTATGAACCTCCTTTTCCTGTCCTTCCATTTTGCCACATCGCCACATGATCAACTCTGTAATAGGTGTCAAGCCATCTGTAAGCATTTTAAAAATGATATCAAGAGCTCCAAGAAGATAGCGCTTGGAAATCTAAATCGACTTAGAAGCCAGTTGTCATCATATGCGCATTTTAAAGTGGGTCAGGTTGTGCAATATTATAACTGTAGTGCAAGTTTACAGTGAGGTGATTGTACTTATAAGTACACTTGATGGACTGATTGAGTGCATATAGATCTCTTGTGATGAAACTGTTTCTGAAAAGCGAGTTCCCCGCAGGAACGGCTCTGAAGTGTTTCGTGCAATGTATGGGAGAACTTTAAATAGACTGTGCATATAGGTGAGGCAGCGTGTGCTAGATGCTAAATCCCGATAATCCTCTTTCCGATCAGCTGCTGTAGAGCTGTGATTCCACACTCCAATACAGTGGGTTAAATACCCAGTGGTAAAGCAGCTGTAGTATTTGGAATAGTTTGGCCATTCTGTGCACCATTATATGGTTACATGTTGTTTAAAATCAGATGCCTTAAACTAATAAACGATATGTGGCTGATTTCAGCATATTTGATAAAGTCGTGTCAGGTATGTGAATCTAAACAATAAAGGGAAACCACACAGGAACAGTAGCACTGCTTTGATGCTGGGTGCCGCCAGTTTGCAAAACCGAACAGAGAACGTGCGTACGTAAGGGATTGAAGTGGCATGAAAATGTGCGTGGCTTTACTTCAAGTTTAGTTTTTATATATTGTGATTTGAGTGTGGAAATGGTCATACGCAACATTTTTGTGCATACACACCGTTTATACATGAGGCCCCAGGTCTTCAGTGCTCTTTTATAGAGAGAAGGCTCTCCTAGGCCAACCAGCATAGTGGATTTGTCTCAAAGTAAAATGCACTAATGAAAGTTTTCAGAAAACAAGCAAGAAAAGAAATCATACTACCTTTTCAGTTGCTTTAACCGTTTTCCATTTTGGAGCTATTTTTATGATTACTCTGCAATTTAGTGATAAATGCATACATTAAACAAGCATGTCATAGAAAAGTTAATTATGACACAAGACTAGCAGGAGTTGCAGTTTATTTAAGTCAATGTTTAATGGTAAACCTGAAAAATCTATTATTATCACTGGTTAATCTGTACCATCTCTTACTTTTTACGTTTGTGTGAATTTGACTGGGAAAGGTTATAGGAAATATTGCCACATCCTAGCAGAAGTAATTGTACTTTTCATTTAAAGAAAATACCGCACATTCTTATAAGTATAATAAAATTTTCCGCTGATACAGACTAATGTAACACACCAAAGATCAGTTGAACAGACTCTGGATACGGGAAAAGCATATTGTTAAGTAAGGCTGGAAACATTTGTTATGTGGCTGAACTTTTGAATTTCCTTTCCTGATGTGACCTTATCATCCTGTTAACTTTCAAGTTGGGTTTTCCTTTGTTGTCAAGGATAATTTCCTTAACAAAGTGCGATGCATTTCCACTGATTTACATTTAAGTGATGCCCTTTGTAGCTTAGCATGATTCATTTAGGAGACTGGTTGCCACTTAGTTGCTGAGAGGTCATGACTGCCTGTGTTTTTTGTTATCATACTTTTATTAAACAAACATAAGAAATAAAACCTGTAATATAGATTTTAATAAAAAAGTAAAAACACTTATACTAATGCATAACATTTTCAAAACCTCTTTATCTGATTCAGGACGCAGATGGTGAAAGCCAATTTTGACAGTATTGGATATAAAGAAGAAAGCATCCCTCCCTGGACAGGGTGCCATTTGCGCCATATCCTCATATGTTTCGACCAGAGCCTATGTAGGGTTACCAGATAACTGAATTAGTTAACCAAATTAGCACACCTTGTAAGGAAAATCATAGTACATCCAGGAAAACGCATACAAAGAAGAGTAGAATATTTAGACTCCACACCTGGTACACAGGTACTTTTTCACCTTAAGTCAGGTTTTTGAGAATAAATTTTGTTATTGTAGCCTTTATGTCTGTATCTTCATCATGGCAACAAGCTGAAGCTGAAGCTGATGGGGCCAGACACATTTGTTGCAATATGGGTTCTCAAGAGTAATCTCTTCCATTTACACTGTCATTGCAAACTGCCTGCCACCGTTTATCTGCCTCTGTCTTATCTGCTGTACTCTGCTATCCAGTGGCAGTAAACCCATAGCTGAGTCACATTTCATAATAAATTGGGATAATCAATTGTATTTAGTTGAAACAGAAATAAAACCAAAACACACACAAGATATATTTTCTGCATCCTTTCTTATTGGACAGACTTTGTCATTAGCAGAATTCAAAACACAGTTGGAATAACTACAAAAGATAAAATATATAAATGGGTACACATGCTGATCTTTAAGGAAGCAAACCTTAAAGAAAATAATATTGAATCGTGGAGGAATAATATTTGTTGGACGTGACCAAGAGGGCTGAAGTGGAACATGAGTAGGAGAAAACAACATCTAACATTAAAGAGGAAAAGTGTCTGTAGCCAGGAAATTATCGGTTGTTTTAAGATTTAGTTTGGGGTCTTTGCGTGAATCTGTTTGTTCTTAGATTCCACTTACAATTGGCATACTGAGCTCTCCCTGTGTAATTTTTTAAAAAATTTTCTTTTACTTCTGTTTGATCTCATTTAATTCTCAGTGAAGGACTTTTTTTTTTTTTTTTTTTTGCAAGCTCAGCTGCATTTAGACCTTTTTTATGAACAGGTAGTCTACAAAAAATCAACTTATAGCAGAAGGAAGTCAAGTATAATTGTTAGTCTTTAGCAGAGTCTGTGGTAAACTTGAAAAATTAATATTAGAAGGGTGACTAGTACTAGTACAAAAATAATAAGCACACTATAAACTTGACAAGCGCTGTTTAGATTGGACACATTGTGAAATCTACAGTGACCTTTTCATATGCTTCACAATGTGATGGAATAAGGGCCTGGAGTGCTGGCACAACAAAAGTGTTTAGGGCTAAAGGGTGTTGACAGAAGAGCATTTTTCCTGAGCACAGTAACTAATGAGCTAGTAATCCCCATACCATTAGTCTTATTTTTTGGAATTTTTTTTATTTATTAACATACATGGAATGCATAAGTAACATAAAACATGGCACAAAAGAAAACTGTATACGCACAAAATACAAATGAAGAGGAACCACAAACTTATGTGAATTAATGGATACATGCACTGTGTAATCTTTTCCAACAAGCTTGAAAATTGTGTCTGTCCTATGTTGGTATTAACTATTGCACATGGCAGATAATCTAGATATCCTGATTTAGTTGTAGTAGTATGGGTATGGCCAAAAATCCATGTCTGGTTAAATAAAAAAAAATCAGATGGTTTCCTGTAGATACTGGCATAATGTATTTGTATATACTTGATTGAAATATGTTTTACAAATAATATGATTCACGTACAAGTTCATCCACAAAGACATTACCTTTAGGATATTAATACAGTGACTTAAAATAAATGTCCCCATTTCTTTTGCACTATTCTTAACAGAGTAGGCTTATTTATTACACACAGATCACAAACAAGGAAATATGGAAAGACCCATGTAAATTAGCCTTTAAATTTAAATAGCATTGGCAAAACTTTTCACAGCAATTCAGTCTGAAATTCAGCTGCACATAGAACCGTGCTTGTGTGATATCCACCAGGCAGTTTGTCTTCTGAAAGGTACGCACTATGCACTTTTTTTCCACATCATTCCATTGATGTGAGATTGCATCAGTCCACAACTCCCATCACCAACCTGATGTTGATTCATCATATCAGGTGCTACCTGAATCTTGTACTGTCATTAACATGCAGACTTTTCACTCTAACTGTGCACCATATTGGTTTGACAAAATTAATATTTGAACTAACAGTCACAAGCAATTCTTGTAAAACTATGCTGAGGAGAAACAAGTTTTAGGCATTGATGTAAATGTTAAGACAGATGAGCAGTGGTGACATGCTCTGTTTTGCATGTCATTTTATTTTTATTTTCATTGTTTGTATGGTGTTACAAACACTGTTAAAGGGAATTAGGAGATGGGGTGAAGAGGAGGTGTCTAGATGATCGCAAAACACTGTGGCAGCTGTGTTATAAGCATTTTTCTGGTGAACATGCACTTGCTGTATAATAAACTACATAACATTCAGGTAAGACTTGCTTCACAAAGAGATATCAGAAACTGCTGTGTTTGTTTCTCAGAAAAATGGCTAACCACTGAGACCCTAGGCAGTGTAATGCAGCCAGTTGTTTTTTCTGCCTTTTGTATGGATTCAACTAAAAGGAAGAGGAAATAGTGTGTGGTGCACAAATATCAAAACTATCTATATAAACGGTTCACCTGAGCTAGAGCATGAAATGATCAAATGTCTACTTTATCTTACACAGTAGTTTTCTAATGTTTTTCTTGTTGTTGTTTACATTCTGATTGTTCCTGCTGAGTTCATGATCATAAAGCCCTGCAGAGCATGGTGAAGGTGGTACATAATGTTACAGGCACCTAGTCGCCTTCTGTTCAAGGCATATATAACACATGCTGCTTTACAGTCATTTCTGTCAATCCTCATGTCTGGCAAACATCAGAAGACCATTCACACCTACAACATGGGAGGTTCAGAGACAGATTGTTTTCACCAATCATACGTTTACTGAACTGCCACACATATGATCAAATACTGTACTATGTTCTTGTGGGCAGTATAAGAGAGGAGCCAATCATAATAACTAATAATAGTATACATATGTTCTTATACTTTAAATTATGTTGTGTGTGTATATATTATGTAAATTTATATACTGTATATATGTTGCATCGCTGCCACAATTCAGAGGATTCGGTGGTTTCGTTGTACTATATACACATGTCAATAAAATTGAACTTAACTAATATTAGCTGGTAATTCATTTCTAAGTCCAGAGGATGACCCTATGGCAAAAGAGGCCTTCCTCCTGTACTATTTTTAATTAAGCTTGGGATTTTAAACAGACGGGGGCGGCTTTAAAATTTGCTGTAAACTTAACTGAAAGCCAGTGTTGTGATTTAAGAGGATCTATTTTGTGGTCCTTATTTAACAGTTATGCTTAGTGTTGCTATGTTTTGAATTAATAGCATTATTTATAATAATTTAGGACATAATTTGAAATTGCTTCAAAAATTTATTGAACTAACTAATGCATGTTGAAGTTGTGAGTCTGTACTGTAGGTTCATCTGGAGTTAGATAGAGGGTGAAGACCCTGAAAATACAGAAGAACTTCACTTACTGTACATAATCTGTTCATCTGTTAATCTTTACTGTACATAGTACTTTTAATAGCCCATGCCTTTTTGTTCATAATGCTAATTTATTTAAGCAAATGTTTTCATTTTACTGGACCAGTTCTTAGAATTCTTGTTAAACCCTTTTGGAAAGGTTTTGTCAGTATTTGGGGGGAAAAAATGTTTTACATAGTAATATTCTGAATTTATTCTATAAATAAGTAGTTTGTCCAACCATTTATTTTCTTAACCAGCTCAGGATTACAAGGACCCAAAGCTTATGCTAGGAGCATTGAGCGCATGGCAGTAATCAGCACTGGATGGAGCATCAGTCTACTACAGGGCATGGTTGTGAGCACACTCACACTTGCTCATATAGGGCACCATACAGATGTCAGTAGTTAGGTTAACATGCAATTGGGGATGTGGGAGGAAAATCCACACAGACGGTTATGGTTATGCAATTCAAAACCTGATTTCTGAAAGCTTGAAACAGCAGCATAAACTGTTGTGTCATATTGCCGCACACCCATATACAACTTGTCAGTTTAAAATTGAAAACACATTGAATAAAACTGCATCAAAATTGAAAGTTTCTTTTTAACAGATTTTAAGATTGAAATAAAAATTATACACATAGCATTTTGAAGCTTAAAAATGTAATATATAATTTTTTGTTTTACAACAAAGTGTACTTTAGTTTATTTCAGTGTTAAGTTTGTTGTCAATTTCCTTAGTATAAAGGTGGTTTAAGAGTATGCAACCAGATCAACAGCTCAGATCACTGTCATTGGTTTATACAGTGTACGTATCAAATTATATTTGCTTCAGCACTGGTGACATGACAAATATACTGGTTTTCTCTGTAGTTTTCAAAGGTCTTTCTTAGACATTTTTTTTTGTTTTAATTTTTGCACTGCTTTGGTAGCATTAATGTATGTGGAGATAAATCCATCTCTTGAGTGGGTTCATCTTCTTTAGGCTTCAGCTTCTCAGTATACTAAAGATCACCTCTTCACAAGGTGTAAGGCACAAGTCGGACCCTGCAGTCACATACATTTTAATATATGCTGCAGGGAAAATCACTGTATGATAATTTATGCATGAATTTAAAAATCTAAATAATTAAACTTTGAAAAAGTAGGATGAATAAGAACTGGCATAATATGTTCTTGGCAAAATATACAATAAATATTTAATAGATGATCTCTTGATAACCTAAATTTTATGGCAGTTTGCATCTTAGCCCTTAAGACTTGCAAGTAATGCACAATTTCTCATTTTCTAATTGATTAATATTTTTATTTAGACCAAACACAGTGTGTTAGAATATTAGATTACAGTCATAGAAATTATAATTCTTGTAACCTTTTCTCTTGATCATTGGTGGATTTAAGTGTATAAATTATATCTTGCATGCTTTCTGTACCTAATTTTTTAAATTGTCTACCTGTTGAGTATTTTGAGCTGTTTAATAAAATATTGTTTATGCTAAACATCTGAAGAATCTTGCTAAAAGTATTCATTATCCACAGGTGCATCTGTCAGTAAACAAAGAGAAAATCCTGAACAGAATTGCATTTGGGCATGTTCGACATGTTAAGTAAATATAAAAGGATTAACTGTAAAAATTTTGTTCCAAATAAGTGCACTTAAAAATTCTCTGTATAAGGAATCATCTAATAATGCATTTGTGGAAGGAACAGGAGACTTGGAATAAATTCTGTATGTAAAATGTCTTAAACCCAAGTATTGAATAATTTGTGTTACAATTATTAGAAAATAATTACCTATTTGTGACTTTAAAAGCAGTGTTAATAAATGAAGTCATATAACTTGTAATCTTGAGTGAATTACAGTCTGGTGTATAGGGTCAGTGGCATTCAGATTATACACTTCTACATTTGTTCCATAGAAGGATCCAGCTGTCAAGAAGTTTCATTGCTGCTGAGTGTGGGAAAGCCTTTAGTCTGTTTATGGTGGGTCTTTGTGAGTGTGTGACCTTCGTTGGATTGTTCATACATTCATGGTATGGCCACTGCCTGGAACTCCATGCTGCAAGAATAAAACTCCATGACTGGGCAATCTCGACTTCATACGCCCTTCCCCCAAATATGTCAAATTTAAATATATAAAGTGACAGCAAGTGGCAATTTAGATTGTCCAACACACAACCACACTTAGAGATGGGGTGTGTGTCTTTGTGTGTGCACTTTAAGCTACATTATTTGTATGAAAATGTGCTATATAAATCAATGCTGTTGTTGTTTCAGTAACAAAGTCAAAGCAGTTTTTACTAGAAAGCTCCATATGAAAGCTGAAAGCTGTTTACCAATTAAAAGGCGCAATTTCATCTGAAGCTGTATTAATTTTGCTGTTGTCAAAATAGTTCTTCTGCACGTCAGCACTAGGATTATGAAGTTGGATTTACTTTAGATAGAGAAAAATGTTTTGATGTTGTTTGACATTTTGAAATTGACCAATTGTTAAATAAAGTCTCCCATCAATTTAAACTATACATGGAGGACCTTTTGTTCTTAGCCTACATACATACAGTATATATTTATGTCTTCATACTTAATATATAAGCATACAGCAACTCCTGTAAGAGAAGCTGCATTTTTTTCATATGTTACTTGCATTAAAGCCTAATTGACACATTTTATATCCTTCCTTTTATTCAATGTTTCTGTGTTATCTAAGCTAATTTACTTGAATTGTTTCAAATAAATCACGTTTTCAGGGCACCCAGCACTGGGTTATATTGTTTTTTTCTGCCGCTGAAATATGTTTGAGGCATTTTTGTCCATTGCTTCTGATTTTCTTCTTCAGATTATTGTGTTTAGGGAAGCTTCTTTCTTTAGCACTGTATGAGTCCAAAGAACTGCTTACTTTTTTCTACTTTTGGAGCACAAGCAGGTTAGGTGACAGATAGCAAGTCACTGGTGGATATTAAACAAGTAACCTTATGTCTTTACTTAGAGCCTATTTACAGTACCTCTCAATCACATTGTCAGCACTTTAATGTAATAGTTTATTTTCATGCCCCTTTGGTTCCATTTGTAAATTTTGACCTAATATTTTTTGATCTGCAATTGTAAATAAAATCTTATATCATCTTGTAGAGATCCATTATTTTCTTGGTAATTATATTCTTATTTAAATGTAATTTGACATCCTTTTAGCATAACCACTAGTTTTTGCCATGTTTTTATATAGGAAACATTTTGTGTGTAACATTGTATTTAAATGTTTTTTCCATTTTAAAAATGTACACTCATGAGTTTTTAAAAGTACAGTAAGGTTTTATCATGTTTTAATTTAGTAACATTTTAGCTTGCAATTTCACTCTTTTCTCATATTTTCCACAAAAGACCCTTAATGTTAGTCACATAAGTGTGTGGTTTTTGTTTTGTACAATTTGCAGTATACCTGTGTTTTGCTGGTTTAGTTTTGTTAAAGTACAGATTTAATTTTTAGTACTTGCTAATTTTTTTTCTTCAAACTAATTCGACTACCCTTTTGAAAGAAGAAATTCCTTAATGTATTACTTTCATGTCACATGCTGAGCCACAGGCTAATTCCTGGCTTTTGTTCGTGAATTCCAACACAGGAGAAAAAGACCATAAACAAAAGATGGTGCCATTGCTCAGGGTAGTATAGGTGACCTTTGAACTTATGGGCTTGGCAATCTCATAAAGGTTTACATAATCTCAGTAGTAGAATATTTTAAGAAATATCCTTATGAAACATTCTTGATGTTTTCACTTTTCAAAACAATTATCTACATTAAATATAACTTTCATGCTGTGAATTCTGACAAAGTCTAATAAAACATAGAAATGAAAGTGTTTTTTGTGAGCTTTTTACAAGATACAGTATGTATTTAAAGGGGATATTTAATATAGATTAGTTTTTAAAATGTTTTATGTTAGTAATGCTTTTGAAAAAGAAGTAATTAAGTTATTTACATATTTCTTAGTTATATATTATTGCATTTTGTTTTTCTTTGTGAAAATACTTCAGATTTGGTCATAATAAAAGTAGTTTGATTCCTTTCTGATGATGTATATACTACCTATCTTATTTTGACCTTTATGATTCATAACAGATGAGCATGATGCTGTACAGAAGAAGACATTCACAAAATGGATCAACACTCGATTTGCAAAGGTATATATATTTTTTAATTTTTTCCCTGTACTTGTCGATTGATTGATTTGATTTAGTACATGATGGTGAGCTGACTATTATTTTAACTTTTATTTTTCATTAAACTTAGATGATTTGCTAATCTGTGTCCAAAATATTTTGGATTTTCATTTATTTCATTTATTTATGTTTGCTTTTTATTTTACTCTTCTATCTTTTACCATGTGCTAGTTAGTATTGAAATCATTTGCTGTTTATCATTATCCTATAAGGCTGAGCAATATTATAGAACTCAATTGAACCCTAAATTCACAGTGCAAATCATTGACCTCCATTAAAAAAAAAAAAAAAAATGTCTGGAGGGGATACACTAAACACCCTGTAATTCAAAGTATTCAGATATATTAACGTGTGGTTAGGACTAGATACTACTGATGTTGACACGATTCATTTCAGATTGACATGGGAAATTTTAAATGCCTTGTTTCATCTGCAGCTCTTAATATAGAAATGTTTTTCATGTGACTAGCCACATAAGGGTAGTGGTTAAGTTCCACAAGATCTACATCTGGAAGCAGAATGGAGAAATTCAGTTGTTTGAAAGCATTTTGATTGAAAAGGTGAAGATATCCATTGCAAATTATGTAATACTGTAGTGAAATGCAAAGGGGCACATATATAGTACTTCCTTCATATAAAACAAGCATACTGCTTTTAAGGTCAGTCTACAGCAGCCTACTATACTGACTGATGACAGTGCCTCTAGATGGAATGTAGTACCCTGTCTCAAGATAATTGATTAGATATTGTACCTTTCCAAAATTCACTAGCTACATGTATTGTTCTGTCAGGGTACACACCTTCTATGAGATTTCCTGTAACTGATGGTTATCAGGATTTTCCTTACTACTGTTTTGTGTTTGTGTTTTAGTACAGTTTTATATGTATTGCAGTGAACGTCATCACCCTTTCTCATGAAATGGTCCCAAACCCAGGATCATTAATACACTTCGCTTTTACTGAAGTAATCTATTCAGCAGCTGGATATTAAACAATCTGGCATGTAGCTTAAATGTTGCCCCCATTTGTCTACTTATGAAACAATATGTCTCATATTAAATCTGCATGAGATGTTGTAATGAAATTTTACAATTTTCAACACAAATATAATTCAGAAATTGTGTTCAGTTTAAACATTTAATGCAACATAATTAAAAGCTAATTAGCATCTCTGGTCAAGAAATAAACAATCAAATGCCCTGTGAAAAGAGGTTTGTGGCGAAGTGTAATTTTAAATAAGTAATTGGGACTCCCGGAGTGTTCAGGCTCTGAGCACTCTGAGTTTGATTAGGGTGTTTGGCTGATCGCACATTCGTGTGCAAATCGTTCTGTTGAGTCAGGTGCCTCATTCACACCTCAGAGTAGGTGGAGGATAGTACATGCACGCTGTTGGAGCTATAAAGGGATCCTGCACAGCAGAGAAGGGAGATCAAAAATGAAAAGGGGAGGAGAGTGAAAGAAAATTAAATATTAGATGTTAAGGAGGGTGAAAGAGCCAGGACAGTGAGAAGCCTGTGCCATAAAGAATGGAAGCCACGTGGTTGGGAGTATGCCCCAAGGAAATGAGTAGCCTGTGCTTGAATGTGGGGCTGGAGAAAGCACCCTCCGACTGAGCAATGTAGAGAGGAGTAAAAGTGGCACCATTGTATGGCATCTCCCCTTTGACACTGATGGACTGGCTAAGGGAGACTTAAGTGGGGCTTGGTGGGGAGTCCTACTAATGCCAGCAGACTGGCAGTAGGACCCCAAACCCAGGATTAATTGGATGTCTATACCTGTCGGAGTGCATCTCTCTCCTCATGCGGTAAGATCCTTATGGGATAAAACTGAGGAGACACCAGGTTTTAGAAAGAGGCATGGGGTTTGTGCTTACTTTAGAAGAACCTGCCTGGGATATTAACCTTGTTTTTAGTGAATTATTTGTTCTATTCTTATTCTATGGACTATTTTGTTTATTGAAGTTGTATTGCACTGCACTTATTGTACACTGGTTTTAATAAAAGCACTTGATCTACTTTGCACTAACCTCTTGCTGACTATGTGTGTCCTCATTTACCTGGATCATACTTTAGTACGTTATCCACATTCTGGGTCCAAGAGGCTCCTGGAATCAACCAGAGAGAGTGGATCTGACCTGGAGTGTCACATACCCCTATTGCCCTTCTTACCTGAAGTAGCTAAAGTTTCGCTGATGCTGAATAAGCTCTTTTAAATGGTGATTTTGAAACCACTATAATAGTCAAAGGAAAATGAGGAATTAGTGCAATTTTTTAGTTGTTATTAATGGGTTAGAAGACCAGCTTTTGCTTACTGTGATGGGTATAACATAAGATAGCAGTCAGTGAGGAATCGCTTTTTTTTTGTTTCTACTGTAGCAGGTATGGAAAGTACCCTTTTCTTTGTCAGTAGCTCATTACTTGATTGCTGATTAGTAAAAGCAACTCTTTCATTCAATAGGATATTTAAAACCTCACCTTTTCAGCTTTCAAATGATGCACTATTTTTCCTAGTGTGAAGGTGTGTTTGTGATAAGCTGAGTCCACAGACACTTTTAAAGTAGTGGTTATTATAGCATTTTTAGCTTATCAAGGTTTTTAGCGCTCCAGTGAGTGACAGTGTGGTGGTGGGGTAATGTCATACCGGCGATTGGTGCCAATCTCCCAAGTTGACCTGTTACCTCAAAGGCCAACAAGTTAGAGGGCTTTTCTGGGCCTCCCTCAGATTAAACCGGCACTATACGGAGGTGCATATCTGATGCTGCTGTTTTATGTCAAGGCGCACTTTCAAAAGGAAGCAGTCCAGAGGCAAAGTACGTGTCCAAAGCTGCTGCAGGAAGGCTAGAGCAGAGTGCTACGTTTAAGGGCCTGCCGCCAAAGAGGGCACATACGTGTGCAGAGAGTAAAAGCAGGATAAGTTCACTGTGCAACTTACCTGAAGAGGTGAATGACCAGCTGGCGCAATGTAGTTGCAAACACATCTTCTTGCGAACAAAGCATGGTTTAAAAAAGTGACATCACACCTGATCAGAGGAGGATACGGGTTGTGTGACACAACATTGTTTACTATTTAGGATCCCCAGAAGACATAAATAATGATTGGCTGGTCAGAAGCATCAGTGGTATAAAACTGAAGTCCAGACCACCTGTGGTCATCTTTTGACCAGCCTTTGGGCTTGTAGTCACTTCTTTTTGCTGAGCAGGCTTTTCAAAAATGTGTATATATTAATGAAATCAGTGTACTTCTGAATTGTATATATTTTCTGGGTGTAATTAATCTGTTTGTGGGTGCTACATAATTTTTTTTACTTTTTCATCCATCCATCCTCTTCCGCTTATCAGAGGTCAGGTTGCGGGGCAGCAGGTTGAGCAGAGATGCCCAGACTTCCTTCTCCCCGGCCACTTCTTCTAGCTCTTCCGGGGGAATCCCGAGGCGTTCCCAGGCCAGCCGGGAGACATAGTCCCTCCAGCGTGTCCTGGGTCTTCCAGGTGGGCCCTCCCGGATGACTGAGCTTCTCACCCTATCTTTAAGGGAAAGCCCAGACATTCTGCGGAGGAAACTCATTTCAGCCGCTTGTATTCGCGATCTCATTCTTTCGGTCACTACCCTTAGCTCCTGACCATAGGTGAGGATAGGAACATAGATGGACTGGTAAATTGAGAGCTTAGTCTTACGGCTCAGCTCCTTTTTCACCACGACAGATCGATGCAGAGCCCGCATCACTGCGGACGCCGCACTGATCCGCCTGTTGATCTCACGCTCCATTCTTCCCTCACTCATGAACAAGACCCCGAGATACTTGAACTCCTCCACTTGGGGCAGGATCTCGCTCTCAACCCTGAGAGGGCACTCCACCCTTTTCCGGCTGAGGACCATGGTCTTGGATTTGAAGGTGCTGATTCCCATCCCAGCCGCTTCACACTCACCTGCAAACCGATCCAGAGAGAGCTGAAGATCACGGACTGATGAAGCAAACAGGACAACATCATCTGCAAAAACCAGTGACCCAATCCTGAGTCCACCAAACCGGACCCCCTCAACACCCTGCCTGCGCCTAGAAATTCTGTCCATAAAAGTTACGAACAGAATCGGTGACAAAGGGCAGCCCTGGTGGAGTCCAACTCTCACTGGAAATTGGTTCGACTTACTGCCGGCAATGCGGCAAGCTCTGACACCGGTTGTACAGGGACCGAACAGCCCTTATCAGGGGGTACGGTACCCCATACTCCTGGAGCACCCCACACAGGATTCCCCAAGGGACACGGTCAAATACCTTTTCCAAGTCCACAAAACAGAAGTAGACTGGTTGGGCAAACTCCCATGCACCCTCCAGTACCCAGCTAAGGGTGTAGAGTTGGTCCACTGTTCTGCGACCAGGACGAAAACCACACTGTTCCTCCTGAATCCGAGGTTCGACTATTCGACAGACCCTCCTCTCCAGGACCCCCGAATAGACTTTTCCAGGGAGGCTGAGGAGTGTGATCCTTCTGTAGTTGGAACACACCCTCCGGTCCCCTTTCTTAAAGAGGGGGACCAACACCCCGGTCTGCCAATCCAGAGGCACTGTCCCCAATGCCCATGCGATGTTGCAGAGACGTGTCAACCAAGACAGTCCTACAACGTCCAGAGCCTTGAGGAACTCCGGGCATATCTCATCCACCCCCAGGGCCCTGCCACCAAGAAGTTTTTTGAACACCTCGGTGACCTCAGTCCCAGAGATGGGGGAGCCCACCTCCGAGTCCCCAGGCTCTGCTTCCTCATTGGAAAGCAGTTAGTGGGATTGAGGAGGTCTTCGAAGTACTCTCCCCAGTCAAGGTCAGCATTGCACCATCCCCACCATATACAGTGTTGACACTGCACTGCTTCCCCCTCCTGAGACGCCGGATGGTGGACCAGAATCTCCTCGAAGCTGTCCGGAAGTCGTTCTCCATGGCCTCCCCAAACTGCTCCCACGCCTGAGTTTTTGCCTCAACAACCAATGAAGCCGCATTTCGCTTGGCCTGCCGGTACCTATTAGCTGCCTCCAGAGTGTCGCAGGACAAAAGGGTCCCATAGGACTCGTTCTTCAGCTTGACGGCATCCCTCACTGCCGGTGTCCACCAACGGGTTCGGGGATTGCCGCCACAACAGGCACCAACCACCTTACGCCCACAGCTCCGGGAAGCCGCCTCAACAATAGAGGCACGGAACATGGCCAATTCAGACTCAATGTCCCCCCACCTCCCTCGGGACGTGGTTCAAGTTCTGCCGGAGGTGGGAGTTGAAGCTACTTCTGACAGGGGACTCTGCCAGACGTTCCCAGCAGACCTTCACAACACGTTTGGGCCTACCAGGCCTGACCGGCACCCTCCCCCGCCATCGAAGCCTACTCACCACCAGGTGGTGATCAGTTGACAGCTCCACCCCTCTCTTCACCCGAGTGTCCAAGACATGTGGCCGCAAGTCCAATGACACGACCACAATGTCGATCATCAAACTGAGGCCTAGGGTGTCCTGGTGCCAAGTGCACATATGAACACCACTATGCTTGAACATGGTGTTCATTATGCACAATCCGTGACGAGCACAGAAGTCCAATAACAAAACACCGCTCTGGTTCAGATCGGGGGGGGCTATTCCTCCTAATCATGCCCTTCCAGGTCTCACTGTCATTGCCCACGTCAGCATTGAAGTCTCCCAGCAGTACGAGGGAGTCCCCAGAAGGTATGTCTTCTAGCACCCCCTTCAGGGACTCCAAAAAGGGTGGGTACTCCAAACTGCTGTTCAGCGCATATGTACAAACAACAGTTAGGACCCGTCCCCCCACCTGAAGGTGGAGGGAGGCTACCCTCTTGTCCACTGGGGTAAACCCCAATGAACAGGCTCAAAGTCGGGGGGCAATAAGTATGCCCACACCCGCTCGGCGCCTTTCACCGGGGGCAACTCCAGAGTGGTAGAGAGTCCAGCCCCTCTCAAGGAGATTGGTTCCAGAGTCCAAGCTGTGCGCCAAGGTGAGCCCGACTACATCTTGCCGGAACCTCTCGACCTCGCGCACTAGCTCAGGCTCCTCCCCTTCAGAGAGGTGACATTCTTTTTTTTCTTTTTGTTTTTGATTAATTTTCTGTCTGTCCTTCATGAACTGTCTTTTGAAGAAGGATCTGAAAAGGACTTGTGTTTATTTTTGTTGGATTTTTTTTCATTACTTTTTGCTTTGGAGCCACTATAATTATTGTATATTGTACCTGCACTCATTTTTCTTTTTTGTTAATGTTCTTGCATTGAACTGTATATATTTGCAGGACATTATTGTAAATAGTTATTGGCATGTCTGGAATAAACCGGATTTCTGTTTTTTGGTACATTCATCATTATTTGTGTCTTTCTTCTACCATGTCCTGATTGTTTGGTTATGGCTAGAGGTGCCCATAGTCTGAAACTGTGCAACGGTGCCATTGCACAGGGCACCACAGTGTTTCTGGTGTATGAGACTGAAAATGCTGTCATACTACGGTTCTTGTACTGCCTCTGTTACCTTGTTTATACGATAACACATTTTCTAGACCAGATTTATCTAAATTTTCTCTGTTTATTTTCATTTAAAAAAATGAAGGTTGGTATACAAGACGGACTAATCATGTGCGAGGCATTGAATGTTTCATGACAGTAGCAGTGATTCTTGAATTCACACGTTCTTGTTGAGAAATAAAAACTTGGACTGTAGGTGAAGAAAATTGGCATCAGTAATTAAAAGTTGAATACATTTTTATGTTGGTATTTGGCCTTTCCATGTTTATTTTAATTGTTTATTTAGTTCTTATGTTTTGATTCCTCCATATATGAAACCTGCATTTGGAATTAAGTATATTCAAAATATGCTGAATTATACAAAACCAGCAGAAAATGGGCAAAATTAATTTCCTTTTTGTGCTAGAGCAAAAACATAATATACAATATCTAATTGTTTGAAATTGTATTATCTTTTTTTCTGTACTTTCTAGCATATCAATTGTATTATTCCAAAGTACATCTGAAAATAAAAGCACATTTTTGGAAAATGTCTTGTATAATTCAGCATATATTGTGTTTCTGAATTTACAAGCACAACACGATTTTCTGTTTTTGGCTTCTGTTTTGGGGAAAAAAATTAGTAGGACAAACTCTGTTAGGACATGGTAAAAGGCAGAGGTGGGTAGTAACGAGTTACATTTACTCTGTTACATTTACTTGAGTAACTTTAAAAAAAAAAAGTTTTACTACTTAGAGAGTTTTACTGCACCATACTTTTTACTTTTACTTGAGTACATTTGTGAAGAAGAAACTCTACTCTTACTCCGCTACATTGGGCAACACTCGAATCCTTACTTTTTTTCCATTAGATACAGTACTCTATATTTTTGCCAGAGAGAATCTGCCAGTGGATCTACTGCATGACTGTTTCACCAATCAGATGTAGCAACAATAATCACAAGACTCCATTTCACCAATCAGACGTAGCAGCAATGATCACATGGCTCCGTTTCACAAATCAGACATAGCCATGCAGTCAAATGACCACACACAAACTGTTGCGTCCTAGTGGCACAAATTTCTCACAGACAGCGGACAGGGAAAGAAAGAATACTGTACATGAAAAATGAGAACCAACTCCTGCTTAACTATCACTTCACTGAGTGAAGAACAAGCACGTTTTAACAAAACTTGCACAGACACAGACAGTCAAGGTAAAGTGAGACTTCTTGTAAGTGCACAAGCTGCCTTGTTCTAATGTTATTTTCTATCAGATGTGCTATTTGGAGGGCAAGTGAATATGCAGTATTATACTGTCAGACTGTTTTAGGCTTGCGAGCTACTTTTAAAATAACCAGGTCGAAATGATCTAAGTACATTTTATATATA
>JANRMT010062791.1:105681858-105703340 GCA_026402145.1 Polypterus bichir lapradei | reverse complement strand
TTAAATGATTACATTTTTAAACAATTGCTAAAATAGAATATATGCCAAATGTTAAAATTATATAGCTTAGGTTTAATACTTCTTTTATGTTGCTAGTAAAAAAAATCTGCTTTCTTTTTGTTTTACAAAAAATATTTTGTTTTAATCTAATCTTATAATTGGGGAAACATTTACTCAATTTTAGTTAGTACAAGTCCTGTGGTGAAACCTCCACATGTATCGTGGGCCTGAGTCAACAGAGAAATATATATTTTTGGTGGTGGAGGGCAAACCTTAAAGAAGTGTGGAATCCTAATTAACACTATGTTAAACTGCCCTGGTAGTAGATTAAAATCTAGTTCATAGCCAGGTAATTATTTAGAGAGGAGATGCATTGAAAACTTGGCTTCTTTTCAATGTGTTGATCTTATTTTCAATAAGATCCCCATATTTGAGGAGCATAATGTGTTCTTTGTTTTCTACATGTAAGATATTCAAATGTAGGCCAATTTTAAGTTTTTCTCCTTTGTAACACAAAATAACAAGTAGATGAGGTTGAGAATTGAGTGCTGCTCATGCACTTAAATGGTCATGTATAAAGGAATATGATATGTAGTCAACTGCCAATTTACTGAAGGAGAAAGACGTAATAAAAGCATTGTAGTATATTCTCATTAAATTAACATTTATTTGTAGACCAGCTTATAATGCTTTTTGTGTCCGGGAGTAAGTGTACAAAATTGACTTGACTTGGCTTGCCACTGTTGTTTATTTCATTTTCAACCACTGTTGATACATTTGTCATGTTTTTGTATACTAGCTTTAATAAGCATTTAATTAACTTATCCATTTTAAGCATAACTCAAGTTTAATAAATTTATGGTAATTTTTTTTTTTTTTTTTAGTAAATGCTTTGGTGGTTTAAGAAAATGTAAAAATGATGGTACTTTTGATATTTGTCACTAGGTTTTTTACTTTTACATTTTATAATTTAATATTTATTTTTTTACAGTTACATATACAATTTTTATAACTTATACACAGGATGAAGTTATATTCTTCATATTTCAGAGTTTTACCCGCTGACTTTAACTATGTTGTGTGTACAGGTGGAGTTAGTAAATATAGGAGGGACTGATATTGTTGATGGAAATCATAAACTGACCTTGGGTTTGATTTGGAACATCATTTTGCACTGGCAGGTTAGTAAATACCTTTATCAGCACAATTTAATTTATTTTGTTTTACATGGAAATTAAAGCACTCTAGTGCCTTTAGCCATGTTCAATTAGGTGATCTCTCTCCAACTAACCTTTTCAAATGTTTACATTTTTTTGAGATACCTGACATGTTGTGTGGACATTTGTTTCTTCTTCTCGCATTTTGTAATTGTTTTGAAGATCAAAGAGGTTAAGATGATGATGTGACAAATTATACAGTATATAGTGTATGTTTTCAGAATTAGTAAAATTCAAGGTGTATTTTGTAATAAAGGAAATCTTTCTTAATGATCAATTCATTAATAGTTATACACATATACTTTAAACAAATACACTTGAGAAAAGGTTAAAATAAGCCTGTGCAGTATTTTTAAATTGCAAACTATGTATAAATATGATGAATCTCTCATAAACATTATTGAAATCATCTTTAAATCTCCATTGTTAGTTGATATAAAACTCCATCCATTCATTATTTTTATTCCTACTTTTAAGCAAGCAAGGCTTTATCACTGTGGGTTTCCTTGAAAGATTTTATTTCTAAAAACAAGCCTTGTAATGTGTTCACTCTCCTATAACATGTATTTGGTTGGTTATCTCAAGAATGAGACCAAGTAACAGATCAAATTTTTATATACAAGTAGTTGTTAAGAAAAGGTGACCCTTGCAAAAAGAAATGCAGACATATACAAAGTTTAATTTGAGCATACTTTTAGTCTGAATAATGTTATTTTGATAGGAAAAAGTTACAGTTCATAAGAAAATGACTTTTTCACTGTCTGCAGTGAAGAAAAGCACCTATATCTCAAGGGGTGTTTAGTTTTTAAATAAACAAAAAATACTGTAGTTCTCAGCTGTAGAAGGTAGATGTAATTCATATGCCAGGTTTAACACTGGAATCTCTGAAGCCTACAAAAATATCCATAATACTGGGCATCCTTAAATTAACTCGCACATCCTCATCGGCTTCTTAGTTTTGCAAATGTGTTAATCAGCACAAGCTGCAAGAAGCCTGAAGCTGAAGTTTATTTTTCTGGGTAATAATATATTAGGGTAAATAATATATTGTTATTTGGAATAAAAACATTTCATGTGTGCTCTGTGTCTGCAACAATCTTTGTTAATGTAGAATGACAGGAAAAGCGAGGCAAGAAATGCAGAACACATAACTAAAACAAACTTTTTTCCTGTTACAGTAGTAATGACAAAATGGTGACTTGAAGTCTATAATGTGTGTAGTCCAAATATCAAATTGATTTCAGGTGCTTTATATAGATGGTAGGATCAGAATATGGGATATTGGCATGAATACATTGTTCCATCCTGCCCTGTGCTAATAGAGAAAGCTGGCAGTATGATACTGGGCATGTTTTTTGGCACACATTACTCCACTTAATAGCAGCTGGGCACAGTTTCAGTGGATCTTAGAATTATTGACCATGTACATCCCTTAGTGGCTATAGTCTGCTCTTTGTAATGGGTACTTTCAGTGAGGTATTGCTCCATTTCACAAAACAAAAATCATCTCGAGCAGATCTCACAAAAATAACAATATCTTAAGTTTACTTTTATGATCTGCACAGTCCCAAGACTTTAGTGTAATAGTGTATCTTTGAGGATGAATTGCACCTTGATAGTGTGGATGAAATAATTTCAGGAAGAGTATGATGCTTTTGAGTCAGCATGGAACAAAATCCCAAAGTAATGTTACCAGTGACTTGTGGAGTTCATGTATCAATCAATTAATGCCATTCTGAAGACTAAAGAGTGTTCCACCTGCTACTTGAAAGGTGCAACCAATGAAGTAGCCCCTGAATGCAGAGCCGGCCCTAGACAATTTTGGGCCCGAAGCAAACTGATACTGAGGGCACCGTGGTTAGAAACCAAAATGGCTGGCAACGTTGCTGAACCCGACGAAAAACCCATGTCCATGTCATTCTTCACGTCATTGGCTTCTGACTCCTCGGAGTCGGATACAGGTTTGTGGGGCTTGGACGGCGTTGCGGTATCTTCGACTAATGGAAGTTCAGTCCTGGTGCTAGTAGTGCTGCTGCTGCTAGAGCTAACCGTTTTCGTTAGGAAGCGTTGCAAAGTGCCTTTTTGGGTAGCGAAGAATTCATCTTTCGCTGCTTTTTCTTTACGTTTTTGAGCACCTGATTTATATTTCTTTGGCGGTAAAACTGATGACATTTGGAATACAATAATTTCAAACTGTGGAAATTCAGCAAGGACTAACTACTATTTACAAGACGTTCTTTCTAATAAAATGGAAATATATTGATATGAAGGAAAGTGATGGCTTTACGAAGAGAAGGGCCCCTTTCATGCTCTGTCAAGAATGCAGTGCAGCGGAGCGGCCCTGACTAAAGCGTAAATGGCCGCCTACTGAGGACAGAGGCATAGATGAGCCATGGAGGCAGCAACAGGCGCGCAGGCCTGAGTGAAGCATAATGAAGATTGGAGTGCCAAGTGGAGATGTCCACATCGAGTAATAAGGTGTTGGAATATGTTGCCCGTGAATTATATATATATAAAAAAATTAGTAATAGAGGTTGGAGTGAAGGAGTCTGTTGCTCCATTGGGCCTTCCGCCGCAGCGTCGCATCACAGGAAAAAAAAAAACCTTGGGTGCAGTGGGCACCTCCAGCTGTGGGCCTGAAGCGGTCGCTTCGTTCGCTTCGCCCTAAGGCCGGCTCTGCTGAATGTATCGGTGGATGGTTAAAGCTAGAAATGCCTACATCTTGTGTTAATGTTTGATTAAGAAAGATTTTAAATAAAATAAATATGGCTTACTCATTTATGAAATCATCATATCATCATATGGAAAACTGCCGGTCATTTGGAAAAACTTGTCTAAACTAAATTACTATAATCTGTTCTACCAATTTGGTATTAATAGTGATGTATTAAGTCCATTTACAACCTCAAAAAATATGCATTTTTGAAGATAAAATATACATTTGCTTTTATAAATATTGTAATATTTTATTTCCAGGTGAAAGATGTCATGAAGGATATTATGTCCAACCTGCAACAGACAAACAGTGAGAAAATACTTTTGAGTTGGGTACGTCAGTGTACTCGGTCTTATGATCAAGTGAATGTTCTAAACTTCACCTCCAGTTGGACTGATGGACTTGCATTCAATGCAATTATTCACAAATTCAAGTAAGGTGTTTAATATGTTGTGTACATGTTTTTTTTGTTGATTGATTGATTTATTTTTTTTTTTAGATTTCTGTCAGTGATTTGTAAAATAATGCTATTTGTATTAGACTGTGACTTTGGTAGGTAGGTAGATAGATAGACAGACAGATGGAACTTTGTTTGTCCCCAGGGGGAAATTTGGCAGTATTTGATATAATTTATTTTTCATTTTTGTCATTGTTAGAGTACAATGGAATTCTTACTTTCATGTTTTTTAGTGTAATGACAACTGTGAATAGGCCCTTTGGAAGTGATTTAGTGTGTCTACATATTTGAGCTTTACCTAAATGTAGTCCTTAATAGATTTTCCTGAAGCTTTCATGAACTAGGAACATAGCTGACATTTAGGAACACTGATTTGTGTTTTCTGTTTAATAAAACAATGTTTGTTTTGGCGTTGATGGCTGAAGTCTGTAATTCATATGTACTTTTTTTTTTTTTTTTTTTTATAAACTATTATAAAAATATTTTCAATATTTCCTATAAAACAGTATAATAACAAATGATGCAGTCATATTGTGCTGTTTTTTGCAGTCCAGCAATACATGTGGACATGTGTGGCAGCTTTTGTGTTTTTTGCTCACTTTTGCTTATATAAAAAGCTGTTTTTTAGGTGGCTTGTGCTGTTTCACTTTGAGCAGGTGCTACAGTTCTTTGTTTTGCCACATAGAAATTTAAAGTGGCATGGCACACATCTTTTTGGAAAGAAATCTCTAATTGCTTTCCCCTTACAAAGTGTTTACTCCCTGAGGTATGAGGTTTGTAAGCACCTTTTATTAGTTTACAGTTCTTATTAATATTGTGCTTATACTAAGGTTCAGATGAGTGGGTTGACCACAGATCCATTCTATATGCAAAATAGCCAAATGATTTAATATCCGAGTTGACATTTTGCCTGCATTCTTCATACTTTTGTGGGAACGATATTTTTGTGAAGTAAGTGCGACTTGGCAATACAGTGGAACCTCGGTTCACGATCATATTTCATTCCAAAACTCTGGTCATAAACCGATTTGGTCGTGAACCAAAGTAATTTCCCCCCATAGGATTGTATGTAAATACAATTAATCCGTTCCAGACCGTACGAACTGTATGTAAATATATTTTTTTAAAGATTTTTAAGCACACATATAGTTAATTATACCGTATGATGCACAGTGTAATAGTAAACTAAATGTAAAAACACTGAATAACACTGATAAAACCTTGAACATCAGAGAAAACTAACATTGCAAGAGTTCGCGCTGTAGTGCTATGAACCGCTTGTTAAAAACACTTATTTTTAATGAGTTTTAAGCACAGGAAAAAAAATGAACATTTCAAAAATCCGTAATTTAATAAACCACCAAGAAAAGTAACATTGCAACAATGCACGCTACGACCGATTGTTGTAAACAGAAGTGAAGTGGAGGTTAAAATCCAAAAGAAAAAAGTCTTCATTAAATACAAGGTTAAAACAATGCTTGGATCTATCTCTTTAAAAGCAAGCCTTATGCGTCCAGCCGTCTCTCTCTTGCGCACGCGCATGTGTTTGTCTGTCTCTCACGGGCGCGTGTGTGTCTCTCGCGCACGCGTCTGTGTGTGCGTGTCTCTCGCGCACGCGTCTGTGTGTGTGTGTATGTCTCTCTGGCACGCACGCGCGTCTGTGTGTGTGTGTGTGTGTGTGTCTCTCTCTCTGCACAGGGAATGCATAGGGAGAGACTGAACACTTACGGAAATCATCGGTGCACACAAACCGAAAGGGAAACTGGCTTGTTCGTATACCAAGTCTGTGGTCGTGAACAGATGCAAAAGTTTGGTGAACTTTTTGGTTGTAAACCGATTTGTACATGTTCCGAGACGTTCGTGAACTGAGGTTCCACTGTATATGGTATACCTGGAGTTTAGCGTTTTGTGTTAAGTTTTTAAATCTCTCTCTTACACCATATAAATGGGACGCATTTCGTTAGCAATGTGCTCTGTTATAGCACTCGTAATTTTGTTGTGGATATGCTTTTTTGTTATACAGGCATCTACTGGCAAATGACTTGGTGACTGTAAACTGACTTAAAGTTCGTTTCATATTTGTGTCATGCTACATGTCAAAAGAGTCTGTGTCTTGTTGTTTCAGACTCTCGCTGTATATGCTAGTATGGCTGCTTTTGAGGTATGCAGAAAGGTTGCTTGTGTTGCTAAGCTTTGTATCAATTCCATTACCTTACATTACATTAATTTGGTCAGTGTCTGTAATTTACAAATTTTCTTCTCTTCTTCTTCTCCACCTTCTGTAACTAATTGAAACAGAGGGAACGTTTTTGTATGCCAACGCGCATGAACAACCAATAGGCAGAGCGTAAGCTGTTTAGTTTGCATCACACATAGACAGTGACGATATATTGTTATTATTTTTATTATGATTATTATGTAAAGATCTAGCCTGTTTGCCTTAATGCAGCTGTGTTATTTCTCTGCAGCTGAAACACCAGTATTTTTTAAAAAGATTTATGATTCACACATAAGTATAAAGGTTGTAAACTATAATTAAATACCATTAAAATTAAAAATACTTATCATTGTGAAAAAACCCATATACTGGTATAGGCAATATACTATGCAGTACTGGGTTATACTAATGAGCAATTAGTTTGGTGCCAAAAACCAAATGAATGAAACAAATATTGAGCTTGTATATTTATATTTAGCAATGAAATATGTAATTTTGCCTGTCCTTCTGACTGGTATAATCACAATGCTTTGCACTTTGAAGCACTAAATAAATTATAAATGGAGCAGCTCACTTCATTGCCAGTGATGACAAGCCAAATAGACTCTTTGCATGAAACTTGCCTTGATTTTTACGTGCTATGATTACTTTTAGCACTGCCAGTGTGAACAGTCCCCCATGATCCGAAAGTACATAGACCAGTTATAAAATGGATGGATGCTTAAACGAAAATTTATAGACATGTAGTATGCAGTCAGAGGATGAATAAGAATATTCCATTCCTTTTTAGGGACCGTGTAGGACACGGTATTAAAAAGTGATAATAAGCACAATTCCTACAAATTTCCTGCCTCAAACACAAAGTATTCCCAGACATGGTTTTTTCCCCATTTTTCTTTTGAACATGTATCACTATCCTTACTATTGAGCTGTTTTCATGTGTAGTTTTTACATGTTTTTCCTCATGTGTTTTTGTGCCTTCTGGAGTAATTTTTCTCCTTGCGGTTACTCTTAAATGCAGCACCTACTATCACTCTGTACTTCTGATACTGTCACAAAATAAGTACTGTTTATGTTTATGTAAACATTAGTATCTAATTGTGTTTTATCGTGGAAGGGTTTTGGGATGACTCTATCCTAACTTTGTTATGAAGACCCACAGAGGTGTCCTTCACCCCAACTCTCGTTTTCTTATTGTTCCTCTCACTTGTCAAATTTATAAAACCTGCATATGTACAAAAAGAAGTTTGAAATGTGCAAATGCAGCTTTCGGTGCAAACATCAGAGTTTATAAAAGAAAACTTGGCTGGAGTAGATGTAAATATTTACAGCAACTCTAACCCATTCTTTACAGCATTTTGAAGAAACTGGGAAATGACAACACCCTTCATCAAGTAGGGAAATGCAGCCAAACCATCTAAATGATGACTCAGGATTATAACAGTTCTAATCTCCAAGCCATTGTTACATTACAATGTGCTATGATAACAAACCTATTCATCAGTTTTGAGAATTAATATAATGTATGGACTTTTGTAGTTCCCTTTTTAGAGGGTCAATGTTGCGTATTTACACTGAAGAACTTTTGTGTTGAGTTTATATATTTTATTATTATTTGAATATTGCCTGCTATCACTTTTTTGGGAACTAGTCGAAAGGTCAGGAATATTTCATTCCATCATGCCTGCTGTGCTGGAAGCCTTTAACTGACCAAGGAGGCACTACATTCAATTTTCGTATGGTGCTAGGTTTTATGTTTGTATATCCATTGTTTTTGATAACTTAAAAAGGCAATTTGCAGCAATGTTCTGTTTACCAAACATAATCAGAGCAGTTTACTGCACTCATATTGCAATAAGAGCAATTATTTTCTTAACCATAAACATTTTCATTCTATTAACATATGCCATGTGTGATACCAATATGGCACTGGCAATCATCAGGACTGCTCTGGTATAATGCTGCATAATAACATATCTCTAAATACATATGCCATTTGCAGATTGAAATCTGGAAGCTAGATGTGTTTTTCCTCCTGTTGCATGCACACTTTGCCAGTGACCAGCGATCCACTTTGTTGGCAGAGAGCTGGCTTTTTTCTACATGTTTACATTCAATATATTTGTGTTTGTTTGTGACCCATACTCTAAAGCCACCAAATAAATGTTCATTGTGAAACCCTGATTTAGAGACAAGAACTTCCATTACGCACTAATGGATATGTCATGTGGAAGGCTTCTTCACCAGCCAGTGAAGGTCTTCAGCATTGTGATTGCATGTATATGAAGTTGATTAGCATGGTCCATATATGGTGGAGTTTGAGGCTTATTCAAATACACACAATTACAAGGTGTTGGTGATTTATAAAGGGTAAATTGCATACAAATGTGCATGTGCAAGGTTTTTTAAATCTGATTTTCCTGTTTTTTGATGTACACATAATTTCATGCTTGAATCCATGCAAAGTTTAATAAATAAGACGCTTGGCATGGAAGTAGAGACAGCCTACAGTACACTTGCCCTTTAGACTAAATGGATCCTTTCTTCACCTGAAACTGGCTGGTACTATGCTTCACTTCTCTTTATTTGTGCACACCTCTGGTGGCAGGATAGAGGAAATATTAGCAGTAGGCAAAAAGTTTTACTTCGTCATTATAGTCTTTAACATTCTTAAATAATCCTAATGTGCCAAAAAGTAAATGGGTGTGACAATATCAATGATGCAAAGTGGACGTTTCAGTAGATATCATAGACAATGCTGACCGACATGCCCCAATGTGTGTGGCATTCAGTCTCTTATGGTTACATTTCTGCATCATACATTATTAGTCTTCTTGATGACTGTATTCTTCCTTCTTCTACTCCTTTCTGGTTATTCTACATATCTTCCTGCTTGAAACTGACTTTTAAAAGCTTGTCAAGGCCAAGGTGAATGCCCTTAGCCCCTCTCTGTCCATTATCATTTTCACAAGCCATATCAGTACATGTTTACAATGTGTTCATGCACAAAGATAACCAATGGTTTGAGAGCTTTGCTTTTATGCATGTGGAAATTACAGATAAATGACCAGTTCACTATTTAATGATCTGAGCTTTCCATCTTGTTAGACTTGTCTGCTAAAGGTGTCTGCCTACTCTTCTGACTTCAGCAAAACCCTTTCTGTAAAGCTGCCTCCTGTCTGTAATAGCTCATCCTCTTTTATGTGGTTAAACAAACTGTCAAAAGTTTAAGTGAAAAACAAAGTTATAATAACAAAAATTACCTATAATCCTTCTTTACAATTTAAAGATATGAAATTTAACATGATAAAGTCAGATTGTTTTACAACATGGTACCAAGGTGTCGGTTCTTGTGACATCCCTTTTACATAATGCAAACTTTTACAATGATTTAAAAGTTATTACTTTAAGAAGATGAATACATTTCTGGTAGTTAATATGTGAAAATAATGTAGGATTTTAACATTTTGCCTTTCATTTTAGGCCTGGCTTATTCAGATGGGAAAATGTTGTTCAGATGACACCAGCAGAGAGATTAGAAAATGCTTTCAGTCTTGCTAGGCTCCACTTAGGAATTGAAAGACTCTTGGATCCAGAAGGTAACTGCTTGTCAATCCAGTTGAAAGGGGTATTCACTATTGGGATTAGTTATGTTTAATGCTACAGTTGTAAGATTTTTCTGAAATGTTTTGATTACATAAAGCCATAAAACAAAACTGGTGTCCTGATTATAGTATTTTGTGTTCCTAAAGTAATTTACTCAAAGTTCCAGATTTTACAACAGTTTTCTTGTCTTAACATTTAAAACAGTACATTATAATATGTACTGCTTAGGCCAGCAGCACTGGCCTGACTTTAAGTTGGAGAACATGACAAACTTGATGATTGCAGTTGCTAAATCCCATCCCTTTGAGAATGTCAAATTAAACATTTAGGAATCACAGCGGATAGCAGATTACTTGACTGCCTCACAATTTCTCTCTGTTTGAAATTTCTAAAGTACGGAAAGCTCTCTACAATCTGACAGCCAATTGACACACTGCATGACAGTGCCAGCAGCTCTACAATTCTTTTCAGGTATGGGGAGTTCAGCCACAGTCTTCCCTTTTTTGAATCTGTTGTAATAAACCAAAGTTTCGGACCTCTTATTTGTTGGAATAGTCTGACAATCGATTTTCTTTTTTCCCATCATAGTTTTTGTCTGAACACCAGTTGGGTTGCTCATCAGACCTATTTATTTTGCTGGGATTCATCGTAAACCACTATGTCCAAGTCACTAGGGTGCTGATACTGAAATTACTGGAGGTTATGGACAGTTGCTGCAATTGTCTCTGGTTTATAAACTAAGGCTATGACTGAAAATTGCTGGAAGAGTCATGTGGTGTGATTGGGCCTTAACAGATGATCTTGTGAGTCAAGAGGTATCAGTGAACTAGTTGCCCATAAATTATAGGATATGTTCATGAACACTATACACACTAGACCAGTTTACAACATTAGATTTCCATCTAGAGTTTCAGAATGGTAAACTGGAATACTAGAATATGCCTTAATTGACTGACACTGTCTAATTTTTATGGATGATGGTTCTATAATCAACTGGTATAAGGAATTCATTATACATTTGATTTACAGACTTACAAATTTTAAAGTTAAGTTAGAGTTAACCAAAGCTTTAATATGACATGAAGTTGTTAAAATAATTTGTAATGAATACTGATGCTCTTATAGGCTTTTTTTAGTGTTGATAACAATCACCAGTTTCAAGTTACTAGAATTAGTCAATTCTGACTTTTTTTTTTTTTTTTTTTAAATAATTAATTTTTTTTTTTTTTATTTTTGCCCTGCGGTGGGCTGACACCCTGCCCGGGGTTTGATTCTTGTCTTGCTCCCTGTGTTGGCTGGGATTGGCCCCAGCAGACCCCCATGACCCTGTAGTTAGGATATAGTGGGCTGGATAATGGATGGATATATATTTTTTTCTTTTCTTTTTAAGAATCTGGATAACCAGCCATGTAAAAACTTTTTCTGTATTAAATTGATATTTTTATAATTAAACTGCAGACCTTTACTGTTCATTGACCATAAAAAAATAAAATGCCATTTAAACATTATTTTTAAACTAATAAACCATATACAAAAATAATACACATGCCATATAAGAAAATTAAAATTGTTTTCAAGTCTGAATTGCAATCTGATTGTTAGGTACCAGGTGATGCTTGTGGTTTGTCAGCCAGTCGGTAAACATCTGCCATGTCCTCTCACTTGCAAGAAGCAGATCATAGATATGTGATACAGTACTGTATCTGCCAAATAATAATACACAACACGTTTGGCCCTTATTGGGGCTCATCAGGTGTACGCACTTTTGCATGCCCTTACAGGGATCGAACCTTGGATGTTAGCATCTGAAGTGAAGCCACCAACATTGCGCCATTGCGGCTGGTTCGCTTATTTGGCAGGGTGTAGATCGGAGTCTTGCATTCTTTTTAAGTCTGAATCACAATCCGATTATTAGGGGCTTACCTACTATGTAACACTTGTAGATATGCTTTGTATTATTTGGCAGATACAGTATCACATATCTATTATCTGAGGTAAGGAGATGCAAAAGTGCATACACCCGATGAGCCCCAATAAGGGCCAAACATGTTTTGTGTATTGTCTGTATTATTTGGCAGATACTATATCATATGTGTGTGTGTATCAAACACGGGTAGCTCTGCAGTCTACTTGTGACTTTACTCTGTAGGAAGTAAAGTCACATAATCAAAAATAGGACTTTGCCCGATACCTTGGTGAGCTTTGAAGGATACGCGTGAGGCACATTAACTGATAATAACGCCCAACCTGTTGCTGCATCCAAATGGTGCTGTCTTTTGCCTTTATGCCTGGTGCTGCGTTGTTCTTAAGTGTGAGTGGACGTTTCTTGCATGGAGGGCTTCTGCTCTCTTTCTCTGATGTAGAACCCTCATCATCATATGAGTTCACCTCTGTTATAGCATGTCTTTATAAGAAAACAACAATGTCACATCGACGGGAGTGTGAACATGACTGGGAGAATAAAACTGAATAAAAGAAGACTAACTTTTACAAGTACAATAATTTGCACTGACTGTTACAGACTCGAATCAAATGTATGTTTTTTTTGTATAAAAGTAAGAATAAGAGCAACTCGCTACTCAGAACAGGCACACTCGGAATCGAACCGGCGACATTTTGATTATCAGTCACTGCACCAACAAAACTATCGTGTCATTGTTGTACCCTAAACTGATTTCTTTTTCTGTGGTTGTATTCTTGAATAAAAACACACTTGTTTTGCTATACTTGTACCTTTTGTGAAAGTGGACTTCAGTCTTCACATATTGTACACTTCATGTGTACATTTTGTCAGTTTTTACTAAAATATGAAAAAGTTTCTTTTTTTACTTATGTGTTCAACGATTCCTGCCTAGCAGTTCATCCTACAATTTACACAGATCGTTGTAGACATGAAATTTGCATGAAATGTATGTATTTCAAATGACGATATATTATTTACCCTGTACATCTCCAGGCACCACACATGCAGATAAGGAGCCTTGGCTTGAGCTGGGAGAACTTTTTTGCTCAATATGAGCTCCGGTGGTGGGGTGGATGGCATAGCAGGCTGCTTGCTGCTTGTGCTGATCGACACATTTACAAAACAAAAGACTCTGATGGAGAGGTGCAAAGGGATTTTAGGTGGGCTGGCGTTACGAGTTTTTCATAGGCTTGTATCCATCTCCTGACTTGTGTTTTTGAATTACCTTTTCATGGAATTGCTTGGAGTGTTCCTTTAGATAAGATTACATGAGATTAGGTAAACTTTATTTTGTCTTCATTATATGGACTAGACACTGATGCTGACTCACCACAAGTTGGAACTCCCAGATAAGGTGCATTTATGCTACTATCAATTTAAAGTCCTTGGCTACAGACAGGTGATCTCCATTTAACTAATGATATGACTTGTAAAACCAATTGGCTGCATTAATGATGATTAGGTGTGTCGTATCAAAGGGGGTGAATACTTATGTGATCAGTTGTTTTGTGTTTTATAATTATAATTAATCCATACTTTTTTGCAGTGATCTGTTTTTACTTTGACATTAAGTGTTTTTCTGTTGATCAGTGTGAAAAATGTTATAACAAAATATGAAAACTGTGAAAAGTTTGTGAACATTTTTATAGGCACTGTATATATTTTTACATCTGCACAAATAGATTGCATGGGCAATAGATTCATTTGGTTGAAAAAAATGTGAAAATTACTGTTTTGCAGATGTTGCTGTACAGCTCCCTGATAAGAAATCTATTATTATGTATGTGACATCACTGTTTGAAGTCCTTCCTAAGGATGTAACTATTGATGATATTCGAGAAGTAGAAAGTTTGCCTCGGAGATACAAGATTGACTGTGGAGAAAGCCAGTTTTATAGTCAACAGGTATGATTGTTAAAGAACTAATATAAATTGATATTTATATTTTTTTAATAACGCGAAAAATGTATTGCATTTGAAACTGTTGTCTGTCATTTGTAATTTAACATGTTTAATGGTATTTTTTCATTTATGTTTTTTTTTTTTATTATTTGTATGGATATGCAAATCCTCATTATTTTCTTTAGTGGACATGGGCATAATTAGGGGATATGATGTTTAAATATTTAGACTACTAATCCTGGCACAGAGGGTTCTCATCGAGCGCAAATGTCGACAGAGTTTCTTTCCAACCTTTGTTGATTTTTCGTAAAGCATTTAACTCAGTTTATTGAGCTGCCCTGTGGGAAATCCTGCAACTTTGCGGGATTCCCCTGAAGTTGCTGGATGTCATGGCCAGCCTGTACACTGGTACTATGAGCGCTGTGCAGAGTAGAGGCCGAACCTCTGTGTTTTTTCCAGTTGATTCTGGAGTTTGTCAGGGGTGTGTTCATGCTCCTGAAGAAAGTTTCACTAATCTTGACTTTGCTGACGATGCTGTGATCTTCTTGGAGTCAATGGAGGCTCTGATTGGGGCGCTCGAAAGAATGAGCGAGGAGTCTGAGTGTACTAGATAAAAATCAAGATCCAGGCCTTTAATGACCTCTTGGGCACAGTCATCAGCAGTGTTTCTGTTTGCAGAGAGAATGTCAAACTTCTCGAGAGGTTTACTTAACTTGGCAGCAGCATTCATGTCTCTGGTGACTCATCCTATGAAGTCAGTGGACAGATTGGGAGAGCATGTAGGGTCATGATGTGAGAGGAAGACTGGACCTTCAGTAGTTTGTCCCTCCGGAGAGTCCTTGGGTACTGCTAGTTCAACTTTGTGTCAAATGAGTGGTTGCTGACAGAGTCCCGAATGAGGCACATTACTTGCATTGCAAGGGAGCGTCAGTTTCGGTACTACGGCCAAGTGGCATGATTCCCCAAGGGTGACGCGGCTCACAGCTTTCTCATTGTTGAGGACCTGAGTAGCTGTACTAGGCTAATTGGATGCCCATGTAACTTCTGGCTGTGGCTGATAGATGGTAATTTCTGGAGAGTGTGACTGGACCTCGTGGGGTTGCCCATTGCATCCTGAGCCGTTTCATCATGAGGTGGGGGTGGCAATGCTCTGTATCAGTGCATGTTCCTCAGCCTGACCTGATATAGTCTTATACCATAATATTTCCATAGTAAAATTAAAATATGAGATCACATCATGGTAGTCTAAATACTAAATTCCTCCTAAGATAAAGGCACAAGGATAAGTTGGAAAAACAAGAAAAGAATTAGAATACTTAATAAATGCAATTGTCTATAAAGAAAAATAAAAATGAGTTGATGGAAAATTATTCTGAAAATGAATTGTTTTCTTTACATCCTCCCTCTGCTAATATACTAGTTCCAGTTAAAGAACCTGAATCATTGTCTAAATTAACTTGATTAATCATCATCTTAATCATTCTTCCCTCCTCGTTTCCTGGGGCTTCATGCATAACAGCGTGTGTAGAACTCACACTAAAACATTGTATACAGACAAAAGTGGAAATGTGCATACACAAAAAAATTCAGATGCACAAAACCGTGCGCAAGACAATTTTCATGTACTTCAGCTCCATAAATCCCAGTCAGCATGAAAGTAATGCACACACCTGCCCTCCCACCTCAACTCTTCCCAGAATTTTGCATATTTTAATATGCAAATCAATATAAATATCCCCTTCCCTGTTCAGTGTTTGGTTAAAAGACAATGGCAAAAGCATGACTGAATTTCAGTGAATGCGAAGTAGTGGCAAGGAAAAACTTACTATTTGTTGGCTTAATCAGTGGTTTAAACAACAAAAGGAAGTCGTTGGAGTGATACACAGTGGCGGAGACACTTGAAAGTTTAAGTTCAGAAAGTCGCACAGTGCTTGAAATAAAAAAGAAATGGTCAGATATCATAGTCGCCGTGAAAAGGTGACTTGTAGCCCACCATGTGAGTGTCATATGGAAGCATATTAGGGTACAGAGAAAAGAAAAACATAGGGACGCAGTGAAGAAAAAAGGTGAAATGTCGATTTTAATTTAGAAATTTCCACTTTAATCTCATTGTTTATTTTGTCATTAAAGTAGAATGTTGTAAACTTCTTCTTAAAATCAATTTTTAATTTACAGTACTTGAGTTTCTCAGATTCCACCCTTTCTAAACTAACACATGAAATGCTTCATGTTCTATGTGTGTGAATCACTGTGTGCTTCTTAAACGAGCTTTCTCTTACGGCATTGATCTCCACTTATAATACATTACATTCATGATATTACAGCTCTCTGAACATTTTAAAATACTTAGATGTATGCTTGATATTTGCATGATGAAATGCATTGAAACATGAATTAAACATGGCGCAGTGGTAGCGATGAGGTGGCGCCCCTTCCAATGGTTGTTCCTGCCACCCGCAAGATGCTTGCTGGGACATGTGTGACCCTCAATGAAACCATTTATTGCAGCAGTACTGTGATTGTACCAACCCCCTATTTCTGTCCTCCTGTCCTTCCTTTTATTTCTCCACGTAACCAATCGCCACAATAAGCTCTGAAATGTCAAACCAGCTATAAGCTTAGAACGCCTATTCTTCAAAACTTTTAAGGAATATTGAAAAATCATCGTAATACATGTTTTTTAATTATTCCATCCATCTATCCATCCAGGGTCATGCCAGTTTTTCTGAAAAGCACACAAGCAAAGGTTTCACACATAAATCAACATAAAACATCTGTGCCTGTATTCTGTGGCCACTCACATGCAGGACAATGGCTGGTAGGAATGCGTGGCATACTGGCTGCCAAGCTTTCTTCACATGGTAGGGGGTTGGATGGCAGCGGTCGCAGTACAATGCAATGTGGTCTGTACCTCTTGCCATTGTAAGTGGCAGTTCTCCTAGATGAATGTTGCTGAAGGAGAGTCAGCTACATGAACGTGTTCAGCACCATGATCAGCTGGGGACCACCAGCTGATGCTGATACCTCATGTTCGATTACTTGCATCAAAATTGGGAGTCTAACAAGTCAGAGTCCAATTCAGCGATAATATGCAAAACGTCATTCACTGGGCATTTTTCTTTGTTCATTTGCTTCTGTTTCTCGCCAGATGTTGATACCCTTTTAATGTTATTTGCTATTTACTACTCATGCGAGTGCAGGGAATCTCGGACAAACAACAAAGCTAACCTCCCTTCTAGCAAAGAGAGTCGAACTACAGGAAAAACATAATGGTGGGTTTGGTAACCATTTACCATTGATTACCACCCTCAACCCCTCCTTTTGACAAACGTCGGCATCTGCCCTGAAAGAGTTAATGATTAATGCATAAGCAGCTCTGAAAGAAAAATATATAGATGGCAATTATTTTTTCCATTAAATTAAATAAAATATAATGCTGAAATAGTAGGAAGAGGCTTCTGGGTGGCATGTTCAGGCTATATGCCAGTCCTGGTCAGAATGTAAACAACAGGGTTATCACTTATCATTTCTGACACATAATGGTGTCAGTAAAGAAAAGTAGATGGTGAATGTCAAGCTTTCAAAGATAAATGGATAAACAATTACTTTTTTGTTGACATAAAAGGCAAGCCAGTGTGCCTAGTTTGTGGGGACACTCTCACAGTGATAAAATAGGGCAATCTCAAGCGTCATTACAGCTCGAAACATGCAGGATGACTTGAAGGAACTTGGATAAAGTTAACACTCTTTGGTGGAGTTTGGGTACCCAACAAGCTGCTTTCACAAGACTGCATTCTGACTGGGGCACTGCCATGCGGGCAAGTTTTGTGGTAAGCAAAATAATTGCTAAGAAACTGAAACCTCATTTAGAAGAAGAATTTGTAAAGGAGTGCCTTGTTGCTGATGCAGACCTGCTAGCACTGGACAAAGTAAAATTGTTCTAAAGTGTCAGTTTGTCTCAAAGAACTGTATCAGCATATTACTGATATGGCACAAATTATTGAAATTTCAGTGAAGGACACCGCGAGAAATTTCCAGTTTATTTTTCTCTGGCATGTGATGAAGCAATGGACATCATAAATACTGCCAAGTTAGCCATTTTTGTACGAGTGATTGCAAGCCTTGTATTGCACTACTAAAGATGAGAATTTGTTTGAGCAAGTTGTTTTTAAGCAATAAGCAAATTCGAACTATCATTTGAAAAATTAAATGCGATTGCCACAGATGGAGCCCCTGCCCATGGCTGGCCTGCAAAAGGGTTTGACAGTATTTGTTAAAAAAAGAAATGAGTTGTCTCAGTCTTGATCCAAGTGATTTAGTTGAATGCCAGCCTGTGTGCACATTTGCTGAAGCTCAACAATGTGACAGTGGTTGTTTCCATTATAAATTTCATCAAAAGAGGTCTTAACAGCCACCAATTCAAGGAACTATTGAGTGAGCTTGAGTCGGATTATGGAGATCTCATCTAACACTGTGAGGTGCAATGGCCGAGTCTCACAGATATACTCACACGGTTTTACAAACTGAGTGAAAAAGTAAAAGAGTTCATTAAAATGAAGGGATAGTCGGTTATGGAATTCAGTAATAGAAAGTGGCTATGTGATTTGGCCTTCATGGTGGACCATTACAAAGTACTTCTCAGAGCTGAACGTTAAGCTCCAAGGTCCCAACCAGTGAGCGAAAGTGAGAAAATATGGATGAAAATATAAATATTATCTAAAGTATTTACTACTGTCTTACTGTAATTCAGGCTTTATGATTTTGGATTTTAACACTTCAAGTTGATGTTCAGGATTGGGTTAGATAAAGTTCATAATTTTTTCAGTTTAATTGTCAAATATAAAGGGAACAGGATATATGAATTAATAAAGCAAATGAAAAAGCAATGTACAACAATAACTACTTGTATAGTTATCCATACCAAGTAGTGTTGTGTTTTTAATTCTTTGCAGCGTCACATTAATGATCAGAATTATTAGAATTTGTCCAGTATTGACTAATGTTAAAAATACATATTAATTCAAAATGAATAAAAGGATATCTCAGAAATAGCGATGTTTAGACATACATATCAGAGCAAGAAACTGAGAGCATAACTAAAGGTGTTCAGAATTGTCAATTCAGTTTTAACTCTATAAGGGTGCGTGCCTTTAAAATCCAAATGTCTTGTGCAGTTGAGAATAAGAAATATTACTGGACTAGTAAATGAATTTGAGATCTTTAGCAGGTAAAGTTGTGCTATAATGAGTAAGGTTAATGTAACAGTTTCTAAATAGTTTTGTATGTATGGTGATGAATGTTAACGAGTTTTTACACAAGGTATATGCATAGCATTATGTTTACTAGATTAATTTATTCTAGAATTCTGAAGTGATAATTTACAGCAATAATGTTGCATACATTGCCCATAAGCTAATATCCTTACGCTGTGCCTCAATACATTTAAAAATTATTAGTTGAGGACTACAATAACCTAGGTGGGCAGTTTTGAAACATAAAGAAACCTTAAGCCTTTCTTTTAAAAGAACTACACTTGTGTTTCCCCACATGACAGGGTACAACATCGGAAGAAGAGACAGGAAGCTCTCGAGCAGAAACTCCAAGCACTGTCACAGAAATAGAAGTAGATCTTGACAGCTACCAGATGACACTGGAAGAAGTACTAACATGGCTGCTATCTGCGGAAGATACCTTACACATGCAGGATGAGATATCAGAAGATGTGGAAGAAGTTAAAGAGCAGTTCCACACTCATGAGGTAACAACCTAATTGAATGGGTAGTCTTTAACGATTATTTACAGATGAAGTTCAGCAACTGAAAAGTCTCCTCCTGTTTTTCCTTTGTTATACCAATTGTTACATAATAATAATAATAAATTTTATTTATATTGCACTTCATATTTTAGCAATCTCAAAGTGCTACAGAGTAAAAATAAAAATAATAAAACAAGAAAATCTATTTATACTTTAACAAAATATCTTTCTAAAAAGATGAGTTTTTAGATTCCGTTTAAAAACATCAGTCAACTGTGGAGCTCTCGGGTAGTCAGGGAGGGCGTTCCACAGTCTCGGCGCCACAGATGAAAAAGCCCTATCACCCATACTGCGAAGCTTGGTTCTAGAGACTTCTGTGTTCTAACTCAAATGTAAATTGACAGCAACAATAAAAACAGAGAAACAAATGAAAGTAGGTGTTGAGTGCATTAGGCAGGTAGAATGCAGTAAAATACTTTGTAACCCTTGTCAGCACTGCAAGCTGTCAGGTTTTATCAACTGCAAAGTATGGACCTTGGTTTGCAAAAGAGCATTCAAACATGTAATTTCTACTAGATGCAGCACATGAAAGTGCAAGCTTACGCTAGATATCACTCATCTAGCTCATTTTTCACAGCGCAGTAGCATAAAGTTCCATATCCACCCACATTTGTTTTTCAGTTTTATAGGGTAAACATTGGAGAGATCTTTGTATGAAACACATGTTTTACCTGTAACACATTAAGTCCATTATTTTATTATTTATTTAGCTGGTCTAATTTTTGCCTAATTAACCCAGATATAGATATTGTAGATAACTGTTCTTAAACCATTGCTTAACCATTTCTTCCTGCTGTAGACATTTGGATTCTGCTGATTTATACCCTAAATGTCCACTGTGTTTAATGTACCTCAAGGACATGTCAAATTACACGATTTTCAGTCATAGCCTTCATGTACATACTCGCAAATTGGAGGCAATTGATGGTGTACTTCCATGAAGGTTAATCACCTAATGTGACATACTCAGTGCCTCACTCCAACTAGTTCATGTTTCGTCCCAACAAAATCTAATGAATTTAACTTCTGTTCTTCCTAGAGTTCAATGCATACAATATAAGCTCTTCTGTCTGATGTTGTGTTTTTTGCATTCCATACCAGAAACAAAAAAAAAAATAAAAAAGGGCAGAGATTGCTGCTGACTTAACTATATCTGTTAAGCCTTCATATAACACTGTCTCCATCAGGTAGCATGTTAGTGGCTTTCACAATAAGGGGCAAGCATGACCGTGCTTGGAAGCTCGCCACATAGTCGGTAAATTTGTGATGTCCAGCAATTTTCAGATTTGTAAATTGCCATGCTCTGATTGATGAGATAAGTAATGACAGTTGGCAAATCTTACATACCCAATTTTTTATTCTATTCCTGCTGACAATAGAGAACTTGCCTAGCTTTGCAGAATGGAAAGTTAGCAACCAGATAGACTGGACACACACACATGCGTGCAAACAGACAGTAGTGTTTTATTATTTAGTAGATATGTATAATATAATATATATAAAATATATAATATACATACACACACATATAGTGTGTGTGTGTATATATATATATATATATATATATATATATATATATATATATATAT
>JANRMT010062791.1:105616757-105681848 GCA_026402145.1 Polypterus bichir lapradei | reverse complement strand
TATATATATATATATATATATATATATATATATATATATATATATATATATACACACAGTATGTGTGTACATTAGGCCTGAAAAAGTTAAAGCGTTACTTTTTGTGATTAATGTGTCCTGCTTAATGCGTTTAAAAAATATTGTTGCATCCAGGTCTGGCCACAAGGCAAATGCGTCAGGCAGTACTTTGGTCAGGGCAGCAGGGCATGTAAAATTTTTTTTTTTAAACATTATGAAATAATAATATTAAAAAGTTAAGTATTTACCTAAAGAATTACTTCTACATCCAGTACCGTGTTTATATACTACCTTTAAAAATTTGTAAAAATTCGTAAAATTTCAAAATTTCATATTACTCAGTACACATGTTTGTGTAAGGACATCAAATCAATGTCATGAGTGCAAAATAAGTTATTTTGTTTTTAGTGTCACTCAAAGATAACTCTCTAGTACAGGCATCACTAAATGGCAGACCTGGACCTAGTGATAGGAGAAAATTTTGTTGGTTGGACCTCTTTAAATTTGAATTTCAAAACTCCTGTTTTTTTTACCTCTGTGTTTAACGTCCCTGTTCTGTCATGTAGCTTACAGTAATGACTGCCCTACTATAATGATAAATTCAATGAAACAGAAGTACTGTATAATGATTATCCCTACCCATTATTCCAGTTTGCAGTATTTTTGCAGTTTTTAAGCAAGATAGCAGCTATGGAGATCTTTTTTTAGTGTACCCGAAGCAGGGGTGTAGGTAAGAGAAGTGTTTTCCAAACTTTTTTCTGTGGTGACAAACGTTTTGTAACCTAAAAAATTCCAAGGCACACAACAATTTTACCAACAAAAAAAAGCATTAAATCTCTTAAGATGTGCTAAACTGTATAAAGGGGCAGGACAAGGGGGCAGAAAAAAAGCAGCTCAGAGATTGCCGTTCGCAGACACAGCACTTAGTGAGCACTTTGGATGAATTTTCCAGCTGTTTTGCCCCTTTACCCACTCATGTTTATACATAAACACTATGCACACACGTAAATACAGTTACCCACACTTGTGGACTTGTTCGTTGTTAGAAGGGGTTCTGACTCTATGTGCATTGATAATTTTTTGTGATTCTGTTTAGAAGCTATCACAAAAAGACAAATTGGCTAAGTTGTTCAAGAAATTTAGTTTTAAGGTCCATGGCAAAAATAACGCCCAAATTTTTATGTAGATAATTCACATTCAAGATAGTCCATTGAGCAGTTCAGTTATCCCTTTCAAGTTGTTTTTGGGAATAGTGTAGTCTTAATGTTTCCTTTCTTCTAATGAGTCATTTTACTTTCTGTATACTTTCCTCTCTTCAGTAGCTCAAAATTTCAGGAAAAATTTCATTAATTAGTGTGTTAAATAAATATTTATAGTGAGTGAAATATAAATTATCAATGCATAAAGGCTATACTATATCAGTTTTCCAACATTAGATTAAAAGGATTTGTCTTGTTTCTCCAATCTGCTCAGTGAACACATCAAAATATGAAATCCAGTGTGTTTGTTCAATCAAGTGTACACAAGTATATGCTGCTTTTAGTAATGTGATAGCGAATGAATTGGTTAAGTTTGTAAATAAGTATGTTTCATCTTGTGTTGTTGCATTTTATCAGTTGTAAATTAAAAAAGTTATCATAACAATATCTATAGTATATATGTTGTACTTTAAACTGCTACTCACTTAAAACAGCAAACACATACTCAACAGAACAAATGTTTGGCTCAATGAGTTTGTAGTTCCACTGGATTTTATCTTGTATCTTATAACTCTGTATATGTGTTAATGATGTGCTTATTTTAGTGTTTTGTGTGATATTTCTAAATATGCACTATTTTCCACTAGATGGTACTAAAGCCTTTTTTGGGACATTACCTGCTGTCATATTGGAAATGCTTTCTTAGTTGGGTTTTATACTTGACATTACATTTAACTAAAGCAAAAATTAAATGCTAATTATGTTGGTTTGAGTCACATAATTGACTTAATTATGTAAATTATTATTGATGTTAGCAGTATATTGACCTGAACACAATACATATTTAAAATAGATTTTTTAACCACTCTAAAGATCTTTTAAAGCCCTGTGTTGTGTTATTAATATTTGCTCTGTGTCCAGGTTTCATGGCTTGTTTGTTTCTTATATGCTTTTCTTTCTCAGGCCTTTATGATGGAATTGACAGCACATCAGAGTAGTGTGGGTAATGTCCTTCAGGCAGGGAACCAATTAATTGCTCAAGGCAGCCTGACTGAGGAGGAAGAGAATGAAATTCGTGAGCAGATGACTCTCTTAAATGCCCGTTGGGAGGGTCTAAGAGTGGATAGCATGGATCGTCAAGCCAGGTATTTTAAAAAAGAAGTTACAGTAAATTAAAACTTTTTATTTGTTTACTTATTTATTAGCCATGAGAATTAAATGTTTTATTTCCAGTACACATACTTTGTCAATATTCATTAAGCTAGCTTGAGGTTGAATGACATATATGATTTTTTTTATCATATGCTTGTTGCACAGGTTTAGTGTAAGGGTTAACTATAGTAATAACAAGCAATAATATAAACCACACATGAAGAAATTTAAAAATCTCCGTACCTAAACGAAATTACAGTAATCCCCCACTCTATCGCGCCCCCGCTACATCGCGGATTTATTAATACTATTATTATCTCTAGGGGGCTTTGCTCACCCACCCCCTTGTTTTGTTTACCAGATAAACAATTTAAAGAGATTATTTTCATGGGAATTGTTACATATGTATTATTTTCATTTTTACTTTAAAACTTTTGTAAAAACAATATTTGTCCATTATTTCCTGCCCCAGGCATGGTTAAATCTCATTATCGCAGCACTTATAACACTCCGGGCGTTGTGAAGGGGGGGGTCTGAACGTACACTAAGCAGAAGTGGACAGATCAGCTACTGGCTTTGTGCTGCTTCTGCCAAGATTGCTGTTCTGTTTGCTCTGTGCGTTCTCTTTGGTGTGATGGCTGTACGCACGCTAAGGAGAAGTGCTCAGAATCGCTTCGCTCAAACCCCCCCTCACCCGGAGGCTACGCTCCTGCCACTTCGTGTTGTGAATTGGTGGGGGGGGGGGGAGCTGAATGCACACTAAGGAGAAGTGGACTTTGTGCTGGCTCTGTGCTGCCTCTGCCAAGATACTTTTTCAGCTTGTCGCTCTGCGTGTCAATCATTTAAAAGCCTGTACAGTAGCTCTTATCCTGTCTCACTGCCTTGTCTTGCGTGAAGTTAAAATGTTTTATAATAGGGATATGTTACTCATATCCTTAGCCCGACATCCACATATCATATGTGTCTATAAAGTGTGTTTTAATAAGTTTACATGTGTTTAAAGTGTGTGGGATGGGTATTTTAAGGCTTAAACTATAAAAAAAAAAAAATGTGGTCTTTCTATTTTGCGGATTTTCACCTATTGCGGGTGGGTCTGGAACGTAACTCCCGCGATAGGCGGGGGATTACTGTAGCAGAAATCAAACCGATGACATCTGTCTTAGAGTGCTTAAAGTAGTTGGAGAATGCATAATTTATTAGAACTTGAATATTTTTCAAACAGCAGTACATGCTGGGACAATTTGTACGTATTGAAAGTTAGCAAAAATTTACCTTTTTTTTCTTTAGAAAAGGTGATTGGGTTCATTCAAGTAACTTAACATGCATCACTGGGAAATTAATGGAAGCCATAATTAAGAAGAAAATTGATCATAAAATAACCATGTTTATTAATGAACATCAAATATAGGTTTATATAGGAGAGATTACATTTTGCTAATCTGCTGAAGGCTTTTGTAAAGGTTCCATATGACAATCTTGTAATAAGTGCTGTTGCGGTATGCAGACAGATGCAGAGTTGCCTTAAACACAAGAAGCAAAAGGGAATGGCAGCATTAGGAGGTTAAACATTAGAGCAATTGTATATGTGTATATATGATTGTGACAACAATATATACAAACAAACTGGTTAAAGTTTCCATATGATACTAAATTGAGATGGCAGACAATATAGAATAAACCAAATTATTACAGATAGACCTGACTGACTTAAGACATAATAAATATTGTGGCAGATTAAATTAACACTAGAATTCCCAAAGCCTACGAAATCCCGACCCACCTTAAATTCCTTCGCACCTCTCCATCAGCATCTTTGGTGTTGTAAATGTGTCAATCAGCACAAGCAGCATGCTATCCCAATCCCCTGCCCACCACTGTAATTCAATTTGCAAAGAATTGAGAACCACGTCAGATTGGAGGTTTTGGGATCTGGGATTCTGGGGGGTTATGTGGTTGTGGGAGCATGAACGTGACTGAGAGAATAAAACTGAATAAAAAATTCAAACTTTTACAAGCACTATAAATTTACACCGGCTGTTACTGACGCAAATCAAATGTATGTTTTTATTGTATAATATTAACAATTAGAGCAGCTCACTACCCAAAATGGTAAATTTGGGAGGTAGCCGGTATCAAACTGGCGACCTCTTGATTAGGAGTCAGCAGTTCTTACTGCTGCACCACACAAGCTATCATAATAACAGCCTACTCAAACCTGCTTTCTTTTTCTTTGGTTAGATTCTTGAATAAAAGCTCACTTGTTTTGTTATACTTGTACCTTTTGTGAAAGTGTTTATTTGATATTTGGACTTCAGGCTTCATGTATTATACACTTCATGTCTACATTTTGTCAATTATTACTAAAACATGAAAATGTTTCTGTTGTAATTATGTGTTGACATAGATTGTTGTAGACACGTAACACACATAAAATGTATGTATTCAAAATGACAACATATTATTTACCCTGTACAACTCCAGGCTTTTCACTCCAAGATAAACACTGAGCACAGAGAACCTTCTTTGTGAATTGAGCTGTGGCGGGGGGGCTGGGATAGCAGCCTGCTTGCTGCTTGTGCTGATCGACGCATTTACAAAACAAAAGACGCTGATGGTAGAGGTGTGAAGGAATATAAGGTGGGCCAGGATTTAAAAAGATATCTTGATATTTTCCTGGACTTTGATGATAACAATAATTAGGCAATATTTTGCATCCTTTAAAAACGTGTTTGTAAAAGTCTTATCTTGGTCTTTATAATAGGATATTATAGCTTACCAGTGAGATTAATGGAAGCAACAGTTAAGGAAAACAGGTCTTATTTATTTACTTAAAACTGAAGTAAAATACCACAAACACATTAAAATTACCAGACAAAGTATTACCGAGTTCAAACCGTAAACTGTTTCAAAGTGGCCTACAGGATTTACACAAAAAATTACACTAAGACCAATCAAACTATTACAATGAGAGCATTTTAAACAGACATTTACCCTTAATGTAGACAAAATATGAACCCAAAGGGAATAAAATACTAATTATAATTGAACAACACAGCATAAACATTACAGTGTGGATAAACATAAACTGATTTGCTGTAAGGTGAATTTTACAGCATAGATTTTTGTTCTTGTTTCTAACATACTAGTGTAAAAATCCAAATTTCTGTCAAGTGCTGCACAGAAAAAAAAACTATAGCATTTGTAAACATGTTATGTCATATATTGCACAAAGATGCAAAAATACTCCCAAACCTATAACATTTTTTAAACAAATTACTAACTGCAATTTCTGTCCATTATTGCATAATGATATCTGAAAAATAAAACAATTGTAAAATTCTACTGAGAAAAATTTAAGTTGTGTGTAAGAATCACCAGTCTGTCCACAGCATCTGGATTCATAGCAGCACGTTACATGTTATGACTGTTTTAAATAATAAATGAAATAGACATACTTTGGAATTGAGGACCTCACCAAAGTCAAGATGGCTTATGAAATAAAATGCACCTTATAGGCATACGCTTCTTACGGAAATAAAAAATAAATGTTTGAACTAATTCTGTAATTTGTTTGAACAGACTTTTTTTTTTGCCTGACACCTACAGGGCTCCATACTATATCAATTTCACTTTGCTGATATTGATATCAAGCTGTCTTTAATGGTAACAATCTTTGTATAGTTTGCAGATTACCGGCTTTTCTCAAAACCAAACCACCGTCATGTGAGTGAGGATGCTTCTCATCCTGCAATTAAATCTAATGACATACATTGCAAAGCTGTTTATCCCCTGGCACTGTTTGCTCACTCAGTTTTAGGCAGCTTTACTAACTTCACTTGTGGTACGCTGACCGTGCATGCACATGCAGTAGTCTATTACATGAGACAGTGAATGCATGGACTCTCTGAGGCATGTTTTTGGTTGTTTTCTGCAAAGTGAGTGGCATACTCTGTAATTTCAGCTCACACATCGTTATAACAACAATTAATTATTGTAGATGCATGCTTCTAATGCTAGCTATACATCATAATACCCTAGGAGCTGGGTACACATCATGAAGACTTTTACAAAACTGGTCCTAATACTCCTTTAACCCATGTTTATAGATCATCTCAACTTCCAGCAATTTGTCTGCAAGGCACATATTGCAGCAAATGACAAGCTTATTGACATGACCCAAAATGTATACAAAACTGGTACCATGGTTAGGACCAACTTCTTTTATTTATCCAGTGGCATTAGTATGATCCAGGTTGTCTTTCTGGGGAATAAGCTCAAAGTGATACAGAGAGAATCTGTACAGCTTCCTGAATCATTGACTATCTAACTGACATGTAACTTTGTTGGAAACTCTCATGACTGTGTGTTGGAGATGGTCTGAAACCCTGGTGCATCCCCTGGAAATTTTTTCTCACCCTGTGCTCTCACTCTTTGAACAACTGATTTTTAAGTTTAGCTCCAATTTATGCCAGTTGTAGATCTTCTCAAATGACTCCTAAATTTCAGGATGTATAAAAGATGCTTTAGAACTTTTCAAATGGTACAGGGATAAACACCTTCAAGTGAGCACTATCATGATAAAAGAAGTTTATCTTGGATGTTTGGTGTACCAATGCAAGTCCTAGGTCAATTACCATGATGAGGAAGGAGAGTGGAGTTATTTAAAACATTAAAATACTTCAAAGGGATTGGGTAGACATCTGTTTTTCATGAGGCTGAATATTTCCTATTCCTATAAAAAATGATGTAACATCCTTGTCCTTTAATTTGTGTGACAAACTGCAAGCAAAGTTCTGTTAGTCCTTAGTGATTAGTATACTTTCTCTGTACTCTGGCTTGCTGAGGGAGTTACACTAGCTTGGTTGGATACCAGTTACCTGAATATACTGATCAGGACTGCGAGGTACATTACTGTTGTTACTCTAGATTCACTTGCAATTGCACATATAATTGGAATTAGTCAGAATGATGGGAAGAATATCAGAAAAAGAAGTTGCTGAAGTGATCCAACTCTGCACCACTCTGAAGAAGGCAAATGATTATGACTGTTTACATCAATATATTAAGAATGGCACATATGTGTATATGTATGTGTAACACTTTAAGGGTTACATAAGAAGGCCTTAAGAATGTTCAGTGTGATTGATTACAGGTAAGTCCCCAAGTTACGGACATCCCACATACGACTTACGAATGGGGCTGCAGATGTTCCTTCATCTCTCTTGGGGACGCGACGCATGCACCTCAGTAACTGCCGCTTCATCATCTTCGGCCTGGGGACACTGCAAGCAGTAGCTGGACAAAGGCTGGAGGGGGACGATTTCGCTGCTTGTGCAGTGTAGTGTCCCTTGGGTGGCTCCCGGCGGCAAGTGGTGACCCGTGGTCCATAGTCACCGAGGCTTCAACTTCTGCTCGTGTATAGGACGGAGGCTTGATGGGGCAGTTCGCTGCCCGCCCACCATGCCGCCGCAGCTACTGCTCCTGACTGGATGGAGGTTGGATGGAGCGGAGGGGGGCGTTTCACTGCCCGCCCACCACACACGGCTGCCCTGCTGCTTCTCGGTGGGCAGCTGGTGATGCTGCAAGTGGAGACTCGGTTGTGGCTGAACGGAGGCCATTGAGGGCAAACGGGGCAGCAGGGGGTAGCACTGTAGTGTTCCTCGGGTGACTGCCTGTTGAATGGGGGTGGTGGTGGGTGATTCACTACCCGCCTTTGTCCACACCCTGTTCGTTCTTGGTGGTTGGACGCTGCAGGCAGCATACTGTAGTGGAGGTGACTGTGTGGTGGGTGGGTGGTGAACCGCCCCTCACCACTCCCATTCATTCTCAATTGCAAGCCTGCTTGTACTGTTACGTACATAGCAGGAAGTTGATTCGTTCAGTATGCCAGACGTGCTGATGAGGGGTGCCATCCTGCTGTGATAGCATGTACAGTGCTGTGCAGAAGAGCTCATCTTAACCTTTTGTCTTCACCCTTCAACAATGTCTCTGAAACACAAATCTGATGCAAGTGCTGGTGATACAGTAAAGAAGAGAAAAACCATCAAAATGGAAAATAAAGTAGAAATAATACAAAGGTCAGAGAGAGGTGAACCTCCATCATTCATTGGCAGAGCACTTGGTTACAGTCAGTCAACAATAGCATTTATTAAAATAATGTACCTGTTCCAACTTACATACAAATTCAATTTCAGAACAAACTTACAGTCCCAATCTCGTACGTAACCCGGGGACTGCCTGTATTAAAATTTCACTGTGCTGCCTTCGTTTCTTTTTTTAAAATTACCGTCTTCTAAGGTCTATTTTTTCTTTCAACCTAGATTAAATATTTCTTACTTTTTCTCTTTAATAAAGCTATTTTTGTAATATTGCAGTTTACATGAAGTTCTAATGGAGTTGCAACAACAACAACTGCAGCAGTTGTCTGATTGGTTGACAGAAACTGAAGCCCGTATTCACAAAATGGAGTCAGAACCTGTGGCTGAAGATATGGAATCCTATCAAAAGCAGATCGAGTTGCATAAGGTTAGTCTTCATTTGCGTACTTTTATAGTGTTCTGGGATTACCACAAGACTTGGCACTTCGCTCAGCTTTTGTACAGATGTGTTTTGCTAATGTCATTGTACTAACATTCTCTGAGAAATGTATGGACATTAGGAAAACATGTTTTTTATTATTATTATTTTTTCTTTCGTTCAGTAAATCCTCAATATCCCTGGATTCCATTCCTGAACATTTAGTGTTCAAACAATCTGTCAAATTCATATGATTCTGGCCGTGCACCAGCTTTATTTGAGTATCTTTATTTGTTTTCTTGCCTTTTGCAATGCAGTCACGTCAGTTTAGAGAGTTGTTTATTACATTTCAGGAGTGGTGGAAATACATTTAAATTTTCATAGAGAAATGTGACACAATTTTTCTGCGTCAATCCAGCTTACCAAATGGATATACTTCATTGACATATCAAACAATATACACTATTGTGTAAAATTCATAAACAATTTAAAATGTTTAGTTTGAAATGTAAATAAAAATAACACATATAGCAGTATTATTTTGCAGCTTAACCGTGTAATTCTCAAAATGTCAGTCACTCAGTGTCAATACATTATTGACCATATAGTTTGACAGTAACATCTAGTGCTGCTTGGTGAAACTTTGTTGCAGTTCTTTAAGTTTTACCTGATGACCTTAAATCTTTACTTTAAACAAGCTCCATAATATTTAGAAGATGTTGCTTATGAAATATAATAAGTAATAGGTAAATAAATGTTTCATCATGTGAACCTTTGCTTAAGTAAGTGGTGCCATATACTTTAGACGCTTTGAACATGATTCCTGTGATTTTTAATTAGAGTCTTATATTGGGAATCTTATTCCTTAGAAAACTGCTTCAGCTAGAAAACTGGACTCTGGTGCTTAAAATATTTTGCAGAGGCTTTTATTTGTTGAGCATTTAGTCTTGATTTTAAGTTTACTTTTAAAGAACCTCAGAGATTAAGAAAATCCTTATTTATGAATTTAAGTAGTTGGCTTGCAAATACAGTACAACGTACAGTATAATTATTTTATTCAACAGCAACCTTCATATGGGTTAGGAGAACTCTCCCATTCATTGGTTCATGGGAAAATTGCACCATCTGAGGAAAAACAAAAACAAGCAAAACAAAAAAAAAAATGAAAACAAAAACACTTCAGGGTTTGTTGAGACAATTATATAGTTGGTGACTGATCTTACTTTGTTTCGGGTCAAGACATAATGAATCATGTTCATTTTGTATTTTATTCAGTATGTATGTTGTATATTTTGATGATATTGGTTGAGTAAATAATAAAAATAGTCTCAACAATCCCAAGCACGTTTTTCCCCATTTCAGTTCATGGGAGTTATGCCACAAGTTTGGATGCTGATGTGTAGTTATAGAAATGTTTAAAAGGTTAATGACTGTGGTTAAACGTTTTTCATTGTTTTTTTGCTTGCCTATTTTAAAACACTATCAAAGTTTTACAACATTTAGCTATAGTTTAAAATGCAAATGTATGTAGTCTAACATGTAGTCTAAGCACCTTGAGCCTGTGAAAGGCGCTATATAAACAAAAATTGTATTAACAAAAATGGATGAGTTTATATAATTTTAAATGAAAGTTGCAGCTTTAACTTTGTTTAGTTGCCATTAAATAATGCATGCTGTGTAGTGGATCAATGGTGTTAAGCAATAAATAATCGGGCTTTGGAACAAACAAATGTCCTTATTTTTGGAACAAAAGTGGGGAAAGTCTAATTGTTTGAGTGAATGTGACATTTAAAATTTTTGTACCTAATACTTACACAGTCTATTCTATTTAAACAATGGCAGGTGCTTCAGAATGATTTGGAAATTGAACAAGTGAGAGTAAATTCCTTGACCCACATGGTAGTTGTGGTGGATGAGAATAATGGAGAAAGTGCTACTGCCGCACTGGAGGAGCAGCTACAGGTGTGATATATAAATATATATATATATATATATATTTTTTTTAATGCCAATTAGTTGGACATTGGTCATATTGCAAAAAAATAAGATATTTTGTAACTTTCACTTTAAACATTATTGTTTATGAAATTTACTGTTATTATGAATGTTTATACAGTAAATTTATAAGCATTATTACTTAAGTGATCATATGTTTAAAGATATAAACTAAAGTACTTTGTTTTATAATTCATATGGTTCCAGGTTTGGTAGCAACAGTAATCCACATCTTCTGTTGAAATTAATAATAAAATCAGCAATAATGAGGGACAAAAGTTATCTGTTCTGTTATCAGCACATTATTATGTATATGTGTATTATGTGCACAAATGTAACTTTTATAATTTGTTGAGTAAAACTTATATAGCTTCTTTAAATATCATTAAAAATATTTTCAATTTGTTTCACTAATTTCAGTAACTTTTTAAACAGTACTTGTTTTAATCACTTTAAGAAAAACTGTTGACCAGATTTACACTACTTTTTATTGTTTACTCATCTTAATTTTAACCTTTTGACAGAGTTTGCACTACTTGAAGTATTTGCATTTAATGACTAGAATTTCTATTATTTGTTTCCATCAATGATTTTAATGCATACAGAATTGCAATTTATTTAAATACATTTTTGTTGTGTTAAATTATATACTCTGTTGGGTAATTAAAATGGTATTGAATTTCAGTACTTAGTATGATATCAGATTTTGAAATTACAGTATATTATTGTGACAACATTATGTTCAAGTGTAGATAATTGCAATAATTAGTGACTTTGATAGATAGTACTTTATCTGTCCCAAGAGATAACTTTAGCTTATTACAGAAACAAAATATGTAAATATTATTACAAACAAAAACAACCTCGCTCAAATACATACCAGAATTACAAAAAATAAAGTGGTGAACCTCTTTCCAAGATATAAAACAGAATAAAGTAGCTAAATAATTAAACAAAAAATTATTTGCAGGAGACAAGCAATTGACAGAAAGGATTTGGCTGTGGTGTATTATGTGTTAGAAGGCAATGAAAGGAATATTTAGTTGTTGGCTAGAGGAGGCAGGAGTTTGCTTTTGAGGTGAATAGGAAGAAAAAATCTAAATTAAAGATGTTGAATTACATTTGTTTGTACTCTCTAAATATAAAATGCTTAAGGTTGCCTATCATGCAAAAACTTGCAAACCACATGGGCCTTAAATCCTGAGCTTGGTCTTAAGTGCTTATGATGCAATGTATGTAACCATGACCCAGGAATTGAAGGTATGGGGTACCTTACCTATTTAACTGGGCTTTGGATCCTTCTCAAGGAAATCAGCGGTGCAGCCACGTGCCCTCATGACAGGAAAAAAAAAACAGTGCAGGCACACAGCTTTGCCAACAGGTAAAGGACCTCACCGACTTATGCTGAAAATAAAGCACATTGCATAGTGGAGTCATCATTTTAATCACATTCACAAGTCATACACCCTAAACACAGCAGAAAGACATACACAACAAAAGAACTGGAGATGCGAGCTTCATACTTCATATTATTGGTCATCAGATCCAGTAACAGTGAAGCACATTGCACAGACAGACTGTTATCGTTTTAAACACAAGTCATACACTCTGATTTCAAAAGACATTCATATACCCTGTTAGTGCATGACAACCCTCAGCAGAGTGACCTGGGGATCTGTTTTTCGTGAGAAATTCATGAACCGTCTTTCTTCAAGGACCACAGTTCTGAGTGTTTCCTATGTTTTTTCCATATCTTTATCAATGATAAATTGTTTTTTTGGAAAATGCAATAGGACACATGATTCAGTAAGTTCACTGAAAATAAAATACAGTAAATCTATACTTCTGTGATATTCTTTCCCATCATGTTCATCATTTTTGGTTTGCATCAGTACTATCTGCTAGCTCAGTATAAAAGGGCAAATTAAAAAAGTTTGTACATTTTGGAAAAACTGGTTAGTTAACTAGGAACGGTGTTAAATAATTCTAAATTGTTAATGTTTAGACAAGTCCTGCTTATGTACCGCATTCTTGGAGTGTGGATGTCACTGAACTCGAAACTCCACTCCATAAATATACAGTAAAGGTTTCCAGTGTTTTTCTCTGCATCATTTTGAAGAAATCACTTAACTAGTTTCAGATTGCATTGGAACTTGTTTATTTATATTTAACATTAAAAACAGATTGGGTGAATTGATGTTCTTTGTCGAGGAGACATTTTTTATGCAAATAATAAGGATTCTTTAGCGTGAGAAAAACCTATTAACTACTCCCAAATTTTGAAGTAATTGGTTGTTGTGTGGAATTGTTTTGATCCGGCTTTGACTTAGGCACTGATATTTTACATTGAATAATGTATGCAAGTGGATACTTACTTTATTAATTAACACTATGCAGCTAAAGGAGTCTAGATAGTTAAGATAGTAAATAAATACGTACTGCAACTGAAATACACCTTTTATACCATTGTATTAGCAGATACTGTAATGAGCTCTGGAAGCAACTTGACAATAAACCATTTGATGATAAGGTTTGATTAGAAAGTTTATTTAACCACAAATCAAGTTTTAAAACAAAATGATTTAAATTTTATTGTCTCTGCTTAAAATGTGTAATGTACTATATGTAATTGTTTAACTTCTAGTCTCTGGGTGAGCGCTGGGCAGCTGTTTGTCGCTGGACAGAGGAGAGGTGGCGCAAACTTCAAGACATTCTTTTAGTGTGGCAGCAGTTTATTGAAGACCAGGTAATTTTTAAAAGGCTGCATTCTACATTTTTTGCCTTGCCGGATGTATTCATCTTTGACTAAAGTCAGTTAAAATGTCTAATTCTCTTTAACAATTTAACTGATTTAAAAAGGGTATTTTATTTTCTCTCATGTTAGTGCATTTACTTATCACTCTGGTTGTTTGGTGGTTTCTAGATGAATCCTTTGATAAATAGATTAATATGCCAGATTCATACCTTACAAACATCTAGGATTGGCATATTTCTGTCAACATTCCAACAGCATTTTATAGTTGATTGAGCAACAGTTTGAAGCAGCACCGTTGCAGCCTTCTCATGAAACAACTTTCACATTTGTGCAATGAGAATGTTTCTCCTGTTGTATACATACTGGTTTGTTGGATTACCAAGAGAACTCTTCCTCTATACTTTGTTAATAATGCATATCATGCACATTATACAAGCCAGGGATCAACAGGTATTTTTGGTCTTATACAGTATAACAATAACAGATAATCTACTATTTGTCACACCTCAGTCCTTGTACCTTGACGGTAGATCAACCTATTTTAGCTCTTCTGATTGAAGAAGAAATTTTTAATTATAGGTTTATTTTTTTCAGACTTGATTTAATCTTTAAATCTTGCTGCTTGAGGCTGACATAGTGATACAATGGTTACCATTGTTGCTTCACAGTAAGAGAATTGGTTCAAATCTGACCTGATCACATTCGTGTTCTGTTTTCCACCCACATTCAAGAGGCATGCACACTAGGAATAACTATTAGCTTTAAATTATCCTGGGATGAGGATTTTACATGAATTTGGAAGATGATGACCTGGCACTTTGTTCAAGTTAGGTTTGTTAATGCTTGGGCATTAATGTTTGTATCAGATTCTGTAGGATTAGTTTTGGCTCTTGTCACCTTTAACTGAAAAAAATGATTACATTTAATTATGCTTTTGTTGTGTGGTTGTTTTTTCATAACAGTATTTTTTTTTTTTGCATTTTTTACATCATTTGTAAATGTCAATGTTTTACACCAGTAATTTTAGAGTCCTTAGCCCATAATTGTTATTTTAACCTTATGAATACTCCTTTTTGTTTCCTTTTTTTATGGGCACATACTAGGTTTGTCCCTAGTGGTCTACCTGAAGCACTTTATTGTTGGAAATATAGATGTGCCATGTATTAGTTCATGCTCCAATCAGTTTATGCAAGTTTCAGACAGAACTGATTGTTTAGTCAAAAAAGGTCCAGGATACTGCTTAATGGTGGATGGCACCAGAAAGTAAAAATAAAGTGCACGTGTGGGTGCAAAACATTTGGCATTGATTGATGCAAAATTAAAAGTTGTTGGATTAATGAGTCAATCAGTCCCTCAATGATCACTGGCTTCAGGTGGGTGGGAGGTTAATATATTGCTATCCCAGAAGGATTGTGGTTTCATGGTACAAGCAGGAAACTTGTCATCTGGCTGGTGAGCTTCTGAGCTGCGTATGGAAAATGAGATGGGTTAGTAGCAGTGTTCCCTTCTCTACTCAAAGTGGTTTTCCCCTACCTTGTTGGAGTCCTGAAGCACAGGGGCTTGACAAATTAAAAAGTCTAAATTTATAGTTATACTGAACTGACTTATACTCTAGTGATATTTTATGTCATTAATAGGTAATTTTTCAAATACAACAATGTTGTTAGTGAGCAACTGTAATTGTTAAATTGAGCGAAGATATTAAATAGTACCCTCTGTAGCTGGAGGGAATGCAATCTTGCTATTTTATTGCATAGTTTGGTGTGGATCTTTAATAAATGGGCATTTTAAGACATGAACCTTTTTCTTTTCTTCTAGTGTTTATTCAGGGCATGGCTTTCAGAGAAGGAGAAAACTCTAAGCAACATCCAGACCAGCAGTTTCAAAGATCCAAATGAAACAATTGTAACAGTGCGAAAATTAGCAGTAAGATTTCAGTTAAAATCATTAATATTTCTTATTAGTAGCTCATAGCAGTTTGTCCAGTACCAATAATTTATAATTGTTCAGTTAAAATAAATTCTTAGATTATAAACAGTTATTTTTGTGAGATTGCAGATTCATTAAAATTCATTGAATATGCTTTTTAGTATAGACATATAGGAATAAGAATGGTATAATTCTTTTGTGTATAACTATTTCAGACAGTACAAACAATAAAAGGTGAAAGAATGTTAATACTTGGATGGATGCTCCTTAATCCTTAACTTTCTCCTAATAGAATTTAAAGGAAGATATGGAAATGAAACGAAAAACACTTGACCAACTAGGTGATGCTGGACAGGATGTTTCACAGCTGCTAAACAGTGGAAAGTTTTCTCAGTCACTGCATAGAGAAATGGAAGAAATGTCACAAAGGTGGGACAACCTAGTACAAAAACTCGAAGACTTCTCAAACCAGGTACTAGTCACTACATGAAAACTGCAATGTGCAGGTTGTGCAATTTTAGTATGTCGTATAAAATTATTATTATTTTTTAAAATTGTATTTTACTGGTTTAAGATGACAGATCTTCTGACAGACTCTGGGGTATCACAAGTTCAAGAAACAATTGTTGAAGCAGTTTCTGTACAGGAGAAAAAATCTACCCAAGAATTACCTCCACCACCACCTCCTAAGAAACGTCAAATATATATAGATTTGGATGTGAAAAAAATGTAAGAAACGATTGAATTCAAATTACTTTTTTTTTGTTTATACCTCATATAAAAGACTTTGTATGTAGGCACCCTCAGCAATATTAAAGGATCAAGTTGAAGTTATTTCTTCACAGTCATGGAATGTATTAGTTTGCCACTTGAAACTGTGTAAAATTTAAAAACAAAAAAGTAAAAATAAATAAATAATTATGCTGCTCTTGTGTTTTATAATGGATCTAATGTGTGCCAGGGTACTGTTCCTTTAATAGTTGAGAGTTGAATATCATTATCATTTAAACTTGAATGCTGCAGAGTTGCACCAGTCTTTAAGCAATGCAAATCATGCTGTGCTAATTTATTATATTACTGCTATCAATCAGAATGGTGTAGTAGTTAGCATACTGCCTGGCTGCTCCAGGGAGTCTGTTTTTAACTCCCATCAGTATTTTAATGGACAGACAGTCCCTCTTTTTATGTGGGTTTTGCCATCTAAGTACTGAATTGTCTTTAAATCTTAAAATATCCTCAACGCACAAATTCTATGGTATTTCTCAATGTTAAAACGATGTGATGTGTATGCGAATATGGTAGGGATCATTTTCATGTTATGTCTGTTAAGTTTTGAGTCATACAAGACTGTTGGGACGAATAGATATTTACAAATTTATAATTTTTTTCCAGTTTTTTCTGTGACCTCAATGAATTACTTTAGTAGTATAGTCAAGCAGTTTGAGCACAGAAAGTAGATTTGGTTTTTAAACAATTTGCTTATACTTTATTTAGAATTGACAGAGAATGTGCTGAAGTTATGGATTGGATTTTGAGGTCAAAAGCCTCTCTTCGTTCATTAAACTTTGAAAATTACTCAAAAAATGTAGATGTGAAAAATATTAAAGAAGCAATAAAGGTGAGTCAAAATGCTTGACATTTTTTATGTTTAAGTTTTCTTTAACCCATTTTCATATATAGCTGTATATAATGTATGTATTTTTTTTTTTTTTTAGACTGTTGGAGCTGGTCTTGCTGAGAGAGAGCAGAAGGTTAATGATACTATGGAGACGCTACAGAGCCTCTTGGAACAAATGGAGAAAGGTCATTCTCACAATTTATAACATTAACATATAGTGTAGTTTTTCAGCATCAGCCATCAGCAGTGTGTCTGTTTGTGGAGAGTGTGTTGACCTTGTTGAGAGGTTTACTTACCTTGGCAGTGACATTCATGTCTCTTGTGACTCTTCCTGTGAAGTCAGTAGATGGATTGGCAGAGCATGGGGGGTCATGAGGTCGTTGGAAAGGGGTGTGTTGCGCTCCCAATATCTGTGCAAAAGGACGAAGGTTCAAGTCTTTAGAGTCCTGGTGCTTCCTGTCTTACTATATGGTTGTGAGACATGGTCGCTATCCAGTGACCTGAGACGAAGACTGGACTCCTTTGGTACTGTGTCTCTCCAGAAAATCCTTGGGTACCATTGGTTTGACTTTGTGAGCGGTTGCTCATGGAGTCCCGAATGAGGCACATTACGTGCATTGTGAGGGAGCGTCAGTTACGGCACTACAGCCATGTGGCGTGTTTGCCCGAGGGTGATCTGGCTCATAAGTTCCTCATTGTTGGGGACCCAAGTGGCTGCATCAGGCCAAGGGGTCACCCACGTAACACCTTGCTTCGGCAGATAAAGGGTCATTTCCGGAGGGTAGGACGTGTCTGCCTGGGGGGTTGCCAACCGGGATCCCGAGCTGTTTCAACGTGTAGTGGGTGTGGCAACGCACTGTACCAGTGCATGCTCCCCAACTTGATGTTTTTCAGAATTATGTGTTTTCTTGTTGCATGCTAAATTCTTGTATAGTTGCTATTAAAACTTACAGCATTGCATGGGCACACGATACATTGATAAAGCAAAGTTTTTACTCAATGAATGTCTTCTTGTCTTATAGAATGACTTAATGCGATACATGAATACGAGACATTTAGGCTATAGTCAAGAAGGCTCACCAGTTGAGGCACACGCACATGCTGACTTTGTTATTGGCAATGTGCAAAGTGATTTGCCACTAGTGGTAAATAGCAGTGCTCACCACTGTGCAACAAACTAGATTTTAGTTTGATTTTTTGGACACTTTTATTAAATATATTTTTTGTACCGTTTGACTTTTAATTTATTAAAACACTTATTAATTATGATTATGGAATGAAACACAGTGCTATTCAATGTACCATATTGCATACAATATTTTTGTGTGGTTGTACAGAAAATTGTTTTACCTGGCTGGGTTGGTTGGTTGGGGGGTGAAGTATGCCCTAAACCCTCTTGGAAGAATGAGGAATAAGTGTATGTTTTATAGTTGGATCTTTAGAAAACAAAAAAAACATTTACAGATTGGGCACATAGTACAGAAATTCTTTATGATGTTATAAGCCAATTATAATCATGACTCTTGCAGTTTGAAAACTGGTTTACATCAAATTGCGTTTTCATTGTGAAATCAGTTTATCGTATTGCCCTACTTTCTCCAGTGGATAGCAAAAGTGCATGGTTTCACTGAATTAAGGAACAGCGTCACTGAGAAAGCCTGGAATTTATAATGTTGTAGAATGTGCTGTGGTACTACAAACTTGGTTTCTTGATAAGAGTAAACCAATGAGTAGACTAATATTTGAATGCCACAGATGAATATGGGGGAAATAATTTAAGAATAACTAACATTCCAAGTATTAGAAAATGTAGTGTGTTTCTTTTGCAGATATAAAATTTTGAACTTTAGTTATCTTCCCAATAAAAAGGTGTTTGTTTTTATGCTTATGCAACACCTGTCATCTTGTATTTTGGTACAGTATATCTTCACTGTAGTAAGTAAAACTTTTGTTCTGTGATTAATTAATATATTACATTTTCAGCACACTTTTGTTTGGGGGGTAATGCAAGCTATTTTTTGTAAACTCATTATGGTGTACTGTAAATGTTTTAATGATGATTGCTCAGAATTCTAAATTAATCTTGGATTGCTTACTAATTGTTTCTATCAACTCTTGATTAATACAGAAGCCATTCCTGGGGAGGAAGTCAGAAATACTCTAGAACACATTTCAGTGGAATGGAAGGATATTGGAAAACAAGTACAAGATTGTAGGGAAAAGATTCAGCATCAAGAGAAAATTAATACATTTTATAATGAACTGAAAAAGCTGGAGTATGTTGTGAAGGAAAAACAGGAATGGTTGAATAGTGCATCAACCCAGGGATTGAGAGAATCGTCTTCTCGCAATCTGAAAGAATCTTATGAGGTTGGTGTAAAGTAATAACTATGTTATTCATGATGTTTCTCTAAACTATATTTTATGAACATAAAATGGACCATTTGATTAAACAATATCTAAACTGTGTTCATAAAATTATATACAACCTATTATTAGGTCTGTCATGTTTAGGAGCCTGTATCTGTGACAAAGTGTTCAATAATAAAGTGTCATCTTAATTGTAGGGTGGCTTTCCCTAGCTATGCCTTTGTAAACCTTATTCTGAATATTATTTTAATGCACAGTTGCAGTAGATTAACAACATGATGATCAATTTTTTGCTCTAGTACATTCAAGCAAAATGCATATGTTAGTCAAAAAAACTAAATATACTATCCATTATCACAGAAAGCACATTGTGATGGTGCAGAACAGAGTTTATTATCGTCTTTGTAAAGATATTAACAAAGAAAACAAATGACAGTCATTCCATGTATGATTACAAAAAAATGTTTTAGACTGTGATTGGTTGATTTATTAATGTTAATAGAAAATAGTTTTTGAGTTAGAGCTCTGAATGAGTCCATTAAATAAACCCATCCAGGTTCCCATGTGGATCATTCTTCATCTTATACCTTCCCGTTCCTCATTAGTGTATATGTTGTCTTATTGCTACTCTCCACACTTCTGTTTTTTGCTACATGTTGGTCTGTCTCTTGGCTATTCCTTGATGCCATCCATCTCTTTAGCGTTCTTGTCTCCCACCTTCCTTCTGCTTTCTGCTGCAATGTTCATTTTACTTCAATTCCCTCACATAGGCTTTGTACCTACCCATACCATCTCAGCCCTTATTCTTTATTTTTTTTTCTCTTTAATAGTTCTTACATTCACCTTCTGTATGAATTCTTCAATTACGCCTTGTCACAAATGAAAAAGATTTTGTCCATTTTGTTTTGATGGTATGTCTTGTCAATTGATTTCAAATGCAGACAGTTTGAGAACTAAAGTCATGCTAGAGTGTAAATGTGGTGATTGCAGTAGGCTTCCAGTTCCCTAGCGACCTATTAAAATGACTATCAATTCAATGATCTTCTCCCCAAAAACTTTCCCATGCCACTGAAATTTTTACTTTTTCTTTTGCCCTATTTCATTTAAATTCTCAGCTGTTTATTTATTAGTAAAATAAATACTATAAGTACTATGTGTACAATCCCATTAAAAATAATGAAACGAGCAAGAACATACCAGTCAGCCGCACTAGACTGCAAGTGCCAAAACATATTGAAGTAGTAGAGCGATACTGCTTGCCATCTTATTTTGTATGTTAGTTCAAGGGTTGTGATGTCTAATTGTAATGATTTTGCAGTTCCTATCAATCTGTATAGGGCTTATGTGTTTTTTTAATATGGTTTGGAGTTTCATTTTTTTTTTTTTAAATAACCATTTCTTATTTGTTTCTTATTATCATCATCAGGCGCCACCGCAAGTGGCAGCCATTCCAGCAGCTCCATGTTGTGAATTTCCCCTTGGGATTAATAAAGTATCTATCAATCTATCAATCAATCAATGAGTCAGTATAGCAAAGATGTAACTAGTTCTGTACTGAGTTTATACCAGGACCTTCATATGCACACCCTCAATCTAACTCACACAGTTTGGAATTGCCAGTTAAGCTAATGCAAAGTGTTTTGAGATGTAAAAGGAAAGGCCATGAAGTCTAGGTGTACATTTTGAATTTTCATACTGATGTTAACATTACATATTTAAAACAGTATTAAGCTATGTATATATTGGTTATCAAAAGTTTAAAAATCTGGAAGCCAGACATATGTTAGAATTTTTTTTTTTTAACTTGTTATTAACAAGGAATCTGAAATCAAGATGACAGACTGCCGGTATTCTTTACTCTGTAGTTCTGAGTAAATTAAAAGTCCTAGGCACTTCATATAGTATACAGATATACAAATTATTGTTTTCGGAGGAACAACTTAAACCCAAATTACAATGTTAAGTGTGAATATGGGTTAACTTTTATTGTACCTGATTTACAGTACATGTTTTTCTTAAACAGTTGACTACAAACTGTTATTAATGGGTTCCTCTCATAAATGCAGCCTGAATTTTTTTTCTTCACGTGCTTAAAGTGTTGTCAGTTTATTTACACTTTTAATGTATAGGTAGCTATGAGGCATGGACCTGTAGCTGGCTGCTACACCATTTCAGATGTGATTTTACATATAGTATATGTTTTATCAACTGTTTAAATTCTAAAAATTTAATTTTTGTTTAAAGTTGTTTTATCTACACTGCACTTTTATTTTAGAATTTAATAAGCTGCAAGTTATTCTTTTGTACCAAATACGCTAATGCTTAACGCTAGTGTGCTAATTCACTTTGTTCTTTAATAATATACTGTATCTAGTCTATTCATGTGTTTCATTATTTTCTTTTAATTTGTCTTATTTGTTAAGCCATCATTTTATTACATATAATTACTGTTGCTCAATTTTGTTTAAGCTGCCCTTTTTTTGTACTGCTAGTCTCAAGTGAAGCAGCTGTTGACATTGAAACCAAGGATAGAGGAGCTGCAGGCTGAGGCAGATGAACTTGCTGGAGTACATTCCATTCATTTCGTTCAAAAGGATCTTGGTGCCTTTATTACTAACTATAAGGAGATTGTCAATTTGGGTCAAAACAAGCAACAGCAACTTAATTCAGGTACTAAATGCCATATTGTCACTGTGAAATACTTAACACATCCTAATTTCAAAAAGTGTGAGAGAGAAATATTCCTCTTTAAACTTAGAAATTTACATGGTAAAAAATTCAGATGATCATAGGGTCTCTGTTATTTATTATCCAGGGACTATGATTACTGTTGCATTGGATTTTCCTGCAAGGGCAAGAGTTCCTTGGAAATCTGCAATTGTATACTTTTTTCAAGTTTTTTTTTTTTTTCACCTCAGGATTTTGTGATGTCACAATCCTACAATCTCCCCCCATTTTATTTATTTATTGAACCAATATGTTTTAAACCACTGTGGTCAAAGAAAGCATGAGCCAATTCTGATGACATCAAGTGCATCATGTAAACCTGCCAGTCCATCACAGAAAACACTTGTTTGGCACCTGCAAAGCCATACATTGTTACAGTTGGTACTCAAAAAAAAAAAAAAAAAGCAAGCGATTTTCCTCTGTGTGGTCTCAGTTTTTACTTCAAAGGACTGCAATCTCATTTCAAGTTCTCTCTCAAAAAAGAGATCCATGGCTGTATTATAAATGGAATCGTGGATGTACTTCCATCTCATTTTGGTATGATATGTGTAACAAGCCTGTAGTGTTTGAATTTTAGAGTCCCCCAAATGCTTCTATACTTTAGGTGTTGAACTATTGTTCTGTTAATATTTATGTATGTGCAGCCTATATTTTTATGGATGATAGGTGCAGCTACAATCTTACTATTACAATAAGCCTTACTATTTATGAAAGGTATCAAAATCAAAGACATCTCTGTGATATGTGCAGGTGGTAAGTATGTAGTTTGATAATAAAGCAGGAAGACTGTGATGACTCGGCACCTTTTCAGCTTTGGACTAACCAGCTTAAGGTGGGCAGTAACTGACCAGTGGCATGCAAAACTCCTTCCTACTATCAGAGATATTAAAAAAAAGTTATTCAAAACAAACCAAAACAATAGTGAAGAATAACTGCACCAAACTTTATAAAGCTCACAGAAATACCATCACAAAAAGTGTCTAACAATTTAAATAATACCAGAATATCTGTCCTGTGAAAAGATACATACTGTAATTTCATATGCCATTGACATATACATTGCATACATTCAAAATGTAACAGAGTATATGAAATACTAAATGTCAACTGCCTAATAGTAGCAGCAACAAAATACCCAAAAGAAAAATAACTAGGTTGGAACCTAGTTGTTAATTCTGTGCTAGCCGCTGTACCAAATGCTGTCCATTAAGGTGGGTTATTTTTTTTTTTTATTTTTATTTTAGCAGATGTCGTTATTCAAGATGACTTGAAAAATTGTATAGTGCATGAATCATTACACAGTACAAAAGATAAAGATTAAGTTTAGAATTTTTGAAGTGAAAGTTATTTTTTATAATTATGTCAGGCTTTCATTTTCTCTAGCAAAAGAAGCATTATTTACAATATACAGTAAAAAATACAGATTAAGACTACAGATCAAGTACATAAATCAGAATAGTGTACATCCATGTATTTTTTGCAAAAATATAATTTATTTTTCTGAAACTTTTTTTTTTTCACCTGATTTCACCCTGATTTTTCTAGGGATTTAGACAAATAAGCTGTTATTGTATACCATCAATACACCACAACTCTAAAAGTGGGAAAGACCTCATTACACACCATACATAGTCTGAGGAGCTGTAACAGAGTGAAGATGAGAGAAAAATAGGCAGGTGGTGGAAAGTATGAAATAATTTGTGTCAATGACAAATGCTTTTTCTACAGACAGTGAAACTTACTGATATCACCCCTAGAAAACAAAAAAATATCCAGCAACGAGCACCCTTTATCTCACTAGACTGCAGTTTGTGTTACTTATGGGCATGATTTTCCAGCCATCACTAACTATTGAATTCTGGATGCACTGTCCAAACAACAGGATTTTAAAAACAAATTTCAAACTTTATTAAGGAAAAAGAGGCAGCAATTGTGCATTCTTCACATACTTCAATCTCTGAAAGTCCATCTTCTAAATTCAAACTAAAATTAAGATTGTTCAACATGTTTAATGCAATTCAGGGTCACAAAAGCTGGAGCCCCTAATGGCAGTATTAAGTTCCAGGTAAAAACTAAACCTGTATTAGCTGCTGGCTCATTGCAGGGCCCACTCACAGACACACATAAGCAGTTTAGTATTGTCCATTAATCCAACCTATGCATCTTTGGGATGTGACAGGCAGAACCAAAATAACTGGGGAAAAAAACTCACACTTAGATTGAGATAACCGTATGGATTCTACCCAGACAGCAACAAGCCTTGGTATTGGAACACAATACTATGTATGATGAAGGAGTCCTACTGTTGTGCTATCCTGCATTTGCTGGAATTGTTTTGTTTAACTTGTCTGATACATTTCTCTACTAATGCCTAATCAGCTTGGTAATATGATATAGCAGTTAACTTGGTAATACTGTTAATAATGGCATGACAAAACCAAACAGACTAATATGTAAAATAGATTTTTCCATATGAATTACATGACAGTAATGAATAGCTGGCAACTACTGCAAAACACAGTATCAAATTGGTAAAGTACAACACAATAAAAACCAAACTGGAATGTTTTGCAGGCCTGAAATGCTGTAATTGATGTATATTAACAAATGAAATTAAGTTGAACAGACAAAACATGACATATCTTGGGTTCATGCTATCTGCAATAAATAAAAGTCAAAGTACTGGCACTGTGTTGGGTACGACGTTAATCTGCCTCCAGCCTTGCAAGCATTGGCACTCCTGCCACCATAAAAGAAACCTCACACTATTGCAGTGTGGTGCTGAGGTTTCACCCTCTGCACTCGGCTCCAGGTGGTTTGTTGTGTGGTGGGTGTGGCAACGCGCTGTCAGCGCATGCTCCCAAACTCTCTTTCCATACCTTCCCAACATTTTCTGATTTGGGGTTGTAGATTTCTTGCAGTATATTTTTTATTGCATCTTAACCAGTTCACTGATTTTGTTTTTTGTTTAACATTCAGGATTTCTTAATATTTGTATGATGTTTAACATTTTTGCTTGCAGTTGTAATGTATAATTTTATGCCGGACACTGATGCATGTCTGAGCAGCAGTGGTTTCACTGAGAAAGTACTGTTTTTCAAGTGTATGGATTTTTTTTGATCAGTGGTTATACATTCGACATAGTGCATTTGTTTAGTTTCTTTTTTTGATGAGTTTTGCATCAGACACATTTTTTTTGCAGCCATTTCATTGTTTATCTTTTTCTCTTTACTTTTATAGATCTTGCTACCCTGCCCACTCAGGAGCTGCAGGACAGCATAAAAAACCTTGGATACTTTTTGGAGGAAGCAGAGAAAGAACTTACAATGATACAGAGTACAGTACAGAACCAAGAAACCTTGGAGAATTCTGTGAGAAACATAAAGGTAGGAGTCTACAGCACATTGACTTTTCTCTATATTTTTATTTGATGCTACAGTAAAATCACCTTGAGCCTCACTTGGGGGGGTAAAAAAAACAACTAATGTAGAATCCATCATTATGTCACTTAAAACATGACACCGTCTGAAAAATATTTCTGTATTTTCTTTCTTTAATTTACAAATAGAATTAGTCAACCCTATAAAAATTCATAATTATCAGAATAGATGCTGAGTTTACTCGAAATCCTTGTAAGGAATGGTTATGAAAATAATTCAATTGCTGAACTCATAATAATAGTTAGTGTTAATCTGATAAACTGCTTATGTCTATCAAGAATACAACTATGACATTTCTTAATAGACCTTACTTGCAAAGTTATGAATTGCAGGAACTTAACACCCTGACCATCTTCACTAATGTTATGTATATGTAAATGTTAAATTGGCTATTTTTATTCTGCTGTTGAATGATGAGTACTTCTGTCCTTGTGTCACATGTTTGTATTAATATTTTTCTTCTTTTAATGAACTTAATCTTATCCCATGTGACTGGAGTAACAGATATAAAGTAATAAATGTACACGTGACAAGGTAAAATCAAACACTCTTGCTAAAGGTCTACAGGTTTTTTTTTCTTATCAGAATAACAATTTCAAACTTTTTCCTTTTTTTTTTTTTTTTTTTTGCTTAGACTATTTTTGACAAGCTAGAACAGCAGAAACCAGTTTTAGAAAGACTTCATTCACAGGGTCCTGGTGATTTAGCCAAAGAATATGAACAAGTTCAGTCCCTGTGGTCTGCAGTGAAGTCAAGAACTAACACAGATTTAGAAATGATGCAAGAACTGAAGGCAAGACTTTCAGAGTTTGAGGTATGTGCCTCTTTTTCCTTACTAAAGTTAGAATTTTTAAAATTCTGTTGCCTTTAAAAAAAATGATTTAGTGCTAAATTGGTAATGTTTTGATGTTGTTAGAGCATTGGCTGTTCTTTTTTATTGTCCGGTTTAGAAGCAAATAAGTACGGAAGAATATCAAGATTAAAGTCGACATGTTGATTTTATTCTTGTAGTTTATTTTATCCTTAAAGTAGAATGTCATAAACTTCATCTTAAAATCAATATTTAATTTACTAGATTTTCTCAGACACCATCATAAGTAATGTAGCACATTAAATGTTTTGTGTTAAGTGTTCCCTGACCCATGTTAATCGGTATGTGCTTCTTAAACTGACTTCCTGTTGCACTGAGAGGAGGTTTAGGCAGCAATCACCACACAGACTACATTAATTTCATGATATTCCTGCTGTCTGAACAATTACAATGCTAAGATAAATACTTGATATCATTTTCATGATGAAATGCATTGAAGCATGTATTAAACATGTGGGGGCACAGTGACTTAGAGGATGTGCTGCTTCCTCGCAGCAAGGAGGTCCCAGGTGTACGTTCAGTGCAGAGAACCTTTTATGGCAGGTGTGACAAGGCTCCAAAAAACTGGATTTTATGAATGTGCATCACACTGGGATTTGGTACGTTTGACAGGGACAGCACTCCTGCAGTTAAAGATAGCCCACTCAGAAGAACATCCATTGACTTCTGTGTTCGTGTCTCTGACCGCCAGCTCACGACCACAACATTTACACAATATTTCAGTTAAACCCATTCATACATCCAGCTTTTTGCAGTCTCGTCACATCTGCCATAAAGGTTCTCTACACTGAACATACACCTAGGGACCCCATACTGCAAGAGAGCAGCACTACTGCAACGACACTATGCCCCCACCCCCCACATGCTTTAATGCATTTTATCATAAAAATGATATCAAGTATTTATCTTAGCATTCTAAATGTTCAGAGAGCAGGAATATCATAAAGTGAATGTATTCTGTGTGGCAATTGCTGCCTACGCCTCCTCTTAGTGCAAGAGGTAGTCAGTTTAAGAAGCACATAGCGATTAACAACTGGATTGGGGAACACTTGATACAAAGTATTTAATGTTAAATTAACATTGATTTTAAAAAGAAGTTTACGACATGGCAAAAAACAAGAGAAAAAACAAGGGTTTAAAGTGGAAATATCGACTTTAATCTAGACATACAGTATATGGCGAGAATAAAGTGGAAATGCTGACTTTAATCTCGACATAAACGGTGAGAATAAAGTTGAAATGTCAACTTTATTCTCAACATACACTTTTTATTTCTTCACTATGTCCATATTTTTTCTTCTATGTGGACCTAATATGCTTCCGTAAATAAGAGACACTGTGACCTCTGAAAGGAAAAAAATGACTGACATTGGTCTTCTGATTGGCTTTTGTTATGCAGTCAAGAGCACAGTAACACAAAACATAAGTTATGCAGCTGTATAAGTAATCCACTATATTCGTTTTACAAGTTGTATGTACCTTGGCATAAAAAAAAGCAGAAAAAAAAATTGCATTGTTTGTAAAAATTTGAAAATGTTGGAAATTTTAAAGCACAGAATTTCAAATCATCCAGTTAAATTCTACCACATGTTTTGTGTGTGAGTTCATTATAATCATAGTGGCAGTGTAATTTACCTCTCCATCTTTATACATTGCTCTTTGTAGAATAATGGTGAAATTGTGCAGACATGGATTGACAAAGTGGAGTCTTCATTGACCAAAGGAAGTTTACCACTTGATGATTCTGAGATGCTTCAGAAAGAGCTGGACCAATGCAAGGTTATGTGTCTTTTGTTCTGAAAAACATTTTTTGTAAAATATTTGTAGACAAAAATTTAATATCTTCAAATATATATCTAACTCATTCTGCAACCAGTGGGTTTGATCAATTTCTTGTTTGTAATATGACTTTCCTGGTATAAAGGACTATAATATAGTGAAGCAAAGCATCATAATACAGTTTTGCATTAAGATAGATAGATACTTTATTAATCCCAAGGGGAAATTCACATAATCCAGCAGCAGTATACTGATACAAAAAACAATATTAAATTAAATAGTAATAAAAATGCATGTAAAAGCAGACAATAACTTTGAGTAATGTTAGCATTTATTCCCCCGGGTGGAATTGAAGCGTCGCATAGTGTGGGGGAGGAACGATCTCCTCAGTCTGTCAGTGGAGTAAGACAGTGACAAAAGTCTGTCACTGAAGCTACTCCTCTGCCTGGAAATGACACTGTTAAGTGGAATCAGTGGATTCTTCATGATTGACAGGAGTTTGCTTAATGCCCGTCGCTCTGCCACAGATGTTAAACTGTCCAACTTTACTCCTACAATAGAGCCTGCCTTCTTAACAAGTTTGTCCAGGCGTGAGGCGTCTTTCATCTTTACGCTGCCTCCCCAGCACACCACCAGCATCTTATTGCAGATGTTGAAGGACGCCAACCTTCTAAGAAAGTATAGTCGGCTCTGACCTTTCTTACATAGAGCATCAGTATTGGCAGTCCAGTCCAATTTGTCATCTAGCTGCACTCCCAGATATTTATAGGCCTGCACCCTCTGCACACAGTCACCTCTGATGATCACAGGGTCCATGAGGGGCCTGGGCCTCCTAAAATCCACCACCAGCTCCTTGGTCTTGCTGGTGTTAAGGTGTAAGTGGTTTGAGTCGCACCATTTAACAAAGTCTTTGATTAGCTTCCTCCTCCTGCCCACCCCTGATGCAGCCCACAATAGCAGTGTATATAGATTGAACAGGACCGGAGAAAATACAGTCCCCTGCGGCGCCCCTGTGTTGCTGACCACAATGTCAGACCTGCAGTTCCCAAGACGCACATATTGAGGTCTGTCTGTAAGATAGTCCATGATCCATGCCACCAGGTGTGAGTCTACTCCCATCTCAGTCAGCTTGTCTCTAAGGAGCAGAGGTTGGATGGTGTTGAAGGCGCTAGAGAAGTCCAAAAACATAATTCTTACAGCACTACTGCCTCTGTCCAAGTGGGAGAGGGATCGGTGTAGCATATAGATGATGGTAATGGTAATATAGATTAATGGTACAGCCAGCCTATTTGGAGTTTGGCAAAACAGTGTTTCTTTCATATACTAAGTTTAAATAGCTTAAAATTCAGATGTTTAGTTGAAAATGGCTGTGTATAAATACTTCATAGGAAGTGTTCTGATTTGAGTAAAATGTTATCTGCTGAGGGGAAAACAGCTGGTAGAATTTTATGAACAGAAAGGTAAACACCATTTATTATATTAGAAGAGATATCTTTGTTTTAGTAACAAACCAAGAGTTAATTTCTGAAATCTCTGTTGTTTCTCTTCCAAGTTTAACAAATAATAAGGGTTATCAGGGATAGTGATTGTTGTAATTTTTTTTTTTTAATATTTTGTTGACATCTGTAGCATTTTGATACTTCTAATAATGCTGCTGTTTAACAGCTGACACAATCTTGTCCACAGCAGCTGCCTGGAAATTACTTCCTGGTCTACATAACTTTTCTGCAGGTGTAGTGAAATATTGAGTTAAGTCCAAGTTAGGTCCAGTTTATTATATAGCACATTTAAAACCTTGAAAAGTGGACTACGGGGCATTATGACAATAAAACCTAGCATTAGATTATAAACCTTAAGATGGGGGGAAAAAGAAGATAAAAGGAAAATAAAAAAACACATAACCAAACAATATGTCTGTAGACGTATGATCACGAAGTGAGCATACAATTACATGTTAACCAATTCACATTATCATTACTATCATTTGATTCAACTCATTTTCCAGTTGACAATGACATTGTGTTATTATTGAACTCATGAACATTGATCAGTTACCTCAAAGTGGCAAAAAGCATAGAAATATTCATGAATTCTTACAGCATATTATTTTATTCACTAGGGGGCAGTAAAATACTCTAGTGAGAGATATTCAGGCTTAACACTGTAAAGAAAATGATTAGATGTCATTGTGAGTCTGATTTGGACTTAATACCATAATTACATAGAATTCTATCTATCCAGTGACCTGAGATAAAGACTGGACTTCTTCGGTACTGTGTCTCTTCGGGGAATCCTTGGGTACTGCTGGTTTGACTTTGTGTAGAATAAATGGTTATTCACAGAGTCCCAAATAAGGCACATTGCCTTCATTGTGAGGCAGCATTAGTTACAGTTGACAGGATCCTCATTGCTGAGGACCTAAACATGGCTCGACCAGGCCGAGGGGATGCCCAAGCAACACCTGGCTGTGGCAGATAGATGGTCCTTTCCAGAGGGTGGGACTAGATTGCGTGTCTGCCTGGGGGGGTTGCCAACCAGGATTCCGAGCTATTTTGTCATGTTGTGGGTGTGGCAATGCGCTGTTCCAGTGCATATCCTCAAGATGAGCCTTTTTTAACAGGGGTTCAACAATTGAATGTTTAGAACAAGATGAAATGGAACCTGTCAGTAAAGAACTATTTATAATAGACAAAACAGTAGGTCCAGTTACTCCAAATATCTCTTTAAAGAATGGTGTACGTATACAGTCAAGGGAGCAAGAATTTGAGTTCATGTTAGGCACAATATTACATAAGTAGATGAGAGATACTGACTGAAATTAAATAAAAGCTATGATATTTGTAAAATTAACATTTGTGACATGAGCAGGAGGATAACTGATTTTTTTTTTAATCAGTTTAAGAAAAAAAATGGACAAAATCATCACAGATCAGAGGAGGCATAACACTGCTGAGGCTCACTGATGTACTGAGTATAGCTTTAATACTGAAATAAACCACAGTTGTCTGACAGCTACTTGAAAAAATGTTAGAGAAATATCTTGTTTTTGATTTCTTAAAAGCTATGTGTATTTGGTCAAACATTTTCTTATAACGTCGTTATATATCTGAAGTCTGTCTGTCTACCACTTTCTCTCACACTTCTTGCAAGCCTGTCGGAGAGAATGGCTAGTATTTGTAAGCCATAGCAGTATTTTTCTCTTTCATTTTTTTACTGAGTGTATTTACATGCACATACAAAACTTGGAATTAAGTGAGTTACCCATTCAAGTCAGAAACCTAGTTTCTTAAAAACCTCTATTTTACATGCAGTGGTACACTTGTCGAGTCCTGTGGATCCAAAAACATGCATGAAGCCTGTGATAGTTTTCATGTGTTTACATTTTGTTCTTCGTGTGCTGTTAAGTAAGTAACATTTGTCCCCTTTTTACATACTCAACCTGAGCCATTGATGATTCGTGGTATGAACTCTGGCCGCTGCATCACCCAATCACACTGTCTGAATATATCTATAGTAAATAGTTGGATTAAAACTATATTGACACATTATTTATAGGTTTCGTTACCAGACTGCATGCAGCACACTCTTTCTGCTTGGATGTATGATTGAGTCCTGCAAAGTAAAGGCAATACCGGTAATGTGTGCTTCTTGCCTCACACCCAGTGTGGCTGGGATAAAAATAGCTTATTTTATTTTAGTAAAAATATTTTAGTATTGGGTTAGGTTACTTGTTACTTTAACAAGTAACTGGACTACATTACACATTACTTTTAATATGTTACTCTAACACTGTTTGCAAAATTGTGCTGTTGAGCTTAGAAACCAAGAGAAATAATAATGTGATTAGCAAGCATTTGCCTGAGGAAATTTATCTTGTGGCTGCTGAATAATATGGATTTCTGGAGAGGAGAAGGAATAGCTAACGCATGTGCAGACATGCAGAATACAACAGACATGTTCAGACTACAAAATCCTTAACTGCAACTTGGTTAATGGTTTACATGGCCAAATAATTGGGCTATTCACAGAGAAGTCTATGTGTGCTTTCCTGATTTCTTAGATGCCAATATGCCTGTTTTTTAGAAACTAGGTTTCTGTGAATAATCAGGTTACTGGAGTGGCTATAGAATTCAAATAATCTAAGCATTTAATGTTGAAATTGCTAACCAAATCTGTAGCTCCAAAATGAGCAGGAAAGACTTCCATTTTACAGCTGTGAAGAGCAACTGTGTAACTGTTGTGTGTAACTGTGTAAGGAATTCTTATCTTTACATACAGCTATAACAGAATTCACAAATTTACTTACCTGTCTATTGTGCTGTATATTTTCAAAAGCTTAATTTCTATTATTTTCAGACATAATGTCAAGACAGTTGTATGACTACAAGATTCTTGTTGAAGTTGTTTTTAGAGATACAGTGCCATGAAAAAATATTTGTCCCTTCCAGTGTCCTTTATTATTACAGATTTTTGATACTGAGTATTTTTAGGTATTCAACTACAAGCTAATATTACTGTATGTCATAATTAATGTCATTTACTGAATAAGCAAAGTTATCTGACACCACTATGTGAAAAAGTAATTTCTCTGTTACACTTAACACTAGAATTACCAAAGCCTACGAAAAAACTTGTAAATCTGGCCCACCTTAAATCCCCTCGCCACCTCTCCATCAGTGTCTTGTCTTGTAAATATGTTGATAAGCAAAAGCAGCAAGCAGCCTGTTATACCATTCCCACCCTCCCAATATTATACAATAAAATCATACATTTGATGTGCATCTATAACAACCGGTGTAAATTTATAGTACTTGTAAAAGTTAGCGTTTTATTATCGCTTTTATTCTCTCAGTCACAATACAATCTCCCAACCCCCCCCGCCCCCCGGCGCGGGGCCCCACGCGCGTGATGTGACGATGTTAGTTTTTATTTGAAACTGGGAATAACTGTAGATGGGAGTGGTGTTTTGAGACAATGGAACTGGACATTTTCTGATCTGGAGGGATAAAAGCTGACGCACAAACGCTGATGAATCTGCCTTCTTCGTATCTCACTGTCACTTGAATTTTTTTTTTTATTATTTAGTTTTATTAAGTGTTCCTGCTCACGCTGAGTTAGTATGCACCTTATGGTCCATGATGTCAAAGCCGCACTGACAAAAAACGGAGACATAGGTATATATGATATTTGGAATAATTTTATAACCTGTATAGTACATTTCGGAAAACATTGTGACACTGATGCAACATTATTTATATTCATTTGCATACCTTCTTGCCGTTGTAATCAGCTGCTTGTGCTTATTGACACATTTACAAGACAAAAGACGCTGACGGAAAGGTGCGAAGAGATTTAAGGTTGGCCGGATTTACAAGTTTTTTCGTAGGCTTTGGTAATTCTAGTGTTAAAATATGTAACTGCAACCAAGCTCCTCCTATTGTTACATATCAGTATTTTGCATAGTTGTTGAATTTTAGTGCAGCCCTCTTTGTAGTACTGCTTTAATAGAAACATTGGCAGGTTTTTGATATTCTGTCACAGCACCTCTGTTGGGTTTATGTCTGCACTTTGACCAGACACATTTTGCTTCTTTTTAGCTTAAGATGTACATATTCTTTTGTATTTTAGATCATTGTCTTTTTCTGCACGTTACAACTATGCTCCAGTTCACTAACAAATGTGTGGGAATTCTCTTTGGTAATTTTCTGATACAGTGTAAGATTATTGTTCCTCCAATTATGCAAGTCATCCAGGTCCCGAGGCAGCAAAGCATTCCTTTTATCATTATCTTACAACCATAATTTTTGTTTTGCATCCTCCCCCACCATAACCTATTGTGTGTGGGGGAGGAGTGAAAGGTTTAGATTTGTCAAAAATTTTGATCTTTTTTGACGGATCTCAACGATTTTAGGGTTCCCTGATACCAAAAACATTGATATCTCGATGATGGGTGTGTGTCTGTCACAGTTTCTTGAGGATGGTCTAGAGCTAAAACGACTAGATGGACAAATTACCAAAGTTGAAACTTAAGTCTGTTATGAAATGATGTGCGGATTAGTTTTTGAGCCAAATCATGCAAGAGGCACTCTAGAGGAACCCTCAGATACTGTAATTCTGCATTTAATTATGAATTCTTCTCATCAATTGCTGTCATAATGATCTATTTTATGATCAGAAAGATCAGCATCAGGGCAGTAAATAATTACTGAAATGTTATAGAATAGTTTGGGAAACTTGGTTCCTAGGGTTCAAAGCCTACTGATGCTCATGTCCAAGTGTTTATCTGTTTGACCCCATGCCCATTCTGGCAAATTAGTGGTGAGCATTTATATTTTTGGTTTGTAGTGGTTTTCATTATTATGAAGGCAATATTTTCCCTATTTCTTTCTGAGAATTTTCTGAGATTTTCTGAAGCAAGCAAAGACTATATATTTTTTTTATCTGGTTTTTGTTTATTTGATTTTGGGATTCTTTGTGACTTCTGAATCGTTTTATCTTACGTGCTTTGAGTAATTTTGTCAGGTTGGCCTCTCCAGGGTGGTTTCAGTATTGTTCAGAGTGCTTTCCAATTGGAGCTTATAACTCTTACTGTGCTTTGATGGCATTAGATAGCCTTAAAAATGGCTTTGTAGCCCCTTTCAGACTGCACATACCAACATTTTGTAATTTCCTTTAATTTTGGAATTATGTGCCTGTTGAATCTTTGTGCTAATAGTAAAGGTAAAAATAAGTGAGGTTTATATTGAACTGGGCTTTTTTTTTTTAATTAAGCCTTGCTATGTTTGATCACCTCACTCTATATGTGCCTATAAATGTGTTGATTTAATCTGTAGAAATTGCTTTTCCACACAGTGCCTGGTGGTGTTGGATAACTTTGTTCTTTAGATAAAAGGAATAAAAATAATAAATGTTATTTGTTCACTCAAGTTCCCTTTTATATGATATCAGATATTGATTGAAGAACTGGAAACAGTCAGTATCATGGATTTGCACTAACAGAAGAAATCTGAATGGGGACAAACACTTTTTCACAGAACTTTATGTAATATGGAGAAAGAATTCTGCTCTTGCAGATAAGTTGTGTTATATGGTACATTACCAATGTTATAGTTCACCACATAATAATAGTGGCTTAACACTAGAATTACCAAAGCCTATGAAAAAACTCGTAAATCTGGCCCACCTTAAATCCCTTTGCACCTCTCCGTCAGCGTCTTTTGTCTTGTAAATGTGCCGATAAAGACAAATAACAATCTATTATTTCCATTCTAAAACTCCAGCACTTCACTCCCAGATAATCAAAGCTGGAACTGGGAGAACTTTGTGCCCATTCTGCGGTGGTGGGGGGGATAGAATAGTAGGCTGCTTGCTGATTGTCTTGATTGGAAAAATTTACAAGACAAAAGACGTTAACGGAGAGGTACGAAGGGATTTAAGGTGGGCTGAATTTACAAAGTTTTTTCGTAGGCGTTGGTAATTCTAGTGTTAATGACTGGCACTTTAAATATTACAAACCTGTGCACAATTAAAAGAAAGTGTCCCTTTACCTAGAGAAATGCTAAAAATATATTGGCACAGTATCTTTTTGTTAAAATGTTTGAAGGTAATTGTTAGACATATTTATAATTCAGTACTTCAGACTGTCACCTGGTCTAACATTTTCCATAATAATTACACTTTAATTGTAAAATGTGAGATAGTTGATATGTGCTCTGTGGTTTACTGCTAATAACCCAATAATTTGTACCAAGTTTTTGTTTTTTACGATAAAAAATTGTAATAATAACTGTGTGTATTTCAGGTTTTGGTTGATGAAATGAACAGAGTGGAAATTGCATTGAAAAGTATGAAAGAAACAGAATCTAGATTAAGAAATCTCTCTTTTCCACATTTGTATGGCTGGAGCCAATCAAGATTGACAGGCTATCAAATGCAATGGGAGAAACTTAAGAAACAGGTGAATTGCTCTCTGCTTTCCATAACGTTTTATTCTTCACCAAATTATCTTCTTAATTTTAAATGCTGCTTACATCACTGTATTATCAAATTACATAATTTACCTGTCACTCAATTACATGACCATATACAGAGAGTTCTAGCCCGATCTTGGATAGTATAACATATTTTACTTACTTCATAGTGATTGCAGGGAACTGATTTTGTTTGTTCTTAATGTATGTTTTGATAACTGTTTATAATGGGCATGTCATCTTCTTTCTAAAAACAAATGTGGAACATCCGGCAGTTTTATCGTAGCTGATTAATTCTCCTTTATCTGTTGCTGTTATCCTGCTAGGCAGTCCACATTTTATAATGACAAAGATTATGACATTCTGGGTATAAATCAGCCAATTAAAAGTACATAAAGAACAAAATCAGTTTATAGCAATTGTTTATCAGTACAGAAAAAGGAGCAACACCTTTGACCTAGGAGTGCATTTTCTACATCCAGATAATTTACAGAAATGATTAGTAAGTGTGTGAATTCAAGGGATGTTCTGCTTAAACTACACAATGCACAAGTGAGACTTCACCCCAAAATCCTCTCATAAATTTTCCACGACACTCTTCTATGTCCTGAAAACAATAACTTGGCTGTGTCCAGGACTGCAAGGTTTGTGCTGTGAGGAAAGACTGAAGGAGATGAAACTTTCAAGTTTAAGCTGGTAAAGATAATGAGATGACATAATTGATGAGTTCAAAATTATGAGGGGAATTGGTACAGATGATCCAAGATGTTGTTTTAGAAAGAGTTCTTCAATAAAAATACAAATACTGCAACTTGTAAAAGGTAATTTTTACCCAACCTAAAACTTTTTCTTTCCCACACGGAGAGCTATAGACATTTGCAAAAAGTTGCCAAATAGGGTTCTTTAGAATTTGACTTGATGTTATTTAGATTGGGTATATTCCAAGCACTCTGTATATTTTATCTGTTTCTCACATTTGTATTGGTGGATTTTGCATATTATATCATGATGTATAATGAGCTGCTTTACACAATGTCTTGTAGGTACGTGTGAAGCAGGTCTTCATAGTCAGCAGTGTTTCATATTTGTGAATAATATAAGTAAAACAGTAATGTGTTAAATCTGTCACTTAGGGGTAACAACTTTAATGGCTGAGCCATTGCACTGAAGAAGAAACATGACTGTGACAGTCTGGGTTGGGTTGGCTTCAGCTGCGATAACATCCTTAAGCCTGGAACTATCAATAGCCATGACTGGGATAAGCCAGGCAAATGAGGATATAAACAGTCAAGAGTAATAACAAATAATAAATGAATAAAACAGGTTTAAGCAGGAGCTGTTCTTTAGAAAAATAAAAAAATAATAGGAGCTATGGTGATTCGTTCTCCACCACTACTCTGGTCACCCATCTGGGTCTATTATCTCAGGGACCTGCAGGAACCCACAAACCCTGGTCCATGTCTTCTGTGCCATCACCTCATAGTCTTAAAGGTGGTAGCCCATTCATCATGGTTGATCGCTCCTAGAATGCTCAGCAAGAGCAACACTGGCCACGGATTCTTCCCAACGCATCAGTCCTGATGCTTGCGTTTTCCATGAGCTATGCTGCCTGCCTCTTCTTTCTCTTTTGTTTTAACCTTCATGCCTCTTTACTGTCCTGTTCTTTTATTTATCTAACAGTTCTCTGCTCAAGCTTCTTTTATAGTATTAGGGATGCAGGTGCGCTAATGCTGATTAGGCTCTAACGTGCTAATGAGGCAATTGACCGAACCACCCTTGTCTTCTTGTGAATGCATAGTTTGCTGCTTACCTCATCAACCTCTGGAGCACAGTACCATCCACACCTCCACAAAATCCTGAGCTCACTTTTATTTATTTAAAACTTGCACACCACCACTGACCTGAGTGCGTCCTATAACAAGGTCTAGATGCATTCTTTACATGGTTGAGATGCTGTCTCTGTTTTTAGACTAATCCTCCCTCCAATTCCCATTTTTTCATCAGCCTCTCCTTCGGTTGATTAGAGTAAAAACAATTGGGGGCTTTTTATTGTTCAACCATCAAAACCATCCTGGCATATTGTATCACAGTATGGTACGTTGGATACATGGCAAAAGATAAGAAGGCTCTCCAGAGAGTCATAAACTCAGCACAAAAAAATCATAGGTTGCTGTCTGCCCTCCCTGGAAGACATTGCCTGCTCCCTCTATCTAACCAGATCCACAAATATCTTTAAGGATCCTTCACACCTTGGTCACCACGTGTTTGAACTGTTGCCCTCTGGTTGGCATTATGGATTTTTTAAAATCACGGACCAACAGATTCTTACCAATGGCCACAAATATACTGAACAAAACTAAGCAAATTAAGGCTGGTCAATCCTGGGAAACAGACTCATACATACAGTACTGCTGCTGCCATCATGTGGCTACTCCCCAGTGAAATAGTGTTATTTATTATTTATTGTATTTCTACTGGTTTCATTTTTATTTATTTATTTTTTACTCATTTCATTTTACGTATATTTTTTTACAAATAATTTACTGTTATAAACTGGGCTAAATGTGCAATATCATTGTATATTTTAATATTTTATGTTGTTGTTCTTGTGTGTCTTAGGTGTATTTTTTTTCACAAAATTAGTGTTGTTTGCTTTTTTGTACCTAGCTGGAGTTGCGCTCGTAATTTTGTTGCAATTTGTTTCACAATAACAATAAAGGCATTCTATTCTGTTCTATTCTACTACAGTCTTTTGAATAAAGTACTGATTATCACACTTTGTTTCTTAAGTTTTTGGTCTCAGTAAAAAACATAATCTTAATTTCTTTTGTTTTTGTAGTTTAACCTTGGGTTCCTACCAAGGTTGTTATAATCAAAACTGAAACTATTAATAAAAACACATTTTCGTAAACTGAAATAAAATAACAAAGCTGAAATGAAAAACTAAACAAAACCATTAAAGTAGCTGGAAAGACTAACAGAAATAAAATCTACTAAATGTTTGTTTAGTTTTTGTCACAACTGGACTTACACAAGGGCTAACCTAGGATACAGGTATCCCAAAATTAATCAAAAAAAATTAATAAGAATTTCATATTTGGTTTTTGAATAAATATTCCTGTCGTTAGTCTTTAACCCTTGTAACTTTTAACTCTAAAACTTAGTCATCCACCACGAGCCGTCCCTTACACAATTTCAGTCTGTTCATAAATGATGTCATGTTAGCTGTAATTTTGACTGAGCCCAAGATACAGTATGTAAACAGCAATTATTACAGCAGAACACACTAAGCCCATTTCCAAGCTGCATGTGAGTCTAATGTCCATTATGATGAGCTGCTGCGCTTCTTGTATATCAAGATGTTATTCAAACGCCTGTAGACAAAATGTACATGATCAACAAAACCTTTACTGTATTGACAGAAAAATCACAAGTGAGTAACGTTTCCGTTTGTTTCTTAGGTGTGTGCGTTTTTGTTGACAATCATTCACCTGCCATTTTGCACTGGAAAAATCCAGTATGATAATAAAACGACACTAATGAGATACTGATTAGGTCATTATACTAGATCAGCATAATGTTGCTGACCAGTCACTTTAATTCATAAAAATTCCTGAGTTGGCAATGTCTCTACTGAACTAGAGGTAGGTAGGTAAAGTTTGCCAACTGGTGAAAATCTAAACCTACTAATGTGTTTTTGTACTCATTCTTTATTTAATAATTTATCATTTTTAGTTTACATTCAAGCTCAAAATACCTGATATTGTGAAAATAATCCACTGGCAGAATTATTTTTTAAAATATTTGTGCACCTCTTTTCAATCCTTCTTTCGTTCTCGAAATAGTTGAAACATCTTATTGCATACCAGGGATTTTACCTGCCTTGCATCCAAACCTGCTAGGATAGGCTCCAGGATTCCTGTGATCATGCTCTGGATAAGTTGGTTTAGAAAATGTCTATATTGTTCCTAATCTCAGATGCTGTTTCTGTTGTTTTGTGGCTGCCCATATTCCTATTAAGTACTCTTACTGTGCTTATTAAGGGTTTACTGTTCTTATGCATGGGCTATTCGAATCTCACTGCCTCTAACCTTGGTGCTGCATTCTTGTTTTTCTTTGTTTCCCACAATACAAGTAGGTGGGGTCTGCACACTGATTCAAGCCTAAGAGCCCTGTTTTTTCTAAGCCCCCATTATTTTCATGATCTCACCTGTCAGAAGACAGTAGAATATGTTTTCTGATTTTTGATACTGTATCTTTTCAGACCTGCAGGTGGCAAAATTCTGTCTATAAATTTTATGTGCCTGAGATGAAATCAGAGATCAGTATGGCTGGTAGAAAATAATAAAGCCCAGTATTAGAGATTTTTAAATGCAATATTGAAGGCATTAATTGTAAGCACATTGTCTTTGAGCAGGATACATTGTGTGCTATGGACATTTAGACTAAAAAAAAAGAAAAACCCTCAAACCTTAAAATTTGCCTACATTTCATCACGAATTGGCCCATTTTGGGCAAGAACAGGAAAACATGAAAATTGCCAATTAAGTGTACAGTTCTGTCTGATTGTGACACAAAACTAAACTCCATATTAGCTCTTTAACCATACCATATTTACTAAAACTGAAACTAATAGATATAAAAATAAAATAGAAATATCTCTGTGAAATACAACTGAATTATAACAAAAAATACACAAATAAGGATAACTAAAACTAAACTGAATTTCCTAGTAAGGTCAGAAAAAAATCTAGAAATAAAAACTAATGTAAAAATGCATAACTATAGTAGACTTGGTTCCTACTTCTAAAAGGATCCCTTAAGCACACAAAAGCAAATTGTGTTCAACTAAGTGCGTCCTGAAATTTTTTAATTTGCGGATATTCCTGCAAACCTATTCACTGCTATGAGGAAAACCAAGTTAAAATATAATCAACCAATACAATTAGAATTGGTGTATCACTATTTATACATGATCTTTTCTGATAAGATAGATGCACAGATATTTATTGAAAATAAAATAAACCACTTTTTTATTCCCCGGTTATTTCTTGTTGTTAACAGATTTTAAGCCATCATGACCAGTTGTCTGAGAACCAGGAAAAGGCAGAGAATTTGAAGAAAGATTTGGCAGAGATGCAAGAGTGGATGACTCAAGTAGATGAAGAATATCTCATGAGGGATTTTGAATACAAGAGTCCGGATGAGTTGGAGGGAGCCTTGGATGAAATGAAGGTGGCAATTTTAATAAGTACACAAATAAAATATATGCTAATATCGATGGCAGTACTAAAATTTGTACCTCAAGAACATCATTGAATATAAAATGCTGAACATAGACTTTAGCTTACATAGATCATTTTCAGGTTTTTTGTTGTTTTTCATATATAGCAGAATCAAATTTGTAGCATGCTTATAACTTTTAACCTATGATACCAAAATAGTGTTTGTATGCTAAGTGAGAAAATATTAGTTCATTTTTTTTTTAAATTTCATTATAAAAGGAAAAACATAAGTTTCTCTCTTATAAGTTACACGGGATTGTAAGTTGTGCAATTAAGGTCAGACTTACTTAATTGTTTTTAATGTGTACAGACGTGGTAATGGCACTCCATTATTATTTTCTTTAGTACTGTATTTGTTCATGTTTTCACTTTGTTATATTTGGTAGATAAAAGCTGTTTATTTTGTGAGTGTATGAGTCTCAGCATTATCTATAAGTCAGTACTGGTAACATTGCTTCTGTTGTAATATTGTTTGGCTTGATGAGTTAAGGGATAACTATTGGACTTTAAATTCTGTTATTTGGTTGGATTGCTGCAATAGTAACAAGATACTCTTACTTTTTAAACTCAGGGGACATGAGTATTAGTTTAGCTGAATCATCATATAGTTTTGACTTTTCTTTACTGTACATTTACAGTTATGTTGTTGCATTTTTACAAATAATGTACATATAAGCAATTAGTTATGTTTGCTTTGTTTGCAAACAGCAGCTACTAAGCTAGAAGCAGTCATGTTATTGAGTTATTAAAGAAGGGAAATGTCTCTTTAGAGTGTGTTTTAAAACCTACTATTAAATATTGAAGTAACTTTGCTCATTTTAATTAAATTTGCCTTTATTTTAGGAAAGTAAGTGTCAATTTAGGGACTCCGGAAGACATGCATTTTCTTCTAATTGAAATTAATGGTGGTTATATTTTCGATTAATGAAAACTCGTCTTACAAGGGTTTTTTCAGGAACTCGTTATGCTTGTAAAGAGGGAAAAGACTGTACTTGTGCTTTCCCGACGCTACTTCCCGTTATATGACATTATGCACTGTGTTTTCAGTGTTTATCTGTGTAAATGTGAAATCATATCCTAATAGAAAGTTTCAGTAATGTGTACAAAGTAAAACATTTGTTTAGCTTGACTAAAATAAATTAATTTTAACAGTGAAATTTTGTTTAGCCTGTCCTGTTAATGATGTTTGCATTTGTTTTTTTTCATGTGACAAAAACTAAGATAGAAGCAAAACTTGCAGGCACCAGTTTTTCTTTGCTTGAGTGTTTGTTGAAAACTGCTACCCATTCCTTTGGGTATTATGTACAGTATTACCTGTCCAGGATTTGTTCCAGACGAACATGTGATGCTGCTGGAATGGGCCCCATCTCCCTGTATCATTGAATTAGGCTGAGTAGATCTGATGGCAGATAGAGTTTGTAAGAAGTATTTTATTTATTTAAACTGCTCTTTACATTCAATCTACATTTATACTGGACTGATTTTTATCTAACAGAGAGCGAAGGAGGATGTTTTACAGAAGGAGGTGCGAGTGAAGATTTTGAAGGACAACATTAATACTCTTGTGGCAAAATCACCACCTGGTGGCCAGAATTTAACATCTGATCTTGCAGTAGTTCTTAAGAATTATCAAAAGTTGTGTGAACGATTTCAGAGAAAATGCCATACATTAGAGGTATGCAAGTATTTATAGAAATAATTCAAATATTTTTCATTGAGGAATTTAATCTTTTGAGATAACATTTCCCTGGAAAATTTAAGGTTTTGGTAATGTTTGACAGGTGCTGAGTGAAATTCTTAAAATTTCTTTTGCAGTTCTAATGAGAACTCAAGCAAAATTACATCTTTTATTGGCTAACTAAAAAGATTGCAATATTCAAACTTTTGAGGCAACTCAGGCTCCTTCTTCAGACATGATATAAACATGAAGAAGGGGCTTGAGTTGCTTCGGAAGATTGCATGTTGTAATCTTTTTATTTAGCCAATGAAAGGTGTCATTTTGCTTGACTTCTCATTACCCTAGTACTACAGACATGCAAAACACCGAAATGTACAGCTACTTTTGCAATTCTAGCACATTTTAATCTGCATGGCTACTGCACATTAATTCTGCCCCACTGAGACTTTAAGTGAACTTAGCACAATAACGGTAAGATCAATTTAAAGTAATCTGTAGGAATAATAATAATAATAAAATGTGAATTATAGTTAATTGTTTAAAGTCTGAAGATTTTACCATTTTGAAAAAAACTGCTTATCAAAGTAAAAGCTTAAATTGGATATTAATACAATAGAACAGCAAGATGGTGTGAAGATCTTTAAAGTAATTAAGACTTCTGTTCCCATTCTAAAAATAGATCCAGTCATGCAAAAATGTTTTTAAGCTCATTCAAGCACATTTACGAGCATAAAGATATTTTTTACTTTCATTATGGCAGAAGAACACATTTCAATAATACTGAACAAAAAGTTCTTTGTTTTCTTTTTGATTGGGATTATTTATGGTCATTATTTTGTGTAATTGAACTACATATTTCCTTTTAATTCCTACAGTGCCACTTTGAATTTCTTTTGCTTTCATACATGCTACAGTCCACAATTCTGTAATTGTGATTGAACTTTTCTTTCTGCAAAGATTTGTAATAAAAAATATGCTAAGTTTAAATCCTATTATCATGCAAACAACACTTAATACCAAGCATATGTATTTGTTTCTAGGAGGTTTGGTCTTGTTGGATTGAGTTACTACACTATTTAGAAATGGAGACAAACTGGTTAAATGATTTGGAGGAACAGGTCCAGAATACTGAAAGCTTGCCTGACAATCCAGGAATTGTTGCTGAAGCATTAGAGGTAAAGAATTTATGAACAGATAATACATATCATTTATAAAGCTTTGAACTGTTTAACTTATTATATACCTAAGATGCAGCATTGGACAGTTAAATATTAATCAAATACAATAATGTGTACAGATGCATATTTTAGTAACCACTTACTATAATTCCCAGGTGAAATAATGTTAATGGGGCAGAAACACTCTCCTCCCACAGCCTATAGTGATAAAATGGCAATATATAAAATATTACTATTAATTTTGTGAATTTGGAATACATTTTATGTAAGTAAACATGATTTTCACAATACCAAAGCAGATGTAATTCATAGTTTGTATTCTTCATTTGTAAGACGTGCTGCACATTTCTAATCCGTATTTGCCAAAGAGGTTTTACCAGTTATTAAATTTTAGTGTTCACATAATTTCTTCCAATCTTGATCTTGAATAATTTTACAGTATACTTAATAAAATAATGCAGTGTACAACTTGGTACATTCCTTGTTTAATCTTTAGTGTCTGATGTTAAAATTTAAAATGAAGACTGAATCACATTATACAATCTTTCTATTTGCAAAATTTGCTTTTTTATTTTTATGTTTTTGTCTTGGCTGTGCCTCATCTGCCCCTGCCTTACTTCCTCCAACTCCCGCCTCCCACATGTCAAAATAGACAGCAATAAGACAAAATACTCGAACTTTAGAGGAAAATAGCACTTGTCTTTTAATGGCTAGATTAACTTCTTGCAACAAACAGCTGTTCACACACAGGAAGCAGCATGTCATCATCAAAACAAGAATAACTGTCCAAGAGTGTAAACACACATATGATGGATGAGTTTCTTGTCTGCTGCTGAGTTAGTTCTGCAGCTGTGTTTAGTTGACTTGATCAGAGGAAGGTTGGAAGGCAGGAAAATAGTACTGGTGGACCGGGAGATGTTATACGATTGTAGCAGACAGCCAGTGGTAGGTTATGTAAGCTGCTCTTCTTAATTATCTAATTCAAATACTGTTCACAAAATTCTATCAGTGAAACAATGTAACTCTTCTGCTGTATATGCATTGTTTTTTTTCTGACTTAAACATTCTGGTGAATTCTGGCTAAAAAATCTAACCCACAGATTTATCTGTTTAAAAATAATTTTTGTACCGTATCTAGCATTAAGTAAAATGACTTTTCTAATAACATCTAAATAGCTAAATATTAAAAATATAAAAAGGTAGAGCATTTAGGTCTGCACATTATGAATTTCAGTGATTTCTTGATTACTGTTCATTTTTACTGGCAACTAAAATAATTATATGGATATACTGCTAAATTGTAAAGAATAGCTTATTAAGAAGTGTAAACAATAATTTGGCTTTCAAATGCGCATTTCTGTATTGATTAAACATCATGGTTTTTCCTTTCACCTTTTTTTTTTTTTTTTTTGAGGCGGTGTATTAAGATGTTTGTGATCTGTTGAATGTTCCAGTCACAGATAATAAAATTCACTTTGACCTTCAGATAGGTGTCCCAGGTGTATTGTATGCAGTTTATTAATTTATTTTTGTGAGAATGTGTGTCTTTGTTTATTCTGTAGCACAATATCAAAATATAGATATAAAAAAATATATAGTAATTTAAATAAAGTCATAAAAAGTTGGGGAACCAAAGTGGAATCCTTGTGAAATAGCCTGAGATGTAATGGCTATATAAACTTCCAACAACAGTAGTTGAAGAAAATAGCATCCAGAGTCTCTCCAGGTGCTTCTTTTGACTTTTGTACCATATTGAATGCCTACTTCCTGTTTTGGTTGTTTCATATAGTGGAGGACAGGAACTGGCGGAGATATAGGCTTCATTATGGGTGGTTATTCAGGTTTCAGTCTTCTGTTCTGGATATGGAAAAGGAAGTCACTTAAGAAGCTATGTTCCACACAAACTCTTCCCTGGTGTACCCTTACACACCTATGTATAAATGGGGTTTTGTGTGTTTATGAAGTATATTTATATTTTTATTTACACACTAATGCTGTGTGTAAATTGTTTTTTGAAGTTACAGTGATTTCTGTGTTCCACACATCAGCAGTTTACACCTGTTGGAATTGTTCATTTTGTTTTCTTGTATTTAATGCACTAGATAATAAAAATATTGCTTATAGTTTGAATTTTGTGATTTGTATTGCAGTGCAAAGACGTTAACCCTGTTTTTTTACTTTAGGTGATTGACAATTGACTTTTTTTTTTTTAATAGATATATGTAATTGTAAAGTCTTCTTAAAAATATTCTCCTCTGGTTGATTATTATGCATATATTTGTTAAAAGTAGTCGTGTTAATAGTTTTTAAATTATAATTTATTTTCTTCCTTCTTCACATTCAGAATCTTGAGTCAGTTCTGCGACACCCAGCAGATAATAGGACACAAATCCGTGAACTTGGGCAAACACTGATTGACGGTGGAATCCTTGATGAAATTATCAGTGAAAAACTTGAAACATTTAATGCACGTTATGAAGAGCTAAGCCACCAGGTTAGATTTTCCTCTCTTTTCTGTATAATTGAGTCTAAATAAAATAGTATGAAATATTTTATCAAAACTTTTTGACTGGAGAACCCATCCATCCATCCATCCATCCTCTTCTGCTTATCCGAGGTCGAGTCGCGGGGGCAGCAGCTTGAACAGAGAGGCCCAGACTTCCCTCTCCCCAACCACTTCTTCTAGCTCTTCCGGGAGAATCCCAAGGCGTTCCCAGGCCATCCGGGAGATATAGTCCCTCCAGCGTGTCTCTACCAGGGAGGCGTCCAGGAGGCATCCTGATCAGATGCCCGAGCCACCTCATCTGACTCTTCTCGATGCGGAGGAGCAGCGCCTCTACTCTGAGCCCCTCCCGGATGACTGAGTTTCTCCCCCTATCTTTAAGGGATAGCTCAGACACTCTGTGGAAGAAACTCATTTCAGCCGCTTGTATTCGCAATCTCGTTCTTTCAGTCACTACCCATAGCTCATGACCATAGGTGAGGGTAGGAACGTAGATTGACTGGTAAATTGAGAGCCTTGCCTTACGGTTCAGCTCCTTTTTCACCACGACAGGCCGATGCAGAGCCCGCATCACTGCGGACGCCGCATCGATCCGCCTGTTGATCTCACGCTCCATTCTTCCCTCACTCGTGAACAAGAACCCGAGATAATTGAACTCTCCCACTTGGGGCAGGATCTCTCCCCCAGCCCTGAGAGGGCACTCCACCCTTTTCCGGCTGAGGACCATGGTCTCGGATTTGGAGGTGCTGATTCCCATCCCAGCCGCTTTACACTCAGCTGCGAACTGATTCAGAGAGAGCTGAAGATCACAGCCTCATGAAGCAAACAGGACAACATCATCTGCAAAAAGCAGTGACCCAATCCTGAGTTCACCAAACCGGACCCCCTCAACACCCTGGCTGCGCCTAGAAATTCTGTCCATAAAAGTTATGAACAGAATCGGTGACAAAGGGCAGCCCCGGTGGAGTCCAACTCTCACTGGAAACAGGCTTGACGTACTGTCGGCAATGCGGACCAAGCTCTGACACCAGTTGTACAGGGACCGAACAGCTGTTATCAGGGGGTCCAGTACCCCATACTTACGGAGCACCCCCCACAGGATTCCCCGAGGGACACAGGCAAACGCCGTTTCCAAGTCCAAAAACACACGTAGACTGGTTGGGCAAACTCCCAGGCACCCTCCAGGATTCTGCTAAGGGTGTAGAGCTGGTCCACTGTTCCGCGACCAGGACAAAAACCACACTGTTCCTCCTAATTCTGAGGTTCGATTATCTGATGGACCCTCCTCTCCAGAACCTCCGAATAGACTTTTTCAGGGAGGCAGAAGAGTGTGATCCCTCTGTAGTTGGACCAACCCGGTCTGCCAATCCAGAGGCACTGTCCCCGATGTCCATGCGATGTTGCAGAGACGTGTCCACCAAGACAGTCCTACAACATCCAAAGCCTTGAGGAACTCTGGCCGTATCTCATCCACCCCCTGGGCCCCTGCCACCAAGGAGTTCTTTCACCACCTCGGTGACCTGAGCCCCAGAGATGGGGGAGCCCACCTCCGAGTCCCCAGGCTCTGCTTCCTCATTGGAAGGCATGTTAGTGGGATTGAGGAGATCTTCGAAGTACTCCAACCCAACCGACCAACAACGTCCCGAGTCGAGGTCAGCAGCGCACCTTCCCCACCATATACGGTGTTGACACTGCACTGCTTCCCCATACTGAGACGCCAGATGGTGGACCAGAATCTCCTCGAAGCCATCTGAAAGTTGTTCTCCATGGCCTCCTCAAACTCCTCCCATGTCCAAGTTTTTGCCTCAGCAACCACTGAAGCCGCATTCCGCTTGGCCTGTCGGTACCTATTAGCTGCCTCCAGAGTCCCACAGCACAAAAGGGTCTGGTAGGACTCCATCTTCAGCTTAACGGCATCCCTGCCGGTGTCCACCAACGGGTTCGTTTGGGGATTGCCGCCACGACAGGCACCAACCACCTTACGGCCACAGCTCCGGTCAGCCGCCTCAACAATAGAGGCACGGAACATGGCCAATTTGGACTCAATGTCCCCCACCTCCTTCGGGCCGTAGTCGAAGTTCTGCCGGAGGTGGGAGTTCAATCTACTTCTTACAGGGGACTCTGCCAGACGTTCCCAGCAGACCCTCACAACACGTTTGGGCCTACCAGGCCTAACTGGCATCCTCCCCCACCATCGAAGCCAACTAACCACCAGGTGGTGATCAGTTGACAGCTCCGCCCCTCTCTTCACCCGAGTGTCCAAGACATGTGGCCGCAAGTCCGACGACACAACCACAAAGTCGATCATCGAACTGAGGCCTAGGGTGTCCTGGTGCCAAGTGCACATATGAACACCCCTATGCATGAACATGGTGTTCGTTATGGACAATCCGTGACGAGCACAGAAGTCCAATAACAAAACACCACTCGGGTTCAGATCGGGGGGGCCATTCCTCCCAATCACGCCCTTCCAGGTCTCACTGTCATTGCCCACGTGAGCATTGAAGTCTCCCTGCAGTACAAGGGAGTCCCCAGAAGGTATGCTTTCTAGCACCCCCTCCAGGGACTCCAAAAAGGGTGGGTACTCCAAACTGCCGTTCAGCGCATACGCACAAACAAGAGTTAGGACCTGTCCTCCCACCCAAAGACGGAGGGAGGCTACCCTCTCGTCCACTGGGGTAAACCCCAATGTACAGGCTCCAAGTTGGGGGGCAATAAGTATGCCCACACCTGCTTGGCGCCTCTCACCGGTGGCAACTCCAGAGTGGTGGAGAGTCCAGCCCCTCTCAAGGAGATTGGTTCCAGAGTCTAAGCTGTGCATTGAGGCGAGCCCAACTATATCTAGCCGGAACCTCTCGACTTCGCGCACTAGCTCAGGCTCCTTCCCCTTCAGAGAGGTGACATTCCACGTCCCAAGAGCCAGCTTCTGTAGCCGAGGATCGGACCGTCAAAGTCCCTGCCTTCGGCCACCACCCAACTCACACTGCATCCGACCTCCTTGGCCCCTCCCATAGGTGGTGAGCCCATGAGAAGGGGGACCCACGCTACCTCTTCAGGCCATGCCCGGCCGAGCCCCATGGGTGCAGGCCCAACCACCAGGTGCTCGCCATCGAACCCCACCTCCAGGCCTGGCTCCAGAGGGGGGCCCCGGTGACCCGCGTCTGGGCTAGGGAAAACGCCGTCCAAATTTTTTATTCGTCATAGGACATCTATTGAACCGCTCTTTGTCTCATCCCTCACCTAGGACCAGTTTGCCTTGGGTAGCCCTACCAGGGGTATAAAGCCCTGGACAACAGAGCTCCTAGGATCACTGGGACACACAAACCCCTCCACCATGATAAGGCGGAGGACTGGAGAACCCAGGCTGTTTATTTTAAGTAGTTTTTTGAGTGTGTTTTGTGTGCTGCTGTTTTAAATCTCAATGATGCCTGACTCCTTTTGCAACAGCCATATACTGAAAAAGCAGTTATTTAGCTGAATTTCTTGTTTAAATTTCTGCCCCCCCTTTTTGATTTTGCACCATTGTGTAATAATTGCAATTTCACAAATATTGTTGTTGGAACTTTGTTTCGTTGCTATAGATGAAACCCAAATAAAAGGAGGGAAAATTGCAAAACCATGTTTTTTTCTCGACATAAATGGTAAAATATATGTCAGAATTTTCATTAAACTCATTGTATATTTTTCTGGAAAAAAAAAATTTGCAGAACAAAAATATATTATTGTATTTCTTGAATTGTAGGCTGTCAGTCGACAGATATCCCTGGAACAGAATTTACAGTGTCTGAAGGACAATGAACAGGTCTTGCAAAGCCTTCAAGAGTCACTGACACAGTTAGATCAGCTTTTAACTTCATATCTGACTGATAGAATAGATGCTTTCCAGCTTCCACAGGAGGCACAGGTGCTTTTTCTCTATTTACATAATTTTAAAATAATGTAATTTAATGCATAAAATTTTAAGCACTTTCTTATGTATAAAGTTTTGACATGAAACAAATAATGAATGGCATAAAGTCTGTAAAGTTTTCTAATGCTTTTTTTTTTAATATGTACATTATAGTTGCCTGTGCTTGCCTTTTTGAAAGTATATTGATTAGTCATTTTTGAGCTTGCTTTTTTTTTTAGTAATGCCAATTGTAAAACAAAATTTAATTATTCATTTCTTTATGTCAAGTACTTGTCACATAGATCTCAGTCTTACTTACTGTTAGTTACATTATATGAGGTTAATTGTTGCTGAGCAAAATGCTAAAGAACCTTCATACAGTACCCACATTGAGAAATACTGGATTGCACAGTATATACAGGTACTACCAGCAGAAACTATTTCTGGGTGAGAATGCCAGTACATTGCAGACCAATCCATCTTTGAACATACCATCACTTGTTCACACCATGGCAATTGGTAGCTTCCAGTCGATTTGACTGCATAACTTAGAGAATACTGAATCAGTTTTCCATTTGCAAATTTTGGTTTCACTTTTTATGATATAAAGTCATGTAAACTGTGTCCTAATGTAACTTTGTATTACTTTTTTCATGTAACAATTTTTTTCCCTCAATCCTTACATAGCATCATTAGCAGAATGCACTGTCACAAAATACTGTAAAGTGCAAATGAAAATACAATACTATTTGAAATATACAAACTGACAACATCCCTTACGCAATCTTAAGTTGGAGTTGAAAAAATGCCTAGATTGAAGGACAGTAAGATTTGTAAATGAAATTAATATTGCTTTTACATTGAAAATGGTTTATGTTATGGTATTACATGTATTTAGTTGCAGATGCTTCTTTTAGTTGTTTTTGTTCACTTGTGCCTTGCAAAGCGTAAACATATGACCAACCTTCCAAAACTTCTCTTCTACATATATAATTATTCAGTTCTCCCTGTAATATTTACTCCAGATGCAACAGAAGTTTTATTATCAGTGTACTTTGTAAGATACAAAGCTAAATCATATAATGGACTTTGTCAGTTTGGGTGCCTTAATCTAAAACACAATTTTGTTTGGTCTCTAAGAAGCATGTATTATATTACTACACAATATATTTAGTGCATTGTGCAAATCTTAATGACACTACATTTTTCACATCCTACTGCCTAAAAAATGGTTAATTTTACTGCCATAATGTAATATTCTGTACAGCTTTAATGTAAAATAATATGTATAACATTTGGTTTAAATATGGATTCTTATAATCACATCTGTCTGAATAGAATATTCATGCTGAGATTGCAGCCCATGAAGCCACTTTTGAGGAGCTTCGTCGTAAGAATGTTGGCAACTTCCCTCCTGCCACTCAGGAGGGCAAATCTCCAAGAGGAGGGACCATGCTTGATGTCCTTCAGGTGAGACAATCACTGTTATCTGAATTAGGAAAAGCCAAAATAAAAAACCTCCTCTTTCTTAGAAATAATGGTAAAAAATGTATGTAATGTTTTTATTTTATTTAATACTGAGAATAAGAGCAATTTGGTTGCGTTTAATTATTCCGGTGGAATGTTTTTGTTTTTTAAATACTTGAAATATCTAAAACAGAGCAGCTGCTATTCCAAAGCAAATCAAATCAATTTGAAGTAGCTGTATAAGAAAAAATGGTTTTATGGTAAAATATGTTTCAAGTCTTTAGAACTTTTAGATAGATGCTCATTTTATCATTGCCTTTAAATAAACATCAATTTTGTCATGTATTCTTAATTGAGGACTTGACTGGCTTGTCCTGTTTTAACTGCTTTTGTTTTCAGCTGTGCTAATATTTTGGGATTATAGTCCAAGGTTTTCCTTTAGAGTTTTTCTTCATTCTGCTGATTTTATTTTCCCTTAAATCATGACTGGAAGCATCAAAACTAACATATACAGTAAGGATGGAAAAATGATTATGCTTAAAAGAATAACAAAATGTTAAGGCCAAGCATGAAAGTTTTGTGTTTTCTTTATTTTTATGTGTCATGATCAACAGTATTTAAGATTTTATTTGCATTTTGTAAACTATAATTTTTACTCTTCCCATGAAAAATGTCCCCACCCCCACCCCCACCCCAGAGGCACAACTTTGGCTGGAAATGGTGACAGTATGCCATTAGAGATAATAGTATTTAAATTTAACTCACTGGAAAAATCTTATTTCCAATTAAGTGGGCTGTATGTAACAAATGAAAATCGGAAACATTGCGAAGATAAATAATTTTAATAATTATTAAAAATGAAATATTGGGATTTTCACTAACTTGATTAATTTTTCTGCAGAGAAAACTTCGGGAAATATCAACTAAGTATCAACTATTTCAGAAACCAGCCAACTTTGAACAACGCATGTTGGACTGTAAACGTGTTTTGGATGGTGCCAAAAATGAGTTACATGTACTGGACTTAAAGGGTGTTGAGCCTGATGAGATTCAAACTCACCTGGATGGCTGCATGGTAATATAATAAAAATATACATAGTAGACTGAAATACAGCATTGCCATATGTTCAAGTAATTTATGTGATGTTTGCAAATTGCTTGTTGTGTGGCATTGTAATCACCGGTCTAGTGAAATGCAATAAAACATATTTGACCATGTCATAAACTATGGGGTGCCCCATCTTGGCTGCCTTTTCTTTCCTAAAGAAAAGTTGTATGACAAGAGCATTCTAAAATGTATCCATATTTTAATTCTAATTGTTTTAAATCAGGGCTTACAATAATTTGCAAGTAATAATTGAATCTTGTCTAATAATTTAGAGGTATTGATATTTTTCTGCACTGCTTAATAATTGTAATGATAATTCTTTACATTTATGTAGAGCTTTTATCACTACTTTTCCTTATTTAGCATGATGTTAACATTGCCAACCTGTGTGTTATTTATATTTTTACCCCCTTGATAGACAATATTTAAAATTATTTTGAAAATGAGAATTTGTATTCTCCCTCTTGAATTTTTGATTTTTAGAAGCTGTATAAACTCCTCAGTGAGGTAAAACTTGAAGTGGAGACTGTAATTAAGACAGGAAGACAGATAGTTCAGAAGCAGCAAACTGATAACCCTAAAGCAATGGATGAACAGCTAACTGTATTAAAACTCCTTTACAATGACCTCGGAGCTCAGGTAATTTGTATTTAAAGAAGGATATTTAGTTGATTTTCTTGATTTCCTTGTTATTAAGAGTCTGAAGTATTCACTTTCCTGTTTTTTCAAGTTAGAGGTGACTATAGTATTTTACAATTTTATTTTTTGGTATGTTTCATTGTGAAAATGTAAAAAAGTACATCTGCAGGATTTTGCATTTGTGACAAAAATTAATAATAAAAAAGACACAGCTGAATTATCCTTAATTAAAATAAGATGCTTGTTTAGTAAAATGACTTTGTCTTGTTAAATCAAAGATGTATTTCTTGTTAAATAATTTGTTGCAGCCATGTGCCATTTGTATTTGTGCAACTTATTTAACTCCATAAAAGCATACTTTAATAAAAAAAAAAAAAAGAAAAAAGCAATGTTTTACAGTATCTGCACCTGATTGAGGTAACAAGTAGTCTTAATAAAACCTAATGCTGTCTTTTGCATTTAGGTAGTTTGTTATTCACATTGACTTTTTTAAGTAACATTAAAGTCTGTGGCATAATTTAGTTTCAGTTTTATGAAGATTCCTGCAATGTTTGACTGATAACTTACTGTTTGGACCCACAGACAGTACATATTTAAAAATTTAGATTATATCAAATAATACCAATATTTATTTTAATACTATTCATGTACTTTAGTCCAATAGAAAGCATGGAATTTGTACCCCTGTATAATCCAGTATTATAGGGAAATACAGGTAATAGATTTTGTTTTTAGTATATAAGTTGCCACTATATTGTATTTCTAGGTAACTGAGGGGAAGCAGGACCTAGAAAAAGCACTACAACTTGCTCAAAAAATACTAAAGGAAACAACAACGTTGGATGATTGGCTGAAAGAATCTGAGGCAGTTCTGAGTAGAAAAACTACATCAGAAGACATGCCTGCTGAAATTGAGGCAGAGGTTTCTTGGACAAAAGTAAGCTAAAGACAACAGTGAATGCAATTAAAATTAGTAACGTCACTGAATTTTGTCACTTTTAGAAGCTAGATAACAGAATGCATTCAGGATGTTTCCAATAACATTTATAGGTTAAAGAAAATCGACTTTTTAAAAGTGATGTAAATACTGTATATATACCTTGAATTTCAAATTTTAGTATGTAATTTGTCGACTGGTGATAAAGTATGTTTTTGCAGTATTTAATGCTTCAACAGTGGTTAGTGTCTTATTTAATTACTACATGTATTCAAATTGAATATTTTTTTAACACAAACATTTGACATAACAGCTGAAATGAAGTATACTCATGAAGTCTTCAGGTTAAAAAATTAGAGGAGCCAAACAATGACAGATTAATATGTTACAATATTTGTTTTTCTCTTGAAATACAGGGATTGCTTAAGGAGCTTGAAAGAAAGAAAGCTGATATAGTAAACATAACTAAGGGAAGTGCTGCCCTGCAAAGTCTAGTGGAGGTTAGTGTGTCTCAGCTGGAGGAGCATCTTTGTGATCTTAATAGAGACTGGGAGCAAGTGCACAGCTTAGCTGAAGATTGGCTAAATACATTGCTGGTAGGTTATAACAACACTCTTTGTTTCTTATATTAGCTAACATTTTATTTTGCTTATGTTAAAGGACTGACTAGACCAGTGAATTTTAATTATTTATATAGTACTTGAAAATGTGTGAAGTTAATGTTGGACAACTGTCACTAATACTTTAGGACCGATAACTAGAACAAATGTAGTGGAAAATTTGCAAAATTAATTATGAATACAGATTTTACGAGTGGAATATATAAGACATAAATTATTATATTATGGAAATTCTACTTAATAGTGCTTCAGTGTGTCCTGGATTTGAATTCCACACCTGGATTTTGTCTTAGTGAAGTCTGCACATTCTCTCTGTGCCTGTGTGGATGTTATTCTGGTTGCTGTAGTTTTCTTTCCAAATTCTGAAATCCACAAAGATATGCATGTTTGGTTGTTTCAAAATTGGATCTGTTTTAGTGTGGTAATGTGTGTGAGTAAGCCAATTAATGGTCTAGTAACCTGTTCAGGAGTGGTTCATGCCTTGCCAAGTGGCTCTGGCCACCTGTGACCCTACACTGCATTAATTAGGTTTAGGAATATTATGTTATGCAAGTTATAATATACTGTTCTAAAAGTTTAAAATTTTTATTACATTGATTATATTTCAAATAAACTTTAGAAAAAGTAATTTACATGTTTTTTTCCTTTGTTATTTAATATAAGATTGATTGATAGGATTTCACCAAGTACTTACCTCTAAGGACTAGATAGAACATAAAGCCATGGTATGAAAGTGTAAAAATAAAATGTAAATATTACATTTTTAGAAGAACTATACATGCAGAATACCCAGTGTGCATTTAATGTGTTGTTTCGTAAAACAGATACTGTTCTTTGTTAGAAAGCACAGTACAATCTGATGGCTTTAGGCAAAAAAGAACCTCTGTACTGCCTCTTAGCACTACTTAACACATACTGAGTGGTGGAATGATCTAGTTAAAGAGGATGAACAGTACTGTATTAGTCATGATGGCCTTAAAGTTTGCCATCCTCTATTCTCCCTCTGGTTATAGCGAGTCTAGAGTCAGTCCAGTATAACTAGTTTGTTCAGGTGTTTGACATTCCCCCAACTTGTACCCAAACAAACCATTGAGCAATACACTAGCTCTAGGATTGTTAAAAGACCTAAGCCTGCTTAAAAAGGAAATGCTTATATAGCAGTTCTTTGTCATCCACCCAGTTTTAAGTTACTCTTCGAATTAACTAATAATAATAAATAATAATAATACATTTTATTTATAGGGCACTTTACATTTGTAGTAAATTTCAAAGTGCTACATAAAAAGTTTAAACAAAGGCAAAACAAGTTAAAAACAGAGATAAAACAACAATAATTAGTAGCATAGTAGTAGTAATAGTAGTAACATAGTAGTAACTCTTGGAATTTAGAGGTTTGGACTGTCTCCACCCATTATCATTTAAACCCTTCAATTTTGAGAGGGTGGGCACTAGCGAGTATTGTGTTGTGGTTGGTGAATTTTTGGGAAAGTGGATGTACGTCTTCACCAATCATATGCCACATTTACATCGAACACTTCAGATGCAGACTCCTGAGAGGATGTTGAATTTTGAGCCTTTTTAATTAAAGTAGCCACTTCAAACTGGACATTACCCCCAGCCCAAGTATCCCCATCAATTGAACAATTGAATATAGTTCAATTGAGCAATTGAACTGTGATTCTCAGCATTCCCAAGCAAAATGCATACAGTGAGTATGTATATTTGTTGTGGATATGAGTTCAAAAAACATGATCAGAGTGCCTTGTGTTAAGGAAAGCGAGATGGGCAGTTGCACTTCTCTGACATTCAGAAGCAAAAAGAAGCATACCCATCAAAAACTATATTAATGTGTTTGAATAGTCAATATTTTTTATGGGATTATGTGCATAAAAAAAAGTGCGAAGTGTCCCTGATAGCACTTTCTCTTTTTCTTCAATTTATGTGCACAGTGACTCACTTTAACGTGAAGATCTGTGTTTTCAAGTGTCACATTTATTTTAGTCTTGATATAAATATAAAGCACTCTAAACATTAAGCTTATTACTACATTTTTGCTGTAAATATAAAGAAGAAAAAAAGAGGAACAGAGTTGAGTTCAGTCTTGACTGTTATTTCCTGTGTGCTTGAGCCCACAACACTCACATGGCATCTTGTGCTGAGAAGTGTGCAGTCAGATCTGGTTCTGAGCACGTAGTTAGTTACCAAGTATCTGCTTTTTTTCCCTTCTTTGATTTGAATAATGAGTGATTATGAGTGATTTTTGCCAGCATATATTATGTGCAAACTGTGGTTTCTCTTTGATGGTGTCACTTTATTCCTTCTGATAATCCCTTTATTTGTCGTCTTGTGTTGCAGTTTTCATCTGTTTATTTTAAGCAACTATGCATGAGTAATAAACATGTCCTGCTTTGCAGATGCATTGTGAGCAAACAAGTAGAAATATGAGTAGTATTATGAAATATAATGAAAGCAAATATAACTTGTAACTTCAAAAATATTTAAGCTACAGTCAAATATATATGAATATTTACCTTTTTTTAGCATGGATATACAAACTCTTGGGTTTTGGCTATTGTGACAACCCTATAAAGAATTGTTCTCATTCTACTGTAAGGCATAATAAATGTGCAAGCAGGAAAGCAGGCTCGATATTTTTTCATTTTTCAATCGCTATAGTGTGGCAATTCACACCATACAACCTGTAGTTATGTAAATCAGACGAAGATCAGCAATTTTGGTAGTGAATTAAATTATTCTCAGCTTGACTTTATACTGTCTAATCAGCTCTTGTCTAACTTTTAAAGCAACTCTAAGGTGTGGTGTGATTCTGTCCTTGCGGCAGTTTGCCTCTCAATCAGGGGGTGCATAAATCTGGCTTGTATTCAAAACAGCTTTTGCCATTCAAGCGGGGGTTCATAAAACTAACTTTCCTGTCTCCAAGCAATGGCTTCACATTTCAAAGCTCATAAAATGGGATTTAATGGAAACTATATATAACAGAAATTTTATTATAACGAATATGGGGAAAATATGTAAACTATCATGACCAGGGTCGCTGGTGATTTGCCATCTCTAATGGCAGTGGCACAAGGACAGCTCTATAGTTGCTGTGCTGCGTCTGGTAAACAGTAAACCAAGGGCAAATCAATTGGTTGTCCAATGCAGGATCAGGCTTACTGCATAATGTGCTTGTCTCATGATATTTAGAACATTTAACACCTGGCACACTGCTCTTTCTTGTACTCTCCTGATCTCTCTTCTCCAGACTGTGTCTGCCACGGTGGTGAATCCGTGCCACTGGTGTTCTTCTAATTTGGCTGAAGCCAGACACTTGCACGTGTCACAGCTCCTAACAGCTCATATATAAGTTTTGAGAATGTACCTGCCTTCTCTATACAGTAACATAATAACTGTATTTTACTTGGAAAACTACACTTTCCTGTGTCTTGTGCACCTCTGTGACCTAAACTTGACAATACCTGTATAAAAAAAATTAGTGCTTCTTAAACTGCAAAAAAATTGTACTTGAATGTGGGATGTTAGATGTAACTTTTTTTCTTAGAAGTAAAGGAACGAATACAGAATGAAAATGAGAAGTTAAATGAAGATGAGGATTGATTCCGAATGCTTTTGCTTCATTCTTCTTCTTTCTGGAATCAGCTTTATCCAGGATTGTTAATTTTTCTTTCAGTGTAAACTGATGCCGTTTTGTCACTTTTTTGGTTCATCATAAAGAAAACTTTGAGAACTGCTATGAAACTCGAACAGTACAGTATCCACACATGACAAAATTACTCACGCGGACACTAGGTGAAGCACTGATTCAGAATTTGGCTATGTGTATGATGTACCTACACTTTCACTGAGACTGCCCAAGTCTGGAAAATTTGGAGCAGACTGTCTTTCTTTGAGACAGCCTGTTTCAGTGTTCCTGAGCCTCATGGAATTAAGTATTTTTTTGCATCGCATTATCTTCAGTGGCCATTTTTGGTTGAAAAAACATTTGTTATACTGAAATTTACATTTCTTTAAAATGATTTTGTTTGGGCCAACAAAAAGTATGTGTTGTTCTGAAAATTTTATTACTCTGGTATTTGCTCTAACAAAAAAAACAACAACTACATAATTTATTTATGTAGCACATTTTAACTCTTTGAGGGCTGAATATTTTTTCTTATAAGCACACAATGCAATATTTTCACACAAAAATCAGCATAAAACATCTGTTGCTGTAAGCTGTGACTGCCAGTTTACCGTCTCTTGTGCAGAAATGCATGGCAGGCTGGCTGCCAGGCTGTCTTCACGAGGCAGGGGTGGCATCAGAGGTCATGGCTGCAGTGCAATGTAATCTAGTTTGTACATCTTGTCATCGTAAGTGGTGGTCCTCCCAGGTGAACGCTGCCGTAGGCACATCAGCTACACGCGATCAGCTGATGCTGGTACCTCACGTTTGCTTTCAATCTCGATCTCCAGGTTACTCGCGTCAAAATCAGAGTCTGACAAGTCTGATTCCAATTGAAAGATAATATGCAAAATGTTGTCCATGAAGTATTTTGCTTTGTGCCATTGATTTGATCTCTCGCTAGATGCCAAAGCCATTTTTGCCATTGTTTGCTCTTTTCTACTCATGCAAGTGCAGGGAATCTTGGACAGCACAACAAGGCTAACTTTCCTTCTAGCACAGAGTGTCAAACTAATGTGTAATGCCGGGTCTGGTCACCATTTGCTGTTAACTATCGCCCTCAACCTCTCCTGTCGACAAAAGTCGACATGTGCCTTAAAAGTGTTAATACAAACAATGTAGATCAAAGTACTTTATAAAATGAAATAAAAGGATTTTAATATAAAAAATAAACAAACATGATTAGGCAATAATATTATACAGTATGTAAGAAAGAAAAAGGTAAGGTAGATTGGCCAGGAGAATAGAAAAAAAAACTCCAGTTAGGCTGGAGAAAAAAACAAAATCTGTAGGGGTTCTAAGGCCAAAAGACCACCCAGCTCCCATTGAGCATTTTACCTAACACAGATGTTCTAAATCAGTCCTTATGGTTTTCAGGCTTCATATGGAATAAATTGATGATGATGGTCATGTGGACATCTACGACACCAGCCATTGAATTCGCCACCACAGACAAACTGGAAAAGACAGCAGAGAATAGTACAGATTTGTAGCAAATTGCAGAACCCGAAGGAAAATGAGAATTCAATGCCATCCCCTGGCCTGGTCCAGCCACTCGGGTCCTCTACATTGAGGAACTTGTGAGCCAGGTCACCCTCGGGAAATCGTGCCCCATGGCTGTAGTGCCATAACTGATGCTCCCTAACAATGTGAGTAATATGCCTAATTCGAGACTTCATGAGCAACCGCTCATTCGACATAAAGTCAAACCAGCAGTACCCAAGGGTTCGCTGAAGAGTCACAGTACCAAAAGAGTCCAGTCTTCATCTCTGGTCACTGGATTGTGTCCATGTCTTGCAACCATATAGCAAGACAGGATGCACCAGGACTGTAAAGATGTGGACCTTCATCCTTTTGTATAGATATCGGGAGTGCCACACACCCCTTTCTAGTGACCTTATGACCCCTTCATGCTCTCCCAATCCATCTACTGACTTTAAAAGAAGAGTTACCAGAGATATGAATGTCTCTGCCGAGGTAAGTAAACCTCTCAACAAGGTCGACACTCTCTCAGCAGACAGACACACTGCTGATTGCTGTGTCAAAGATGTCATTAAAGGCCAGGATCTTGATTTTTATCCAGGACACTCTCAAGCCCAGACACTCAGACTCCTATTCAGTCTCTTGAGAGCCCCTATCAAAGCCTCCATTAACTCTGCAAAGATCACTGATTCATCAGCAAAGTCAAGATCAGTGAATCTTTCTTCACCAACAGATGTCCCACAGCTGCCTGACCCCACTGCCTCGCCCAATACCCATTCCATGGAAGCATTGGATAGCGTAGGAGCAAGAACACACCCCTGACAAACCCCAGAATCAACTGGGAAAAACGCAGAGGTTCTGCCTCTACTCTGAACGGCACTTACTATACCAGTGTACAGACTGGCCATGATATCCAGCAACCTTGAGGAGATCCTGCAAAGTCTCTGGATGTTCCACATGGCAACTAAAATTCAACCAAAATGTAGCTACGATAAAGCCATTTTAAAATAATGGGTTTTTAGCAATTTTTAAAATTGTTCTACATTATTAGCCTGGTGAAGTTCTGTCAGTAAAACAAATTTTAGGTGCATAACAGCGAAAAACCGCTTCATCACTTTTTTTTTTTTTTTTAATATTGGCTCTTGGAATTATAAGCAGACCTTCATTTGAAGATCTGAGGTTACAACTTGGAGTGTAAGGGGACAAATATTCTAAAATATAGGACCAGGCAAGATTATTTAAGGCTTTGTAAACCATTAGTAGTATTTTAAAGTCAAGTCTAAATGACACGGGTAACCAATATAACAATGCTAAAACTGGTGAGATGTGCTCAGATTTTCTTTTTATAGTTAAGATTCTTGCCGCTGCATTCTGTACTAATTGTTACCAAATGATGTCTTGCTTAGGTAGTCCTGTAAGGAGTGCAATACAGTAATGTAGTCGACAGAAAACAAAAGTGTGAACTCATTTTTCAGTGTCTTACAAAGTTATGAGAGGTCTAACAGTCCTAGTAATCTGATTCATATGTGATTTAAAATTTAGGTCAGAGTCAATAATTATCCCTAAATTCTTTACCTCTGGCTTATTTTTAAACCTAAGGGATCAAGTTTATTTCTAATACCCTCACTATATTAATTTTTGCCAATCGCTAACATTTCTGTTTAATGGGAATTTGACCTATATTTAGAGTAGAAAAAAGTAAAACATTGTTCCTTCGTTCATTAAACTAGATGTATATTGTGCTTTCCTAAGCCTTTGTTTCTGCATTACAAGTTGACATTATCATTTCAAATAATATTAATGATGTTCAGTACCATCTCTGTGGCTGAACAGATGCTTATGGATTATGATTAATTAGCTGCCCTACCCATGCACAGCAGAAGCGTCTACAAATGGGCGGTAGGAAATGTATGACTGTAAAACTGCACAACATGAATCGGCTACATAAATGACGCTAGGTAAATATATTTAATCAGTTTTAGTTGTTGATACAATAGTTAACAAGCTGTTCTAGCCATCTTCCCCCAGTAGAGTGATAATATGAATGTTAAACTTAAAAATAAATTCAAATAGAAATAGATATTCTATGCTTGTCCTGAAAATGAAGCAGTACTTTTTATTTATATTTGTTTATTTTTCCTCTGACAATTTTTTTATTTGAATTCACTGTTAAAATGATTTTTCATTGTAAAAGTTTCTAATCAAATATCTTTACATTGTTATGTAAAAATTCAAAGCAAAAATATTTTATGGTATATTACAATGTCCTTTAAAGAGTATAAGCATCATGTTAGGTTTTCACATAATAGCTACTCATATTTGTTTTTTGCTTTCCTCTAGAAACATGAGAACGAAATGGAAATTTTTGATGAAAATCTGGCTCACATTAGCACCTGGCTTTACCAAACAGAAATCAAATTAGATGAGACTGAGAAACAGTCACCAAATGAAAAAGACAAAGTAATTAAGGTGATAGTAACTGATTTTACTGATTTTTTTTTTTTTCTTCATAGAGTTTATAGAAACACAAAAGTAACATAAAATGTATTGTGTTATGCTACTCTATTTTTCATTTTAGAACTTGTTATCAGAGCTGGAAGTCATCACTTTACGTGTTGATAGTGTCCGTGATCAAGCAATAATTTTAATGACTAGCAGAGGGTCAGCATCCCGTGATGTTGTAGAACCCAAACTTGCTGATTTAAATCACAATTTTGCAAAAGTTTCCCAGCATATTAAAGCTGCCAAGGTGAGTAAATGATGTAATTTTTAGGAGCCTTATTACAGTATGTTTTCTACATTATATACAAAACATGTTAATGTGTTTCTCTATAAATGCTTTTGGACCACTGGTATATAACTGACCTTTTTGCATATTTTTAAGATGGCTGGAGGCACTGCATCCTCAACATATGATTTTAATCTTAAACAAGATGGAAAGACAGAAATCTCACCCTCGGAAATGTTCATTATATCAGAAAGAGAGATTAAGAACATATTTAAAAATCTGGATAAACGGCTTGTATGCCTAGAACAACTAGCTGAAGATGATGAAAAGGTAAAATACTATATTCTACAGAAAGCATCAATTTTTAAAACCAGGTGGCCGTATTTCAAAAGAGTTAAGAATATGAAAATTAATAAAATAAAATTAAAAGACAAGTGGTTACCTTCCTCTCTTCATCCAGCTGTATTCAGTTGGCTTGTTGGGATGAGGGCAGATGGGGATCATATGCCTGGCCTCCCCACACTTGAAATAGCACAGGAAGGACATGCGCTTCTCTTTGGGCTTCACCATGAACTCCATGTCACAGTGGAGAGGCTCACAGTGGGTGACATGTTCTGTCGAGGTTTGTCAAGTGAACTGTTCCGCACACTCACTTTGCAAGGCTACCTAATGTCGCTTGAGGGGGTCAGTTAAGGCTTCCATGTTCTTATATTCTTTCTGCCACACTAAGATGTCACAAACCACTTGCTCTATGACCTTTTTTTTTTTTAAAATAGTTATTATCTGGCCGTAACCATCTGCTCACTTTGCCTCAATCTTCAAAGGCTTGAGAGAAAAATGGCCACCTGGGTTAAATTTCCACTCTCTGCATAACTTTGTCTACTGGTCCCAGGAGATGATTTTTAACACTTCGACTTTAAGGGTATCTTAATTTGAGGTGGCTTGCTCATCGAGATCGTAGTAAATCTGCAGCTGTTTGCCCTTTAGAAATGGCACCAGTATGTTGCCCCACTGTACTTGCTTCCAGCAATGTCAGGTGGCAGTACACTCAAAAATATGATTCAATATCATTATTCTCTTGCAATGGCATTAATACCTGGGACAGAGCCCACGAATGTTCCTGTTGGAGAGCCACATGTACCTGGTTCTGCGCTTCACTCGCAGTGAGCTGTGTTTTCTGTTCGCCAACCTGGACCTGCAGGGACTGGATCTCTGCTGCCATGTTGGTGATTATAGTAGAAATGTCTTGCTGTTCAGTCATCTCTGCCAGCAAATTTCTGCCAACTGCGCCACTGTGCCAGTGTGAAATAAGCACAAATAAACACAGGAAGAGTTGGAGGTACCAACTCTTTACAGACAGGATTTCATAACGAAACTGAATACAGTTGATAAGATGGTGGTTTATATGGGCGGTAGACAGGAAGGGGACAGTGCCGACCCCTGGCTTGGCAGATAATTAAAGTTATTTGTGCCTTTAAGCTATCTCTCATGTGTGACAATGTGTGTGTGTGTATGTATGTATGTATGTATGTATGTATGTATGTATGTATGTATGT
>JANRMT010062791.1:105564063-105601757 GCA_026402145.1 Polypterus bichir lapradei | reverse complement strand
CTTCTCGCAACTGAGATGGCGCCGTGGCGGATGTTAGCCGACTTGCTGACCAACCACAAGCGTTACCTGATAGGTAACCACCCATACAATCAGATTGTGATTCAGACTATGAATGCCTTGAATATATATATATAATTACATACTGTGTATATATAAGTTATGGACATACGAGTTACGAACGGGGCCGCAGCTGCTCCTTCATCTGTCTGGGGGACATTATACAGGCTTCTCAGTAACTGCCGCTCCATTGTCTTCGGCCTGGGGATGCTGCAAGCAGTGGCTGGAGGGGGTGATTTCGCTGCTCACGCAGTGTAGTGTCCCTCGAGCGGCTCTGGTTGATGAATGGGACGGTGGGAGCCGCACCCTATTCATTCTGAGTGGGCAGATGGATGCGTGGCAAGCGGTGACCCGGGGTCCATAGTTGCCGGGGCCACAGCTACTGCTCGTATGCAGGATGGAGTCTTGATGGGCCAGTTTGCTGCTTGCCCACCACGCAGCCGCAGCTACTGCTCCTGACTGCCCTGTTCGTTCTCGGTGGTCGGCTGGTGATGTTGCAAGCGGTGACCCGGTTGTGACTGAACAGTGGCTGCTGAGGGTGAATGGGTCGGCGGGGGGCAACATTGTATAGTGTGCCTCGGGTGGCTGCCTGTTGAATGGGGGTGGTGGTGGGCGATTCACTACATTTAGCCGCCCCCATTCATTCTCAATTGCAAGCCTGCTTGTACTGTTACGTACATAGCAGGAAGGTGTCTCTCGTTCAGTATGCCAGACGTGCTGATGAGTGGTGCCATCCTGCTGTGATAGCATGTACAGTGCTGTGCAGAAGAGCTCATCTTAACCTTTTGTCTTCACCCTTCAACAATGTCTCTGAAACGCAAATCTGATGCAAGTGCTAGTGATACAGTAAAGAAGAGAAAAAACATCACCCTGGAAATAAAGTAGAAATAATAAAAAGGTCAGAGAGAGGTGAAACTCCATCATTCATTGGCAGAGCACTTGGTTATAGTCGGTCAACAATAGCATTTATTAAAATAATGTACCTGTTCTGACTTGCATACAAATTCAACTTAAGAACAAACCTACAGTCCCTATCTCGTACATAACCCCGGGATTGCCTATAATAAATATATAAATAAATAAAATACAGTCTGTGTGTGTAAAACAAGCTGTTTCAGGAATCCAACATGCCATGTATGCAGCACAGCTCATCCCATGTATGTATGTATGTATGTATGTATGTATGTATGTATGTATGTATGAGGTTTCTAGAGGGTTGCCTCCTGAATTGGCTTACGCATGAAGGATTGACATGAAAAATAAAAAACACCCTGCAAAAAAGACCCTTTGCGAACAAAAGTTTGGTTAGTCACTTCAGTGAATGGAGTTAACTTTTAGCTTGAGTTTCTAAGATAGTTGCTTTCTTTTCTAAATTTCTGATACCACCTCAGTAGTATCAGATATCACAGTGCACCAATTCATGGTACTCAAAACAAAACCTCAGATTAACTCTGGTTTGATACATTTGGACAGTATGTTCACATCTGTCTGTGTATTTTAGTGCCTGTCCTATCTATGTCTCTAGTGTGAAGTCTTCTCCTGTCTTACTCTTGCAGTACATAATACTAATTTCCTAAAAAACCTTTGAACAAGTTCACTGTTTGCTGTTGTAATTAACTGAAAGTAGCATCTCCTTAAAAGAACAAAACAATATTAACAACTACTCAGTTAATAGCCAGTGCTGCTGCTGGCTTCTAGGCTGTTGATTAAGGATATCTGCTGTAAAAAAAAATGACTAAAAATCAGAAAAATTTTCTGTGCTAAAATTTGATCTTTATTTATGTAGATGTTATTTTTAACATTCTAAGTTTTTTAATTATGAAAATTATTTTCTTACATCTTTGCATATACTTGCTCTGTTTAGCTAGTAAAATTGAATTGTTCTAATTGATTTTTTTTTTCTTTGTTTTGATGTCCTTTTACAGCATTTACCTGAGAGGTATATACCTGATTTTGAACTTTCCTTGTATCCATCTGACTACCTCCTTGAAATAAACAAAGTCTTGCTGGCAATGGCAGATGTTGAGTTGATGATTAATTTGCCAGAGCTTACCAGTGGGATATATGAAAATTTTTCAAGCCAGGAGGATACATTGAAGGTAAATAAATTTTATATTTTTATATATATATATATATATATATATATATATATATATTATTTGTTTTACATATTTTAAAATGCAATTAAAGTACTAGTAAAGAACTTTGAGTTAAGAGACTTTTTCAGGATAGTACAGTTAAATAGATTGATTTGGTTTTTTTATTTATCTTTTTGTATATTGTAACTGAGGAAGGAAACTTTGTTACAAACAATATCCAATGTAGAAAGTAACAGAATATTATAATAGATCTCCAATACAATGCCTAACCTCTTCATCCATTGTATAGACATATTTTTAATAGTTGAGAACTTCCCCTCCACACTGTAAAGTAAAAATTGGAAAATGGATCAAGGTTTATATAAAAAGCAGCAAATTATAGACAGTGTGGAAAGTATGCTTTTCATGCAACAGCAACTTTTATCCAAATTGATGCAGTTTTGGGTGAAATATTCTTTAATTCTATCCATTTAAAGCACCATAAGTGTGGTATTATAAAAATGCATATAACCACTAGATTTTGTTAACATATCCATGGGACGTTTCATCTAGACACTAAGAAGCTTGGCTGCTGTAGTGCCTAGGTTAAAAAAAACTGTTAAGCAGTAAGTGACTGGATATGTCTATAAATAATAAAATGCAGATTTGACACTAAATAAAACATTAATTAAGCACAGAGGATGAAATCGTACAAACTTCTCACCTAACCTATCAGAGCAGTATATATGATAAACTGATTCAGGTTCTTTGAGAACAAGAGTAACAAAGGGTTTGAAGCAATTGTAAGGCAAAAATAATGAGTGATTGGCTTGGAGTTTGGTTATGTATTATTTTTTCTATCATCTTTATTATCATCATCACTGGTTTAGCACCATTTTCTGGCTTACTCAGGTTATATGACTTCCCCAAATTCTTTTTCCTCAGTGGTCAGTGGTGTTGAGCCTCCTTTTCATAATATCTGAAGACAAGCATATCTTCTTCAGCCTTCCGCTGAATCTCGTAACCTTGAACTCCATCTTGTGTACCTCTTAACCTTTTCATCCTCTGCCTTTGCTTCCCATGTCCAAATGTCCACCTTAGCCTGCTTCAGCTCAAGATAACACCTGTCACCTCCACACCACGTCGTTCGTGATATGTAAAATTTTGATAATTCTCTATCTTTGTTCTTGCCAGCTTTGCTTCATGTTTGCTTCATCTTCCATATGCTGCTTTTCCTCACAAAAACTTTCCCTCTGGAGAGCAAGAATAACAAAGTGTTTTCAAAGCAGTTCCTATTGTAAAACAACAGTGGAGTATTAAGTATATTTTGTGACCAGACTAAAATCATATAAACTAGTGATTTGGATTGTGTAGAACATGACTTATTGTTTTTGTAATAGTATTCTAATATACAGGGAAACAGAGAGAGAGAATGTTATGTACAAAGATATCAGAAGGGAAAAGAGAGTAGAAGGACTGTTTTCACAGGAAAATTACAAGGCAGGAGTATGAGGAGAAGTAAGCCCAAAAATAAAGTGATAAGTAACTGAATCTTGGATAGGCACACACAAGATGTAAATTGATAGTGGAGCTGCAAATAAAAGAAGAGGCAAGAAAAAGATAACCGGTAAATCTTACATCCTAAATCTTAATCTTGACATCTTAAATCTTACTAGAATGTCTTAGGACTGTGTTCTTCAAAAATGTTCTCCAGCATATTAATACCACATCGAGACCAGACATGGTTAGAACATATTTGCCTTCCCATCAACAACTCACTACTTCTGTAAATGGTGTCAAAATATACAGGTAAAGCTATGTTGAAGACACAACCTGGCCAAAAAAAAGCCAGCAGATTTTAATTTGATATGTGAAAAATGAATTATAGCTAAATTATACATATAAGCAGAGTTTAGCAGAGAAACAGAAGAGATAAACCAAATGATAGGACAGATAGCAAAATCCCAGTAATAGAAATGCAGGTTGGGTAGAGAAATTCCATCTTGGTCTCTAGGAAGAATGATAATGGATTGCTTTTGTTTGAGCCTTTTTCCATTGTAATATTGGGGATAATGAAGGTAGTAATTAAATTTGTGGGTGGGCAAATATGAATACCTATTTATCTGAATTTTATAAATTTTAGAGGGGAGCATTGAAAATTGACACTGCTGGTTAAAAGAAAGAACAGTAGACTTAGACCAATTGATTTTATACCTTGATGTTATTTCAAACATAGAAAAGAAGTTCAAATTGCATGGTAGATTTACAGGAGATTTGCCCAGAAAAAGAAAGACTCGCTTCCTCATAAAGATGTATGATCCATTGGCAAATGTCCCAGGTCTGCCTTAGATGCTTAAATTGTATCTGGTTCCCTTGTAGTTCTGAATTGGTTTTAGCAGTTTTAACAATTGTATGTTTTGTATTTTGAAATTGTTTTGTGTGTATTGTGAAGACTTTTAGTATGGTATTCTATATGTCTGTATATTAAATAACATTTTATACAGTCTTTTATTGTGTTGCAGAATATAAAAGACAACCTTGAGAAGCTGGGTGAACAGGTGGCTGTCATTCATGAGAAGCATCCTGATGTGATATTTGAAGCTTCAAAATCAGAGGTTGTGCAAATAGGTGATGCACTTGTTCAATTAAATGCAGAATGGGACAAAGTCAACCGAATGTACCATGACCGTAAAGGGTAAGTATTTTTTAACTTGAGCGTGTTTTAGACTTTCACAAATGAAAGGAACTGTACAAAGTTTACTAGCATTTTTTCTCAAAATGTTAATATTATATTTTGCTTTCTCAGTCTACTTTTCTCTCATAATGTTTTTGTATAATGTTTCTATAAGAATAGCATGCTTTATTTTGAGAAGTGTACACATCATTTATAGTAGAAATTAACACTGGGTGTGAAAAGTCTTTTTCATATGCAGTTTGTTAAAGTAGTATCTGCAAAATATTTATGTTTTGATACTTTTTAACTGTTGTATCATAAATTTATTGTGTGTAGTATTATGGGAAATATTTGTTTGTGTACTCAAGAAACTAAAGATAATGTTACTATAGTGCTCATGCAGAGCAAGTTGTTGCATTTGTGCTTCTTCATGTCTTTAAGTATGAAAATGTGCTTTTATAAGAATCAAGTTATATCTTGCACAACATACCACATTAAGGAAGAGATAAAAAATGTTTTGAATTCAGTGTCATTGCCCCAAATCTCATTACGTTGTTTGCTTAAAGAAGCATGTTTTTAATAGTTTCACAATGTGACTTATTTTCTCTCATTGTGTGAACAAAGTGATTGTAGTTGTGTTTTTCTTGAAATCAGATCCTTTGACAAATCAGTAGAGGAATGGCAGCAGTTTCATTGTGACTTAAATGACCTTACCCAGTGGGTTACAGAAGCAGAACAGATGCTGGCCAATGGATATACAAAAGATGGCCTCTTGGACATTAAACAGGCAAAGCTAAATCAGCAGGTTGGAATACACTGTACTCTTCATTTTGTATAATTTTGTCAAATTTTCTTTAAAAGACTATGCTAAAATATGTTGATGTTTAATAGGGCAAATACTGTACATCTTCCTGTGATCACTCTGGTATTAATTTATGAGATGCCGCCAACAGGTGAAAAATCATTTTTCCCTAATGCTATAAATGAATACAATTTGAATAAATCAAGCATTTTCTAAAACAAAAATGCATGCAAAAGATATGAATTTATGTTTTGCTCCCTGACCTGTCATTTGTTAGGGTGAGATCAGAAGCAGGTAATTACTGACTAAGAGGAATATCTAAAAGAAGGTATTGTGTTGTTTTTTTTTTTCTTTTAACTTTTTTCATAAATAAAGCCTTTTTGATGAAGTTATTCTTAGTGTTTATACTTTTGGAAGAATAGCTTTAAACATTTAACAGGAAAAAATGTCACCACTTTAAATCATTGTGCATAGATTTTTGTAACTGAGTGAAACATTTTGTGTCTAATTGTGTTTAGAGTCATGATTCACTATTGTAATCAAAGAGATAGGCTTGCGGAGTGTCCTGCAATAGGTTGCCGTAGGCAGTTTAAGCAAACACCGTTGCTTTCCTATGACCTGCGTTGGCATTTCTACAAGGGGAACATATTGCTGTTGGCAGCAGTTCTTCAAGTGGAAACAAATGACTGTTTCTGGGTTTCAACGACACAAATAAGGCAAAATTTGGTCACAAAAAAGTTAAGAACAACTGGTATAAGGCAATATGTTTATATATTTCTTTGCTAAAATTGTATTTAATACATAGTATAGTCACAATGCTCACTTTTTTATAATTTAGTTTTTTCTGCTAGTATTTATCATTATCTTCTAATATTTAATAACCAGTAATAGCGCACTGAACGATAACGTGTAGTGAATACACTTGACTTGAGCATTCCTAGTTTTCATCCTCTTTCTCTGTACGTTTAGCATTAATTTGCTCAGAGGTTGATGCGCTTGCTGCTTCCTGAGCAGCTCTTCTTTTCTAAACCCTATCGGCCCGCTGCTTCTCTTCTTTTCACTTTAAAACTGATCAAGTCAGTGTTTGCGTTGCAGTTACTTAGTATGTTTTCTTTAATGTTTCACTTAAGCTGGCACTTAAGTCTTCGATCTGCCTCAAGAATGATTTAAGATATGAAGAGGTGGGGAAGTGACGGTGAAGGTGGTAGGGATGAGAATGGCGCCTGTACGCATGCGCCGCACGGCCACCCTGCTGTGCACTGCTGAGAGTTGATTCTACAATAAAATAAAGAGAGGAATAACCTTGGAGATCAATCATCACCCTGAAAGCGGATAGTAGACGTCACCTAGTATATGTGTACCAAATTTCAGGTCAATAGTTCAAATGGTTTTATGAGCTACAGGTGATTTACTGTAAATTCCTGGACAGACAAACGGACAGCCAGAGTAGCGTATTATATATAAAGATGATTGATATGTAGACTGTTATTATTTTGCCTTTGCAGGAGCTTGAGGATGGTTTGGCCAGTCACCAGTCTGTCTATTTGGCATTAAATCAAACTGGAGATGGCATCATTGGCAGGCTGTCAGCACCAGATAGTAACCTCCTACAGGAAAAAATCAATGGTTTGAATAAGCGTTGGAAGACTGTTGCACAGGAAGTAAGCAACCGTCAGTTAAGGTAAAAAAAAAAAAAAAATTACCTTTGCCTTTTTTATTGTGTTTCTCTAATAATGCAATTAAATTGATTTGACTTTTTCATACTGGTTTATAAACTTTTAAAAAGTGTAGGATAGTGATACTAAAGTAAAATCAGAAACACACACATTTTTCTTATTTTTGCCACTTTATGATCTTGGTTTCTCATTGAAATAATTAATTTCATGCCATTAAAATAAACATTCCTGTAAACGTCATAAAGAAATTTAATACATATTTGGTCCAATATAATATATATTGTCTGGTGTGAGTGAATTTCTAAACTCTTGTGGGATTCCACCCAATGAGATGACACGCGGAAGAGTGTTCCAAAGCAACAACAAACTCCCAGCGCTGTAACAGTTCGCCGTAAAAGTGAATCCGAAAAGATTGCGGACATGCTATAAGCGCCTGCCATTGATGGGTGATACAGGGAACAAGGAACATTATAAATGCGCAGGGCACAGTATTACTTGGCCACTAATCTTGGCATGACCCTGCCTGACTGCTGTGTCTGTGTATAGGAGAGTGGCAGATCCCGGTGCAACAAATAACCGTGCTGTTCCTGTTTCAAGCTGATTAAAAGCTGGTGTCGCTAAAGTACTGAGACTCAGCTTCGTGTTTTGGGGTGCTAGACAGAGGCTCACACGTTACAACACACACACACACGTTCACAATGCTGTAGTAAACAGTATACACTCATACGGATGTTGACTATATGAGTGAGGCACGCCGACTGACGATTACCCACAGTCCCACAGCGAGAGAGAGAGAACCACCATCAGTTCAGTTGTGGTAACGTGATGCTTGGCAGACAAAGCATATACGTACTACTCGTATTGCAAGACCTCGCTCATTTATCAAGTCAAAATTTATTAAAAATTTTAGCTCATCTTGTAAAACACTTGCAAATTCAAGTTACTTGCAATCCAAGGTTCCACTGTATGTGTATATATATAAAAGATATAGTGTATTTCTCAGAAGGCACATACGGGGTGAGGCAACAATCTGACACCAATATGACTTATTAATATAACACAGTATGCTGTAAAGCACTGGATAATTTGTTCCTTACAAATACACAAATATTATACTATTACAAATATTCTATAGATATCATTTTTAAATTAAAACTTAATATTGTGTTAGAAGCAAAGCAAGAAAAGGGGAGTACTTTGTATTTTGTAATGCAAAAGTCATATAGTTTTTACAGTATTCTATCCATCCATCCAACCCACTACATCCCAACTACAGGGTCACGGGGGTCTGCCGGAGCCAATCCCAACCAACACAGGGCGCAAGGCAGGAAACAAACCCCGGGCAGGGCGCCAGCCCACCGCAGGGTGGTTTTTACAGTATTCATTCCTTTTAATTATAGTGAAATGAATTTGAGCTGTGTTTTAATACAAACATCTATAATATCACTGTGTGAAGTTACTAGTCACTAATATCTTTGGTCAACATACTGTATATTGGTTCTATTCTGCTTACAGCAAGATCTTTCACAACTATTGAAGGGAACAGGGAAATTCAATGTTATGCCTCTGTGTAGTGAAGTATTGTGACAGTCAGCTTTAGTCTTTTATTTTTGTTTTACGTCCTCTGTGTTGTTATTATTTTTATCTTACTACTATTGAAAGAGCCTAAAAATGTACTAATACATTTCACAGTTTTTGTTGTGTAGTATACAGTCTTCAAAAATCAGCGTAAATCTTGACAAATATATTGTTCTAAATGTATTCCTTTACAAAATACCAGTAAAACTATATTATTAGCTACTCATTTTAGTCTCATTTTATTTTGTTTGATTTTAATTCTGTCTGTAATTGTTGACAGTATAAAGTGTAATCGATAATTCTTCATATTTGCTCATAAAAATATGCTGTAATTGTGCAGCATACTTTTTAGATACTTAACCGACCATTGATTTAGTTTTCATCTTGACAGATTTTAGTATTAAAAAGTGAAACCCATTTATGTATCTAATATAAAAACTTTTTTCTGCTTAAATATTTAGCATATTTGTTTGTTGCACTGTAAAGAATCTTGTGATCGTATGTTCTTATATGTGTTCTATTTAAAATAAAGATTGACTGATTTTAATAAACAGATTAAAGATGGAAGATCAGGACCTGGCAGATTTCCTGAAGAGAACTGATGATTTGGCCCTGTGGCTGAAAGACACTGAATTTATCATTAAAAGCTTGCCTGTAACATCCACAGACCATAACTTGAAAGAATTAAAGGCAAGATCTTTTTCATAATTTAGTTAAAGATTTAAATGTATCAAAAATAAACTATTTCTATCAAAGTGTTCTTATATTACTCATTGTAAATGTATTCTAATTATTTCCTTAATCATAAATGTGATTTCTGAATTAACTACTGGGTGAATTTAGATAAAATCTATTTATTTTGCTTACTTTAGTCATTAGCTGTAGATATGGATATTCAAAATGAAAATCTTACCTGGCTCAATAAAAATGGAACACAGATATTATCAAGCAAAAATCTTAGTCTGCAAGAAAGAGACAAGAATATATCAAAGCTGAGAAGTATAAACATTACTTGGAGCAAGGTAAATATGTTTGCAGATACATTTTAAATGCAACTTTATTGTTTATTTAAGCACTTGAATTTGTTGCTTTATTATATTTAATTTTTTTGTTAGGTGTCTAAAGAACTTTTTGATAAAGTGGGAGAGGTAGAGGCCAATCTACAAAATCACACTTTGTTTCAGGATAAAATAAATCACTTATCAGACTGGGTCCTATCAGAAAGAGAAAAGCTTATTCTGAAGGGACAAATCCCTGTTGCTGCCACTGAGCTTCAGGTAAGTTTAAAATGAATATATATTTTAATTAATTTAGCATCCTATCTTGGATTCTTACGTATTCTTAGATATTGTGATCTAAAGTAGGCCTGGATTTGTTAAGAACACTTAAAATTCCTTAGTTATGTTAGAATGCTTTTTATTATCAAAATTTATTTTCTTGTATAAACTCTAAGGGAGATTAATATGTTTACATTTAATACTATTGACTGACTATGCTTGTGAAAAAAATACTATATGGTAAGAAGACATTTTTTCTCTGTTCTCCCAATGGCTTCTTTATGTCTTACAGATATTAGAGGCAAAAATGAAGGAACATAAGGTTGAGATGGAAGATGTCCTCAGCAGGTCTATTGAACTTCAGAAAAGACAACAACTATCACCTCAGGACAAGGTATTCATAAAAATATTTGTTAATTACCAGAAGGCTCATTGTATTATATTTTGGCTACTTCTGTCATTACATTTTTTCATTGTAGGTTTTGTTTCGTTTCATTTTTTTTTTTTTTTTGTCGAGACTATTCTTCTGCCTCCTTTTACAACCGATTAACCAGTAGTTTTCTTTTATTGCCCTAAACTGACAGTTTTGTTCATGTCAACAATACAATAAAACAAACACAAATCATTTAATCATGGATTACCAGCGGTTCACTGTCTTTAAGTGTTTAAGAATTATAAAGTACAAAGAAATTATGGTCATAAAAACCCATAGTATCCAACTTCATCTTTTTCTCTTTGTAAATGGCCAGGACCATCTTTATTGTTTGTGAACAATGCACAACTTGCTTCTGAGGTTTACATCAGTTTTCTTTTTCGGTGAGTGTATCCAGGAAGGGCTTTTGATTTATACCCGAAAAGAGCATTTTTCCTTAAGTCTTTGTAAATTTTGCACTCCAGCAGTATCTGATCCCAAAGGGTTATCATTGCATGTGATGTTTCATATGAATTTGTGGTCATTACCTTTTCCTAAAAGGCCAAGTTATTTGGGCTAAATTCTCGATAGCTGTTTCCATTTCTAAATAAGCACAGGCTACACCACCAGAATTTACTGAGTAATGTATGTATCATTTGATTTATCTAAACATCTAAGTAGAGAGGTGAGTCTATCTCCCTTTTTGGAGAGGTAATATATAGTAATTTCCTCTTGATAAATCTTTATTGGTAGGACAGTGTTTCTTAGTGGTTATAGCTCTGGAATTTAAGCTACAAGGTTACAAGTTCTCTTAACCTGCCTGTGCTTTAATAAAAAAAAAATGGAGAAACAGTTGTATTATAGCTTTGTGTTTATATTTGTACAAAGGGTATATGTTTATGGTTTGAAAAGAGCGTTCTTTACTTGTCCGATTGGCTTTTGTCATACACAGGTATTTTTTTATTACTAAGATAAAACAACAAAAGGCATTGTTAAGTCAGAATTGTATAAAAAAAAGTATGTGCTAGAAAAGAGTGAAATAAATCTAACCAGCTTTTACCTATTTTGTCTGACTTTAAGCAACAAATGTCAATGATATGTTAATGTTGCATAAGACTCATCAAAAGATTTAGCCAGTATTCATGTGATAGGAAGGGTGTTGGTGTTTAGGGTTAGGAAAGCATGTGCAAAATGTGCAGTATAACCTAAATACCAAAATGCGTTTGCACAGTTGACATAGCTAGTTTTGACAGATTGAATTTATGTGCTAGCAGAACTGTGAATAGTGAGAGCTCCTTGGCTCTGTCCACAAGTGCACATATAAATGGGCAGGTTACAGACAGAAACTACACCTTATGCAAAAGATTTGAAGCAATCTCTGAACTTGGAATTTTTCAGAACTATACAGAATAGATAAAAAAAACTAATAAATTACTACCTTATATAGCACATTGTATTGTGTACTTCTCAAAAAGTCTTGCTTAAGCTGTGAAGTGCACATGAAGTGTGTCTTTAAAATGTAAGAATAACTGCACTAGAAAATGTTTAAGGGGGTTATTGGTAGATTTGTTCTATAGCTTCAAAATATGAGCTACAATATGAGTCTTTATTTTTATTTTATTTGTATCAAAAGTGAACTTTTATATAAACATCTACATTGGTCAGAGCTTTGTCATTCTTACTGATTTTATTTTCTTATTGTTCTTAATATCCTTACATTATTGTCTGTTGCATTTGCTAACTTCAGTTTTTGTTTGTAGTGTTTCTGGATTTTTTTAGATTTGCAGTTTCTGATGTCCTATTTCTTAAGCTTATACAAAACATTAATATTAATTTCTATATCTTAAGTTATTTAAATTGGTTTTTCCACTAGTTTAAGTTATTGTGACTACTCCTGTCAGGTTTCATCACATATTGAATTAATGAGAAATTTTAGTAGAAGTACGTTTAATTAGTAACTAAAGTTAGGGGCAAACAGCTAACAAACAGGCAAATGCAGTTACATGACGCATGGCAGAGTCTACATCCCTTGTACATGACAGCTCCAGCTGTTTGCTAATAATTTTACTTTTCATTTTCATCTGTTATTTGTTAGCTTTTGATCCAGACATTTTACAGTGAAATAGTTAATGTTTCAGAAAGATTTATATTTAGTAAAAGTTTTTAGACCAATTCACCATAACATCAGCATATAGACCATAGTAACAATTTCGACTCTGGGTAGAAATACATTATAGTATTCCTCTCTGTAGTCCCTAAAAGTCAGTTTCTTAAAAAAAAAAAAAAAAAAACTACTACTTTTCCAGGATTTGTGTTTTTCCAAAAGTATATGATTGGTGAAAGTTGCATTTTTTTAATGTCTTCCTAGCCTATAAGCTAAATCAAAAGTTCACAACTGATAATGTGGTCTCAGGCATACAGACATGTTCTTAAATCCATAATGATAATCAGGACTATCTTTATCTATCCCATAATTTATAGAATAGAATTTTATAATGATTGTAATGATATCGTGGATATGATCTGATTTAAATTTGATTTTTTTTTCTTTATTCAATATGTATGTTTAGTGATTTGAAAAAACTAAGTGATTGCCTTTAAATTACAGAACAAGGTAGAGCAGCTGGCAGCAGATTGGAAAGCACTTGACTTTGCAATCAAAGAAGTTTCTTTGCAGCCTGTTGTCAACTGGAGTCTCCAGGTCTCTCCTCAGAGATTAACAGGTAAATGTGGTACTTTTATATTACCTCTTTTAGGTGTGTCTTCGTGGGTTTCCACCCACAGTCCAAAGACATGCAGGTTGGGTGCATTGGCGATCCTAAATTGTCCCTAGTGTGTGCTTGGTGTATGGGTGTGTGTTCCCTGCGATGGGCTGTTGCCCTGCCTAAGATTTGTTCCTGTCTTGCGCCCTATGTTGGCTGGGATTTGCTCCAGCAGACCCCGGTGACCCTGTAGTTAGGATATAGTGGGTTAGATAATGGATGGATGAATGGATGGATTATGCCTGTGTGACCCACTATTTCTGATATAACAGTTTGGTGATGAGGATAGGCAGAGTTTGGCTTACCTCCTGTAGCTCCTTTGTTGCCAGTCCTTTGTGAACTGCTATTTCCCTGGTGCCACAGGTATCATTTGTTTGAGATGTACCTGTTGGCGGCCAGATTGGTTAATTTTGAGATGGCAAGGAAAAGGGCATTTTTTGTACCGCGTCTTTTGTATCCATAGTGGTGGCACTGACCGGCCATTTTGGTTCAACCCAGAGTATTCTACTTAACCGTTTCCAGTTTTGCCACTGTGCTCAGCAGCCAGGTGAGTCAATTACACAATTCGTCTCAGTGCTGCAAGAGTTTGTGCAACGCTGTAAGTTTGGGGCACTACAAGACGACCAACTGATTGAGAAAATCTCTTGAGAACAGCTGAGAGAGCATTTGTTATTGGAACCAGATACTCTAACGTTAAGTAAACCTATAGAGATTGGGAAATAAGCTGAAGCTGCAATCAGTGACAGAACCATCTATTGACACATCATTGCCAGTACCTCTGCAGGCTGTAAAGAATGCTCCACAAGTTCACCAGCAGCATTGTGGAAACTGTGGTTCACTCAGACATTTTACCAAATCACTGTCCTTCTCTCAGCCAGCGCTGTAGAAATTGTTAAAACATGAACCATTTTGCTCTGTGGTGTCGCTCCCTTCTGTGACACCTTAACCTTCAGCAATAATTAACTCGGTGTCCAGACCAGGCAGCCCTTTCAAAACCTGTGTCTATTATGTAAACAGCGTCTTCCTCCTCCTACTTAATGATACAGGATGACAAGTTTCTTTGTTGATTTAAAGTGACATGAGAGACATTTCTTCTGTCCCACTTCCGCATACCTGTAACATTTGCAGGATATGGCAATTCAAGCATAACAGTGCTGGGCACTGTTTGTCTTGCTGTACAGTATAAAGATCAAGGGTCTTTTGTTTTTACATTTTTTGTTACACCTTGGTTGCAAATCTGATGGATTTGAAACTGCTCCATAGATTGCAGTTTCACTTTTGTGATTCAGGTGGCACTGACAATGTGCAAGTGACATCGCAGTGGCAGCATGTCTTCCTAATGTTGTTTACAGGCTTAGGCTGCATTACTGGGGATTGCCCATCAACCTATAGTGGATTAAACAATTTTTCCAATTATCCAACCACTGCGGAGAGTGCCATTATCATTAGGACAACAAGTTTCTACAGAGGTCTGCCAACACCTGGAAGAGGACATTATTAAACCAGTGGCTGCTTTCCCATAGATTTTAAGTTTAGTTTTGGCAAAGAAAAAAATCAGGCAGTCTGCGTCTTTGCATTGATCTGCATTCTGTAAATAAAGCAATCATTCCTGATAAATACCCATTACCAACTGCCAAGGAGCTGACCACACATTTTCATGGGTCTTCAGTGTTCATTAAACCGGACCTAACTCCTGGCTGTCTAGAGTCTTCCATTACAAAAGGATGCCTTTTGGCTTCTGCTTTGCACCTAGCTGTTTCCAGAAGGTCATGTCGCTAATGCTGGCAGGAATTCCAGGTGTAGCCATTCATTTGCATGATGCTGTGTAGTGTATAGTACCACCCTGGGTCAACATGATGAGTGTCTTTCTCAGATGTTCCACCAACTCTCAAATCACCAAGTAACCATTAACTTGGAAAAGTGTCTTTTGGGGTACAATAAATTAAATGTATGAGGTACATGCTCTCGGGGCAAGGCATCATGCATATAATGTTGCATGTGGATACTATCTGCTGTCTACCTGAACGTTAAACATTCTCACATCTGCCCTCCTTTTTGGGAATGGCTACATATTATCTTTGCTTCCTTCCACAGTTTGCCTCAACAACAGCACCTCTATGCCATCTCCTTAAAAAGGATGTTCCCTGGCACTGGACATTAGCCTTTCAGAATGTAGTGAAGACGCTTAGCATTTCACCAGTTTTCTTACTTTAGCTCACTTTAGTCTTTCAGCTTCCACTATTGTGATATGTGATGTTTCTGTTGTAGCATTGGTAGTCCTTTCCCAAGTGCACAACGTCATAGATAGGCCTGTTGCTTGTACTTCATGGGTGCTCTCTCCCACTGAACAGAAGCAATCTATATGTGAAAGAGAGGCTTTGGCCTGTATATGGGCTTATGAATGGTGGCAGGTCTTTTACTCACTGTACTGACCACCAGGCCCTTACAGTACTTTTAAACACAAATGGGCCTGGCCCTAAGCCCCTCAGGTTGCTACATTGGGCAGACTTGTGATATCGCGGGTTCACAGCTCAGAATATAAAGGCAGTTTTAAAATAAATAATCACGTGCTTGTGGCTTAAAGAAGGGGGTATGGTAGTATGGTCTTAGCAGTGGGCTTGGGTGTTTTCACACTGAAGTTTACAGGTGTAGGATTGCCCATGTCCGTGATTGATGCTAGGAGCTGCTAAGCGTTGCACCTGTGCCACGTTCCCATTATATATAGTAGGAGCATGAGTGCGAAGGGAGAAAAAAAGAACTGAGGTTAGAGCTGAAAGCCGGTGTGTGTGTGAGCGAGCGAGTGAGCAGAAAGAGCAAGCTCGTGGAAAGTGGAAGGCAGCTGGGAAGTGAGCCCTAGCGGGGTGTTTGGCCGGCACCTTGGGGCAGATGGATTGGGTCACTCCTGCTGAGTTTTACAGAGGAGCAGGAGTGACCATAATCGAGGACAGTTTGCCATGGAAGGCAGCAGGAGTCAGAGGCTTGGGAGGTGGAAGCCCCAGTGTCAGCACCCTGGTCGCTGGGGGAACCAGAGTCTCGGTCTGGTGGAGCCCTACGGATCCAGGGACCAAAAGGCTACCAGATCAGTAGAAGTCAACTGCAGGTAGGGCGATTCCTCTAGTGCAGGGGTGTCGCCAGCTGAAGAAGACACCGTGTTTTTTAAAGAAGGGACTGCTTCCAGCCAGTAATTTAACCTTGGTTATAAAGGATTTATTTATTGGATTTTAACCTCCACGTTTCACTCTGTTTTTCATGGATTATTTATTTATTGACGTTTTACAGCACTACACTTCTCTCGAACACTGGATTTGTTTTGTTCATTTTTAATAAAAGCAGTTCTGCACTTTGCACCTTTCCCCTTGCTTCATTTGGTATCCTCATTGTCCATTTCGTCCGGGTACATTATTGACAGTGTTGTGTTTAAGGGTTCCCAAAAGGGAAGTGGGAGTGTGAGGCAGAACCCGCATTGTCACAAGACTTCCTGCACCAGTATAATTTTAGACCTGAATTCTCACCTGGTAGGCACAATGCAGTAGCAGTCCTCTTATCCCAAGCAGTTGTGCCATCTGTGGTACAGTAGATTTCTGACATGGAGGAAGACCTGGTGTGTATGCTGCATGCTCTTGTCTCTTCTATTACCTCCTTGGACCAGCTGTGCCAAACATCTAAAGATGATCCTATTTTTTCTAAACGTCACAATTTTATTAGGGATGGATGGCCCACCACAATAGAATAGGAACTATTTCCGTACTGTAGAATTAAAGATGATTTATTCTGGCCATCATACCCTCATACCAGCAGCACTACGAGCACAAGTTTTGCAAATGCACATGTGGGTCATTTGAGCATCATAAAGCTGAAGCAGCATAGCAGAGATATTGTGTAGTGGCATAATATAAACTGTAATATTGAGAAACTGGTAAAAGACTGTATTTCCTGTCTCCTCAGTGGCAAATCTCCTCCTAGCCCATCAGCTCCCCTCCCTCCTGTACAATTGCCAGTTGCTCCCTGGAAGCACATTCAGATTCACGTTTGTGCTGAATTACTTGGTGCCCCACTTTACGCTTGCTATCTTCTGATGGTATATGATGTTCACTCCAAAAGGCCGCTCAATCCATTATTAGGGCCTTGGATCACCTTTTTGTTCAGTGGGGTCTGCCAGACATAACTACTGATAAAGGACCCCCAGTTGATGTCAGGTGAATTTCATAACTAAAGGCCATTAAACACATTAGAACTGCAGTGTACCATCCAGAATTGAATGGTGGGGCTGAACGCCTCAACCGCACGATAAAAAATGGAATCTGGGCTTATCTGTCAGAAGGTTGGCAGTTTGAGGCACCTCTCCTCCAAGACCCTGTTACATTTTCAAGCAACAAAACATACCACAGCAGTGGTATCGCCTGCTTCCTTAATGTTAGGCAGAGAGCTGACCCTCCCTTTGGACCACCTTTCTTTGGATAAAACTTTACCATTTCAGTCAAGAAAACCATAACTTTCATTTCTAAAGGAACAAGACTGGGTAAGTGTGTGGCTTCCTCACCGTTATTATCAGTAAGATGAGACCCTGTTGATCAAGTCCATTTCAAATTACTCAGCAGCTTGGACCAGCTTCTTTTCCTCTGCAAAATGGTTCTAGGCATATAGCCTGAAAAAAATCACACCTCATAGTCATATTTTTTTATTGTCCAAAGATACATTGCCTGATGGCATGGGAGCCCCAAATAGTGGCTGGTCCTTAATTACTACCACAGGTTCCCTTTGGGGGTTTCACGTTCATTTAGAAGACCTCCCTTCTTGCTTAAGGACGATGTTACCAAGTAGGCGTTCATTTTAAAAAGGGGAGGGGAAAGCGGATGTGGGGGGTTATGGAATTGAACAGAAAAGAGGAAAACTAAATTATTGCATCTTTGGATGTTAATAAAGTAGTTAAGAATTATATATGTGTGGCTCACTATTTCTGATATAACACCCACCATCTTTTCATTTTTTTTTTTTTATATTTTAGCAGCTCCTAATATTCCTGTTAATACACTGATGTCCTCAGAAGTCGCCTATCATAATGTGCAAAATCTGGAGCTTTTAGGACCTGCAGACCTGAATAAAACTGCCACAGAACTGGCTGATTGGCTTATTCTCATTGACCAGATGCTGAAATCAAATATTGTTACTGTCGGAGATATTGATGAGATTAAAACCACTATAGGACGTCTAAAGGTATTTTCTCTGAAATTTTACAAATACTGCCTTGCTGACAAATGATCAGTTTAAAGTTTAATAATGTATCTCTGCTTAGATAAATTATACTAAAAACTATCATGAGGAGGCCATGGCATAATTTGTTACAGTTATTTCTAAAATAAAAATAGGAGTGAGGTGACAATACCATGTTTCCCCAAAAATAAGACAAGGTCTTATATTAATATTTGCTCTAAAAGATGCACTAGGGCTTATTTTCAGGGGATATCTTATATTCATGTACAACAATATACATTTATCCAAATACAGTCATGTCATTGTCTTCTGAAATATTGTCATAACTCTCCACATTGAAACCCTGAATTTCTTGCTACTCCAGCCGCTTTTAGCATCCTCCAGGACCGATGTGCGTGCTTCAATATATGATGAATGGTTCGATGTGGCGAAGCAAAGTGCCGACATACAAATGCATTTGTGGTGTTTTGATATTCAAGCATCGCATATTCCCCAAAGTAATGACACAATACATTTTAAAAGTCTTACATACCATCTTCTGTGCTGTCTTTTTTTTTTTTTTGCAACTTTACAATACCATCAGAATGTGCAGCAGCATATCTGAGCCACAGAGAAAAAAAATAAGTACATAATGAAACTGTCTATTTTGTGATTAAAGTAGAAATTTCAGCATTAAACTTAAAATGTCTTCTTTAATCCCATAGTTTACTTTGTCATTAAAGTAGACTGTAGTAAATGTCATCTTAAAACCAACCCAGTTGTTAAATCGCTACGAGCTTCTGGGGCAGCGGTAGCGGCAAGCAGCATCGCCACACAAAACACATTAAATTTATAATATTCCAGCTCTCGGCACATTTAGAGTTCTTAGATTTATACTTGATATCACTTTCATGATGAAATGCTTTAAAATATTTGTTACATTTTACAGATAAATTGTTAACTGTTTAAATAATGAATACTGCTAATAGTTACACATATGGGGAGACACGGTGGCAGAGCGGTAGCACTGCTGTCTCACAGGAAATTACATCCCTTGTGATCCCTGCCCGGAGTTTGCATGTTTTCCTGGTGGGTTTCCATAGTGTGCTCAGTTTTCCATCCAAAGACATGAAGGTTTGGGGATTTGGTGAAGCTACAATGACGCCAGTGTATGCATGTGTGTGTTTGTGTTTACCTTGCAGTGAGCTGATGCCCCATCCAGAGATGTTGTTTCTATCTTGCACTGATGCTGCTGGAATGGGCGTATCCCCAAATTGATGGATGTAATCATTAAACATCCTTTTCAGAGATATTGTGGCATGGTGTCCTCAGAATTTAATGGATGTTTCGGGCACACGCGTTGCATCGCGTGAAGTATAATCCTGGCCTTAGGCGCCTTACTTTTCAGCTGACGATCTTGACTAGGGCTTATTTTTGGGGTAGGGCTTATATTACAGAGCAGCCTGAAAATCATGCGAGGGCTTATTTTCAGGTAAACACGGTATTTAAAAAAAAAAAAAAAAAAAAAAAAAAAAAGAACAGGTTTATTCATGATTTGTTTATAGCTTTTAGCATTAAATTGAACATTCAAATCAACAGGTTATTTGAAGTTTGAGATTATGGAGTTTGAGGTTTTGGGAAACACAGTGTCAATTTAAGTCTATATCACCCAGCCCGACTTTGGGTACAGAATGTTCATGTATACATGTTTTGAATTTAATTAATTTATTGTTGTATTCTTCCAAAATATATGTCCACTAAATAATGTTAAGCAGCATTATTTTTTATAACTCATCATGATGAAATCTCACATTGTGTAGTGGCATTTAGAAAGTTAAAGCCTTTTATACTTTGTTCTTATTCATGTAACTTTTTTTTTTTTTTTTTTTTTTTTAAGATAACAAAAAATGATCTTGAGCAGAGGCATTCACACCTGGAAGACATTTTCACCTTGGCACAAAACATAAAGAATAAGACTTCTAATGAAGATATTCGAACATCAATTACTGACAAATGTAAGGTGGAAAAATATTTGTTGTCATGTTTTATTGTATTATCTAAATACATTGAACTCCATGCTATAAATATTTAACATTTTCTGATGATATTCAATCTTTAATTTTAGAATGTTTGTAAATAAAAATGTGAATAGCCCAATTTCAAATTTATTCTGGGTCATTACTATTTCATGAAGTGCTACAATAGTCTGTGTTTGACATAAATATAAAACACTTACTGGTAGCTTTCAAAATAAGAGTTTATTGTTAATATTTTTACCACACAGTAATGTGATCAATCTGCGTATTTCTTTTTCTGTTTTGTGTATTTCATACTTATTAAGCTGGTTTGCTTTTTAAGTTGCTATTTGTTTGAATAACTTGAAGAAGACCCAAATAAGCTAGAGACATTACATATGACTTTCCTAGAATTGGCCAGGAGGATCTGGAAATAATTGAGATTAGGGAAAGTGTAGTCTGTTACCATTACAGCTATCATCAGAAAAATGCTAATATAAAATTAAATGAGTACTGTAATATTATGCATGCAGAAATTATCATTACTTAGTTATTGTACATAAAACTATGTATATTTGCTATTGGACAATTAAACAAAAAATCTTTTTGTTTTAAAATCATTTCATTGTTTTCAGTGGAAAGAGTACGCACCCAGTGGGATAGCACCCAGAATGGTGTAGAAGCTCGACTTCAGCAATTGGATCAAATGGTGATTGACAGCATCCAGTGGACTGATCAGAAGGCAGCGGTGGAAACACTGATAGATCAGAGCGATGTACATTTTCAGAGTTTGATGCAACAGTCTGGGGAGCCCTTAATGAAACAGCTAGCTTCCATTCAGGTCAGTTGATCTTAACCAAACAGAGGAATTTACTTGAACACATGCACGCTATGATCACGGTTATTATAGTAATCAGTGTTGTCAAGATAAGACTCGTGTACTGGCCTTATCATATTCTGTAAATATATTTCCAGAATCAAAAGTGAATTAACTATTGATAGTAAATTAATATTTTATTGACAATGTTTAGAATATTCTACATACAATAATCATGAAAAACCACTTGTTGCACACACATTGAGAAAATAGAGTTGTTTTAAGTAATTGTTTTTCTTTGAAGTTCTTGCTGCTAGATTTTAGTGAATTTGTCAGAATTCATTGCTTATTCATTAACATGGCATATATTGTAATATATAGCATCACCTATACATTACATATTTTTCTTTTTTTGTCATACATTAATTTAATGCATTATTTATTGTAATTTATATTTATTCTCAGGAGATACCATTTTTGAACTACATTTTAAGGAAGCTGAAGTGTCTGTTGTTGGTTTTTTTTTTTTTTTTTTTTTTTGTCCACTCACAGGCAGCAGAGGGTGCTTTTGTACTTCTAATAATGAAAAGTCATCCTGGACTCTTCTCTTCATTTTAGATTGCAAGGCTAGTGTAAATCATTAATGATAATGAGACATAGATAGCAGAAGCTATTGAAAAGAATTGATAGTATTCTGTACATAGTAACACATTTTTTCATCATTTCACTTTTACAAGCTTGATACACAGTAGCTGGATGTGTTAAAGAGTCGTGATGACAAGGATGAATGTAATGCAGCTACATGCCAGTTGCATACAATGTATATAAAAAGAGTATAAAACTTTAATTGAACAGCCAGTATTAAACAGTTGATATAATTTCAGATACAGTTCCTTTAAATTAAGAAAAAACATTTCTTCCATTGTTCAATTTTACAGATGTTTTTGCAAGATTTAAATAAGGGCCAGATTACTGTGACTGCTTTCAGGAATCTTTCAGATAAACTTTTAGTGGAGTACCCTAATGATGACATAAGGAGAGTTAAGGAATATGCAGACCAGCACACTCTAGCATGGAATTCTCTTAATAGCAGGTAAGTAAGTCTTTAATGAAATTTTGTGTAGTGTCTCTGTTCGTCTTTAACTTTTTATTTTTATTCTGAATTTTTCTTGTGTATATTAAGGTATCCTTACAACACTGTAAACCACTATTAACTCATAAATCCCTCAAAAGTACAGCTGTACTTTCTGTAAGCTGTATACCTGGATGTTGGTCAGCAACTTATGTTATACCTTGTCAGTCATTTTTGGTGGTGATTCCAGTTACCAGAATGTTTCTGTGATTTTTCCACCACTTTTTAAATATTTAAATGCTGCTAATGACAGTCTGGAATTGCCACTATGATCGTGCTTTACATTAATGGTGATAAAGGTTGTTATACCAGTAGCCTGTTTGACAATAGTACATTGATAACCAGTAACTACCTTCAGCAAAATATGTGACTAACAAAGCATCCTCTATAATTTCATAAAATCACTAATCCTGCCAATTTAGCATATTAACCTCAGAGTCAAGTATCAAAATCATACTTTTGCATTACCTGAGACTTTGATTTTAACATCTTACATGAATTCAAATGTTTATTACATTGTCTGTGAAGCATTGACTTCATTCTACCTTCACATTTCTGATTAAAATATACTTTTGGCAAGCATTATTGCATAATACTGCTGCTTAACACATATTCAGCATCACCCCAAATTGTCTTGAATGTGCTTACCTCATATCTAAACTAGGATAACTATAAGTGAGATAGAAATATGTATAATCATATACAGTAAATCAAGGGTTTTGGTAACTATGATATACTGTATTTGTGGTCAGTTGTTCATTAAAAATGTATCAAAACATAACATACTGGGCCAAGATGAGAACAACACAGAGAATTGAGCCCTCCCCAAATACTACCTGCCACCCACAGTCAGAGTAAAATTAAAGATTTAGAAATTACTAAAAGATCACAGGAGAGAGATAGCATTTATCTAATTGTTGCATCTCAGCAGGTGGTATATTTTAAACTGGTTACAGTTTGCTGAGTGCTTTGAATGGTTCTCTGCTCTGAGTATTTATTTTCAGCATGCTAACCGAATCTTAAATTTTGTTTTGCACTGTCTCATAATCTAAAGTGTGCCTATTGATTGTGAAAAGTATTTGTTTCCAAGTACTGTGTATGATTTAACAATCACAAGCACATAATATATACTTGAGATCTGTGTATATGGATATGATCAAATGAAAACCCATATAAAGGGTTTTAAATTTAAAGGAAACATTTTAAATGAGGATAGAAGGATTTTGATCCAAAACAGAACTGCATAAGCATGTGGCCTATGTTATTAAGTGTTCACTGCAGTTGATTTGTGTGCTGGTACTGTGTCTAATACTGGCATAAAATGCCCCGGCCTCTGTGACCCTAAATTGGCTTATTGGCATATTAAGAATTATTTTATTTACGGTTATGTTAGATATTCAAGAAGAAATTATTTCATATGGACACTGTAAAATTGTGATTAAAAAACACCATTTTAAACATTTTCAATTACCTCAACTGGTGAATACTCTTTATCTGGAGACCTGTTGAATGTATATCTTATTCACAGTATAGGGTCCAAAAGTGTACAGGATTTCACTTATATATTTGACCCAGTGTTACTGTGAATTTAATTTGTAAGGGGACACCTTAATGCAAAGGGCATTGTCAGCATTAAAGGAAGCGGGCAGTTTGGAACCATTTATGTGCCTTCATTCTCTGTGTATTTACCATATATGCAAAGTATATTAGAAAATAATGCTTTAAGTCAGTGTTATGAGTGTTTGAGGTTGTGTAACTACAGCAGTGCAATGTACAGTTAGGACCAGGCCTTAAAACTACCAAAATACACTCACCTAAAGGATTATTAGGAACACCTGTTCAATTTCTCATTAATGCAATTATCTAATCAACCAATCACATGGCAGTTGCTTCAATGCATTTAGGGGTGTGGTCCTGGTCAAGACAACCTCCTGAACTCCAAACTGAATGTCAGAATGGGAAAGAAATGTGATTTAAGCAATTTTGAGCGTGGCATGTTTGTTGGTGCCAGACGGGCCGGTCTGAGTATTTCACAATCTGCTCAGTTACTGGGATTTTCACGCACAACCATTTCTAGGGTTTACAAAGAATGGTGTGAAAAGGAAAAAAAACATCCAGTATGCGGCAGTCCTGTGGGCGAAAATGCCTTGTTGATGCTAGAGGTCAGAGGAGAATGGGCCGACTGATTCAAGCTGATAAAAGAGCAACTTTGACTGAAATAACCACTTGTTACAACCGAGGTATGCAGCAAAGCATTTGTGAAGCCACAAAACACACAACCTTGAGGCGGATGGGCTACAACAGCAGAAGACCCCACCGGGTACCATTCATCTCCACTACAAATAGGAAAAAGAGGCTACAATTTGCACGAGCTCACCAAAATTGGACAGTTGAAGACTGGAAAAATGTTGCCTGGTCTGATGAGTCTTGATTTCTGTTGAGACATTCAAATTGTAGAGTCAGAATTTGGCGTAAACAGAATGAGAACATGAATTCATCATGCCTTGTTACCACTGTGCAGTCTGGTGGTGGTGGTGTAATGGTGTGGGGGATGTTTTCTTGGCACACTTTAGGCCCCTTAGTGCCAATTGGGCATCGTTTAAATGCCACGGGCTACTTGAGCATTGTTTCTGACCATGTCCATCCCTTCATGACCACCATGTACCCATCCTCTGATGGCTACTTCCAGCAGGATAATGCACCATGTCACAAAGCTCGAATCATTTCAAATTGGTTTCTTGAACATGACAATGAGTTCACTGTATTAAAATGGCCCCCACAGTCACCAGATCTCAACCCAATAGAGCATCTTTGGGATGTGGTGGAATGGGAGATTCGTGCCCTGGATGTGCATCCCACAAATCTCCATCAACTGCAAGATGCTATCTTATCAATATGGGCCAACATTTCTAAAGAATGCTTTCAGCACCTTGTTGAATCAATGCCACGTAGAATTAAGGCAGTTCTGAAGGCGAAAGGGGGTCAAACACCATATTAGTATGGTGTTCCTAATAATCCTTTAGGTGAGTGTATACATGATGGGAAAAAATTCAAGCTGCTGCAGCTTGTGTATTATTGGAAACCTATTAATTGTTCAAATACATATCCATGATTTAGGTGTTATAAAAGCACTGGTCTGCTTGCAAAACAGAACTGTGAGCTAGTCAGGTAGGTGTAATAGAATGGCTGCACTTCTAATCTGTTTAACTGACTAATTGTAAAGTTTGTAGGTGTCAGGTTTGCTTTATATGTTTTTTTTTTTTTTATTGCTCAGATTAGATGCTAGTATTTTTTTTAAAACTTCAAACACTGTATATTCTTAGTCTTACCATATTTTTGCATGAAAGTGTCTTAAACCCAGCTACTACAACCTTTGCCACCTTATTGGTGTTTTTTTTGTGTCTTTGTCAAATCTGCCGACCCCTGTTTTATGAGGGGCTTTCAATAATATATCTACCTCAGTAGGAAAGAAAAGAATTTTCAAAAAATGTTTGTTTAATTTTTCAATATAGTCCCCTGATAGCTGCATAAACTTTATCCACTTTTCTTGCAATGACTTTAACCCCTTTGAAAAAAAAAAAAAAACTTCTGTTTGACCTTCAAACTGCCGCGTCTCAGCTGCCTTGACATCTTCATCACTTGAAAACCACTATCCACGGAGAATTTTTTTTTTAAAACACTGAACAGGAAATAATCTGAGGGAGCCAGGTCAGAACTGTAGGCTGGATGATTCAGGTGTTGGAACCCACATTCTCGGATGGTAGCCTCTTATTGACATGCCATGTGAACAGCGCATTGTCATGAAAAAGCAGCATACCTGCTGTGAGTTTTCCTCCTCTTTTCTGCTCTTCTGCAAAGTGATCATTGTGTTGGCGTACCTGTGGTTATGGTTGTCATGTGTGGCATGAACTTTAAAAGCAAAAGTCCATCAATATCCCAAAAGACTGTTGCTGTGACTTTGCTTGCAGATTTTTCTGTCTTGACCTTTTTTGGGGTGCGGGATGACTTGTACTTCCAGTGCATTGTCTTCATTTTAGACTCAGGATCTCTGTGATAGACCCAAGTCTTATCCTTAGTCACCAAACGATGAAAAAAATTCACTTGGTCTTCACGGAGCATCTCCAAGTTCTCCTGACAGCACTGGAACCTCGTGGACTTCTGAAATGGCGTCAGAATTCCTGGAGCCCATCTGGCACTGACCTTTGACATGCCCAGCTTTTCATGAATTAATTTCCAAACTGTACCTGCCGAGATGCCCATATTTTCATCTGTTTGGGAAACCTTTATTCATCTGTCTGACAAAATTAAGTCCTTGACTTTCTTGCACATTTCTGTGGAAGGTGCTTCCACAGGTCATCCAGTGTGAGGGTCATCTTCAATGGACTGTCTACCCCACTTAAACTGCTTGCTCCAAAATTTTACTTTGTGGGATGATGGATCTCCTTTGGCCTTTTCCCTTCTTTTGTGAGAAATTGTATCACTGAACGTTGCTCCTAGCCTAGCATTTCCTTACTTGATTCGCATGAGGACTCTCCTGACATCCTCTGTCTTAGAATGTTAGACTCATACTGAGCCACAACTGTGCATAAGTAACCTTGGGACATGTCACATGCCCAGACTTGTTTCATCAAGCTTGCTACTTTCTTTCATACTTGAATAGATAAATTATTGAACACCCCAATATTCCACAGAAAATCTTTCTTTTACTTCTGTCTCAACTAGATTCAACTGAAAGGTAATAGGATTGCAACTATTACCAATCACCTTTTACATACAGTGCCATGCAGCTGCCTTCACTACTGAGGTCTTTAAAGCGGTTGATTTAGGGCTCTTTACCACTTTTAACAGCAAATGGAAGGCATATGAGGCAGATGGCCTAGTTCCATTTTTTCCCTTAATTAAAAATGGCTTGGTACATGTACAGAACCAGCAGTGATATTGAAATTAAATGTTGATCTTTAAATTCTGGAAAATTATAATGGTACCAAGTTCCCACCTGCTGGTACAAAATGGAAATAGTCCTCTATGCCTCTGACCTCTCCCAACATGCAGCTATTGTTGAGGTGAGACATGAAATTATTCCAAACAAATTCATGTGCCATTTTTTTTATTTGTTTTTTTTTGCCATACCATTTCTTCTGGTCACATCTAGCTCTGTGAAGATTACTTGTGTTGTGTTTTGTGTATTTTATATAACCCATTTTTCTAACACCTATTGCACACCCTGCCTACCTGAATTGAGGTCTCTTTCTGAATTGCCTTTCCCAATATTTCTTCCTTTTTTTCCCTACAAGAGTGTTTTTTTGATTAGGGCCTGATAAAGCCCATTGAGGCATTCCTTGTGTGATTTTGGGCTATACAAAAAATAAATTGTGTTTTTTTGTTCTCATGCTCATATTATTTTGTCTTGCAGATAGTTGACAGCTTCTTCACCTAGACCAGATGACATTGCCTGTAATTTTAGCCAAATTGCTGTGGTATGTTTATAAACCACAAGTTTGAACAGGCATGTTATTTTTTTTTCAACCTCCTGTATGAGCCTTGACTCCTTACCCACCAGACTTACCCAACGAGATTCTTTTGCCATTTTATGATATGTCTAGATCTGTCCTACCTATCTTTTTATCCGTGGATAATGAGCCTATAATGGTTCTTCAGACTGTGACGATACTGGAAGTCGCCAAACACCCATTGGGAAGCACTGTCCCATGACCCCAATATCCTGATATCCATGGTTTGAAATAATTTATTAAAAACCCTCATAGGAGTCAATTTTGGATTGCTCATTACTGGGCCCTTACCATTAGATCAGATTTGCCAAGCATATTCTGGGCAGTAACACAGTGATCTTTTCAAGGGGCATAAAGTTACATAAATTTCTTCTATGGATGTGGTTATGAGCATTGGGAGGAAAGCAAAGCCAGTAGTAGAATTTTCATCTTATTTCTTTTTGATCGAATTGTTATCCAAGCAGTGCTTTTCTTTGACTACCACTCTGCTCAATAATGGTAAGACAGTGGTGAGGTTTTGCCACCCGATGTCCAAATATAAAACTAACATTTCTCTTCTTTGGTGACTGTCCATTGAGCATAGGTGCAGTGTTAAAGCTGATTTTTTTTTTTTTTTTTTTAACTTTCTTGAATTTATTAATGTTTTATGTGAAAAACAGGTTAATTTGAGCTTCTTTTTGTGTCATTGGAAGAAAATAGTGACATTTGCACCAAGTTGACACTTATTCTCAGTCTTATAAACTGATCGGTATTGTATAAATTATAAATATGCTTTATTACCTTAACATAGCTTCAGTTTTGATTTGTATAGAATCTAGTATTACAAATGAGTGAAATAGTAAACATTTTTTTGCAAAATCTTCTTTTTTGATTATGCTTTTTAGATCTATTGAGAGACAAAACACTGTGGACTTGGATCTCAAGCTGCTCCAGAGTTCTTTAAAGGAACTGGAAGTGTTCCTAAAGTGGCTTCAGGAGGCTGAAAATAAGGCTAATGCCCTGGCAGATGCTTCAAATAAAGAGGATCTTTCTCAAGACAATGTGCATATGAAGATGTTGAAAAATCAGCTCGAGGTAGGGCAGTGTCCCATTTTAAGTTTTAATAATATTAACTACACTGCATAATGTGCAGCTGGCCTTACAATGTTGCTTTTCTTTTCTGAAATATTTGAGGTTGGTATTAATTTAATGTCTCCTTGCTGTTCATAACCTTTTATGTTATAGAAGGATGATTAATAACTCATATATACACACCAAGGTTTTTACCGTTAAAGAGCAAGTAAAAAATATTAAAGCAATAGGTTGTGCAAGAGTTTAAAATGCAGGAACAAGAAATAGGTGTGGAAAACAAATGGACATACGAATGTAGGTTATTAGATGCTATGCTAGTATTTTGACCATTAACATAGCAAGATTCACATCAGTTTAATTCAGAATGAAGGTTCCTCATCATGATAAGGGAGACGATCCACGATCCAATATGGTCCATCTAAATTGTTGTTTGAAAGTTTAAGTTTTATCTTCCAACTGCTAATAGAAGCACTTTTGTAAAAGTTAGCACTTCAACCTTTTATTAGACAAAATAAGCTCTACTAATAATTGCGGAAATTAATGTAATAAATCGAACTAGATTGAAATTTAATAATGCATACTGCACTAACCCGATACAGGCATTTTGCAAAGATCCCCTGTCATGTGTCTGATTCTGCTGGGCTCAGTGCCTTTGACTCTATGACCATAAGTTGAACTAATAAGACACAAAACTGGAAACATGGAAAAAATGTTTATAGAGTGCTGCTGAAGAATTGTGTACAGTTTTCAATATTTTAATCATTGCATGAAATTCCATTTTTAGCATTGCTTTATTGATTGGAGTTTTCCTAGTGTCACTTGCAGATTGTATATGACCTTGAAAAGAGCAATTCAAAATTTGCCAATTTTCTGCCAAAGAAATCTGGTATTGGGATTTACTATAAAAACATGATCTGAGCACCCCTATTTAAAAGGGCAGTATTTTGTAATCCACTCAATTCACACAGTACAATTCTAAATTATTTTAACCTCAAAGTTATGCCACTAAATTCTATAGGCCACCTCAGAGTTAGAAAGTTTTTAAATTGAATATTAATTTTTTCTGTGTACATTTTTGAATATGTTGCATCATCTTTTTACCAGCCTGTTTCAGAGATTAGTGGTCCTTTTGACTGAGTATTTGCGTGCATGTTTTTGCAAGCATGCATATTTTGCTAAATGTCTGTAGTGTACACTTTTGCACACTTGCTTCTTTCAGGGAGAAATGAATTTACATTAAGCAAGATGGTTTTTCCACTGTAATTTGCTCAGTTCAAAGGAGAATGTGTTTTAAATAGAAATTAAATTAACATACTGTCACTACAGAAAGCTATCAGCAGGTGTCTTCTGAGAGCTGCTTTGTAGTTTGAAATGAATTGTTCTGTTTTCTGGCTGTTGAACAATCTTATAATGGATATATGTTCTTTTTAGAATTTGAATTTTATTTAAACGGAGAGTCTTTGTTTATGCACAAATATAAACACTTGATAGTACATCTCTGTTTGGTTTCATTCAATTAATACATTTTTCTTCAGTAGATTTATCTTTACTGTCTTTTAAAGCTGTAGTATACAACATTTTGATCAAGTACACTTTACCCTCAAAGCCTTTTTCTCCTTCTTCTGTATCCAATTCTGTTTCCTCTGCTCAATTGTTTCAGTGGTGTTAGTAAGTATATTTATGTGACAAGAACAATAAATATATGGAAAGGATGGAGAAAGCATGTCAAAACTTCTCTGATGTGATAGCTCAGATGAAAAAGGTCACTTTAATTTCTAAAACTCTACTTCTTCAGTTTTATTTTATCACAGTCTTAGTGAAATGGAAAAAAATGCAGACACTTTGTTTATAACATTGAGATTTACTTGTTATTTTTTACTCTCTAAGGAAATTTTAGATCTAATATTTGATTGTTGTTGAATAGTATGCTAGTTTAATGAAATGTTTGAGACTTGACACATTTCCCTGTTTTGCATAGGTCAGCCTTTTTTTGGTCTAGTTTGTAATAAAAGTTTTCCCTTTTTTATTTCATTGATCAAAGATCATAATGAGGCTATTTTCAGTTGTTGCTCTTTATTAGGAGTGTACTTACCTTTTGATGTGTTTTATGTGTATATTTTACTTGTGGCTGTAGCACTGTAGACTGAGATTCCCTATCTTAAAATTTATACCACACAGTTTCATTCTCACGCTCAAATTGTGTCAGAGCAGCATTAGATCCTGGAGAGAGAGAGGAAGAGAGAGAGAGAGAGAGAGAGTGAGTGAGCATCGTGGGGGGCGGGGTGTTAGAGAGAGCGAGTGAGGGAGAGCAAGGATGGGAGGGAGAGAAGCGCAAATATACACTCACCGTCTCAGCATCCTTTCTTGATAGAACAAAGTAGATGTCATCCTGATTTTCAATATAATGCTAAGCTGCTGGGGATGAACTGCAGTGTTAGTCAGAAGTCATTCGCCCAGGGGACTGTCTTGTTGTTTCTGAGAGCTTCATGTTTCAATTAATAACCTTCCCACTGCAATCAGACCCACTCTTGTGTGGTAGCAGTTGTAGGAGCTGCAGCTTATCTCTCAGTAGCTGGACCTCTTGTCTCAGTCATTGCTCCAGCAGCAACAGTAGCAACAGTCAACATCCAGGCTGACTGGGGACAGTGCTGCTTTTAAGAATACTTCAGCCCTTAACATTGTCTTCAGGATTTGAAGCTTGGCTGCCCACTGATCTGGAAAAGTGATTTTAAGGAAGGATGGAGGAAAGCAAAGTCGGAGAGATAACAAACTGTCATCGAGTGACCACGAGGAAAATGAGTGGTGCTCTGTATTTATAATGCTAAGTCTAAAAAGCCTCCAGAAGTGTGGCAAGCATAAAATGATGGCTGTGGTAAGGACATCTTTGCAGAAAGTTGTGGTTTTTTTGCACCGATTGCAGAGGATGGCTATTTCTTCTCCACGCTACCAGAAATTGTGTAAGGTGAGTTTGTTTGCTGGATGCTGGTGACTTTCAGTTTTCTAATGGAACTTGGAAAAGTTTTCAGTAGTCTTTTTGGAAGTCTAAGGGAAACTTAAAAGTAAGTATTCACAACCTTTTTTTTTCTTCATTGTGAATGTAAAAGTTTTCATTTAAACATTTTTAAGTTGAATGAAAAATGCTTTACTTCAGTTCATAATTTATACTTCTAAAAAACTGAAAACTAAACACTAGAAACATTTTTACCTGTTTTTTTTTCAATTTATTACATATTCCCATATTATATTAAAACTTCATCAACTTCTTTGAAGATATATTTACCAGTGATTTAATGACTATTTGCTTGAATATGTAGTATGCATGACTAAACTTTGGAAGCCACATTGTACTTTATAGTATATAGATTATAAACAATTTTGGTTTTCTAAGATAATAAAATCATAAGAGTTAGATGTTAATAAGGTTATTTCAAATTTGCCTCTTTTTTGTGAGGCCCTGGAGAGTGTATGTGCCTTTGTTGGTCCTTTAAATCTTAGTTCTAGAGATGCATATCTTTCAGGTGCACTGGCCAGTCATGTCACTGCTCTTAATGCTTCAGGTCTGCAGTCATTCTTTATTCATTTAACACTGCTGGGCTGCCTTACAGCTGTAGTGTGATGGATCATTGCAGGCTAACACGGATGCTCTCTTCCGATAGCTATCCTTATACTAGACAATATAAGAATTGTTCTGGATTAATGCCAGTTGCCATATGCTATTGAAATATGCCTTGTGCAGCACAAGAACATGCCAGCATTTTTGTTGAGATTTAATTATTTTATGTCTAAGCATGTAGGCTGCTGATAATAGATATATTCCATATCACAGAAAATCTAAATGCCACATACCCTTAGGTTCTGATCAGAGTGACATTTACTGATTGAATTGCTGAGGGAATATTACTTTTAGAGGCAAAGCTTTATGTTGTTCTGACTTTTGACGTGACACCAAACTCCTGAAGCAGTGTAACTATCTACTTTGTTTCATATTTTGTTAAGAACTTATTAATGAACATTTGTGTCTTACAGTCTGTCTACACTAGTGTGTTTATTTATTTTCTTTCAGGATTACATGTTTGTTTATCGTAAAGAAAATCTGTATAGCAGATGCTGTTTAGAATTAGATCATGAGACATTGTCAAGTAAATGATTTTAATATACTGTACGTTCAGAAACGATGTATTCCTCTGATACTAAATGTTTCTTTATAAAACATGGGGTTTAGTAAAATATTGATATGTATTTTAAAGGCTAATTATCAAGTTAAAAAAGTGTTCTTCGCTGCATGTTTCATATGCTTTGTTTCAAGTACGATTAATAAACTACTGCTTAAATTCTGAACAAGAAATCCACCAAACACTTAGTGATCAATATGGGTGATAAATGATATTTGATCCTGGATACAGCTTATTCAACCAACGTGAGAAATAATGTAGATAATTGTTTGAAAATATAAGAATTAAATTCAACATTAGTTGTTCTTTGCAGCAAAAAGATAAGACCATGTATTATTCTAGTGAATGTTATGTTTTTTGTTTATTTTTATTATATTTATTTAGTTTTTCCTTATACAGAAAAGTGAAAGCTTTATTTGATTCAAATCTATGAATGGAGCTGTGTAGCAGATGAAAAAGTGACAATCTCAAAAGAATCACAGCATTATTGAGTAGACTAAATCATGCATATTATTTTTTTTTTGTTTTAAGCAACAAACTACAAAAAGTGAAAAACAGAATTAGGCTCATTTTCCTTACAACAGTACTTGAGTTTATGTGAAGTGATAGCCTTATACAGTATATTAATTTTTGTTTACTTACAAAACCTGTTTTTAATATGCAGTCCAGTTAAATAACAGTTTAAGAGTGAAATGATTTTTCTAGAAACAAAGGTTGTTGGTGCTTGCTGGAAGTAAAACTTAATTTGTTTCAAATCAAATGCTTTTTCTGGTGAATAATATCTTAATAATACTTCAGCTTCTTTTAATGTTAATTTTTGGTGAATAGTCATTGTATACTTGAATTTACACCTTCTGGTTTAATCTTATGAAGCAGAAAATGGCAAGATTCTTTTTTCTGATTAGGCAGCAGGGACAAATTCTTTGTTAAACATGATTTTCTTTTAAAAAACACTGAGAAGAGACTGGCATTTAACCTCATATTTTTCATTTTCATAACCAATGGAGTAAGACCACATCCGTGAAAAATAAAAAGCATTCAAAATATGTAAATAAAATAGTGATGGAGAAACACTTAAAACAGCACCCTTCTTTGTGCATTATACGTATTGTAAACTTCCTGTAGATGTTCTCCATCTGTTAGTCTATTAGAAGGTCATGATGGCCAGACACCTTTTCCAGCAGCATTTTGCACGGATTGGAATTGATCCTGAATTGGTTGCCAGTTTCTCCATATACACCCAAAGTTTCTCCTCTTGGGAAAGCATAGCTTTATCCGTCATCTATCATAAATTTGTTTGTAATATTGGAAGATACAAGAATACCAACACTTTTAGACTAAGAAATTGTAAACTTCATGCCAACACTGACCAGATGAGAATACCATCATGTCATCTGACATATGAAGCGTTGTACATTTTTTTTTTTTTATCTGCATTAGTCACATTATTCTTATTTATGCTTTTGTTGTCTGTATGATTGCAGCATACCAGCTTTTAAATGTTCCCAAATAGGGTCAATAATTTTTATCACAACTTGTTTGACGGTACTGGTGAACATGTAAGGGATGGATTGATTTCTGCTAAACTAAAAATGCAAATCTGGCCAACAATAATAATAATCTCTAAAACTAACACACAATTATATGACTCATGTGTAAAATAAGATAAACAATAAGATAAACATGATGAAGATAAAGAACTGAATAAAGCAAGTAGGTAACAAACTAACACCAATAAATATTAAATACTTGGGGGTGTAGCCAAACAAGATGCAAAGATACAAGATGCAAAGTTTTAAGATAAGTGAACAAGACCGTTATTATCTGTATCTGACTCCGCTCACACATTGTTCTAATTCCATCAAAGTAATTTTAGATCATGCTCACAGAAGTCAGTGCTGCTTTCCTTCTTGAAGGTAACCTCCTTAAAAAAATGTATGACAATAACACAAAATTCACATAAAATTCCACAATTGTATGCTTAACTGAGATGTTGTTCGAGATTGCTTAGAACACTTTTTGTATGAGCAGAAATATTGTTATACAGACTTTTCCTCCAAGAATCCCTGCTTTCCAGCCACATCTGCAAGGACATTCAGTTTAGGTTAATTGCCAGTTCCACACTGCTCCATGTGAGTTCAGGTACATGGGTGTGTGTATGGTTGGCATCCTCTGCACAGCTGACTCCAGTTGTTTTATTTTGTTCAATATGTGTTTATGCCAAGCATTTTGTGGTAATAAAATCATGACATTTTGTGACGTAAATTAAGTTGTGATAATTTATGTATTTAGATTTGTTTATGAATATTTATTTGCTGTTTGTGTTATGTTTTATTTAACTCTTCCCTGCTATGATCTCCACAGTATATGTATGTATTTAGTCACCAGGGGCCTTATGCATAACGCACTGCATAGAATTCACACTATAACATGGCGTGCGGACAGAAGCAGAAATGTGCTTACGCACAAAAAATCCAAATGCATAAATCTGTGCATTCGCCAACTTTCATGTTCTTCTGCTCCATAAATCCCGGTCAGCGTGAAAAATAACGCACGTGCACACGCCTGCTGTCCCTCCCCAACTGTTCCCAGAATTACACCTCTTTGATTATGCAAATCAATATAAATAGCCCTTAAGCTCAGCCTTCTGTGAAAAGACAATTGCAAAAGCACGAGGGAAAATAGAATTTCAGTGAACACCAATTGGAGGCAAGGAAAAATGTACTATTTGTTGGTTTAAACAGTGGTATAAACAACAAAAGGAAGCTGATCGAGTGACAAAGCATGTCAGAGAAACTCGAAAGCTCAAGTTTACAAAGTTGCACAGTGCCCGAAATAAAAAAGAAGTTGTCACATATCAAAGTCGCCGTGAAAAGGCGAGTCGTAGCCCACTGTCTGAATTTCATATGAAAGCTTATTAGGGTACAGAGAAAAAAAAGGCACACAGTGGGGAAAAAAGCACGAAATGTCAACTTTAATCTCTAAATGCCCACTTTAATCATGTAGTTTATTTTGTCATTAAAGTAGAACATCATAAACTTAATCTTAAAATCGTTTAATGTACTAGTTTCTTAATCCCATCGTGACTAAAGTAGCATGTTAAATGCTTTGTTTTGTATTTGATCTTCTATGTGCTCTATGTGTGTGAATCACTACGTGCTTCCGGGCTTTCTCTTCCTCCGACAGGACACAGAATCCATTACATTCGTAATATTACAGCTCTCTGAATAATTAAAATACTTAGATGAATACTTGATATCATTATCATGATGATAGGAGTTAAAACATGTCATTAAACATGGGAACACGGTGCCGCAGTGATTGTTCATGTCTCGCGCAAGATGCTGCTCCATGCGCGACCTTCGATGAAATACTTTATTGTAGCAGTACTGTCTCTTTCAAACATACTAACCCCCAACTCCTGTCCTTACTTTTCTTTCTCCAAATATCCAATCGCCACACAATCAGCTCTGTAATAAACATTAAGCCATCTGTAAGCTTAGAACGCCGATTCTTCAAAACTTTTAAGGAACATTGAAATATCTTCATAGTACGTGTTTAATTATTCTATCCATCTATCCTTCTAGTGTCACACCAGCAAGAATACAGCGCAAAGCAGGAACAATCCGTGAACGCTAGCGCTCTTTGCTAGCGCTGCGGCACCATGTCCTCACATGTTTAATTATTAACAATATATATTATTTAAGTGAAGTTAAAGTTTTATCTGTATAATATAATAATATAATGTAATATAATGGATATAATTTCCGGCGCCGCATCCGAGTGGCAGCCTTTTCCAGCAGCTCCGTATATTCTCTATTTCACTGATCACTTCTACCACTTCTTTTATGTGGAATTGCTCCCTGGACACTTTTTACTACTTGACATGGATTTTTACACTCCGAGAATCGCCTATTCAAGTAGTCAGCTTAAAGCACTGAGAAGAAATGCTCATGCCGGTGTGGTTCCTTATTTAACTGACGAGGTAAGAAGACGATATCGGGGCAGCCGAGCCGGCGCAACGATAAAAGATAAGATTAAATTGAGACAACTTGAGAGAAAATGGCGTTATAAACCATCGGTGCCTTCTGTGATCCTGGGAAATGTGAACTCACTACCAAATAAGATCATCGAACTGGCTGTGCTGGTGAAAAATACCAGAACCTACAGAGAATGCAGCTTGCTGTGTTTTAGTGAAACGTGGCTAACAACTACCATCCCAGATGCTAATGTGGAGCTACCCGGGTTTAGCACAGTTAGAGCGGACAGAGACGCAAGTACCTGCGGGAAGAAGAAAGGTGGAGGACTCGCTCTCTATTTCAATACAAAGTGGTGCAACTCAGGACATGTAAACGTTAAAATCTCCAATTGCTGCAGGGACATCGAACTGTTGGCCGTAAGTCTGCGTCCCTATTACTTGCCCAGAGAGTTTGGACACGTGATTGTTGTTATTGTTTACACCCCCCCCCCC
>JANRMT010062791.1:105547232-105563963 GCA_026402145.1 Polypterus bichir lapradei | reverse complement strand
CCCCCCTCAAGCGAACGCGGAGATAGCGAGTGACATCATCCATTCCGCAGTTGCTAAGTTACAAACGCAGCACCCTGAGGCACTTGTGCTAATCGCTGGAGACTTTAACCATGTAACGCTGGACAAAACATTACCTGCCTTCTCCCAGTATGTGGATTGTAACACCAGGGGAAACAGGACTATCGACCTACTGTATGCAAACGTTAAAGACGCATACAGCGCCACCCCGCTGCCTGCGCTTGGGAAAGCAGATCATAACCTGGTTCTGCTACAGCTTCAATACAAACCAAGAGTGAGGGCGCTACCTACAACCACACGCTCATTCAGGAAGTGGTCCCCTGAGGCAGAGCAGGCTCTGAGAGACTGCTTTGGAACTACAGACTGGGATATATTCCTGGGGTCACATAGTGAGAACATTGAAGAGGCTGTTGAATGCACAACTGATTACATCAACTTCTGTATGGACATTGTAGTTCCAGTAAGAACAGTACGCTGCTATGCTAACAACAAGCCATGGGTTACAAGTGACATGAAGGGCCTTTTGAACCAGAAGAAAAGGGCTTTTAAAGGTGGTGATCAGCATGAGCTCAAGCGCGTGCAGAAGGAACTCCGAGTCCAACTCAGGGCGTCGAAAGAGCAGTACAGGAGAAAGCTGGAGCAGAAGTTGCAGAACAACAGCATGAAGGAAGTGTGGGATGGGATGAAGATTATCACTGGCTGCAGCTCGAAGCGGGGTGCCGCCATCGAGACAGACGTGGAGAGAGCAAACCAAATGAACAACTTCTTTAATAGGTTTGATCACCCTAACCCACTATCACCTCGGAGTACTGCATCCTCCAACCATCCTTCTGCTGATACCAGCATAGGTGAGACATCCCCACCCACAATTACAGCAGCCCATGTGAGCAGAGAGTTGAAAAGACTTCGTGCCAGCAAAGCAGCGGGTCCAGATGGTGTATCGCCACGACTGCTGAAGGCCTGTGCGTTGGAACTGGGCAGTCCTCTACAGCGCATCTTCAACCTGAGCCTGGAACAGGGGAGAGTCCCAAGGCTTTGGAAAACATCTTGTATCACCCCTGTCCCAAAGGTATCATGTCCTAGTGAGCTGAATGACTTCCGGCCTGTTGCTCTGACGTCACATCTGATGAAGACCATGGAGGGGCTGCTGCTTCACCACCTGAGGCCACAGGTCCGCCATGCCCTCGACCCACTGCAGTTCGCATACCAGGAGAAGGTGGGAGCGGAGGATGCCATCATCTATATGCTACACCGATCCCTCTCCCACCTGGACAGAGGCAGTGGTGCTGTAAGAATTATGTTTTTGGATTTCTCTAGCGCCTTCAACACCATCCAACCTCTGCTCCTTAGAGACAAGCTGACTGAGATGGGAGTAGACTCACACCTGGTGGCATGGATTGTGGACTATCTTACAGACAGACCTCAATATGTGCGTCTTGGGAACTGCAGGTCTGACATTGTGTTCAGCAATACAGGGGCACCGCAGGGGACTGTACTTTCTCCGGTCCTGTTCAATCTATATATATCAGACTTCCAATATGACTCAGAGTCCTGTCACGTGCAAAAGTTCGCTGATGACACTGCTATTGTGGGCTGCATCAGGAGTGGGCAGGAGGAGGAGTACAGGAAGCTAATCAAAGACTTTGTTAAATGGTGCGACTCAAACCACTTACATCTTAACACCAGCAAAACCAAGGAGCTGGTGGTGGATTTTAGGAGGCCCAGGCCCCTCATGGACCCTGTGATCATCAGAGGTGACTGTGTGCAGAGGGTGCAGACCTATAAATATCTGGGAGTGCAGTTGGATGACAAATTGGACTGGACTGCCAATACTGATGCTCTATGTAAGAAAGGTCAGAGCAGACTATACTTTCTGAGAAGGTTGGCATCCTTCAACATCTGCAGATGCTGCAGATGTTCTACCAGACGGTTGTGGCGAGTGCCCTCTTCTACGCGGTGGTGTGCTGGGGAGGCAGCATAAAGATGAAAGATGCCTCACGCCTGGACAAACTTGTTAAGAAGGCAGGCTCTATTGTAGGAGTAAAGTTGGACAGTTTAACATCTGTGGCAGAGTGATGGGCATTAAGCAAACTCCTGTCAATCATGAATAATCCACTGCATCCACTGAACAGTGTCATCTCCAGGCAGAGGAGTAGCTTCAGTGACAGACTTTTGTCACTGTCCTGCTCCACTGACAGACTGAGGAGATCGTTCCTCCCCCACACTATGCGACTCTTCAATTCCACCCGGGGGAGTAAATGCTAACATTTTTTTTTCTTTTTCATTTTTACTACTATTTAATTTAATATTGTTTCTTTGTATCAGTATACTGCTGCTGGATTATGTGAATTTCCCCTTGGGATTAATAAAGTATCTATCTATCTATCTATCTATCTAATAAACATATTTTGCTGCATTTCATCTTAAAAATGATATTGTCATATGTAAATATGCACTTTATAAAGTGGCTCAGGTTGTGCAATATTATAACTGTATTGCAAGTTTACAGTGAGGTGATTGTACTTATAAGTACAAACAGTTCTATAAGGAGCACTTGATGGACTGATTGAATGCATTTATAGTTCTTGGGATGAAACTGTTTCTGAACTGTGAGGTCCGTACAGGAAAGGCTCTGAAGCGTTTGCCGTGTGAGAACAGTTCAACAGCCAGCATGGCTGAGGCAGCGTGTGCTAGATGCTGTATACCGATAATTCTCTTTCTGATTAGCTGCTGTACAGCTGTGATTCCCCACTCAGATACAGTGATAGTGATAGTGGTGTAGTGAGAGTAATATGGAAAAAGATGACCCGCTGTGGCAACCCCTAACAGGAGCAGCTGAAAGAAGAAGGTGCAGTGAGAGTAACAGCACTAAAGCAGCTATTGTATTTAGAATTGTTTGGCCATTCTGTGGACCATTATATTGTTACAGGTTAATTACAATCAGATGCATTAAACTAATAAACAATATGTGGTTAATTTCAGTGTATTTATAATGCCGTGTCAGGGATGTGGATCTAAAAAAAAGAAAGGGTAATCACACAGGAACAGTAGCACTGCTTTGATGTTGGGTGTCGCCAGTCTGCAAAACTGAGTGCAGAACTTGCGTACACCAGGGTATGAGCTACCGTGGAAATGTGCGTGGCTTTACGCCAAGTTTAGGTTTTATACATCGTGATTTGAATGTGGAAACGTTCTTACGCAACATTTTTGTGCATACTCACAATATTAATAATATTAGTAATACTAGAACCTGTTCATTTTGATTCTGTCAATTTACCCTGACATCTGTTTTAACTGGAAGTTTCAGCTCACAGATCCACATTTATATGGCAGTAGTGTAGCGTATTCTTTTGCCCTTAATGTTTTAGTGGAGCCCATCTAAATATTAATAAATAATCAACATGGTGTCTCAGGATGGGGGCAGAGTTCCCTTAAGATAACTTTGAAATATCTACATTATTTCGGAATGCAGAGTCTACAGAAAAAATATCACCTTTTTCTAAGATGTCCATTGCATGTGTGGCCACTTGACACCAGCACTTTTGTCCTGGTTTTTTGTACTTGTCGGTACAAATTTCCATCATTTTAACTGTGCATGGTATTCTCATGTTGGACCAACTTTTCAACATGTTTTTGCTGTGAATTGAGAGGATATATAGTGGGGTTTTCTAGACATCAATGAACAAAACTAATGCACACCCCTAATTGTGTATAATTTTTCTTCATCTATCCCCCACTTTTGTAAATTCATGGCCATTCCTTCACTCCACTCTCTTTAGTCTATAATATTCTGTGGCACCAGTTTTACACAAGTGTGCTCTTAATTGTTATATTTGGTTTAACATTAAATGGAGAGTTGTTTATCTGGGAATTTGCTGTTTGCTATTTTCATTATAAAGATGTAGATAAGGGTGGTGTTTAAGTACATCCAATGTTTTTATGTGAGCTTTTTAAAGATAATGAGCTTTGTTAATGGTTTGAATGCATATTCAGATTCTGCATCATTAGCTACTACTGTTAATTATGTTTACTTTTTTAAGTTTAAACTTCTTTGCTTCATAAAATGACTATAGAGATAATGTATGACTTTCCTCTAATTACATTTTACTGAACTAAGGGCACTTTGCTAAAGGGGTCTGTCGTTTTCCTAGTGCATCAGGATATACACAAATTAAAACAGCTATCTATCCTGGTTTCAGATCCTTAATATTTCTTATCAGTGTAGGCCATGAACCTTAAACTCTGTTGATCTTGAAAGTGCATACAAGTTATTTGCATATTGATCATGCTGTTTTTTTCCTTCTTAATTTTAGACATTTTATGGTAATAGTAAAATTTTTAGCCTTGTTGATTCTCATTCAGGCAAAGTATTTTAATGTGTAATGTGAATTATGACATATCCAAAACAGAAGGTTTATCCAAATAGAAAACTGTAGAAAATAAATCCAGTACAAATTATTTGAAATCATACAGTATCACAATGTTGGCTTCCACAACCGAGTAGAAAATCTCATTTGAAGGGCCCTCAATTCATTTCAAGATCTAAAGAAAGACTTTCACATTGTCAGTGGGTATTACAATCTTCATATTTACTTTGGAAATTAATATGGGTATCCAATACAACTTGAACCTTGATAACAAATAAATTTGAAAATGATAATATGTCTTCTTTGTGGTCTTAAGCTTCTTGAAAAATTCCAGGCCATGTCTTAAAAGGACAGAGTGGTCTTAATTTAGAATTCATTACTTACCTGTAGTTGTTTACTTTATGTTTAAATAAACAATTTGTAACAAAAGTGAATATATTTTAATTAAATAGTAATGTAATTCCATATTATTTAAGTACTAAAATGTACTGAGTATATTTGATTATTTAAAAGGAAATTCTGCTTCAATACCCTCTTTTATGCATGACAAGTGTTAACCCTGGTGAACCATGAAAATACCGTGCTTGATTGTTGTCTGAATGAAGTATTCACATATTCCAGTGAGTACTTACACTCCCAAAAAGATGTGTGTGTGTGAGTTGGTACTGCAGTGAACTGATGCCCTGTGTAGCCCTGGTTATTGTGTTGCTTTTGACATTTCCATTTTAGGCTGTGGCGTACCACCACAACAACAACAACAACAACATTTATTTATATAGCACATCTTCAAATGATGTAGCTCAAAGTGCTTTACAAGATAAAGAAAAAGGAAAAATATAAAAACCAGAACTGAATTTATTGGGTTTGAAAATGTTATAATATTACTAAAATGTCATGATGAATAATCATACATAAAAAAAGTAGAGTAAAGTTTGTTTTGTTTTTCCTTTTTAAACGTATTATACTGTATTTCAGTTACTTCAGGATTAACTGAATATCATATTTTTGCCTCGTCATTTGCAATCAATAGATGAATCACAATATGCTACACTTCCATCCATTATCCAACCCGCTATATCCTAACTACAGGGTCACAGGGGTTTGCTGGAGCCAATCTCAGCCAGCACAAGGTGCAAGGAAGGAAACAAACCCCAGGCAGGTTGCCAGCCCACCGCAGGGCACACACACACACACACACACACACACACACACACACACACACACACACCCCATGCACACACTAAGGACAATGTAGAATCGAATGTTAAAAAGGAAGGGAACCAGTACTTAAGCCTTACTCATTGTGGTCTACCAGTTAGGTGGTCCATTTTCCGGGACACTATGGTAGCATCAGCCTACTTTGACCGCAGCTTTTCCCTTAACAGTTTGGGCTTTATTATGTTGAATATACTAGTGTGGTCAAAACACAATATCTTCACTCTGCTACCCTGTTTCTTCAGAAGGGGATTGACTGTATTAACTAGAAAAATGATGACATCGTCTAGCCCATGTAGCCCTGGCAGGCAAACTTCACAGAGTTCAGTGATTTTCTGACTAGGGTTTGAAAGTGTGCCAATATTAGCCTTTCCAAAGTCTTCATAATGTGTGAAGTCAGAGCCACCTGTTGGTAATTATTTAAGATTTTTGGCTGCACTATCTTGGGTACCACAAAAGGTATTTTCCATACAGTTGGAACTCTTTAGGATCAGGCTGTGATTGGAGGTATGCGGAAAAAGTAAACACAGTTGCCCAGCACACTCTTTCAATACTTTAGAGCTAACACCTTCAGGTCCTGTATCTTTGCCTTGCCTGAGTTTCATCAGTGGATGGTGTTCAGGCAAAATGAAGCTGGGTTCTTTTGGAGAAGTCCTATAGACAGAGGAACCAAACTACTGATGGAACTCCTGTTGAAGGCAATGCACTAGCATTTATTTACAGAGTTGTGTGTGGGGTGGGTTTTAAGGCGATGTGAAACTTTGAACACTATGATTCAATACCATTTGTTCACAGAGTGGGGAATGGGGCTTGTACTGCCCACTTTGAGTACTGCCCATTGGCAATTGACACATTTTCACCCACATGTCAAAAAATAATAAAATTAAAAAGTCTAATATTCACTTTGTTCTTGAGAAAGTATCTTCAAAGACCAGTCTGCAGGAGGATAAAGCAACATTAAAAAGCACTGCAGCAGAATCAGTGAACTTCCATTATGTTTCAAAGCTTAGACTAGCACAGTACATACTACATCAAAACTATGCAAATTTATCGCATTTTTCTATTTTTAGACAACTTTTTTTCTACAAAGGTAGTCCAAGATGAAGGTGAATCTGCATACTTGTTAATTTTATTTCAATGTCAATTATGTTTCTACTATTGGAAAAACGTATGTATCTGTTGTTAAAAAAAAAAAAAAAAATAAAGGTATGTGACTGATTTTAAGTTGAACCTGAATTGGTGGGAAAGTGTTTGAAGTACAAAGTGTTTGGGGGGTCAAAACATTTGAATAGTGGTTTTATTGTACCCTATCAATAAAAAAAGATGAAAACTAGAGAGATTATATACCAAGCTAATGCAGTTATCCTTTTTAAAAAGTAAAAATGGAAAAGGGCTAACAATTCATATTGTTCAGAAAATGTAAGTAATAATTTGTTGCAAGATGATAGCCTTACAGGCTGCTCTACGTTAGGGAAGTGTAAAATGGGGTGCACTATCTATTATTAGGTAATGTTCTGACCATTGTTTGGGTTTATTAAAACATTGGAATAATTTTGATAAAAAAAGCCACTCGGCCCAATAAAGGTTGTCAGTCTTATCCTCATCTCTCCAGGGAAACATTGATCTGACCTACTTTGTAACAAACTACTTAGTAATGTATTCATTGTGTCTGTGGTTTTCTGTGTGAAGAAAACTTTTCTAACCTAAGATTTTCCTACTTTTGTACCCATATTCTTGTTGAAGAACTCATAGTAAAGTAACAGATGGGATCAATTGTACAAATACCTTTTAACAACTTCAAAAGCAATCATGTCACCTCTTAATCTCCATTTATTAAAAAAAAAAAAAAGCTGCAACTCCTGCAGTCCTGGAATCAGCCTAGTTGTGTTTCTGTTGACATTTTCTAGAGTTGGTTTTCTTTTTTGTAATATACAGACCAAAACTCCATGCAGCACTCCAAGTGAGACCTTACCAGTGTGTGTTATAGCTTAAGAATAAATTTATTTTACTTTTACTCTTCTTGCTATATAAACTCACAACCTGTTAACCTTTTTGATGGTTTTGTTACATTGTCTGGATGGGGATAGCAAAGAGTCCACAACGACTCTAGGCCCTCTTCATATGGGGTGCTTTCATGTGTTTGCATGCACTTTAATAACCCAGATATTCACAGAAATCTAGTTTCAAAAATGCCTTGTAAACCCTTCTTCCAGTTAGAGAAACTAAGTTATTGGTCTCAGAAACCCGGTTAACAGATATAGGTTTCATTTGACATCAACTGCCCTTATTTTACAAAAGGTGAAATATAAAGAGGGAATAAGGATCTCAAGTATGGCGTAACATTGCACAGTTTTATTGGAATAGTGATGGTTTCCTATATTATGATTATTTAGTGGCAATAATTACTGTATATGGCTTTTTTAAACTAGAAGAGTAATAAAATATTTTAAACTGTTGTACAGAATGGGGATTCCCTAGATCCTCTTCACTTAATATATTCAAAGGTTTATAAACTGTGCAAGACAGGAGGCAAAGTAGGGTGTATCTGCCCTGGAAAGGCAGAGAGAAAGGAATAATAGTGGAAGAATTTCTCCCTAATTTAACGAATGGTATTTAGCTCCATTGAATGCAGTTACCTGAACTTGTGAAATGTATTTATTTATTTTCCTCTTTCTATTTAAAATAAACTCTGCTGAGCTGTTTGCCTTGCAATGGATTTGTTCGGCTGAGTAAGTTGCACCATAAAGAAAAGATACATATAATAGTATATGGGTACTTCACAGTTTGAGAATGAAGACAAACAACACGGGTGTAAACTTGTTTCTTCCTAATTGTTGGTGTAAGAGCCATTTGCTAGTTTTTTAAGTTATATTAAAAGCTTGCCTGTATATTAGTGCATAGACTATGGGACTTGTAACCCCCCCAAGCTGAACTGAATTGGTATATGCTAACTATTTATTGTCTCTCTGACTGTAGATTAGTCTGTTAGTGGCCTGCCTTGCTGTGAATAAGGTATAGAGGGTACATGGTTTTAAACCATGCCTCAATATGCCCAGTTGTATGTAATGCAATGAGCTCTATTGAATGTGCAGCGCCGTACGTTTAGCACATACTGAAGGTGAAGTAAAGCATCCTTTAGTATAGAAATTACTAAAGTTTGGCAAGAACAGCTATGTTTAGAGAAGATCCATTTTTCCCATGTTTTGCTTTTTATTCTGTGTGTGTAACAACCTTTATTCCTGTGTGGGCAGTTTGCTTTGAATTTTCACTAAACTTTTTAAAATTAACTTTTGTACTGAGAGATTTGTTTTAGCATGCTTTTGACCCATGCTTGATCCTGCCTTACGTACCAGCAGCTACAGTTGGAATGTATCAAAACTTTTCTGTATTATTTGTTGTTGTTTTGTTAGCTGAAAATATACTACTTCTTTTCCATTGATCTCAGTGGTGTGTATCCCCTTCACTGACTACTCCATAAATGCTGTCCTAAACTTCCTGTAAGACAATGATAATTACCTAATGTCTTGTGACACTCCTTTCAATATAAATACATATATCTACAGTATATAAGAGTTTTACACATACTAAGTAAAAATATTATATATAATTATGCCACAGTGTGATCTGAAATATGAAAGTGGACTTTATTGAAAATACATGGGTCACAGTGGACTTGTCACTGTCATGGCCAGATTTTGCCCCAAAGAGACACTGGGCAAGATTGTCTCAAGGTCCCTAATACAGGTGTAATCCTGTTGTAACAAAATTCATGGATCTATAAACATATTTTGTTACTATGAATATGGGGAAAATATGTATATTGTATATTGTGACCAGGTGATTCGCCATCTTTAACAGCAGCGGCACAAGGTCTGCTCCATAAGCTGCTCTTCTGCGTCAGTAAACCAAGGGAAAGTAATTGGCTCTCCTCTGCAGGATTAGGATTACTGTGTAACAGGCATGTTGCATAATGTTTAGAACATTTAACACCAAGCTTTGACCTTCTCTTCCTCGCACTGTCCCTGGTCTGCCACAGTGGTGATTCTGAGCCACTGGTATTCTTCTAATTTGAAGATGGTAGCTAAAGCAGTATGATTGCTCATGTTTGAGTGCTGAAGTAACAGCTCCTATTTTGAATGAAGTTTTGAGACTGTACCTGCCTTCTCTATATAGTAATAAAGTACTTGTATTTTCCTTGGAAACCTGGCCTTACCTTCCTGTCTTTCATGTAGCCCTGTGACCCAAGCTTGACAATACCTGCATATGAAAACGGAGCTTCTTAAACTGTAAAAAATATTTTACTTGAAAATGAGATGTTTGTTAGAACAGAACATTTTCTGCAAATGACACAACTACCCATTCCGACGCTCGGAAGAGCACTGACTCAGAATTCAGCTATTAGTGTAATGTCACAAATGCACGCATGCCGAGACTGCTCAAGACCAAAAATTTCATAAAAGTCTGTAACTTTCTTTTGGTCTAGCAATTAAGAGACAGCCTGTTGCAGGGTTAATGAGACTTGATGAAAAGTGTAGGCATGGAATTAAGTATTTTTTGCATCACATTACAGTGAACCCTCATTTATCGCGGTTAATCCGTTCCACACTCTACCGCGATAAATGAATTTTCGCGAAGTAGGATTCTTTATTTATAAAGCGAATATTTTCGCAGTTAGAGTATAGAAAACCTGTTTACGACCTTCTAAATACGTTTTTTAACATTATTAGAGCCCTCTAGACATGAAATAACACCCGTTAGTCACCATTACACGCGTATTACCCAATATATTAGACAAAATTAGAGAAAATAAGACATTAGACGTTACAAATATTAGATTATTATTATTGTACTGTTCTGTATATTTAATTACACACTCACACCGTTCTTACACACAACCACTAACCTATTAAGGCATGACCTCGGTAGGAGAGTCTTAAGGTGGTGCAGTATCTTCAGCAGGTGCATTGTTTCCTTCTTCCGCTAAAGCAGTACTAGGAATAGGCAGTGGGTGTTTGGGTGCACGGCTGAAGAACATCATGATAGGCAGTTGCTGGTGCTGTCTTTTCATGTGTGTGAGGAGGCTTTTGTAGGGTTCTATCGCTCCATCAAGTGCATTCTGGAGCTGCAATGCATGCATCATTTGTGGGTCCCATTCACCAATCATGTCCAGTACTTCCTTAATAGTTCTCACGACTTGCGAGGCCAGCTCATCCAATGCACTGGCAGCTGGTTCTTGTTTTTATTCTTCAGGGCTCTAGGGTTCATGGCTTTATAGATAAGGGCAGGCTTGAGCAAAAATCCCTCCGCGTTTCCACACATAACAATAGTCACGCGATCCTTATACGCCTTGAAGCCACGGACCTTGGCCTCATCCTTGAAAATGAATGTCCGGGAAGGCATTCTTTTCCAGAACAGCCCTGTTTTGTCCATATTGAACACCTGTTCTGGATAATACTTGCCCTCCTGAAGGATTTTCTTGAACGTGTTGTTCACGTAGTCCTCTGCTGCAGGCTGGTCAGCAGAGGCAGCTTCTCCGTGGAGAACAACACTCTTCAGATGATACCTCTTCTGGAACTTCTCAAACCAACCCTTGCTCGCCGTGAAATCCATGAATGTTGCAGAAGAGGGTCCTGGTTGAGGTTCGTCTGCCGTAAAGCGCTGATAGAGCTGTCTTGCCTTCTCCCGGATGACCAGCGAATCCAACGGAATGTTTTTCTTGTGGCTGTTGCTGATCCAAACGGCTAGGACAGACTGCATTTTCACTATAAACTTATTACGACTTGTCACGACGCGCTTTGCTTCCTTGTTGAAATTGACAGTAGCCGTTTCACGGATGTTCTTTTCATCTTTACGGATGGAGCGAACAGTAGACTCATTCAAGTTGTAATGCTGGGCAACCTCCATGATTTTCTTGCCATCTTTGATCATATCCAAGAGTTTCACCTTCTCCTGGATGGTAAGCATCTTCCTCCAGTGCTTTTTTTTTTTATTGTCAGAAGGCTTAGAAAAAGCAGCACGTTTAGGAGCCATCGTGGGGCTTAGATAAAAGTTCTCAGAAAGTGCATGCGTAGTGACGTAAGTGTGTATGAGAAAAAATCGCGATAGTAAAGCCGCGAAAGTCGAAGCGTGATACAGCGAGGGATCACTGTATCATCTTTGGTGGCCATTTTTGGTTGAAAAAACATTTGTTATACTGAAATTTATATGCTTCATTAAAATGAAATCCTTTAAACATTATGTTGTATGAACATTTGTCTGGGTCCACAAAAAGTATTTGTTGTTCTGAAAATGTTATTACTTTGGTATTCACTGTAAGGGCATATGACCTGTAGTCAGCTCAAACAGATATCAAAAGTGTTATTATTTCTAATTGTTTTAAATTACTTATGTTTATTCAAGCCTAATAGTCCACATTCTCTTTTAGTCCAGGGCCTGTAGATCCTCAAAGGCAGGTGCTGTATTTTGTTAATTTGCACAGGAATAATCTTGTAATTAGAATGATACAAACACAGAAATACAAAATATAGGCTTCAGCTACACTGTGACCATTTATAGTTATCAGTCTTCATTGGACAAAGAAAAAAAAAGGTGTTTGACAATTCAGGACCTTGGAGAGTGGTGGTAAATTGGCACGATAGAATGCAACAATGCAATCAACTTTTCCAGGCTGCAGTGTATCCGCAACAGGTGCAGCTCTTTGTGCTCACTGTCTTCATCATGCAGCATGAAATGTAATATGATATCATGCTACTGCATAACACAATGGCATCGCTGGCATTAAGCAAAAAAAAAAGTTAACCTATCTTAGAAAACAGTTTTTTTTTCTAGATTTTCTCCTTGCAAATTCATTCAAAATAGCACTGAATTCTATCTTCCTCACCAAATCTTACTCAGCTGATATAAGTGAAAGTATACTGAGCTTCTATCATTCAGTCGAGAGCATCAATTCATTTTTAAACCTACTTACTTGCTTTTGTAAATGTCTGCTGCTCTGCCGTTTCTTGCCTTTGAGCACTGGTAGAGTAAGTAAAAAGTCGCAGAGCAGTGAAGACATTTGGATAGGTTAAGTATAGCCCAGTACTACTTAGAATTACAAGCAAGCTGAATGCTGATTGGCCTAGTTTGTGTTAACAAAGTATGAGAACTGTAGGAGTTTATCTGCCAAACTTGCAGCAGGAGCAGGATAAAGATTAGGGAAAGTCGTACTGTCATGTGTACAGAATACAGTCAAATTATTACATGCATGTCTCACCAACATGCAATATGTTCACACTCTCTGATACCTTGATAAATAAGAATATAATAAATTAAAAGTAAGATATAAATGACAGAAATAAACAGAAAATCAGTCTTGGTTATAGATACAGGGATATAAACCTTTTAGTGTAAAATATAAAAGCATTTATTTGTAACCTAAATATTGCACTTTTCATGATGTATTGGGAATATTGTGGGCAGTTTTGGACTCCCAAGAATCTGTTCAGACATGACACGTCTTTTGTGTAGGAGTAAAAATACCTTTATACGCAATAAATGGAAGTTAATAGTTCACCCAACATAGACAACATAGACATTTTTGCAACAGACATTTCTGAAGTTAAGAAAACTATAAGAAATTTGCTTTTGGTAGCGTGTTTTTTTCTGTTGTCCATCCTTCATAAAAAAAAAGCCTCAATCCTTTGTAAATTAGGCCACTGACTCAACTAACTAACATGCTGTAAAGTAAATGATGATAACCTTATGTACATACTACAAAGTGAAATATGTCATATTGGCATTTTTGTAATACTTAATATTATATGTTTAAGTATGCTTAAGGAATGTGGCTGTATTCTCATTTTATGCTTTGTCACTGCCTGACCTGAGTGACCTGGAAGATCTACTGTTTGCTGCAGGAATGATTCTCAGTGGGAAACTCCATGTGACAGACACAGATGTAATTCAATACAAGCATTAAAGACTGTTCATACCTAGTTAGTTGATTATTTTTCAGGCAAGGAATTATCCACACAAACAATTCTAAATTATAGTATCACAATTTATAAAACAGCTTTAGTTTTATTTCTTCACACATTTTGGTATTTATCAAAAAGAATAGATTTGTACATTCTAAATTAAAATAAGCTCTTGGAATTTGCAGATGTAAACTGCTGAAGCTAAGTTATAATGTTTTGTTCATCAGTTTTGACACTTTTTACTTTAAATCAATAAAATTGGACTAATCTGTTAGCAGGAATCATTGTACGGCAACAGATACTCCTGCTTTAATATGACAATCGCTTTTCTCTTTACAGTTAAGTGCTATTGAATTATATATGGGTGTCCTTGTTCTCTTCTTATTTATTTATTTCCTTTCCTAATTTCTATCCTTTTTTTTTTTTTTTTGATGTCTCAGTTGAGACATGGTCTGCACTGAACAATTTTTATTTTTGCATATGATGAACCTGTTTTCAGAAGTCTCCTACCCAAATTAAATTTCCTACTGAATTACTGTCGCCAGAATTTAGCTGATATGGGACAGTTTGAATTTGTGTGTGGTTTTATTGTGAAATTAATCTGGGTAGCAGTACCCTTTTTGGGCAGCAGAGGGTGCTAACATCACAGCAGGAGGTCAGTAAAGACCTCTTAGGCAATAATAAAAAACCTTATTGCAGAATATGAGCATCTCCAGACCACTAGGGAACAGTGTGTTGTAGTCTCAGATGTATTGGGGAGGAAAAACAATCTCGCCGTCTCTAGTACAACTGTATAATGAGGCTAAACATACAGTAATCTCTGGTGCCATTACAGGGATTCCTTCCTATACAACACCAGAGCTTGATGATGTCAGCTGAGGCTGCAGAAGTGCTTACGACAGGGTACCTGGAAAGTGGTTGTGGCACTTGCCTCCACTTCTCAGAGAGCTTACTCCCTGGTTAGAGGGAGGAAGCTGAATGAATGTTTGTTTTGTGTTGTGTTGTATTTTGCTGTTCCTCTTCATATAAAATCAAAGTGTTTTTGAAGCACTGTTACAGGAAGTCACTGTCTTACTGGATGAGCGAAGGGTGAAGCAGTTCGTTGAAAGAAAAAAAATATTTATATTTTATAGTGGTAATAGTAGTATAATATTACCCATAGTTTGCAATCATGTGAAACGAATTTACCAAAAGTTTCGGTTTTACATTTTTTTTAATCATATTAAAGCTTACTACTGATGTTTTAACATATAGGCAGAGTGGTAATGCAGAGCTTATTTCTGCCTCAAAGGAATACTTTTAATCAGCAGTTGGGTAAATATTTCTCTATTATAAAAAAAAATATCTTGGAAAACTTGGAAGGAGACGATACATGATCTTTTCGAAAGACAATTTGACGTCATGCGAGACAAGACAGTGAGACAACAGGACAGCTGCTGTACAGGCTTTTAAATGATCGACGCGCAGCACAACAAGCAGAACACGCAGCTCGGTAGCAGCAGCAGCAGAAAGACAGCAGCTGATCAGAACTTTTGTTTATTTTAATATTGTCTTCCATATCGTGCCACAAAAATTTTAAAGATTGCATTAAAAACACTATTTAAATGCACAGATGACTAATCTGAATGTTCATAAATATTAATTGGTTTTCTCTACACACACCGCTGCACTTTAGATGGAATGTGGTTGCAACTCTGAAATTCTTTTCAGAAAATGTAGTTGATATTTTTTAGTTTTTTTTTCTTTTCTTTACACGAAAGACCCCTTATTACAACCACAAGTAACACCATTATACGTTGGTACTGAGTTGCGAATTGCTGTCTCTCCCTTCTGTCTCACACTTGACTGCATTTACATATCCTTTTTAACCTTGACAGATTCACTCCTGCATCTGTTAACAACATTAATGAACATTGTTTGCCAGGTGTGAATTGCTGCCTGTCTTCAGCAGATGTCTATAAAATAATCAATGATAAAATGTGACGTTTGTAATCACGCACATTGTTTCTCTACACATGATGAAGAAAAAAACACATTTGAATACTATTGATGTGCAGGTTATTTCAATCAGGTAAAAAAAACTACTGTATAAATTCACTTGTAATGACTTTGCAGTTTTTTTTTCCCACACACTTTGGAATAAAAAAATACATAGCCACCATGAATATGAAAATGCGAAGTGGCACTTAATAGGCTGAGTAAGTGAGCTCCAAATGAAGAGAGCAATGGTGGACAACTGCTCACTTATAAGTATTTTACAAACACAGTACGCACGAGAATGATTGAGTGGTCTTGTAGGCAGTGCTTGAAGAGGGACACTTGCTGCAGCGGTTGATGCTTCAAGGGGGATTCACCCTCCCTTTTAATATCATATACACACGTGCTCTGACCTCCAAGACGGAGTTCCCCCTGGCCCATCTTGTACAAGTAATAACGAATTGGGTGGAGGGATGAGGCGTTCACTAAACAAGAGTACTGCCAATAATTTGGTTCCACTTGAAACACTGCTTGTGGGCAATTTGGAACATAATTGTACTGTGCACACGAGATAGTAAATATGAAATAAAGCGATTACACTATAAATATCAAAGCAGTGGCTATTTTTTTTTTTTTTCAAAGCCAGTGTCATTGTCCGCTTGCATTCACATTGTACATTGCAAGCTTACAATACCAAACTATGCTCAGGTTTATGTGCATTTTGTGGTGTGTCATTTGCACACAAATTAAGAAAGCCCAGAATAGTGCGAGCCATTTTTCACTGAGTAAAAGTTATTCGTAACTTATAGTTTCCTATACATTTATTCAAATCCATTTATGATGAGGCAGATCTAAGTTCAGAGTTCAAGTAATTATGATTTGTAGCAATTTTAAGTAAACGTGGAACAAGTCACTTTTGAGTGATTGTGATAACTTTACTGAATGCCGCTACATATGCTGAGTTGCAGCTATCAATGAGACAACAAGACTACTGCATCCTGTGCTAAAATGCCCACCCCCCATTAATCCACCCACTCACCCCGCCCCCCCACTGTCCCAGTGTAAACTTTCCACGGTACACGGGCAGAGCAGACAATTATTCTTAATCTAAAAGCATCTCTCCAAAAAAAGCCCCCAGCATGATGGTATCGTATATTGTTGATGTTTCAAATTGCCAATGTGTTGAACTTTTCATACGT
>JANRMT010062791.1:105526118-105547222 GCA_026402145.1 Polypterus bichir lapradei | reverse complement strand
ATATTGTTGATGTTTCAAATTGCCAATGTGTTGAACTTTTCATACGTTGCATAGCCATATTGCATATAAAGTACAGTTTGCCTGGGAAATTGTGCCATCTTTATACCTAAGTGTTTAATAAAATTAAACAAAATATGCTTTTCAAATATGCTTTTTCAAAAAAAATATAATGTTATAATTAATTAATGAAATACTTTATAAAGTTATTTAATTAACTATTTTGTTTCCAGCACAAAAATTCTGATGTTTCAGTATTTCTATTATTTATTTTTAGCAACTTTGTGAAACAGGCTGTTCTGTTTTTCCTTTTTTTCTATTAGCTATTGTCTTTTATTAGTTAAACATAGTCAATTCACACCTACTAGAGTAATAGATTATATTCTTTAAACACATAAAATCAGTACTTTCTAAAACCACTATCACTTTAAAGCTACCATCACTACTGAATTGCCTAATTCAAGTGTGATTCTCAGTTTTTTAAATTCAAGGTGACACATGAAGAGCATCATAGTGGCACTAGTTCAGATCCACTTCAAAGTAGGTTATGGTCAGATGCAGAGAACGAGTCAGAAAAGTATCACTTGTGCAGTGTTTACACCGTTATTTAACACAATGCTGTTGCTTCATATTAAGCAGCTCTATCAGACTAGACTGGTTATTACAAGACGAATCAAAAAGCCTAAAAGTAATAAAAAATTTACATATATGTATTTGACAATTAATGAACATATTAATAGAGCTTGGTGTTAGCTGTCGAAGTTACAACACCACCAAGTAATTAGGCTTTTTTTTTCTGGGACCTTAGTGTTACAGTGGGTTCACTCTGACTCATTTCACACATATTTTAAAAAAAAATCAATACAGATTTTATTCATAGACATCATAAAAAACGTGCTAAGCATATTTGGCAGAAAGCGGCTTAATAATGTTTTAAAGTATAAATTATACCAGTGAGAGATTGAAAAGACAGAGGTAAAAACCCTTTACTTTTTGCAACTGCAGGACATTAAAAATAATTATAAGTTAAACTTTTCAGTAACAGTTCATTTTTTCACTGCCAACTTTGTTAGAGCTTCATGCTGTGTTCTGAAGTGCCAATGACTGCACAACAAGCATTTTGTTTAATTCCTTTTGTTTATTTTTGCCATCATCACATTTAAACATTTATTTTCTTAAAAACTGTGACAAGCCTGTCTCAATATGCACATAAATCTGTTAATTTTAAATTCTCGATGTTAAGCTCTTTGAGCATGTTAAAGATGCTGTAAAAATTAAATGTATTATTATTACTATTAATACATTCTTCAGCAATTTTTTACTTTCTCAAAAAGCAATCTACTTGACGTCTTAATCAGTGGGTTATCATGCAGTCCATCAAAGATCATGGACAAAAGGTTCTGTACAACAAGTAAATTAATTCACTTCCTAATATCTCCTGCTAACAAAAAGTTCTGTGTCAGACATTAGAGGCCAAGAGAAGAAAGGTGGAAAAATTTCTGCACCACGCAACACTTTATAAGTGGCATTCAGGATAAACTAGCATGTTGCGCTTCCAGAGCGGTAGTTACCAGTGACATGAGGGTTACTAGACATTCATCAGCCTGTTGCCTCCAACTTAAGAGTGTGTAAAGAGCCCAGAACCAGTTTGTTTAAGATGTGCTTATATTTATACCCTTTTATTGCTAAAGTGCTAAAACTAGGATTTTGCTGACCTGTGTGGCCTGTGCCTTATCAATCTGAACTTCAATAGAAAATGTGTTTCTTGTCAAAAATGCCAACTTGCCTGCAGCAGCTCCCTTGTGCTGTTGCTGTGCTGCAAACCGTCTTTCAGTTCGAATCAACTGTGTCAGCTGTGCTTGGAAAAAAAAAAATCATCTTACTCTGGTCACCCTGATCGTTTATTGAATGTGATTTATTTACAATTTAATGATTGTGAAAAATACCACCATGATTAGCCAACTCAAAAACTGTACAGAGGATTGTACTATACCGACACACTATGTGGGGGAAGGGGAGAGGCAACTAGTTTAATAAGAAAATGCAATTTAAATTTTTTTTTTAGTCTATTACATATATTAATCACAGCATCCCTAATGCTTTGTTTCATTTGTTATTAGACAGATTGCAGTATTTTTTATTGGAGCTTAATGTTCTACAGTATTATTTATTCCATTCCACTCTTCTAGTATGCACATAGCCTTGGCCTCCACTGTGATGCCACATTAAAGGAAAACACAAATTGAATGACACCGATCTATAGCAGAGATGGGTAGCCCAGTTCCTAAAGTGTAGCAGCGTTTTCTTTCTTCTTGGTTGACATACCTTTCCTGTTGTTCCTTTATCTCAAATTATCAGTGATATGGTTTTTTTTCTTTATGATAGCTGATTGTTTTGGTACTCCTTTGAAAACAGGATTCTGCTCATTCTGCCTATTTTTGCTTCATTCAGCTTTGTCTTTTTTAATTCGGGAGTTACTTCTTATTCCCTTAAGAAGCAGTCTGTCGACAGATATATGCAAATAAAAAGATAACCAATGTCTTGTCCACTATGCCAATACCTTTTCATACTTATATGTGCCATAGCAAAGCTGTTTTAGTAATAAATTTGGAAAGAATTTATAGACAAGAGGTAGAAGATTGAGAGATGCTGATCTATATCTAAATGTCTAAAAACATTTTGTTGACTATATTTTAAAGTGAAATAATATACGCAGATGACAGAATAAAAGAGTGAGCCATATAATCAATTAACATACTCTATTTACAGACTTAGGACAAAACATAGAATCTGACAAACCATGACTATGGTTGCCTAAATATAATTACATTTTATATGCATTATACTGGACCATGGTGGTGAAGTTTAAGATAGGTCTATGGATGAATCTGTCAAGCAACTGTTCGGTCTACATTCCTATCTTTACTGTGGTCATGAGTTTTGAGTAGACAGAATGCAGTTATTAATACAAGCAGCCAAAGTAAATTTCCACTGCAGTGTTACTGGGATTACTCTTCATGAGACACTTAGGGGTTTGGCTATATGGGAGGTTCCTGACGTATGATCACTGCTTCCCTGGCTTAAGAGGAATTTGTTTAGACATGTACTGTAGTTATAATGCCCTCTTGTTGTTCTATGCGAAGCATTGCCCACTGTGAGGGGTAGGCCGAAGATGCAGTGAAAGATTATTTCTCTCAACTGACCTGAGTGCTTCCGGTTGTTCCCCAAGAATGGCTGGAAAGTCTGGTAAACTCAATTCAGCTTGTTGTGCCTGTGTCCTTCAATGGAAGAAGTAGAATAAAAATGACGGTAATAAATTTCATCAGTATTTATTTTTCACACTTTAATTGCAGACACGAGTAATATTTTAAATTAAATAGAACCTTGTACTAAAGTCCTAAATAACTAAAGAATAAAATGAACTTGAGATATGCCATGTAAACTGATCCCAGAAATTGATTGATTAACTGATTGATTTTGGTTTTAGCAACGTCAGTAAATAATGCTTAAAGTAACCACTTTATTTTCTTTACATTTCTCTGTAGATGGCTTTTCAAATTTTATACTTATACCAAAATTACTAAAGTTCACTCTTTAAGAAAGAAAGGAATAACAATTATTCATAAGCAGAAAATTAAGAGGAATAAGGAGAAAAATTATATGGATTCTTTAGACCAATAACTATATTGATATGTGAGCAGCAAATATAACTGATTTCTGATACACATTAGTTCTGATAATTGGTGGTGTGTTTGAGTACTAGACTTTCCTAGAGAAAGTTAGAATAAAAAGAAAATGATTAAGTTTATGATGTTTTCACAAGAATGTTTTAGTTTAGCTTTAAAGCAGGTTAAGTGACTTCTTTTTCCTTTTTTAAATTATCTATTACATCTATTGATCCCAAAGCATTGTATCATCTGATGTTTCTTATTGTCTCTTAAGTGTACGCTGCAGGTACCTTGAGCATAAGTGTCTTAAAGATAATAGTATAGTCTGTGTTGACTTAAATAAACTTAACTGAAAAACAATGCATTCACATCTGATGATTATTTGAGTAAGACATTTTTAGGGGATTAATGAATGAATAATTGCATATATACTGTATATACTGTATGTATCCTGAGAGATGCATGCATTAATGAAATCAATTAAATTAAAATGTATTTTTCAGCATATATCTATGTGTAATAAATACTATTTAATGTAGATTGTTATTGTTATACAACCAGAAGTGTGCTTACCATAAGTCTTATCCAGCTTTATTTATGTATTTATTTTAGCTTTTAAATTCTTTACCAGTTTGAGTTGCACATGTTATAATAGTTGAAAAAAAAATAGAGTACCATTCATAAAGCTTGATAGATTGGCAGATTCTGAAGACAAGTGCAAAATAACAGAGAGGAGAGTAAGTAAGCTAAGACAGTAGGTTTGAAAATAAAGTAATTGACGATTGCAACAAAAGGAGCATTTGAATGCATTTTAATAATATAAACAACATAAGAACATAAATCATAATATTGGGAAAATGTGTTCACTTAAAAAAAAAACATGTAAACAGAATTTGAGTAATATTTGATGCTTTGTTGAGTGTCATACTTCTGGGCTCATGTGAAGAAGTTTGCTTGTGAAAGAGTGCACTTATTGCCTCATGGTTCCTTTGTCAATGTCTGCAGTGAATTGTTTACATTTTTTTTCTGTTACTTAACTGGGAATAAAACTAGAGGTTCTAAAGTTTTCTTCTTGAAGTAAGGTTTCCTCCCAGTTTACATTCAAGAAAGTGGAGCAATAAACTTAGAAAAAGGATTCAGAGGAGTTGTCCTGTGCAGTTAGACAGAAGCTAATTTAATGAATTCAGAACTTTTTATTTTGTCCTTTAATTAACACCAATACTGCTTGTCTGAGTTTGGATGGTGAACAAGGTTGTGTTTAGTACAGCAGCTCACATTTTCAGTTAGATAAAGAAGAATTTGAAATTGCTGTTTAACAAAAAATAAGGCTTGTTAACTTAACAAGCAAAATGTATCTATTTAACTTGTAAACTTGTTAACCATGTTATCCTTTTAATAAGCATCTTATGAGCATTTGATACATTTGCAGCATTTTTAAAGTTTTCTGCTATCTTAATCTTTTGCTTTTGTGTGTCATATAGTATAAGTTTTGGTAAGAAACAAATACTGCATAATTAAAATGGTAATCCTTATTTATAATTGTACTTCAAAACTTGGGCTATGGCAAAGCAGACATAACCAGATGGAGTCACCACAATTACACTCATTAAGTTTTTGGCATGTTTAGATTAAGCAAATATCACGATTGTAGTCTGGAATAAACTTGGACAGTACCAATGTTTTGCCATTAAATAAACTTTGTGTACAGTGATGGTAGTGGCTAAGAATTCATTTCACAGGTAAGCAGAGACAAAAACGCAGCAAGCCTATATTTTAAGTTGGACCAATGGCAACCTACATAGAAAATTTTGTGAAAATCAGTTGAACCTTTTTTGCATGATTAGCAAACAGAGGAGATGCAATCTAAGGGTCGAAGTGAGGTCCTTAATGTGTAAAATGGATAAATAACATAAATAACAACAGAGAGGGCACTACAATTTTATTTTTATAGTTTATTTTTGTGTATCACTATGTAATTGATGATAAAGTTCCATAGCTTCAAACTTGATTTTTTTAAATGCCAGTAAAGATGGCCACACAGTTGGCCACTGTTAAGACAAAGAATGCTACTTTAAAATTTTAGTATATTACTAGCAAAGGTTTTGTTTTGCTGCTGCTGTTTTTATGTAGGTCATCCTGTTTCATATTATGGTATTTAATGTTACAGTTATATGAATATATTTTAATTAATATAAATTAATGAATGTCACAATGTAGTTCAAGTACTTCAGTATTTTTAAATCTACTCTTTTGAAGTAATTATAAAAACAGTGGTGGAATGTGTAGATATTTTACTTTAAAATGTGCACTTTTTTTAAAGCTTTACAAGTGCTACATATGTGACAATATACATTGTGAAAGGTGCAATTTAAACTGAAGCTACATATGTGACTATGTAAATTGTGAAAGGTACCATTTAAAATATTGACTGAATACAGAAAGAGTGTTTTACATACATACAATAAAAAAATACAGCATCTGCATTCAGATTGGAAAAAAAATACAGACAGCTTTTGAGCCTGAACTATTATTACTTTAGGCGGGTGCCGCATTAAGGTTTGATTCCTGATTGGCATAAGCATGAGGTTTAAAACTTAAACCCAATGAGTAGGAAAGATAACATATACTGTGTCTTTCAGCCCCTAGCAAATGTCAACATATTACAAAATGTGAAATATGGATGTTAGTGTATTAGGAGAAGGCTACCGTTTTATCATTTCTTTGTTTACCAACTTGTTCTGTAATTCATGCTGATTGATGTTTAAAAAAATCATGCTCAATATGTAAAAATATTTGTACAAGCAACAAACCAAAAAAAAAAACAAAGTCTGTACAGAAAGAAGTACTGTATATAACAAAACCAATTATTTAAATGTACATTTTCTTGTTATTTATGTCATCTGAAACTGCAGACGGTTTTTATTCAGCTGGTAAATCTTCTTTTCCTTGTATTTGTTAGTTTTTATTTTGCCTGTGTTATCTTTTTTATCTTTGTGAAAACATTTTCAAGACTTTAATGTAGGGTTAATGTGTGATTAAATTCCATAAACTACACATAAGTACATGTGTTAGAAAGTTTCTTATTCTCTTTCCTTCCTGAGTTTTTTCTTCATTTAAGCCTTTTCAACAACTCCAGGTTTCACTAATCAAACCATTGCTAAATCTGTTCAGAATCTGTCACAGCCAAGCGCCTTGATCTCTTGTAGCAGGTAATCAATTGAAAGCCTGCCGATGCAAGAGGGCCTTGTTACTGGTTGGATGACTTCTGTAATGCATTTGGTCTGTTCAGAGCACATTTATCAAAAGTCTGATTGCTCAGCTTGCCCGTAACTAATCACTTCAGTAAAGAATCACAACATAGATCTCTAGAAGCTGAAAAGGAGTAGTTTTAGTTTGGGAAGAATATTTTTCAAGCATTCCTGAAAAATGGCAATAACAGAATGGAAATTGACAGTTTTATAAAAACCTTGTATACTTGCTCTTTGTTTCAAGGTTCTGTGAAACTCTTGAGAAAAGAAACTTTTTTGATAGTTTATGCAATTTTGTGGGATGTTTTTTTTCTAAATTATTTTCTTGTTCAGTTTCTTATTTTACTCTTCAGCTTTAGTTTATGTAGACATTTGCTTAAAAAACATTTTATCAGCCTCTGCGCATTATAATTAAAACTAATTTAGTACTGCATATATCACAGTTAATGTCTGAGAAACACGCTATTGCATTTTATGTGATTATTGAAAGTATTAAGAAAGAAAATAAAAGAAATGAAAATATGTTTATTTATTCTTCTTATTATTTTTATTATGCTCAAAAAGAACGATCTATTGTATTTTGACACTGTTACAGGATCTACTAGCATAGTGAGGGATGTAATAACATTTAGCTGACTTTAAGATCAGTATTCATGCCTGTGTGATCTTGGATTGGTCTTGTCGATGCTGACCGCAACAGCAAGTGTCCGTAGGGGTGCTGCATTTCTTAAAGGATGTGTGTGAACACAAACTGTAAAATCACAATTTAGTACGCTCATTAAGATGTAATAATTTTTAATCCAGTTTAGTCTGTTCAGTTGCTGTAAAGTGCACAAAAACAAATAGCCCCCAATTTATGCAAATGAATGGTGTTATAACATATGTTTAAAATAAAATATATATATATATATATATATATATATAAAACAAGGGGAATGCTTGTCCAGATTTAGTATTTTGTAATATTAGAGTAGAATTCAGGAGTAGAGATAATTGAACCTTTATAATCTAGCAAGTAAAATATACTACATTTCACAGTCAAGTGTAGACACAAAAACTAAGTGGAGACAGGTTTTAAATTGTTTTGTATGTTATTCAGGGCACCTTTTTCCTGAAATATAGAAGGTATAAGAAATTAAAGAAAACTCTGAAATGGAAAAAATCAGGTTTAAAGGAACAAACAGCTGTGGAAGATGTACAAGACAAATCACTCCAGTGCTAACAATATGGCTTATGAGAGAACATTAAGAGCAAACTTTAAAAAGGATATTCGGGACGGTAAAATGCCGTTAGAGAGAAACATTGCAATAAAGGTGATAGACAGTATATAGCCCTCAGTTGCTGCACAGTTCCTAGAAAGGAATTGCAGGTTCACATTTATTATCTGATTACTCAGAACATGTCAATTGATGTGCTTCTAAGCGTCCACTTTTTAACTGGATTATATAGTTCAGAGTTGCAAAGCAAATGTTACATACACCATGTATATATGACTGTACACACTTGCAGAGCAAACTGCTGTAGCAAGTAAAAGTCAAGGCAAGACTCAAACGAAGTGGCTATTTGGCTACCCTACATTAACATTGGAAAAACTAAGGAAATGTAACTAGTTGTGTTGTAAATGTTACATTAACTTGAATAAAGGTGTCAGTCAAACAAGAAAATGTGTTACTTTTTATATATTTTATATTCTATTACAGAAAAGGCACTAATATTGTTCACCTTAATAATGGAGGTGTTTTTAATCAAAAGTGGCTGAATGGGATTTCTTTTTTTGCCATGGTATCAAAAGGGATTGAGTATCACAACATTTCACAGGAGTTGGTATTGAACACTAAAATTCTTGTATCATGACATCATTACCTAAGAGTTGTAGTAGACTCATCATTAGGCTGATTCCAGGAATGCAAGATATGAGTTATAAGGTAAGATGGAAGCAGTTGAACCCTTTGAGTTTAAGCAAACAGAGACTAAGATGTGCTGTAATTAACATTTTTTGAATTGTTACAGAAATTAGTATGGTGGATCCTGGCTGACTTCTTCAACGAGAACTTAGAGACACAGATAGAAACTCAGTAAAGGGTATATTTTGCACTAATGTTGTAAAGAAGGAACCATAGGGACAGGAGATAAATTTTCAAGTAGTTTGGTAAACAGAAGGAATTTCAGAAACCTTCAAAACTTAATGTTATTTTGGATAAACTGATTGAATGGATGTATAATCTGAAATAAAAATGCATCCTTGCTTTAAAACCAGAAAGCTTATTGAAGCTTAGCAGCAAAGGAAACATTAGTGCTGTCCATGGTGGTTTGTTTAAATTCAGCAGTCAGGCTGATGCATGGACGACATCTTCAGCATCAGATGAATGAAGTCTTTCCAATGAAAATAGTCTCTTTCTAACTTCTCTCCATCTCCCTCTCTTTTTCTCCCTGGCATTTGTCAGACGAGCCATTCTTTATATCCAAAAGCAACGTGGTGTTCCAGACCTTGTAATGCTGCACACAGTTGATTGAGTGGTTAGTCTGGTGATAAACAGTTCTCCTTAAAAGCTTTCTTTCTGGGTGATGTATTTGTGCAATCTCTTCCCATCTCCTGTTTTCTTTTCTGGTCCTTCTAAATTAAGGTTATACACTTATTTAAAAATGAAATATGGATTGCATAGACTGAGATACAACAAGAAATCATGATGGTAACCCCCAGGAATTTAAAATTGTTGAGTCTTTATACAGCCTCACACCCCTATGTAAATAGGGGTGAGATTTATTCCTCTGCTTCATGAAACCATAAATCATCTCCTTAGTTTTACTGATATTCAGAAAGAGTTTATTGTCCTGACAATACTCTGACAGGAGACCAACCTATTACCAATAGGCTGTCTCATCATTATCTGTGATCAAACCTGTGATGGTGGAATTGTCAACAGGCTTTATGATGCTATTGGAACTATACTAGATTCTTTCCTACTTAGACAGGGAGTATAAGAGGCACTTCAGAAATTAAAAACACAGTTCTGTGAACCTTCTTTCCTTCTGTTTACTTGTGTAAACAGAGATTCATGGAGAATCATAACTAAAATACTTGCATAGAATGAAAGTTTACAAAATAAAATACAACAATAAAGAGATCTCCAAGAGCTTATTCAAAATTCATTGTTTCCTCTTTCAGTTTTTTTGGATCAAAGAGTTTAATTAACCAATTATTTGAACAAGTTAACAAAATGTTCTTCTGTTAAAAGATTAACTACAATGGTTAAACACATAGTACCACCTACCATACAGTAGACTTTGCTGAGTTGCAGGTTTAAGTTTGTTGTTGTAGGTTTGTAAAGTGTGCTAGATTCTACTGGTTTTGCACTTTAAATTCTATATAAATACGTTACCCACTTTTTGTCTAAAATTGTTTATTTCTAGTCTATATCTAAGTTCATTGATTTAAAACTGCTATGTAGTTTTGGTCAGAAAGAGGTACACAAGAAATCATTTAATCAGACCGAAGATTCAAACAATAAATAAATAACTAAACAAGCTAAGTGAGACTGTAGGTTCTTGCAATTTAATATATGCAAATTAAAAGCATAAAAATTGCCACAAGCAGTCACCTTTGTGTATTGAGTAAAGCATGGCTGCATACTAATGTAGAAATTTTACATAAAAGGGAAATAGAAGCCTTTGGGTATTTAAACTGGTTATGAGGAGACTAAAAGTGAGATTTTTTGTGAAGTAGTATACAAGTCTATGAAAATCATTAAACACGTGTGTTGTGGGTGTGAAAAATAGATTGGGCTACTTTAGAGTTTAAACATGATGATCTGCAGTAATCTTATATCATTGATGTATTTCTATACTATTTTCCTGTAAAGCAAAATGTATATATGTATGTGACTGTACTTAACAATATTACATTTTATGTTTAATATATAAGTGTACATTGCTTAAATAATGCTAGTTAATGGCCAACATCTTGTCAGAATTTTTATAAATTGAATTTTAAGAATAAAGGGCCAAATATTGTTAAACTGAGTGCATTAATTAGGAGTAACCATAATCCTTGGAAGAGTGAAGTATCCAAAAATCTTTTCTTTGGCACGTGTTGGGTAAGCGACTTGAAATTTTTTATCCACAACTCATGTAACATTTTCCTTATGTAAAGTGGGATATTCAAGTATAAAGTTTAAACTGTTATGAGTGACAGGGGTACTTTGCCCAAGCTTGTTTTCTTTAGTGCTTTTATTCAATTTATTAATTCAACTAACCTTTCCACCTCACCACCACCCCAACACAATAATAAGAGCAATTTGGAACTATACTAACTCAGTTTGTTAACTATGTCATACTTTCCATGATCTCAGGAAAGAAGGAACTTCTAATTTTAAGGTAGTACATATGGGATTGATGAGACATTTGCATTTGTCCCAGTCAGTCTCTTACAATATGTGAAAAAAGTTTCAGTAAGGTTTAGGCCATTGTGTTAGTGTGAATGACAGAACTACATCTATGCTTGTCCCCTTAAAGAAGCCACAGATTATGTATATAAAATTTACTATGTGTTTTTTGAAAACAGCGTCATGGAAATTAAAAGCTTAGTAGTATTTTACCAATTAATAAAAATAATGAAAAACCATCTTAGGCTCAGGACAGTTATCATAAATTTGTGTCAAGTATATACTAATAGAAGTGATCTGGTATCTTAAAGGTTGTTGGTTCAAATCCCATCACTTCCAGAAGATATCCTAATTTGCTGGGCCCTTAAGCAAAGCCCTTAACCTGAAAATTGCCCCGGGCTGCTGTATAATGGCTGATCCTGTGCTCTGACCACCAACGGTCATGCGAAAAAACTGTTTTCCCTTGGGGATTAATAAAGTATATCAAAGCAAAAAGCAGCTATAATATGTGTAAATTCAACATTCCTTTAGAAAAGATGGGGCTGTAAAATTTAGTGATATGAATTTTGAGATTGTGACAAATGCATTTTATAACTAAATTACCAAGTCTACATAATTAGGCAATCAATTAAGATGATTTTAAAATTATTTGACTGTATTTGCAATATGTTTGTAGATTTATGTAAATAAATGGGTGCTGTGCATATTGCTGCACATTATCTCAGTTATCTTAATTGCATGTCTGTTTGATTTTTCTTTTTCATTGGTTACGTCAAGTTTGTGAATTAATGTTTGAATGAACTTTTTATGCTGCTTAAATTTACAACAGAACATTTCTTAAAAAAAAGCAGTAAATAATATAAATATGTATTGTTTTTCCCTGCTTCTATTTAGCACTCTTGTTATTTGTCAGGCATAATTAAATCCTCAGAGACCTAAAATGAATTATTAAAAATGAAGACAACTGCAATTATGTAACCATTAATTCTTTTAAGAAGCAAGCACATTTCAAAGTATAGTTGTAACTTTACATTCATTGTAATATTTGTTCACTACCTTAGTAAATGAGTAAAAACTGCCCCAAAATCAACAGTACTATAACCCAGGTTTACTATTAAACACTAAAGCACTTTGCATGGGTGATGATCTTAACAAAAATTTGTCATTCATGTAGTATTCAGTACATTTACCAGTTTTAGGCTTGTCTAGCTAAAGTTTTTAATTTTTGTTCTCCGTCTAAGCAAGATCTAAATGCTAGCTCATTGTGGATGTTGACTGTTTGGATTCTATTGAGCTAGCAGCAGCTTTGCCCATTATCGCTCACACAGAGAACTGTACCTATATATGGAACACTTTTCCTTGTGTGTAGTTGATAGTTGAGCCTTAGGGAACTTCAAATTCCAAAGTGACAGAGTTTTGAGTGTGTTCAGTGAAAAACTGATGAGCTGTGCTTTGCTAGGTTGAATGATAAACTGGTAACAGTGTTTTCCCTTTGTTTTTTTGTTTGTTTTTAATTTTAACACACACAGTGTGGTCAAGCCTAATAAAACTGCAAAATAGAATTAATTGGAATTTTAACTCTTGCCTTCAGATTTGTGATTCTAGATTTATGAAAGATATAGAAGGTAACAGCATATTCTTGACGTTAATTATTGTATCAATACTTATAGGTGGTTTATGCATTCTTATGCATGTTCAGCTTCACAAGAGTGGTGTTCATTAACCTGTTTAAACTCTGCAGTGATTTGTGTGAGTGAACTTAAGTGCAGTGGCTAAAGTTGTTCTTGATATGCATTACCAGTTTCATTTTTGGCTTACAGTTTTTTCGGGGGTATCATAGAAGTGCAAATCACTGTAGACATTTTAGTCAAGTAGTCTGTAGTGGAAAAATGTTATATAAGCACTTATTAAATAGATGAAATGTATAATAAAGAATTGCTTTTCTTTATTAAACACTTAATTGCATTATGCACTTTACTGTTATTATTATATGTACACTCCTTAATTGGATTTTATACTTTCTTTAGGATTCACAGGTTCTGTAACAACAGTACAGAGAAGTAAGCATAAACAGAATGCCAGCTAATCATAGGACATACTTGTGCATAAATCTGTATTCACCCATCTGGAGCCAGTTACAGTTAACCTAACCTGCATGTGTTTAGGTTGTGGAACAAACTAAAACCAGTTTTAAATGAGAACGAAATTAAGAACCAAGTGCAGAACTCTGGAGCTGTGATAGGGTAGTGCAAACCAACACACCACTCCTTTTCCTCAAAATGTTTTGTTCTATTTATATACTTTTTGATCTTAATTTATTAACTTGTAAAGCTATGTGAGCCATGCTTGTTTTATTACCAGCGAGAAATCATAACTAGGAGCCCAAAAAGGATTAAGTCAATGAGCACTGTTTTCCAAAAAGAGACTTTTCCCATAAAAGTTTATTCTGTTTTTTTTATTCTTATATATTTAAGAGCTAATGGTGCACATTTATTCCTGTTATATCTGATTACACTTGGCGCTGTAAAAAAAAAAAAGAAAAAGAAAAACGAAAAACTTTTGAAATTAAATTAGGTGCTTTTGAAAATGATCAGGAATGTTTAAATCTACTGGCTTTAGCTCCATTCTTCCACTCTGTAGTGTGTACAAATGTAGTTAGAAAATTAAATCTGTACAGCATGTTAGGCCATTTTGCTCACAAGCCAATTCTGACCGTACTTGCATGTTTATCACATTTCCTGACTTTTCCTTATGTAAAATGGATGTTTATTTTTCCCAAAAAAATTTCAAATACTGCTGATGCAGTGAAACAATAAGTCCCGTGCTGGAATGTCGCATAGAGTTCTGTCAGTTGTAATTGCATTATACTGTAGCTGTTAACTCTTCCCTAAGCAACAGAGTATAAACTTGTAATGCATACTGTAATCTGCTTTGCTTTAGGCTCACTGAGGCATGTGTATTCTCTTGGAGTTCGATTTTTCTAGCAGTCTCTGTGTTCATCATGCATTGGAGCATGTAGATTCACAGTACCATTTCAAGGTTGATTACAATTCTTAATATGCAGCATATTGTATGAGCTGCTAGAAAGCAACACATTTTCTTCTTTTTTGTATATATGAAACTTGCAGCTACTCAGTATGTTAAGTTTATCTTTGCAATCCATAAACAGAATTGTTTACAGTTTAGTACAAATCTTCTAACAACATCAACAACACTGTGTACATCAAATATTTAAGTGTGTGTGTGTATGTATACTCGATTCAGACCCCTTCACTTTCTAGACACATGACTGTGTTGTAGATTTAACTTTATATTGATAAATTTGTTATTTTTGCTCATCAAATGTGCAGTTGACCTACCATCCTAAAAGGTCAACTGAAGATGCCATCTCTCATGTTCTACATTTCACCCTCATCCCTGTAAAAAGCACGGGCTCCTAGAAACTATTGCAATCGTCTGAAAAAAATTGAAATGCAGAATCGGTGGTTTCCTTTTGCGGACTTGCTCACCCCTTTTGCCTATCAGCAGCTAAGCGAGTTTTTCTCCGACTCATTAACTTGAAGCCTCCTTGCCGACTCTTTGAGCTTCATGCTGTAGCCTTGCACTTTTAAGCCCGACAGACTCACACACACACACACACACACTCTTCCACATATAGACGTTTATACATAAGATAGTCGGCTTTCAATACTATAGTTCTCCAAACTCTTTATCAAACTAAGGGTTTAGGGACTGAAAACACGGCTCATAGACAGACTCGGGGTGGTGAGAATGGGATGCGGTGTCCCATACACTATTATTCTCAACACAAGAGTCTTGCAAGGATGTGTTCTGAACACCATGCTGTATTTCCTTTACACATATAATTGCTTGGCCACACACAACTCCAACTCCATTGTGAAGTTTTCTGACAAACGAGTAATGGTACGTCTCATTTCCAACAATTATGAGACCACCAGAATGCAGCAGGTGGAGAACCTGGCATGCCATGGCCTTATCGGAGGTGAACAGCTGTGCATGTAAACCAAGAACTGTTGGCCATAAGTAGGTCTTAATTGAGTAAACATAACCCAGTCCACTGTTCAAAATCCTTTTTAATTTATTTCCATTTTTACACAATGAACTTGAAATGGCTAAAAAACGAAAAGAAACAGGCAGAATCAACTGCAGGTGACAAGCTACTTTATTTACTCATGAACAATCAGTAACCTTGTGTCACCTCCACTGCTACCTGCACATATACTCCTTCCACTGTCTCTATTTATTCCTAGAATTCTAGTTTTATTTAATTGCTTATTTATATTCATTTATTTTTTGTATGTATTTATTAATTTTTTTTTGTCTTTGTCTATGTTCACTGTCTGCGGGGACACATGCAAGCAAGCATTTCATTGTACATGGTCCTTGTACACATGACAATAAAGAATTGAATTGAATTTTAGCAACAACCACCTACATAAGCATAAAACCTGAAATTGCAGGTCATCTGTGTCATGCTAATAGAAATTTTGGAGGCATAGTGCAATCAATGTGACCTTCCATTGCTCAGCAGAATATGAAAAATAAAATTTACCAAATTTGAGTTTTTGTGCAAATGTTTGTGATTCTTTACAAAAGGCTTATCAGATTTCTTGGGTTTTAATATCCCCTATTTTATCACATGTTCTGTTTTAATACATTCTTTTTTAGCATAGTGCCAAAGGATAGCAATGTATTTCATCAGACTTACAAGTAAGAATTTCCCTATTTCACTGTACCTTTAACAGATGACAATGCTATTACTACTACTCTTTTTTCTAATATGTTGCTGAATTTTGGTGTTGAGACTTAATTCATCCAAATCAGACTTATTCTGTGAGAATTATACAGTGAAACATAAATGTCGTAAAAAATTGCTGTAAAAGCTTATCTGGTGTCACCACTAATCTAATGAATTTGTGGTTGAGCCGTTTTGTAACAGAAAGAAAACAATAAATGTGTTGCAAGCAGCTTGATATAAAAACACAAATGATTTTGTTACATTTAACTGATCTTCAGATACCAATTGTATTTTAGCCTCTCATTCTTCTCCTTGTGTGTAAATAGATGCTGTTCACCTTTGAATGCATTTGAAATTTGGATATCTGTGAAAACTCGTTAAATGAAGAACAACTAGGAATGTTATTATTCTTTAAGCTGTGTCAAGGATTTTAAAAGTAAAATGCAAACCAGAGTATTTTAGTTCATTTTGTTCTTCTTTTTCAGTAAATGAAAGATAAACTACTGTTTCATTAAAATAGGTGACCGAGAAGGAGACAAATAAAAGGTTTGCATTTATGTTGCACAGAATGCCTTTTGCTACTTAAAACTGTAAATCTTATACATTTTTAGAAAGTGCAGGCTTTCTGGAAACAAATTTATGATGAAAAGTTAGAAGGAGGAAGGAAGAACAGCTATGAAGAGGATGAAGAACATGAATGCTGTTGGTCCAGGTGACAATCCTGTGGAAGCTTGGAGGTGTTTAGGAGACGTGTGATATAGCAGGTCCGTGGCTCTAAACGGATGGCCATTTTAAATAATCACTGCACTTGCAGCTTAAGGAGCGGGTGTGATAGCATGGCATGAGTGGTTCCCAGGCACGATGCGAGCGTTTCCTCACTGAAGTGCACGGGTGCGGGATCGCCGTGTCCTTAATTGATGTCGAGAGCTGCTAATCGCCACACCTGTGCCATATCCCCATTATAAAAAGGAGAAGCGCGAGTGCAGAGAGGAGAAATAAAGAAAAGAAATGAACAAGAAAGAAATGGATGGAGATTAAGGGAGGAATATGGCAGGAGGCGTTGAGAGCCGGTGCGGGAGCGAGCAAGAGCAGGCTCGCTGGATAGCAGGCAGCTGGGAGGAGAGCTCCTTGGGAGGAGTGTTTGGCAGACACTCAGTGGGGGCAGTGGGAAGTGGTCGCTCAAGCTGAGCGATTTCAAGGAGCTGAAGAGACCAAGAAGGTGGCTGGTTCGCTGCACAAGGCTGGGGAAGGCAGCAGGAGACGGGGAAGATTGAGCACCGGCATTAGTGACCTGGCTGTTAGGGGAACCCAAGTCTTGGTCCAGAGAGACAGGGACTGAAGGCTACCGGACCAGTTTGGAATGCAGCTACACCTGCTGAAAGGGGTGACTCCCCTGTTGCAAGGCCGGTATGGGATGAGTTAGAAGGAGAAGGCACCGGGTTTCTTAAAAAAGGGACATCTTCCAGCCCATTGACTGTTAACCTTGTTTTAAAGGATTTATTTATTATGGATTTTAACCTCCAGTTTTATCACCTCGTGTTTATGGATTGTTTATTAGATTTGAGCACTGCACTGTGGACACTGTTTAGTTTTGGTTTGTTTTAGTAAAGGCACTTGCACACTTTAAAACTTCTCCTTGATCCATGTATGATTTGTCCTCATTGCACAGCTGATCTGATTACATTATCGATGGTGTTGGGTTTCAGAGGCACCCAAATGGGAAGAGGGAGCTTGAACCAGCACTGTCACAAAATGGCAGTGGAGTTGTTAACCACATTGTTTAATTCAATCTTGGAAAGTGAGAGAATGCCTAAGGAGTGGTGAAGTGTACTGGTACCAAATGTTTTTAAGAATAAGGGGATGTGTAGAGCTGTAGTAACTACACAGGGATAGAATTGTTGAGCCACAGCATGACGTCATGGGAAAGAGTAGTGGAAGCTAGGTTAAGAATGAAGGTGAGAGGAGTCGTCTGAGCACCCTGTCATATACTTTCTCTAAGTGCACAATGGCGCAGTGTCACTCCTTCTGCCCTTCTCTATACTTCTCCATCAACATCCTCAGAACAAACATTGCATCTGTCATGCTCTTTCCCAGCATGAAACCATACTGCAGTTTGTTGTTAAGTCAGGAGTGGCAGAGAATTATGTAAGAGTGGTAGGTACATGATATGTATGAGGGAAATGTAACAGTGGTGAGGTCTGCGGAAGGAGTGATGGATACAGTCAAGATAGGGGTGGGATTACATCAGGGAACAGCTTTGAGCCCTTTCTTTTTTGCAATGGTAATGGACAGGTTGACAGATGGATTAGACAGGAGTCCCTGTGGACTATGATGTTTGCAGATGACATTGTGATCGGTAGAGAGGTCGAGAAGACCCTGGAGAGATGGAGATATGCTCTAGAGAGGAGAGGAGAGGAATGAAGGTCAGTAGGAACAAGACAGAATACATGTGTGTAAATGAGAGGGAGGTCAGAGGAATGGTGAGGATGCAGGGAGTAGAGTTGGTGAAGGTGGATGAGTTTAAATACCTGGGATCAACAGTACAGAGTAACAGGGGGTGTGGATGAGAGGTGAAGAAGAGAGTGCATGCACGATGAATTGGATGGAAAGAGTGTCAGGAGTGATTTGTGACAAACAGGTACTAGCAAAAGTGAAAGGGAAGTTCTACAGGATGGTAGTGAGACCAGCTATGTTATATGGGTTGGAGATGGTGGCACTGACCAAAAGATAGGAGACAGAGCTGGAGGTGGCAGAGTTAAACATGTTAAGATTTGAATTGGGTGTGACAAGGATGGACAGGATTAGAAATGACCAAATTAGAAGGTCAGCTCAGGTTGGACGGTTGGGAGACAAAGTCAGAGAGGCAAGATTGCCTTGGTTTGGACATGTGAAGAGGACAGATGCTGGGTATATTGGGAGAACGACGTTAAGGATGGAGCTGCCAGGTAAGAGAAAAAGAGGAAGGCTCAAGAGAAGGTTTATAGATGTGGTGATAGAGGACAGTGTTGCAGAAGCGCTTGGTTGGCGCAGACCCGACACAATACTGACACCAGAGGCACGTGAAAATGAAAATAAAAGATTTATTTTGTCTTCAGCTGTGGGGCACATCTTCCCCGTGTTCCACAGACCCTACACAATTCCCCAAAACACACCACACTCTTCTTTTTCCGCTACTCCTCCCAGGCAGCTTTGTCCTCCTCCTCTTGACTCTGGCGCCTCGAGTAGTGGCTGCAGGCTGTTCTTATAGCCCACCCGGAAGTGCTTCAGGTGATAATTAACCTAATTTAGGCTGCACTTCTGGGTGTGGCTGCATTCCTGCCCACACGGGCTCGTTAAGCCGTGTAGCACCTCCCGGTGGTGGCCACGGAGCCCAACAGGGCTGAGCACTAAAGTCCCAGGCCTGTGGCCCCAGTGTAACCCAGGAGGGCTGCCACCACGTGTTCCGGGGGATGTAGTGTGCATCCATTGACTGCTCCCCCGGATCCAGTGTCAAAGGGGATGGGTATGGGACCCGGCCGCCCGCCACAACATATAGGTTGTAGGTGTAATGGAGCTAGATGCATAGGACAAGAAGATATGGAAAAAGATGTTCTGTCAAAGGGGTGTCCCGGCCAGGCATGGGACCCGGCCATCCGCTACAACATATAGGTGGTAGGTGTAATGGAGCTAGATGCATAGGACAAGAAGATATGGAAAAAGATGTTCCGCTGTGGCGGCCTCTAATGGGAGCAGCTGAAAGAAGAATAAGAAGTGCTTTAAGCATTCAAAAGTGTGTTAATCTGCAGGAGCTATCTATTAGGTCTATTTACTTGCAATCATTGGGGTAGGCTAAAATATAGGAAACACTCTGTTATGGGTTTTCTGTCAGGGTAAAGAATTGTGGCTTACAAATTTACATTGAAGTATTCAAGGCATAAAAAAAAATAAGTTTGTTTTCTTTTGTTTCATTTTGAAAAATGTACAAATGTACTGTACTTTAGTCACGTCTCCTGTTGTAAAATGCTGTAGTAAATAAAAGAAATCAGAAAAAAGAATTATGGTGATATGAAAATTGCTCACTTTGTCACTTTATTTAATCTTACAATGGAAACTTTTCAGTCTAAGATGTAATTTTATAAAAAAATAAAATAATCCACACGGAAATTGATATGAAATTTCATGAATACATAAGTTGTAACTGTGAGAGCCACAGCCCTCCCTTTCCCCTTTTGTATTAGTTGGTTTTATGTTTGAGTCATCATAAGGTTATCTCAGTTGTTCAAATACAAACTATGTAAATTGGCATATATTATAAGTTATCAGTTGCTTATGGAGGTTTATTGTTAATGTAAAATGTGCATGCCTAATTATTTTCTTTTGTTTGTCATGTCAACTGCCTTGCTTTGCATTGACATTTTAAAATTTTATTGTGTATGGATTTGTTTTATATTGCTAATGCTTATCCATGTGCATTATTAGAGTGCTCAATATGAAAACTTCTTTATAAAAATTAATACATTTTCAATTTTCTATATTATTAGCCATTTAGAGATTGTGACGTCTCCATTTATAAATCTAGCATTCAAGCGTTTACTCTGTTGTCATTTTAAGACAAAACATGAACTATTCTTCAGCATCAGAGTTGCTAAGAGATGAAACATTTTAAAAGGAATTGATATGAGTATTGCTGATAAAATTAGTCTTTAATATGTGTCTAATATTTGAAGCAACTCTACATTGAACTATGGCCTTTCCTTTGCAAATATGACATTATCATGATTACTGAATTCTGTGTTGTATTTCCATTTGATTATTTAGCTGACATTTGGACCGAGTGAGCTGCAGATGTTAAGTTGCATGGTTTTTGCATTAAGGATCCTGTTTATGGTGCAGTATATTTATTTTGTACTAGCAAAATACCCGCGCTTCGCAGCGGAGAAGTAGTGTGTTAAAGAAGCAATGAAAAAGAAAAGGAAACATTTTGAAAATAACGTAACATGATTGTCAATGTAATTGTTTTGTCACTGTTGTGAGTGATGAGTGTTGCTGTCATATATATATATATATATAT
>JANRMT010062791.1:105497095-105525113 GCA_026402145.1 Polypterus bichir lapradei | reverse complement strand
AGTCAGTCAGTCAGTCAGTCAGTCAGTCAGTGAGTGAGGGCTTTGCCGTTTATTAGTATAGATGACTTTAGCATACAGCAGGAATAGTACTACTTCTAGCAATGTAAAAGAGCATTGAAGAGCTTTTGTTACAAAGGTACATAATATATGTGTTTTCTGATACAAACTGCAGATATGTCTTGCAATAAGGAGCATTTACCATAGATAAAACATGCTTTGTACCATGTTTTCATGCAGCTGACTGCAGTGATTTAGTCACTGCTTCATCCGATTATAGGTTCTGTTTAATAATTAGTTATCAATGAAAGAAAACCTGGTTCATTTGCCATTGAGATACTTAACATTTTTACATGGTTTGACTTTTAGATGGTCATTTATTTCTGAAAATAGCAAGTGGAGACAAGCAGTCTCTGAAGTGAGCTCACAGCTAAGCTGCGTTTAAAATATGCACACACATCCCAAGATGCTTTGATTGCAAGCTGAGCTATGATAAGTTTTTTTTTCTGTGATCTGAAGCTGCTGCCTTGGGTTTAGCACATTGGGCAGAAGACACCTGTCAGGTAGCTAAGAAAGGGTAGACTGCTAATTAACTGAGCTGCTAGGGCAGTTACAGCAGTACTGTGACATGCAGAAATGCAAAATGAAGCCTAGACTTTAGGTAAAATGCAAAGTTCTTTTAAACTTGTCCATTCTTTTTTGTACTGCTAAAGTCAAAATAAAGTTTTAGCTTTTATTCATTGGTAATATTTTTTTCCTGGCAAGGTGAAAAAAAAATTTGAAGATCAAAACTTTCACTGATTTAGTTTGCTAAATCACAACAAAAACAATTTTTGAAACAAAGCAAAATTTTCAGTATCTCTTTCTGGTCTAGTTCCCCCTGTTTTTAAACATAATTTATTATTTATTACATATAATCTTTTGTTTCATTTTATATCATTAAAATTAAATGGAATTTTAGGACAACCCAACAAAAATTCTTTAAATGAAGAGTTTTACTTTTTTGCCATTGTTTTGGTGCAGCTTTTCAATTTCATAGGCTTTGATTCTCTGCCTCTTTGTCAAAAATGCAGGCACAAAATTAATTGGATATATGGATTAAAACAAAATTAAAAACATCCATAAAATTTACTTTTTTTAAAAAAAAAATCTTTTTTGCTTTCTGCTGTGCATTAGTGAAAACCGCACTTGGTATGCAGTGTAAGGAAGACACCTTGGAAGTTTTTTTTTTATATAAATACTACAAGTCACACTGGGTGCAACCTTTAGAATTTTCAGTATAAGTGATGAGTTCTTTAACGTGTGGTGGGTATTAAACTACTGCTAGGTTGCATTTTTGTAATGACTGCCTTGATGCCATAGTTTGGCACATAAAACATGTTTGTTTACCTTGGTTAATGAAGCCACTGATGATCTAAATTGAGAGCAACCCAGGAGCGTTAGCTTTTACCTGAAATGGACTGGAATGCTTTAAATTCAGAAAGCTTTTGATAAGGTGCCACATGAGAGGTTGGGCATCAATTTAAAAGAAGTGGGAGTTTAGTGTGATGTTTTTAGATGGGTGCAGAATTGGCTCAGACACAGGAAGCAGATTGTGATGGTGTGAGGAACCTCATCAGAACTGGCCGATATTAAGAGTGGTGTTCCATAGGGGTCTAGGGCCGCTGCTATTTTTAATATATATAAATGATTTAGATAGGAATATAAGCAACAAACTAGTTAAGTTTGAAGATGATACCAAGATAGGTGGATAAGCAGATAATTTGGGATCTGTTATATCATTAAAGAAAGATTCGGATAGCATACAGGCTTGGGCAGATCGGTGGCAGATTAAATTTAATGTCAGTAAATGTAAAGTATTAAAACACAGGAAGTAAAAATGTTAGGTTTGAATACACAATGGGCGGTCGGAAAATTGAGAGTACACCTTATGAAAAGGATTTAGGAATCATAGTGGACTCTAAGCCATCGATTTCCAGACAGTGTTCAGAAGCCATTAAGAAGGCTAACAGAATGTTAGGTTATATAGCACGATGTGTGGATTACAAGTATGAGGAGGTTATGCTCAGCCTTTATAATGCACTAGTGAGACCTCGTCTGGAGTACTGTGTACAGTTTTGGTCTCCAGGCTACGAAAAGGACATAGCAGCGCTAGAAGAGTTCCAGAGAAGAGCGACTAGGCTGATTCCAGGGCTACAGGGGTCGGATTATGAGGGAAGATTAAAAGAGCTGAGCCTTTACAGTTTAAGCAAAAGAAGATTAAGAGGGGACATGATTGAAGTGTTTAAAATTATGAAGGGAATTAGTACAGTGGATCGAGACTGTTATTTCAAAATGAGTTCATGAAGAACACAGGGGCACAGTTGGAAACTTGTTAAGGGTAAATTTCACACAAACATTAGGAAGTTTTTCTTTACACAAAGAACGATAGACACTTGGAATAAGCTACCAAGTAGTGTTGTAGACAGTAAGACTTTAGGGACTTTCAAAACTCGACTTGATGTTTTTTTTGGAGGAAATAAGTAGATAGGACTGGCGAGCTTTATTGGGCTGGATGGCCTGTTTTCGTCTAGAGTTTTGTAATGTTCTAATGTTACTGAATGGAATGTTTCCTAAGATTGTTACAAACTCGAATTAAATTTTTGCAAGTTTTGAAGTTTAATTTCTGTATATATTTTAAAAAAGGATGTGACAGTGTATTTCATAATTGCAGAAATGTAATTGTTTACTTTTTGAACTATACATTTATTTAGAAGGATTTGTCCAGTTTGCTTATCACATGTGACTGTTAATATTGTTATGCATTAAAATGAATTCATTTTAGGGTTATAGGCATATCCTTTAAATGTAACAATTTAAATGACACTATGTCATAAGGCAGTGCTTTTTCAGAGATTTATCAAATTGAAATTGCTTTAGGCATAGGATCACTTTTTGGTTCATTGATTTGTTAAATTTGATGATGCTATTAAGTGATTATGTTAAATTCTGAGAATCCGTGAACTGCATTGCTGTCTTGTGAGATGGATTAGGATGTGGAGGAGATTATCTGTTTGCTCTTAAGATATTGAATTTTATTTTATAATTTGTAAGTTTCTCGAGTTGTCTTGTTTTTACAGTTTCCGATTTTATTTGAGGCTTGAAGAAGGGCCTATAATTGAGCGCCTAGCTTCTGTGGGTTATTATGAGGCATGTACTGTATGAGATACAGTGGAATGCAAGTACTGTAAGCTGGATCTAATCTTTCTCTGTGTGTGTTTTCTCTTATCCATTAATTTTAGTGTCTATCTAGTTTAGATTTTTAAAGGTATTATATTTATGATACAGCTTCCAAGAGTATGAATTTAAAATATAAAATGAAATGCTAAGTATTATGTTTTGTAAGAAAAGAGACTGAGAGATTATGGATTTCTGGGGCACCCGAAGGCTAACACATTATAATATAAAGAAAACACTGGTTCAAATGTGTAAAAAAACAAAAGAAAAATGTCATATAGATGTGAGACTGCAAATTGACTGTCTCAAGATGATGGAGCTTCTGGAAATATGGGTTTCTGGCAGGAAGAGTTGGGTCCAGGCAGACAGACACCAGAAGTGACTTCAGAGATGTTAAGGTCTGCAGAGAGAGAGAGTGTGTGAGAGAAAATGTATCAATTAACAGCACCCTCTGTTGTTTTGACAGGGAATTGTTATCAGAGCTATTAAGTTGCCCACTATGTGCAAGGGTGTAACATTTTAAATGTGGGAAAATGGTCCAGCATAAAGTAGCAACATAATGTAGGTTGATTTGTGACACATTAGATGCATTGAAGAAGTCTTAATCCTCCTTATTAATAAATACAGTGCAAATCACCATCACACTACACAACATTTTCAGCATTTTTCAATGACAGATTTCATTTATATAATCTTACCAAGTCAAGAACAATAAATACCGTGACAGCCAATTGAGTAGTTTAACATCCTCTGGGACTTGGTCATACCTGTATCAAGCTCATCCAGTCAAAATCAAACTGGTAAATTCTTGTGTGTGAAAGCAAACAACCAATTAGCACTCCTCTGAAAATATAGTGGATTCACAATGGCTACAAGGAAAGAATGGAAACGGGGGTTTTGATCATGAAAATGGATAAAACAGAAAGAAAAATGACGGACTGAGGTTTAATTTGGAATAGGTGATGTAGCAGTGACCGTTATTCTTTGTTTCAATTGCCACTGATATACAAAGGTGCTTTTTAGTGACTAAAGAATTTTACTGAAAACCTTGTTGTCCAGATTCAGTCATTACCACCGGATGACCTTTTAACCTGTCGTTGTTATAATCGCGTCTTTTGGAATTTTTTTTTTTCAAACAATTCTGCACTAAGAAAAAGAGAACATATAAGCTTTTTGTAGAAGTATTCCACTTTAAAATACACTATTACTTTTTTTATATGTTGTCACGCTTGGGTCAAAAAGTTGCACAGGTTCATTCAGGGTTAAACAAACTTTATTCAAATACAGCATAACAAAGCATGAATAATAAAGCAGAGAATGTCTGCAGGAAGAGAGTCAAGGCAGTAAGACAAAAGGACAGCTGCCGTGCGGACTTTTAAATGTTCGAAGCCCTGCGCGAGATGCTGATCAGGCAGCAAGGCAGCAGCAGGTTTGCAGCTGATCCATCAAAGAGGAGATGAAAAACTGTGTTGGTTTCCCATTGAATCACTGTTTAAGAGGGGGTTTCAGGGAACAGTCACATCCCCTTGGGGCTATGTTCAGTGTGTTCACACCTCCTCCCTCAGCTTTGTTCACATCTTTGTGAATTAAGCGACTCTTAACAACGGGCTAGGACAGGCACGACAGGACATCTGCATTTATGTGTGCAGAGCCGAGAAGATGACGGACAGCTCAAGAACCATCTCATGAGACGGGAGTTTGTATCTTTCTGTCAGTGTAGCCATTGAAGAGGAGTGTGATCAGTCACCAAGGTAAACTTACGACCCCATAAATAATAATGGAGTGCCTTCATAGCCAAACACTCCTTCTGAATTGTCAAATAATTGCACTCCTGCGGAATGAATTTTCTACTTAAAATGTGATCGGGTGCTCTTTACCATCAAAAACGTGGGACAGGACAGTGCCTAAACCAAACGCACTAGTATCCGTCTGTAGGACAAAATCTTTAGAGAAGTCAGGATTCTGCAAAACTGGGTAAGAAGACAAAGCAGTTTTCAAATCACAGAAGGAACATTCACCATCATCCGACCAGATAACAGGGTGGTTCTTCCTGCCTGTCGTAAGATTGGAAAGAGGAGCAGCCCTATTTGCAAAATCAGGGATGAATCTTCTATAATAACCAGCAAGCCCCAGAAATGTTCTAACCTGTTTCTTCGTCTCTAGACATGGGTAAGCAAGCACCTCATACACCATTTTTAGTTGAGGACAAACCAAACCCCTGCCCATAGAATATCCCTAATAATGTGTCTCAGACATACCCAACCTACATTTCTTAGGGTTAGCTGTCAAACCAGCCTGTCTCATGCTATCAAGAACAGCTTGAAGCCGTTCTAAATGTGTATGCCAAATTATTACTGAAAATCAGGGCATCATCGAGGTATGCCCTAGAATATTCAGAATGAGGACACAAGATCCATCATACGCTGGAAAGTTAGAGGCGTGCCATGGACGCCAAACGGGAGTCTAGTAAATTTGCAAATGCCGTTTTCTCGCAACTGGCAGCCTCAAGAGGCACCTGCCAGTAACCTTTCATGAGATCCAGCGTGGAGATATAGGATGCCTGATCCAGTTTTTCAAGCAATTCGTCAACACGGGGTAATTGGTTAGGCATCAAATTTGAAGACCTTATTCAAGCGCCTGAAATCTATACAGAACCAAATTTAACCGTCTGGTTTTGGGACTAATATGGCCGAACTGCACCAGTTGCTTTTGCTTTCATGAATAATGCCCAATGCCAACATCGACGATGCCCTGCGGGTGCCTACCAAACAACAACTCAAAGGGACTCAAGCCGGTGGATGCCTTGCTGTGATTCCCGAACTGCAAATATAAGGAAATATACAGGACAGAGTCCCAGGATGTCGGGTCATCATGAGTGATTCGCCTGATCATTTGTTTTAAAGTCTTATTTAATCCCTCAGTCAGGTCACTCATCTGTGGGTGGTTAACAGTTGTACTCAACTTTTTAATGGCAAGGCTATCACTTAGCTGTTCCATCACACGGGAAGTAAAAGGCGTTTTGATCAGTTAAAATGTCACTAGAGATTCCAGTCCGAGTAGAGATCTCACACAGAGCCTTGGAAGCAGAGAAGGAATTGGCTTTCCATAGATCAGCCACCTCAGGGTATTGCATTGCATAGTCAACCAGCACAAGAATATACTGATACCCATTTTTACTCTTAGGATGAGGGACAACAATATTGAGCCCAAACCGATGAAAGGGAACATCTAAAATAGGCATAGGAGAAAGGGGAAACCGAGGAGGTTTATGAGCAGAGACGATCTGGCAGTCAGGACAGGACCAGCAGAACTGTTAACATCCTTGCCCATATTCAACCAATAAAACAGTTTTGATAATCGATCCCTACTTTTATCAGCGCCTAGGTGACCGCCCAAGACGTGAGAGTGTGCCAACTGCAAAAGAAATTCCCTATGCTCAGCAGGGACAACCAACTGCTCAATTAATTCACCCCCTAAACAATCCGAAATCACTCACAAAAAGGCAGCTACCTTTCTCAAGAAAGTGCAGATCAGCGGCACGGCAGCAGCAGGCTTGCACCTGATCCAGCAAAGAGGAGATGAAAAACTGTGTTTGTTTCCCATTGAATCACTGTTTAAGAGGGGGTTGCAGAGGGCTGCATTCAGCGTGTTCACAATGTATTTATTTGAAAGTGTTTTACTCAGTATTTTTTCATTTGATTTAATTCCAGTAATTCAATGGAGCAGATTAGCAAAACTGTAATGCTGCTTTTTCTTTGAAAATCTGAAAGTTAAGTAGGGATGCATTTTCCTCTGCAAGGCTGAGTCACGGTACTTTTGGGATATCATTACTCAGTTATTTTACTGACTGCTCAAGTACTCAGCAGTGATTATTAATGTTGAAAGCAATTTGTATAAACTTAACACATTTAGCAGTGCAAGTTAAAATAAATTATTTGTGAAGCAGAAGAGTATAATGTGTGGGAGATAAAAAGAAAATTAAAGCTATATTTTGTTTAATTCAAGTATTAGAAATTGAATAAATGCATAAAAACAAAGCTTGACTAATAATTTTGTTTTTTTTTTTTGTACTATTTTGAGGTATAATATTAATAACTTATTACTGAATACATGAATACATGGTTGTGTTTTGTGTTTACATCCATATTCATATTTTATCATGCATTTTAGTGACATGGTAGTCACTGCCTGCAGAGTAGTCCGAATACAAACAGGCACTCACATTTACCACATACATCAGGTATGGCAGTACATTGTAATGGCATGACTAAAGGTTTCTTAAAGACATTGTAATTGTCTTTTACTTCTTTGTTGTTTTTTTAGATTGATTTTGAAGTACTTTGTTGTTTAAGTTCTGCAAATTTTATTTACTTGTTTGTTTATATGTTTCTTGAAATTAAATTAGTAATAAAAAAGATATTGTAATTCAGAGCTCATTAGTGAAATAAACTGATCATGGAGCACCTGTCTGAAAATGGGAGTCATGTTTATCCAGCAAGTGTGTAGGACTCATAATTTTCCCAGTGTTCTCAACAACTATAAATAGAAACTCTTCAGAAGATGTGTGTGTGGCACATGCACATTCTTATTATTGAGCCTAAGTTCCTTCAGTAATTTCTCTCTATAATGTGTTCTGTTTATTGGCATGTTGGTAGTGGTAAATGCATCTGGGTATACGGCTAGTTGCTTTTACTTTAAAAGGAGTATTGCATTATTCTGTTGTGATGTCATTGGCGTTGGCGCTATATGTGTAGAAAGTAGCAATATCATGAGTTTTTTTTCTATCCTGCTCACATGGTTCAGGATTCTTTGCTGTTTAATGTCTGAACTTATGAGTACTATAATTAGCTTACCTTGTTCTGGAACTGCTAGGTCCCTATGAAAATATTATAATTTGTAGTTTTAGTATTATAGGAGTCAATTATATGATAGAGAATGTTACCAGCAAACTTCAAACATCCTTTCTAGATATTGTTTACAGTGAACTTTCATTTGTCTTTTGTTAAATTACCAAAAAAAAAATGCATCTGTAACAGTATCTTTTAACATCCACTTAGTTTCAGTAAGCAGCACTACTATTGATCTAATGAATATACTGTATAGAATATAATGTATATTATAAATATAAACACCATTATATTGTTGGCAGCACCTGAATCCCCAAGAATGACTACATACCGTGCTTACATTAATTGTAAATATGGAAAGCTCAGTTTATTAAAACACAAAGTATATTGTTGAGCCACCTGTATTAGTATGGTAACCAGTAATATTTTTAGATAAATATCTGTTAACTTTGGGCATTGTGATGGAGCAATATTTGTCTATTTTGTCTTATCTCTATCATGTATTAGCTGAACAGTGATGGGCACAGATTTTCAGTAGGGATAATGTCTGGACCCTTACTAGAACACTCATAAACATCAAGTCTCTTCAACTTAAGTCAATACTGTTTTGCTGTACCTCATTAACCATTGTAGTGTTATCCAGTATTTCTCTGTATTCTACCCTAGTTATTTTACTTTTGGCACAGTATTTGATGAATGTTACACATATACCACTTACTGTCAAGCGCCACCACTACTCACATTAGATCATATATTTGCAGCATAATCTAGCTGATATTTTATAAACAATCTTCTTTACTACTCATCCCTGAAGGCACATTCTGTAGGGGGCCTTGAAGATTTTTGAATCATAAACATCATCTTCAGTTGCACCAGTGATTTTTGTAAAATGTTCTGTCATAGTTGGTAGTAGACAGAGAGAGACATGTTGGTGGGCTTGTAGTTTTTTATACTTTTCCACTTCTGTGTATTAAACTACAGCTAAGGTTTGAAGTATAGGCAACGTACTACAAATGATGTTTTGCTTAAGAATGCATGTTTTGAGGTGGTCTTCATTTTGGAGCTTTCTTATGAAAACCTATACAATATTGTACAGCATTGTTAAGAGAGAGAGGAAATTTATGCTCAGAGATTAATTCCCCTCATAAGTGAAGTCCCTAAATAGCTTGTTGGACATATGGAAATAATTTGTTCTATCAGATTGTTTTATAATTGCAGTTGCAAAGGGAGGGAACACTTTTGTTGTGATGATTTAATGTTTTTGTTGTGTTTAAATTGTTGAAAGTTTCTGCCACTTTCCATTTGACTTGATATATGTACAAAGCTTGGTCACTGAGAAGAATGTCACAATTTAATCGTTTTGAAAAGAAGTTTTATATAGAGCCCAATGTCTAGGTAATGTTTTCTATTTAACACTGTATCATCGAAAATTACTTTTTGGCTTATTCTTGGGTTCTCATGTTTTAAATTATGTAAAACGAATGTTCACTTTAGTCAGAGCCATGGGGCATCAAAATATCAATAATAGATGCCTCTTTTAAAATTATAATAGTACATAATTTAGTAAAAAAAAACATACTTCATATTTGAAAAATAAATCTTTTTCAGTTTGACGAATTAAACCTTACTTCACTGTAAAAGGCTGAAGTTTTAACTATATTAGTAGGCTTCATTTTGGATGCATCCACTATAGAAGAGAATATTGTTTATTTCATCCATTTTTTTAAAAATCCTAACAGTATATAATATTATGATCTCAAGACTCATTTAAATGATAAAACAATCATCCAAATAGAATTTCCTGAAGGTTCATACTTTTATTCAATTTTGTTTTGAAAAGAACTGCATTTAGGTAGTTGTGCCTAGTGGCTAGTAAAAGCAGTGGAGAATTTAATTATGTTATGCAAACAACTTCCTAGTTTTTCAATATAGTATAGCTTTTCTGTGCATTTTTTTCTGTCATCCTTTTTTTGTTTTGAAGGTCTGCAATGCCTGCCCTACATATCTAAAATACTGAGTGGGTGAATTTAAATTTGAGAATGCAGAGATTATTTTATTAGAAAACTTCCCAAAGCAGCCAGCTTTATGCACAGTGTTACCCTTAATTAAATGCAGCATTAAAATAATCATTTTTACAAAATAGAATAGAATACAAAAAAGGTAATTGCATCTTTTTTTTTTCTCCTCCTTGTTGTTTTGTCTGGGTCTGGGACACGTCATACTCAATATTCCAAGCAGTTTGAATCACCTCAAGAGTACATATCATGACAACAGGTGAATATGACACATTGTTTGCAGTTCATACAATTGTAGCACAAATGCCACAACAGTACCAGAGTACTAATCATAGAACATACCTCAGCCTTTAACAGTGTAACTTCATAAAAAATGATCACCAATTTGGGACTTGGTGCCGCCCTCTACTACTGGACTTCCAATCTGGTTGCATCATTTTTTCCACACTGATCCTCAGACAGTCAACCAATAGTAATGTACCTATAACTTTGGTCCAACCCCATAATTTTTTTCGATGCCACCATCACTGATGAGATTGCTACAGGTAAGAGGTTTGCCTTTTAACACACTGGCTCTAGAATCATTGGGCTTAAAGAGGGACGGATAGAACATACTCATGAGCAAGTGAGAGGTGGAAATGTCAGCAGCTTTAAAATTCTTGGGTTTATCATCATTGATAATCTAACATGGGATAGAACACTCCTCTTCTATCATCAAAAAGGCCTACCGTTGACCTTATTACCTCCGATATCTGTGGAAAATCTTGGATGCCTTCATCTTTCCTCTCCAGCATCTATATGTGCACAGTACAGTCAATCTGTATTGACTTCTCATTCAGTTATGCCACCTGCTCAGCTCAGGACAACAAAGCATTACAAAGGAGGATGAAAATGGCACAGAGTATTATTGGTATGCAGCTATCTGTATTCGGAAAGTCAAACATTAGTACAGGAACATTACCACTTGCACCACTAGATATAGGGACAGTTTTTCCCTCTGGTTAAAAGACTAGTCAGCAACTGCTTCTAGCAGAGTTTGCAGCTCTTTTAATTAGTCAGCTTCATCTGGTGTTGGATCTATGTGTTGCCTGACATTTCATGCTATTGTCAGTAGTCTGTAGGTGACATACTAATGAAAATCTTATTGTTGTGTGTGCACAAAATGAACTTGTATGATATTGAGAATAAATATTAACCTAAAGGTTCTTTAAAGTTATTAATCCATCACCAAAAGTTCTCTGACATAATATTCATCTTATTTATTATCAGGCATGTACTTACATTAAATTTAAATGAAAATAGTTTTACATATGTATCTGATGAAAGCACTTTTAAGGCATTAATTGTTGATTATAATAGGTAAGTATTTACTGTACATTTAAATTCTTGTCACTTGTTTAGACACAGTATTTTTTATATTTTAAATATTGACACAGTAATTAGCACTACTGTCTTTCAGCTCCAGGAGTCTTGGTTCAGCCTGCTTACGTGATATGTTGAGTTTTCACGTTCTGTCTGTGTCTAAGACTCAATTTTAAAAGAATAGTTACAATTGAAATTATTTTCAAAAATATATCTTCATAACAGTTTTAACTTTTTTATGAAAATAGGGTAGGCAAGTATTAAGTTCTTTGGATATAAACAAATATGTATGTAATACAAACTCATATTTTTGGTCAAGTCCACTCATTGTGGTATTTGAATAATAGATCAACTTTATTGCAAATTAATAATTTTTATAGGCCATAGGCTTAAGCAAAAGAAACACTGGAATCTTAGTAATTTCTTCAGTTAAAACTTTTGCAAACCTCTGCAGACTCAGTGATCTTTTTTTTATTGTGTTGTACCATTTTCTTTAATGAATTACACATTGTGTGTATGCTCTGTAAATGCAGTACAGATACTAAAAATAACAATTCATTAAAAATGTGTTAATAAACCATTAAAGGTTAAAGCTTTTATGAAACAACTTTTTGATTAAACAGTCCTGATTGTAGAAAAATGTTGTAAAAGTATATTATGTGACCTAAAAATTAAACATGGCAAATTCATGTGGCTTTAGCATTATATTCCCAAAATAAATTCCCCCTCTATACGGTTTTGCTATGCTTTATACCCTGAACCAATCACCAGTTGTGAGGACTACAGTAAACACAGGGTAGGACATTTCTGTACAGTATATTTTCTTCAGTCTATTTCTTATATACTTTTGAAGCATTTTGGCTGTATTGAAATATAAGACTCTGTAAGGTGGGTTGCATTTAGATTTGGACTGATGAGCTTAAAATAGAATTTATTACCATAGCAGGAAATGGGACTGGCTCAAAAATGGGATAGCATTATAAAACTGGAATGCAGCTCCTGCAGAGATTGTCAAGGCCAAAAATGAGTGTACGGCACAAAAATTTTAATGAGCAAAGATAACCACTGTCAAAGTTTGATAATGCTTGAAATCTAGCTAGAAAAACATTGCACACATTTATTTTTTTTTAGTGTTTAAAAAGATAGAACTACATAAGATTTGTTCTTACATGTGTAATAGAAGTGGAAAAAAAGGGAAAGGACTGACTGACTTTGCTCTCTAACACTTTTCGTATGGATTTAGTTTATGTGTTTGTTGTGGCCTGGTGATTAAGGTTAGTAGCCAAAAACCACAGATGTGTGCACTTTTAATCACAATTTGCCGTATATTTTAAAAAGGTGATATTATTTTGTATCCATGTTGGAATTTAGAATTCACTTCTGAATTATTTCCATAGTTTGTTAATGCAATATATGGAATTTAATAGTGAGCTAGATCTGCTTCTTGGAATACTTCGAGACGGTGTATTTCTACATTTTACCTAAAGGCCTAAGTACTTGAAAGGTCTTTTCAATAGACTGTTTATTTGGTTGTCAATGAATGAGTCCTGCTAATGTGATCTGTGTGCCCCATTTATTTCCATGCTTCATACCTGGACATACCCATCTTAGTGCTCTATCCACCCTGAAAAAATTTCCACTTAGAACGCCATTTAATTGTAATGTGTGTCATTGCCTTGTGATTACCTATGTATTTTTCAAGATCATCCCTACCACACATATCTGCTAATAGTATAGAAAAGCAGTTTTATCCGGGATGTCATATAAATCAAAAAGTAAAGGCAATGTGAAAATTATACAGTAACCACAATGGATAGAGGCTGACACAACACAACATATTCATGGTGGTTTATGAGTAGTTTGATCATGCACCATTAGTCTAGTTGTAGCCAAGGGTAAATGAACATTGGCACTCATCTACATAATTGCACCATTGTTGAACAATGTGCCAGAGTGAGATTTTTTTTAGATAAGTGTGTAAAACCTGCTGAAATTCACCAAAGGTGAGCAACAACTCCAATTGTATTAGCTCCAGTCATTCACAAAGACAAATAAGAAGTAGAACAAATGATACTAGTTAGAAATACGGGTGATTCAACTTCATTTAAAAATTATGTAGTTTTGAATCTTACTTTTTCTTCCTTAAATAAAGATTATTATTTTTCCATGCCTCATACCCGTCATCGTCCCAGTGCTGGCCTTAATTTTAAATAACTGAAACAGTTCACTTTCACGTAATAAATTGAATCTACCTTCAACATCAGTAAAATGTGAGATCCACTCTTTTTTCTTTTGTGGAAGTTTGGAAAATTTTCCAGTGAAAACTGAATTTTATTGTAAATTTTCAAAAAGAAATAAAAGGCGAAAACCTTGTAATATTCTAATAACTATAATCAACATCAGAATTAATTCTGACAGATCATCATGTTATTAAATTTAAATGAAGACTTTATTAAATAAAAAGCAGCAAGCATTTGAATCAGTATTCTCCAGGCACAAAGCTCCAATACTGTCTTTTTAGACGCCTTCGCAAGAAGCACATGGTTAGTAGCTCTGTTAAATCTAAATTTAGAATTGAGTACTGCATACTGGTTCTTTAATGGCACTTTATGGTTCTTTACTGGATTGTGTGGTTCCTCATAGAACTATTGATTAAAAAAGCACCATTTCATTCTGGAAAGGGCTCTTTGTATATAAAGTTGGTTCTTTGTGCTTTACACTTACTAATATGTGAAATCTTTAATGTGTTTTAGGCTGCCTATCAGGACACTAGCAGATCCAGGAAATCTGGATTTAGCCTCTTATTGTATGCAGTGAGAGTCATTTTGAAATCATGGGCCATTGTTTTTTAATAAATCTGTTACCATCTGTTTATGGTTATTTACTGTATGGAGCCTGTTACAGATCTAAATATGTAAAAGTTATTTTTTGGAACCTTCATGTGGATGTGTCTTTTTGGAACCGAAAATTGTTCCCCTATGACATCACTCTGAATGACCACTCTGGCACCCTTAGTTTCAAAAGAGTACTCTCTCAAGAAAGATGAGCGTGTTAAACCATTGCTGCCCATATCCCCTGGTAGCCCAGTTGTTTGGCTACTTTTTTTTAAATTTTCCAGTTCTTTTACCATGACTGGAATCATATGAGATGTGTATTAGTTTCCTAGCCTTGCTGATAGTAAGGATTCATTACCTTGCTCCCTCATGCCACAAATACTCAAGATATTTAATATAAATAATAAGAAAAGGTAAAAAAAAAACAAAAAAACATGGGGGTCATGAACAAAAGCCTTTCTTTCCTTAGTCTGTAGAGTAATCCTAGTTTCCTCCCATAGTTATCTTGTTTTATGCAACATCACCGGACTGAACATGGTAACTTAATTTGAATATTTCAATTGGCCTGGCATGTGAAAGTATGTTATATGGTAGATTTTAAATGTTTGCTATCATGGTTGTACCTCATCTGCCTATTCAAGGGTATAATCACACATGTGGGGCCTACTTAGAGTTGTCAGTTAACCTAACGTGCCTGTATTTGTGAGATGGTAACAAACCTATATACCTGGAGAAAGCCTCCTGTGGGCAATGGGATAGCGCACAAAATCACGGTAGAAAGACTTTAACCCTCCTCTTTCTGCTAGTGGACTTAAATTAACATTAATTCCTTGGTCATAAACTGTTAGCATTCAAGAGTTGTATTTACTTAAATTTTATATTCTTGCTCCTGTTTGCTTGCAGTCAGGTTTCACAAAATGGTTAATGAAGCATGGTTCACTTTGATCTAGTAGGTTATAACTTTTCAGCATTTGATGAGATAAAGGATGATGTGCTGAAGTGATCTGCTGATTTTCTCCTGACATTTTAAGGCCTTAAGCATTCTAGATTCACTAATTGTTTTAATCAAAATTAAGCTGTCTGGAGCTGTCTCGGATGTAGAAGGTTTCAAAATTAAGATGTGCCTTTTTTGCAAGCCCATTTATTAAATCTATTTTTTTACAGTTAGTTTGAAAGAGTAGACATCTGAATGAAGTGTCTAAATACTTGTTATACATCTTGTTGAGTGTCCAGTGAAGCGATGCGCATTCATCTTTGTGTTATTGAGAATACACTAAGCAGTGAGAAGAAAGAGGGCAGATATACTATGCACTCTGTGAGCTTCATTTTCAGTGCATCATCTTGCACAGAAACCTTTAATTTTCTTATATGTATTTCTTATATTTTACATAAAGTACATGTACTATGTCTGTGTTATTTCTGACTGATTTATCTGTTTGGTAGGGAAATTAGGAAAGAGACATGCCTGTGCCAAGAGAAAAGTAAGAGCTCCAAATGTGTCTTAACCAGTGTGAGTCTCGCGGACTATAATTTGTCATGCAATTTTCACAGACTGTAGCTGCTATTCAGAATGTCCACAGGAAAATTGAGCACTTCAGCATTCAAGGTGAACTGTATGAGTGATAGCTGTTCAAAGTGAGCTTTACAAACTGCAACTGTTTAAAGATATTTGTCAGTTTAAAAATTGTATAACCTGGTCAGTACACTTTATCATTTACTTTTTCATGCTCATGCTAGTTCTGAGGATGTATACATTTTTGGGACTTGATATGATTAATGCCTTGTCCATCCTGTCAGTCTGGCCACTAATTATTGTTTTAATGCCAGTGCTCACATTTGTGTCAGTTTTGAGAACATTGTTCATTCTCAACAAATTCCTACAGAAGCTACCAGAAATCCTTGTGTTATAGAAAAGATTTGACTATTAGATCAGAGATGAAATTAAACGTCCTGTAATACAAGCAACACGGGCTTGTGTCTTTCCCACCTAACTCGGAGGATGGAAACATTTATTCAGCAGTTAATATGGAGTTTAAAAAAAAAAAAAAAGTTGGTTGACTTTACTATGAATATAGTACACACTTAAAATTGACTTTGAAATCTTGTCAAGAGTTATATATATTCTTTTTGGCAAAGTAAAACTCTTTGATATTTACCAGGTCTATTTTAGGTTACTAGCAGTGTACGTTCATATTTTGAAAGATGTTGGAGTTTGTCGTTAAATGTTCAAATTTGATGTTGTAGGAAAAGTAATTACAGAGTAAAATGTTTAAAATACACTTTGTACTTCTGTCTTTTTCAGATCCTTTTACTTGTGTAAATCCTAATTACGTATTTAACACTTTAAAATTTACCTATGAAGTATGGATTTTACCCTTTAAAAGTTATCCCTGAACTCACTGTGAAATGTGGAAGATAAAAAGAACATGTCAAAATTAGAGGCCCTTATGGCTAATTCTGCCAATCCTCTTCATGACACATTTTCTTGGAGTATTTGTAGACAAGGGCTCATTTCATAGTGGTGCAATAAGAGGCACTGCTGGAGTCCTGTCTACTCATCAGACTGTGTGCCTGTTTCCACTGTGATCTCCTTCATCCTCACCAGACACATTGGCATTTGAGGGCAATATTTCTTTAGAAACACTACATTAAGTGTATACTCGGTGAACTGTCTGTATAGTTCCTGGGCTTCAACTTTTAGTTTTAACTGTTGTGCAGTATCTCTGTGTGTATTTTATGTTTCTGCTGGAGCTTATGATTTCCATTTGGAGATTAGTAAAGAATTTAGTTTTTAGTCTGTCTGTGTGAATAATTACTGTGTGAGTGTATTGAAATGACAAATGTAATATCACAGTTGTTTTTATGTAACAATTCGCATTAACATACAATGAATTAATAGTATCATTAATACTTAAAATATTCAAGGGGATTAAATTATTTTTTGTAACTTTATTAAACTGATGTATGCGTTATATTTTAATGAGTATTTTTGCATTAGTGAGAAAGCCTTTTATTTAATTGCTGTAATTTTCTGCTAAGTACAACTTTACATTCTAGAAATGTTGTAAATATTTTAAAGCAAAGTTATTTTGTTTAATTTATGACTTGTACATTTGAAATACCTGTCCTAATTTGAACTAGTATTACTTCCATAATTTAAACAGACTTTGTCACATCTGTGTTCTAGGTAATTCTTTCCCTTTAATTACAGTATGATTCATAGTGTTGCTGTAACCAGAGTTTTTGTGGAGTCATGTAATCAATAAACTAGCTAAAGAAAGTGCTTCATAAAATGAAGTGCATGAAGCTTTTAATCTGACTATTATTTGTATAACTACTTCTGAGTTTTTTTTTTTTTTTTTTTTTAAATTAATGTGTGCTTTGTATGCTGAACAAGAAGTAGGGAAATAATATTCCATGAAAGATATATCTCAGGATTGTACAGAGAAACAGCTGTATTTTTAAAAAGCTGTTTTTGTCATCATCCCCCATGCGATTTTCATTATATTTTTGCACCACTTCAGAGGTCTCATTTGTCATGTAGACACTTACTGAGCAAATTATTGGGAACACCTGTACATCTGCTTATCCATGCAGTTATCAGCCAATCATGTGGCAGCAGCACAATGCTTAAAATCATGCAGATACAGGTCAGGACTATCAGTTGATGTTCACAACAAATACCAGAACAGGGAAAAATGTGATCCCAGTGTTTTCAACTATAGCATGATTGTTGGTGCCAGAGGGATTGGTTGGAGTATTTCTGTAACTATTGCTGTCTTGGGATTTCCATGGACAACATTCTTTTGTTTTCTCAGAATGGTGCAAAAAACAAAAACATCCTGTGAGTGTAAAGTTCTGCAGACAATACACCTTATTAATGAGAGAGGTCACAGTAGAGTGTCTAGTCTGGTTGTAGCTGACAGAATGATATAACTCAGATATCCACTGTCTACAACTGTGGTGAGCAGAAAGGCCCTTCAGCATACACAACATATTGAATCTTGAGGTGGGTTGGTTACAATAGTAGAAGGCCATGTCAAGCTTCAATCCTTTCAGTCAAGAAGAGAAATCTGTGATAGCAGTGGGCACAGGCTCACTAAAACTGGACAGCTGAAGACTGGAGAAATAATCCTGGTCTGATGAATCTCAATTTCTGGGGGCACACAAAAAGAAGGGTCAGAATTTGATGCCAATAGTATGAATCTGTGTACCTAACATGCCTTGTGTCAACGATACAGACAGCTGGTGGTGGTATAATGGTGTGTGGCATGATAGTACACCATGTCACCAAGTCGTCCCAATCTGATTTCATAGATATGAAAGTAAGTTCAGTGTACTGTATTTCCATGAACTTTAAAGTCAATCCAATAAAACACAATAGAGATATGTTAGATTTGCAGCATGAACATAGCCGACATAGTTGTGGAAATTGCTTATGCAATCATGTCAACATAAACATGAATCTCAAAGGAATTTTTCCAACATCTTTTGGATTCCATGCCATGAAGAATTGAGGCTGTTTTCAAAAGCAAAAGGAGGTTTTTACCCTGTATTAGTGCATTGTCCCTAATACTTTTCTATGAGTGTACATTTTTGTATTTAATTATTTTCTGGCATAAGACATGGGCATTTAATATTAGTTTTTATTTTTTTTTTATTTTCTCAAAAAGGTTGAGTATATGTTGGATTTGTCTATCTGCTAACCTTGTCTGTCTTTATTACTACTTCTTGTTAGAGGGTGGTTTGTCTACTTAAGCGTACAGTCAACATTCTTGACCTTCCATACAAATGTAGGGAAATCAAAGACTTTGTCTTGAAGAAATTCCACAGAACCAATATTAATTCTGATCTGAATACAGTTCAAATTTTAAAACGTCACTCCATTCTACTCCTGTTTTTGTAATTTTCTCATGGTAAATCTTAAAATCAATATCTTATACAAAATATATAGAGATATACTGTAATTATAAAAAAAAATTACAAACAAATGGTGAATATTTAGATATGCTGAAGTAGACGCATCACTTTCGAAAACACATCACGTCCTTTATTATACATTTTATTTTGCATTTCAACTCATCATTTCATCTTAATTAAAAATATTAAAAGTGAAGTATATAGTTTACATTGCTTAACCTTCCCCTTTGATCTGCTTGTTTGGGCAAGATTTAATGTTATCTTTTATTGAGTATTTTCCTTTTCAAGACACCACCTGTAGGCTTGTAAACAACTTCATCTTTTACAGATGCAGGACTTTTTTTTTTTATTGTATAATGTTGGTGTTATTTTCCTTTGTGTTTTGAGAACATTTGTTTAGTACTACACTGATATATACTATGAAAGCTGATAGTAAATTGACTGTTGTTCATCTTTAATATCTGTTGATACAGCCAATTTACATTTAAAAAGATATTTGCCACATAGCAACATCTTCCTTGTTAATGACACAAGGAGACTGCCAAAGTCCTTGGTTTCTTATTGTTTAAAACATAAACAAATTAAAATGTATGGGTTTATTACAGAATGCAGTAGTACCAACAAATAATATATTTATGCCAGTGAAAAGCATCTATTTTGGTACCTGCTTCTGCTGAAGCTAATTGTAGCCTTTTTGGGGCAAGCAAGAGGAGCTGTTGCCCAGTTATCCAAAAAGAGGATGGACCTCCTTGATTGTCCTTTGCGTCTTCTAAACTGTGTAGCTTTTGTAGTATTATCTCCCACTTGTTACCATTTTGAGTCAATTGTCCTTGCACAATCCAGCTGATGTATTCCCTTTAGCTTCAAAGTGAGATTTGACATGAAGGAAACAATACCTTACTTCTGAACCTGGAACTAAGTGCCATTCTCTGTAACTGAGTAACAGACGTCAGTGTGAGTTGAAAGACAGCACCATCGCCACCATGCTGACACTATCTACTTATACTAGTTATTTGCCTATGACAGTTTGGCCAGACACAGCTTCAACTCCATCATTCATTTTTCAGATGTCACTATGATCATAGCCAACTTATAGAGATATGGTTTAGCTCCTGACACAGTGGTGTCAAAACAATTATCTCATTTTTAATGTTGGCATAACCATGGACCTGATCATAGACTACAGGAAAGAGAAGCCTGACCACAGTAGCATCTACATTGTAGGGATTCCATATAGGGGATGAGCAGCTTTTATTAAATTGCTTGGAGTGTCCATCATTTCTGAAGTAAAATAGGCAGTACTGTAACTTCTACAAGTGCAGTGTAGAAATGGTTGCATCACTTCCTGGTATGGAACCCGCTTGCCTTAAGATTGTGAAGCTCTGCAGAGCATAGAGGGGGAAAAAAAAAAAGCATAAAATATTTTTGCATCAAGGTGCCTTCTGTTAAGGACATATAAAGCATTCATCGCCTTAGAAAGGCAAACATTATTATTAAAGACCCCAGCCATCTTGCACAATTCTTTTTTATCACTCCTCTATATTCTGGGAAAAGGTGCAGGACGGTTGTAATTTGTACCGGTTTGTTTAGTTTTTGAGGCTAATCCTTAAATTATTTATTTTTCAGATGTTTTCTGAAGTAGCATGACAGCAAAATAATAACACGATCTGGCAGCAATTTTTTGCAGCAGCATATGTATAGCCCCATTTTAGATGTAACAGTGTTTTTTATAGGCTTTGCAGCGCTTTTTAAAACTACTTTTTGTGATTTTGAAGTAAAAGTTTGGAGCACTTACAAGCAGCTTCTTTTTTGTAATCTGGACAGACAGCGTGAAAAGGTGCATAAGGAAAAGTTTAGTAAATCACAAAATTCCAGATCCATTTCCTGTCTACAACTGGCTGTGTCATCCATGAACAAATTACTTAATCTTGTTGTCCTCCAACTGTACTATTTGAGTGGTCCTGGCGTGTGAAATTATAAATGCTATGCTTAAGAATTTGATTATCAGCTAATGTTGCAGGTGTAGTTTTTTAATTAATTTTATTTTTTGTTTTCAAAACAGGTGTTAGAGTTGTTAAAGAATGTAATAATAATAATTCTTTGCATTTAGACTTCTGTCTGAATAAAAGTCATTTAACACTAGAATTACCAGATTCTACGAAAAAACTTGTAGATCCGTCCCACCTTAAATCGCTTCTTAAAACCGTTTTCACCTCTCCACCAGCCTCCTTTGTCCTGTAAATGTGCCGATAAAAACAAACTGCAAGCAGCCGGCTATTCCATTCCCCCACCGACTTAGAACGTGCATGAACTTCTCCCAGCTCATGCCTCGATTATCTGGGAGTGAAGTGGAGTTTTAGAGTGGAAATAATAGATTGTTATTTGGAACACACACATTCCATGTGTGTTCCGTTTCTACAGTAATCTGTGTAAACACAATGTTAAATCAGAAACTTTAATATTTTAGTAATAAATATTACAAAATGTTGACATAAACTATAAAATGTGTGAAGCCTGACAGCCAAAGATCAAATAAGCACTTTCATAAAAGGTTCAAGAGTTTTACAACAGCTTCCGTGGCGTACTGGTAAGATTTTGTCACTTAGAGTGCAGTAGACTTGCTGTACCTCATGAGGTCAGAGTTCGATTCCCCGCTGCGGAGAAAATTTACTTTTAACCTTCGCTGTTCTGCCTGCCTAAACTCCCTGTCTATCTATATAGTAATAATAGTAATTTTATTATTATACAGGAGCTTCCCTGTCTGCCTATCTATATATCTATCCCCTTAGCTGTTTTTTATATATCTATTATACAGTGCCTTCCCTGTTTATTTAAATATCTAGTGTCTTCTCTGCCTGTCTGTCTGTCTGATTGCATATAGCGCTGAACTTACTGCTCTGTACTATTCTATCCTCAGTATGTCCTGGAGTACCAATGAAACACCACCATACAGCAACATGTGCGAACTGGCAAGATCGGGGAAAATAACACGCGGTCACTGATTAGAAACCGCAAGATGAATGAAAGAGACAATATATGTAAAAACATCATTGCACTAATGCAATATTATTTGAAAACGAACAGCGTCAGATCGGGTTTGAATATGCACCCGATCTGACGCTGTTCGTTTTCAAATAATATTGCATGTACTGTGCGTTGAAACTGCTGCACTGAATAAGCTGATGCCTTCTGTAACAGCGTCAGCGTGTATTCAAACCCGATCTGAGGTTGTTCGTTTTCAAATAATATTGCATGTACTGTACTATTTTTAATAAAAACATACATTTGCTTTCAGTCAGTCTGTAAGAGCCAGTGTAAATGCATGATAATGGTAAAGGTTAGCTTTTTTTTTTTATTTTATTATATTCAGTTCCATTCTCTCAGTCGCGTTCACGATCCCCCCCCACTGACTGACTGACTGACTCATCACTAATTCTCCAACTTCCCGTGTAGGTAGAAGGCTGAAATTTGGCAGGCTCATTCCTTACAGCTTACTTACAAAAGTTAAGCAGGTTTCATTTCGAAATTCTACACGTAACGGTCATAACGGTCGATAACGGTCGACAACATCCGCCATGTTGAACTTTCTTATTTATGGCCCCATCTTCACGAAATTTGGTAGGTGGCTTCCCTGCGCTAACCAAAACCGATGTACATACTTATTTTGGTGGTATGACGCCACTGTCGGCCGCCATATTGAATTTTCCAAACGTCACAAATTCTCCAACTTCCCGTGTAGGTAGAAGGCTGAAATTTGGCAGGCCCATTCCTTTCAGCTTACTTACAAAAGTTAAGCAGGTTTCATTTCGAAATTCTACGCGTAATGGTCATAACGGTCAACGACGTCCGCCATATTGAACTTTCTTATTCATGGCCCCATCTTCACGAAATTTGGTAGGCAGCTTCCCTGCGCTAATCGAAACCAATATACATACTTATTTCGGTGGTATGACGCCACTGTCACCCGCCATATTGAACTTTCCAGCGTCACTAATTCTCCAACTTCCCGTGTAGGTAGAAGGCTGAAATTTGGTACTTATTTCGGTGGTATGATGCCACTGTCGGCCGCCATATTAAACTTTTAACGGAAACCGATGTACGTACTTATTTCGTTGGTATGACACCACTGTTGGCCGCCATATTGAACTTTCCAACGTCACTAATTCTCAAACTTCCCGTGCAGGTAGAAGGCTGAAATTTGGCAGGCTCATTCCTTACAGCTTACTTACAAAAGTTTACCAGGTTTCATTTAGAAATTCTACGCGTAACGGTCATAACGGTCAATAACGTCCGCCATGTTGAGCTTTCTTATTTACGGCCCCATCTTCACGAAATTTGGTAGGTGGCTTCCCTGAGCTAACCGAAACCAATGTACGTACTTATTTCAGTGGTATGACGCCACTGTCAGTCGCCATATTGAATTTTCCAACGTTCACAAATTCTCCAACTTCCCGTGTAGGTAGAAGGCTGAAATTTGGCAGGCCCATTCCTTTCAGCTTACTTACAAAAGTTAAGCAGGTTTCATTTCGAAATTCTACGCGTAATGGTCATAATGGTCAACAACGTCCGCCATGTTGAACTTTCTTATTTATGGCCCGATCTTCTCGAAATTTTATAGGCGGCTTCCCTGCACTAACCGAAACCAACGTACGTACTTATTTCGGTGGTATGATGCCACTGTCGGCCACCATATTGAACTTTTCAACAGCCTTTGTTACTTATGGGCCCATCTTCAAGAAATTTGGTACATGGGTTCCCAACGCTAACTGAATCCTACTTATGTACATATATACATCCATAGCCTGCAGCTCAGTCACTGTGTGAGGTGGCGTTGGGTCCCCCATCCCAACGCCTCCCACGTTGTTGGCTGCCTGCCTATATAAGACCGTCCGTCGCTCCGGTCTCTACATTCCCCTCCTTGCTTTGCCACGGGATTCACGTCTCCCTACTGATAACTACAGCCTTTTTGTTTAATCCACGGCTTCTCCGCTGTTTTATTGTTTGTTTATTACAATTATAGTTATTGTATAGGTATTTTAGACTTACTTTACATTGCTCAGGTACCCATTTCCTTTATCATTCCAACCCCCATTACCAAGTCTATTGAGGTGATCACTATCGATCAAAGAACTGTCACTTACTGAGTGGTTTCCATGCCTGGAGATGGCACCTACCTTTTCCATTCTCTTTGTTACATATTGCACGGCCATATCAGGCTCGCTCTTGATATCCGGAGGAACATTGTGTCTTATGTATTGAATGACTGGGACAGGTTCAAGGTGTGGACTGATGACGGTACAGGAGATAATTATACTACACAGGAGCACTAGAAGAGTGAAATGCTTAAGCCCTTCACCTATGGTTCTGCATGTGAGTTGATGGCTGCCGCTGAATTGTTCGGTTGTCGCTTTCAAGTGTACCGAAATGGCCAAATATTTTACACCTTTCGACAACTGCCAATGCCTCTTATACATCTTAGATTCACAGGTGACGATTTCAGTAGTGGACACTTTGATGTTTATGAGTGTTTAAACTCTCAAAAGCTGGATGTGAAGTTATCGATGAAACCGGTTGTGTGCTTACAATGCTTGACAGATGCCGAATGTCACTTCAACACAACAAGTCCTGCAAATATTGTCGTAATTGAAACAAACCATGAAACTCAAACTAATTATGACAGCAGCAATCCAAGCTGTGAGATTTGAAACAAGATTACTGTTCACATGGCCAACTGTACGTTGCATGCTCAAGAGTAAGCTCAGCGCACAGCTTGGTCATGTTACAACCGGAGGGCCAAACTGACAACGTGGTATACAAAGAGATCCTTAACAAATAATTATTGGCATATTTTCCCTCAGTTTAAAAAGGTTACATTTTCTTCTTAATAAAAATTTTAAGGCAGTACTTCGCCGCTGAGAAGCGCGGGTATTTTGCTAGTCTATACTAATAAAAGGGAAAGCCCTCACTGACTGACTGACTGACTCACTCACTCATCACTAATTCTCCAACTTCCCGTATAGGTAGAAGGCTGAAATTTGGCAGGCTTATTCCTTACACCTTACTTACAAAAGTTAAGCAGGTTTCATTTCGAAATTCTACATGTAACGGTCATAATGGTCGACAACGTCCGCCATGTTGAACTTTCTTATTTATGGCCCCATCTTCACGAAATTTGGTAGGCAGCTTCCCTGCGCTAACCGAAACCGATGTACGTACTTATTTCGGTGGTATGATGCCACTGTCGGCCGCCATATTGAACTTTCCATTGTCACTAATTCTCCAACTTCCCGTGTAGGTAGAAGGCTGACCCCATCTTCACGAAATTTGGTAGGCAGCTTCCCTGCGCTAACCGAAACCGATGTACGTACTTATTTCGGTGGTATGACACCACTGTCGGCCGCCATATTGAACTTTCCAACGTCACTAATTCTCCAACTTCCCGTGTAGGTAGAATGCTGAAATTTGGCAGGCTCATTCCTTACAGCTTACTTACAAAAGTTAAGCAGGTTTAATTTAGAAATTCTACGCGTAACGGTCAACAACATCAGCCATGTTGAACTTTCTTATTCATGGCCCCATCTTCACGAAATTTGGTAGGCGGCTTCCCTGCGCTAACCGAAACCAATGTACGCACTTATTTTGGTGGTATGACGCCACTGTCGGCCGCCATATTGAACTTTCCAACGGTCTTTTTTACTTATGGGCCCATCTTCAAGAAATTTGGTAAGCAGGTTCCCAACGCTAACTGAATCCTACTTATGTACATATATACGTCCATAGCCTGCAGCTCGGTCACTGTGTGAGGCGGCGTTGGGTCCCCCATACCAACGCCTCCCACGTTGTTAGCTGCCCGCCTATATAAGGACATCCGTCACTCCGGTCTCTACATTCCCTTCCTTGCTTCGCCACAGGATTCACGTCTCCCTGCTGATAACTGCAGCATTTTTATTTAATCCACGGCTTCTCCGCTATTTTATTGTTCGTTTATTACGATTATAGTTATTGTGTAGGTATTTTAGACTTACTTTACATTGTTCAGGTACCCATTTCCTTTATCATTCCAACCATACCCCCATTAACATGTCTATCGAGGTTATCACCATCGATCAAAGAACTGTCACTTACTGAGTGGTTTCCATGCCCGGAGATGGCACCTACCTTTTCCATTCTCTTTGTTACATATTGCACAGCCATATCAGGCTCACTCTTGATATCCAGAGGAACATTGTGTCTTATGTATTGAATGACTGGGACAGGTTCAAGGTGTGGACTGATGACGGTACAGGGGATAATTATACTACACAGGAGCACTAGAAGAGTGAAATGCTTAAGCCCTTCACCTATGGTTCTGCATGTGAGTTGATGGCTGCCGCTGAATTGTTCGGTTGTCGCTTTCAAGTGTACCGAAATGGCCAAATATTTTACACCTTTCGACAACCGCCAATGCCTCTTAAACATCTTACATTCACAGGTGACGATTTCAGTAGTGGACACTTTGATGTATATGAATGTTTAAACTTTCAAAAGCTGGATGTGACGTTATCAATGAAACAGGTTGTATGCTTACGTCTAGCTGAATCAGAAAATGTACCGCGACGTCTGATACGCCTCATTTTTAGTGTTTTCTCACAGCTTGTATTGCTGCTGTCATAATCGATTTGAGTACATATCTACATTATATATACACACACATACATACACACACACATATATATGTGTGTGTATGTGTGTATATATAATGTAAATAGGTGTGTGTGTGTGTATATATATATATATACATATATATATATATAGTGTGTGTATGTATGTATGTATGTATGTATATACATATATATGTGTATGTATCTATACTAATAAAAGGCAAAGTCCTCACTGACTGACTGACTGACTGACTCATCACTAATTCTCCAACTTCCCGTGTAGGTAGAAGGCTGAAATTTGGCAGGCTCATTCCTTACAGCTTCCTTACAAAAGTTGGGCAGGTTTCATTTCGAAATTCTACGCGTAATGGTCATAACTGGAAGGTATTTTTCTCCATTTACTGTAATGGAGTTGAGCTTGACCGCCGTGGGGGCGGAGTTTCGTGTGACATCATCACGCCGCCCACGTAATCACATGAACTGACTGTCAACGCACTATGTAGAAAACCAGGAAGAGCTCCAAAATACGCTGAAGAAAACATGCATTATATAATTGAGAAGGCAGCGAAACAGTAAGAAGCGAGCGAGTGACATATACTACCATATTCATCATTGCAGCTACTTCGGAAACAAAGCAAGGTATAAACCTAAACTTTAAATTAAGTTAATAGACAGGCTGCCGGTGGCGTTTTCCATGCCCACGGGTAATGCGGGATACAAGTTTAATGAGAGAACGCAGGATATAAATGAGAGTTTTGATCACTTTGTAACTAAGTTAAAATTGCAGGTGAAGGGGTGTGCTTATGCAAATTCCGAGAGACTGTGTTTGTGGGGGATTGACAGTTAAGGCGGGTGGAGGAGTCACGTCATCATATCCCCTCCCATTTACCTCATTTCGCTCTGAGCTGAGCTCCGCGGCTAACGCCGTCTTCCGAAGCAACTTCGTCACACTGCCACCAAGTTAATACACACGCTGTCTCTAGACTTACTCCACACTGAATCCTCCAGGCACTACTTACAAAAGGTTACATTGACAATCGTGTTACGTTATTTTTAAAATGTTTAATTGTCTTAGCACAAGCACAGCTGAGAAGCTTCGATGCATGTGCTCCATAACACGTTAAAAAATAATGCATTTATTCACACTTTGCATTACAATCAAAGGGGAACTTTTGTCAATGCATGAT
>JANRMT010062791.1:105468207-105482095 GCA_026402145.1 Polypterus bichir lapradei | reverse complement strand
TTGGTGGCAGTGTGACGAAGTTGCTTCGGAAGACGGCGTTAGCCGCGGAGCTCAGCTCAGAGCGAAATGAGGTAAATGGGAGGGGAGATGATGACGTGACTCCCCCACCCGCCTTAACTGTCAATCCCCCACAAACACAGTCTCTCGGAATTTGCATAAGCACACCCCTTCACCTGCAATTTTAACTTAGTTACAAAGTGATCAAAACTCTCGTTTATATCCTGCGTCCTCTCATTAAACTTGTATCCCGCATTACCCGTGGGCACGAAAAGCACCAGCGGCAGCCTGTCTATTAAGTTAATTTAAAGTTTAGGTTTATACCTCGCTTTGTTTCCGAAGTAGCTGTACTGATGAATATGGTAGTATGTCACTCGCTCGCTTCTTAATGTTTCGCTGCCTTCTCAATTATATAATGCATGTTTTGTTCAGCGTATTTTGGAGCTCTTCCTGGTTTTCTACATAGTGCGTTGACAGTCAGTTCACGTGATTACGTGGGCGGCGTAATGATGTCACACGAAACTCCGCCCCCACGGCGGTCAAGCTCAACTCCATTACAGTAAATGGAGAAAAATACCTTCCAGTTATGACCATTACGCGTAGAATTTCGAAATGAAACCTGCCCAACTTTTGTAAGGAAGCTGTAAGGAATAAGCCTGCCAAATTTCAGCCTTCTACCTACACGGGAAGTTGGAGAATTAGTGATGAGTCAGTCAGTCAGTCAGTGAGTGAGTGAGTGAGGGCTTTGCCTTTTATTAGTATAGATAATACAGCTACAGTAGCTAGATGCATAGTAGTATTATCCAGTGGGAGCAATGTAAGAGCAACAAATAGAGTTACATTTGTCTGTTGTAAATGTCTGAATGAGTAGAGTAGTTGGGGGGTGCCAGCTGGGCCACCCAGTTTAATGTAACGCACAAGAAAATCAAATAAAAATGAGTGCTCTATGGCACAACAAAACAGAGGCGTTTCAATTGCCTCTCTAGCCAATTCAGCTTCTTCAATAAAACAGGTTTCTTGAGCTAGTATGTTTTTTGTCGAGATGATGTAGGACGGGCTGATTAGACCTCATTGGCTGTCTTCTCAGTACTGTGAAAGGAAAAAGTTGGATACTGTTAGTGCCCCCTCTTTCTCTCAAAGTGTTACTGCATATCTTAGCTGAGTCTGGAAGGAGACCCTCAGACACCCATGCATGACATTGTACGTACATTTGTTACAATTTAAGATATAAGCTTTAGGTGTAGCTCCTTTGCCACCCGGAGAAGAGATGCTACTGTTCATGGATGTTCAAAAGATTGTTTTTCACTTTTATTCCACAACATTATCTAGAAGATTAGCTTTTGACTGATTAGAAGTAGATGGTCATGTATGAGCTAGCTGGCCTCTTCTGAATTCTTTCATGAGAAGATATTTTTTAATCTTGTTGCATTGTATCAAATTCAAGACATCCTGGACATTTGTAAATAACAAGCCATTTAAAATTAAGAGACAACTTGTTTAGATCATCACCCTTAAAGTACAATCTGACTTTCAGCTGTGTATTGAAAAACTGTGTACAAATTATTTATGGGACACACTGCATATTTAAGCACAGACAGAGCTCATTTCCTTTTCTATAGTTTATTTTAACTAAATGCATTACGTTTGTGTATCCTGTTAAATACGTAATAACATCTATTGCTTCAAGCGATGACTAATCCTAGGCTTTTTGTGCCATCTTGTTAAATTTTCTGTGTCTTGGATCATTGATCCATGTTCAGTTCTTTTCCATCCTTCATAAATAAAGCGTGTTCTGCTTGTTCAGTTTTGGTATTCTCAGCAGAACAGATAAAAGCATGCTTTTACTGATGTCGAAAAAACAGATGTGACATAAAATATCTGCTTCTGTAAAATGCAAATTGGAAATATATTTACAAAATTGTTTCTGTGTTGTCTTGTAAATCACAATTCACAGATGAAAGAAAATGACTGCAGAAGGATCTTCACAGTGCAACAGAATCATATTTAAATGCAAATGCACATATTTTTAAAACAAAATGAATAATACTTTTTTCACATAGTCATAGCTTTCCATTTATGTAAAACTGAACAAAAATGTGCTCACATTTTAGCAAAATGGAACTAATTGTAAACTAAATTTGACATTTACAGCGTCTAGCTGTTCAAATATGCATGTTTTTTTATGATCATGCACCCAACACAGCCAACCAAGCCGTCTTGCTGTTTCTAAATGTTTCATGCTGTGAACTTAGTCGATTCACAGATGTTAAATCAGGCTGGTCAAGGAAATACAAAGAATATATTGCTTATTTTGCTGTGCTTCAAATATCTTAAGTGAATAAATACAATGTAAAAGAAAAAAAGGAAAATTCAGAACCTGAGAGACTATGTTAGAAGCTGCAGTGCATTTTGTTACAATGAGAAGAGATATAGTAAATATCCCTAGTAACTTCGCCGTATTGTAACACAAATCCTTCTCCTGCCCAACCAACTTGAATTATCCTGTCCCTGTTCCTTGTTGGGTTTTTTTTTTGTACTTTTCCTGCTGCAAACAAATTTCCCTCTTGGCCAATAAAAGGTGTCATTTTGCTTAAATCCTCTGGGATAATAAAATCTACCTAACCTAATTTGAACAGTTAGAACTTAACTTTCCTTAAAAGCCAGTTTATCTTAAGAAAGGAAACTCCTACTGTATGTCACCAGCTGTTTGGTTAGAGGAAGTCTAGCATTGCAAAGGCATTGTCTAACCATACCTTTCTAAGTACTAAGTACTCAAGTTTATTTTTTTTCATATTGGTTACCGGTTTTGCCTATTTTTTGCTATCTGTGTCACATGTGGACACCCTCTGTGCAGTAAAATTAGCTGAATTCATCCAAGAGTGAATTCACTGGTGAGCAATACACCGCCCTTTAATATTTACTGTTTAGTGTGATAGCATACAGTATGAGCACACCTATAGGCAACACAGTCCATGAATCACAGAGAGCTTTTTGTTTCTGGTTTTTGTGTGCATCATCACATTTTTACCATTATGACATACATTAAATCCAAATCTATAACAGAGTTGTAATGAAGATTTTGTATTAATTTCAGTCTCCTGGTATTTGAAGGAAGTGTTGGACCAACAAGAACTGTAAGAACGGCAGAAAATTTTAAAAGTGGAGACAGTGGTATTTATCAATATGTCAGTCAATAGCATTAAATATCTGAAACTGGACTATTATCCGAATTCCTCATCAAGAGTTATCCTATCACCCATATAAAATACAAATAGTGAATACATTTTTTTAGAAATAATTTAGGTAGGTGACTGAATTTTTTAACTCATTTTATAAATATTTAAATGAAAACTGGAATATGCTGAACATTTTGAACACTCATTTAGAAACGTGTGTTGCTTATGATGGAGCTCTTTTGAAAATTGTTATTTTGAAACACAACGTAATACAAAGGTAAATAAACTCCATCGATTTAACTATTTTTCAGCTGCTTTATTTATTTCTCCAAAGTTATGAATTAGGTGACTAAGTTAAATGACTGTTTTTATTATCCTTTTGAAAAATGATTACATCCTCATGCTACACCCTGAGAATTTTTTTTCTCCACAGCTACTAAAACTTACACAAAGCCCTTACACTGGCAGTGTAGAGATTTCCTAGGATAGGGGATTCCCGGTTTTGAATGATATTGTTTTATTAAATATACTGTATGTTGGCTTTTCTATTTTGGACTTATTTATGTGAGAAATATGCTTGAATGAAAACAAAAAGGTTTACTGTTTTTATTATGTGCCTGCTGTTATTTGTCTATGTATTGGCTCTGCTGTCATTATGATAATAATCTTCTTGAACCCAAATATTTTCCCAGTTTTTTTAATTGAGTCGTCAATTTAAAAAGTTTAAGAACCCCTAATTTAAACATTCAATGGAGTATTTCATATCTAGTCTTAGTTTTGAATCCATCAAGTTGCAACAATTGAGATGAGTCCTTTTAAGTCTTAAGGACGGTCTAAAAAATTTTATAAATCCATTATTAGTGAAAACTGAATTTTTCTCAAGGATTTTCTCCTTTGTGGAAGCCTACCCTTTATTTATTTCATCATGTTACAGCCTTTTCTAGCTGGCCATTTATTTTTACATACTTTCCATGCAGATCTCTACTGGATAAAAAACACATCAATCTCCTCTGACAGCAAAGGTTGTAGATGAAAGCAACCCTTCAGCAAATTGCAAACATTCAACAAAATATGCTATTTATATATTTGCTTTTTTTTTTTTTTTACACTATTTACAGAAGTATATAGGTAAGTTTTAATTATAATGATTCAATAGGAATCTCTGAATTGACATCAGTATTAAGAAATCGTAATAGAGAGGACAGAGCTAAGAAAAAATTTCAAACTATAGTTTTAAAGAGGTGCTGTGTGGACCTAGTACAGCTTCTGCAAGGTACGTTTCATCAGTGATATGAACCTTTTCAAAGCCTGGTTCTAAAATCAGGCCTGACCATTACAACAGAGTGAATACAGGTCCTTTCATCTTACTTATTTCCATGTCTGTGTTTGATGGTGCCCCAACAGGCAGCTTGGGGCTTTCATGGATTTCACTTTAAAGGTCTTGGTCTTCTCCCAAGAGATTCCTTCCAGTGCTTTCTGAGTCTCAACCGCTTAGACATTGAACAGTATTTATGGATCAAAAGCTCCATGGTCTTACAAAGTAATTCTTACAGTGGAATCTAATCCTGAGTATCATATCCTTTTGCTTTGTTATACCACCATGAATATACTCCTTGCCAGTTTTATCTAATTGTTTATATTCCACATGGCTCAAAACCTCAAGGTGTATTTGTAGAGGTCACATTCCTGGACCTGTTTGATCATAACTTCTTGTCCAATTGAACAAAAATACTTACGTATTAAGTATTAGAAAGTCATTCTTCTGCTGCCTCTCCAGCACCATCATAGCATGGCGTTACTTCTTCTTTATTCCTTTTGCTTTGTAAAACTGAGCAATACTGCTCCACATTTGTCTTGCTAATAATAACATTTAATAATTGAACATATAAAGAGTGGAACAAGGCCAAAGTCTGAACCATATTGAAGCCAAATACTTTCATCTGTTCCTTCTAAAACACAATGGTATATTATGACAATCACACATTGATGCTGAAGGAAGACTGCAGATGAGCTGTTCATATTATTTGTGCATTCAGTATAATAAAGGTTTGTGTTCACATTGCATCTGCAAAATGTAAATCTATTTTAATTACTACTTTGCTTAGGATTTACACATATCACTTCTTTTTTTTTAATTAAGATTTATGTTGCATTGTACTTACAGAGATTTACAAAAATTTTTACATAACAGATAATGGTTCTCTAATATTGGCTTGAAATCACCTGTCTTCTTTGTATTCATATAACAGAAGCACAGTAAGAATCTAATTTTTATTTTCATTACTCATATTTGTTGTTTTTAAAACAGACTGACAAGGAATAAAAATACATTTTCATTCACTAAGTCATTAAATTTGCTTTTGTATCTTTTCATTAACTTCAATAACTTCGAACTGTTTCTACTAAATGGGTTGTTAATTAATTAGATCAGGTTGTTCTATTGTCAGCCTTAATGTATAAATGTGTACATATTTTAATAAGAAAACCTTTTTTCTGATAGAATGAAGGTTTGTTTCGCACTTTAGTTGTTAAATTTTGCTTAACACTAGAATCGCTGAAGCCCAGGAAAAAATCGGCCACCTTAAATTCCCTTGCACCTCCTCATCAGCATCTCTTGTTTTGCAAATATGTCGATCAGCACCGGCAGCAGGCAGCCTGCTATCCCATCCCCTACCGCTGCAGCTTTAGTCGTACACAAAGTTCTCCCAGCTCAAGTCTTTTTATCTGGGTGTGAGCTGCCTTAAATTGTTTAGTGTAACTAATATATCATTATTTGGAATACATAAATTTCATGTGTGTTCTGTGTCTACAACAATCTGTTTAAATGTAGAATGACAGGAAATGCAAGGCAAGAAATGTTGAACACATAACTAGAATAGAAACTTTTTTCATGTTCTACTAATAACTGGTAAAATGCTAACATGAAGTGTATAATATGTGAAGAATGAAGTCCAGATTTCAAATGAACACTTTCACAAAAGACACAAATATAACAAAACAATTGCACTTTTTTTTCTATAATTTAACCAAAGTAAAAGAAATTGGGGTAGGGTACGACACGACACACACACACACGCATGCACACATATACATCTGCTTGGCTGGTAAGAACTGCTATCTCCAAATCGAGAGGTTGCAGGTTCGATCCCTGGTCCTTAACTGTTTTGAGTGGTAAGTGTAGTTATTATTACTATTATAGAATAAAAATATACATTTGATCTTTATTATTATTATTGTGATGATATCCATATTTTTAAATGAACTATGTTCTTAATTATATTTTTGAAGAAAAACATAAATGCCTTGATAAATGTTTATTACAGTGAGACGCCAGACAGTGGACCAGAATCTCATTGTATATGGTGGGGATGGTGCGCTGCTGACCTTGACTTGGGACATTGTAGGTCATCCTTCAAAGACCTCCTCATTCCCACTAACTGCCTTCCAATGAGGAAGCAGATCCTGGGGACTCGGAGGTGGGCTCCCCCATCTCTGGGACTGAGGTCACCGAGGTGGTAAAAAAACTCCTTGGTGGCAGGGCCCCTGGGGTGGATGAGATAGGCCCGGAGTTCCTCAAGGCTCTGGATGTTGTAGGACTGTCTTGGTTGACACATCTCTGCAACATCGCATGGACATCGGGGGCAGTGCCTCTGGATTGGCAGAATGGGGTGGTAGCCCCCCTCTTTAAGAAGGGGGACCGGAGAGTGTGTTCCAACTACAGAGAGATCACACTCCTCAGCCTTCCTGGAAAAGTCTATTTGGGGGTTCTGGAGAGGAGGTTCTGTCGGGTAGTCGAACCTCGTATTCAGGAAGAACAGTGTGGTTTTCGTCCTGGTTACGGAACAGTGGACCAGCTCTACACCCTTAGCAGGGTCCTGGAGGGTGCATGGGAGTTTGTCCAACCAGTCTACATGTGTTTTGTGAACTTGGAAAAGGCATTCGACCGTGTCCCTCGGGGAATCCTGTGGGGGGGTGCTCTGGGAGTATGGGGTACCCGGACCCCCTGATAAGGGCTGTTCGGTCCCTGTACAACCAGTGTCAGAGCTTGGTCCACATTGCCGGCAGTAAGTCGAACCAGTTTCCAGTGAGAGTTGGACTCCGCCAGGGCTGCCCTTTGTCACCGATTCTGTTCATAACTTTTATGGACAGAATTTCTAGGCGCAGCCAGGGTGTTGAGATGGTCTGGTTTGGTGGACTCAGGATTGGGTCACTGCTTTTTGCAGATGATGATGTCCTGTGTGCTTCATCAGGCCGTGATCTTCAGCTCTCCCTGAACTGGTTCGCAGCTGAGTGTGAAGCGGCTGGAATGGGAATCAGCACCTCCAAATCTGAGACCATGGTCCTCAGCTGGAAAAGGGTGGAGTGCCCTCTCAAGGTTGGGAGCGAGATCCTGCCCCAAGTGGAGGAGTTCAAGTATCTCTGGGCTTTGTTCACGAGTGAGGGAAGAATGGAGCGTGAGATCGACAGGCAGATCGGTGTGGCGTCCGCAGTGATGCAGGCTCTGTATCGGTCTGTCGTGGTGAAAAAGGAGCTGAGCCGTAAGGCAAAGTTCTCAGTTTACCAGTTGATCTTTATTCCTACCCTCACCTATGCTCATCAGCTATGGGTAGTGACCGAAAGAACGAGATCGCGAATACAAACGGCTGAAATGAGTTTCCTCTGTAGGGTGTCTGGGCTTTCCCTTAAAGATAGGGTGAGAAGCTCAGTCATCTGGGAGGGGCTCAGAGTAGAGCCGCTGCTCCTCCGCATCAAGAGGAGTCAGATGAGGAGGTTTGGGCATCTGATCAGGATGCCTCCTGGACATCTCCCTGGCGAGGTGTTCCGGGCACATCCAACCGGGAGGTGGCCCCAGGGAAGACCCAGGACACACTAGAGGGACTATGTCTCCTGGCTGGCCTGGGAACGCCTCAGGATTCCCCCGGAAGAGCTAGAAGAATTGGCCGGGGAAAGGGAAGTCTGGGCATCTCTGCTCAAGTTGCTGCCCCCGCGACCCGACCTTGGATAAGCGGAAGTGGATGGATGGATGGATGGAATGTTTATTAATTTTGCATCTGAGTTTAATTTGATGCTTATTCCACTAAAAAGTATCCTTGAAGAAAGGGAAAAGCAGTGTTGAATATTGTTGAAAGGTCTTTCCAACCTTATGTGGCATTCAAAGAATACATAAGCAGGCACTGCAAACAGTTGCTAAGAGATGCTGTACAGTATGTGAATTCTTCAGTCAAGTTATATATTCATTTAAGGAATACTTGTGTCTGACACTGAGTGACCTGGTGAGATGGATTTTAACTCTGCTACTTCATAATTTCATACTGTTCTGTTTGAATCCCTGCCTAGTCACTGTCCACATGGGTTTTCTCTGATTTTCAGATGGTGAGTTAGTATGCCCCACAGTGTACTATTTTTCTGCCCTTCAGTTTCCCAGTGTGTGTCCAAAATCCTTATGTTGTGCAAATTAGGTAGACTGATACTCTGTCCAGGATTAGTTCATGCCATTTACTGTACTCTGCAAGGCTAGTTTTTATTCTTTTGTTATCCTGAAACAGGTTTAAGAAAGCTAAGAAAAGGGGTGTTTGGAATAAAATATACACAATGGCAGTATAGTTGTCATGAGTGTTTACTAACATTTCAGTGTAAAGAGATGTCAGAATTTGCTGTTCTCTCAAAGTCACTAGCTATGATTTCTTACAGTGATTCCAAACTATATTTATAAAAAGCCACCAGGAGCTTAGCCTGTGTCACCTTTTCTGAAAATCAATTTGATTCTATCAGTACAGCACATTCATTGCTCTGTGCACACCTTGTGATTTAATGATATTGTTTTAAACTAAGCATTCCATGTTAGAGACAGAAACACCTCTACCTGGCTGCTACTGGGAGGTTTTGATCAGGGATAGAAGCTAAACTGCAAAAATGTGTATATTATTTAATATTTGCATGTTTTAACAAAGCACAAAAGAATGGTTTTAATGTTCCTGTCTTTTTTCTGTATATAAAAAAGTGACATTCAAATTTACTTTTGTTCAGTTACAGATAATTCGGAAATAAAGCTTAAGGTCACTGAAAAGGCTTAAATTTTTTTTTATTTTTTTTTTTTGCACTAATGCATATTTCTGATAAAATAAATCAAACGTTATGCTACCTTTTATTTTTCCAGCACTCTGGGTAAAGACAGGCATAGGTATTTTAATAATGCAAATGTTATAGTTTTTTTATCTAGTGGTAAAAAATAAGAAACCAAATGGTTCTTGCATTTATTAGTAGTAATTAGTCCTATTCTAGAAAATTTAAAAAGACATTTTACGTAATTGAACTGTGCTTTTGTTATGTCTAAAGTTTATATGAAGTATAATTATTTTAGAATAAATGTTGATGTTATTACACACTAAAATAAAAATGTATTTCACAAGGTGCAGCACTCCATCAGTGGTTGTGCCCTTAGTAGGGGATGACATGACAGTTTCAAGAGTATGTTTAGTTATAGTATAATGTCATTGTAAGAATCCAGGACTACTTTACACTCCAGTTCTGAATATCCACAGCAAAATAAATCTAACGAGAACAAGTGAACTCAAAAATGAATCCATTAAGAAGGCTAACAGAATGTTTGGTTTTATAGCATTATGTTTGGGGTTCAAGTCCAAGGAGGTTATGCTAAAGCGTTACAACACACTATTGAGGCCTCATCTAGAGTAATCCATACAGTTTTGGTCTCCTGGCTACAAAGGACATAGCAGTGCTGGAAGAAGTCCAGAGAAGAGCAGCTAGGCTGATTCCAGGGCTACAGGTGATTGTAACAACGGAACAACTTGTTTTTAAATCGCAACATTACTATGAACGTGGAGAGAAGGCTAATAAGATCTTAGTTCAACAAATCCACAAGCGGGAAGTTTGCAATGCAATATCAGTAATCACCAACACAGACGGAGATAAAATTATTTAGCATAAAAATATAATGCACACATTAAGATACTACTATCAGTCCTTATATTCTACTCAGTTTAAAGAATACAAGACACACTCTAATGCATTTTGTAATATATTACGGATACCACAACTTGATACTCACAGTGCGGAGGAATTGGATAAACCTCTGACACTATCAGAATTACTAGATGCTACAAACTCACTTCAGAGCGGGAAAGCACCCTGTCCTGATGGCTACTCTGCCGAACGTTATACAAAAAATTTCAAATAAGTTAGTTCCCCTTTTATTTGCAACATTTATAGAAGCCAGGGACAATAACATCTATCTCAAACTATTCACATTAATTACATTTTTTCCTAAAACAAGTAAGGACTTATTACAGTGTGCATCATACAGACCAATCTCACTTCTTAATAATAATGTTAAGATACTCTCCAAAGCCCTAGATAGAAAAACTGAGAAAGTGCTCTTTTGGTAATATCACACGAACAAGCCGGATTTATTAAAGTTAGACACTAAGCTTCCAATCTTCAATGCCTATTTAATGTAATATATTCACCCATAAAGTATAACACTTAAAAGATCTTATTATCTTCTGGATGTAGAAGAAACTTCTAATATGCAGCTAGTCTCGTTCAAGACCAAAACCCCATATTTACGAGATCAAAGACCAAGACAAGCCCGCATATGAATACTCCAAAGTTTAGTAAAATTGATAAAAATGTCTCGAGGCTGAAACTGGACTTGGGTACTGCAGCTCCAACATTAGACCATTAAGAATTAATGCTGTAGTAAAATTTATGAATTCTAAGAATTTTTGGTGGTGGTCTCTTCTCTATTCAGACTTTTCTCATTATATATTATGTGCAATGTATACCTTTCTTGTATTTCTTGTAAACATAAGTATTTGATATCAGCATACCATTGTTCATTGGCAAGGTGGTGCAAAGGGGAACACTACTGCCTCATGGTCCATCGTCCTGAGTTTAAATTACATATTTGGGCATTATTAGTGTGGAGTTTTTACCCTTTTTCCTCTGTCCTCATGGTTTTTCCTTCGGGTGCTTCTTTGTTTTCCGATGCTTTCCATAGATGTTTAGGTTAAGTGGCAGTTCCAAAGTAGCCTTGGGTAAGTGCCAGTGTTTGCAATGGTCTGGTGCCCTGTCTAGGAGCATTTCCTGCCTTGTACCCAGTGCTGCCAGGAATCGGGTCTGGTCCCCAGGGTCCATGAATTCAATTAAGTGGGTTTGAGAATTTTTTCTAATAATAATTCTAAATTTTAAAGTACAAAATTTGATTTTTGCCTTGATATGGTTAGGGTTTTAATATCACGCTCTAGTTCAAACTTTAAAGCGCTCACCACAAGACGATTAATTTTGATGAATGATGTTTGTTGTATACAAGGCTAAAATTTGTAAAACTAGAAACTGAAGTTTTTATGGTTCAGACTTTCTTGAGCAAATGTCAGTCTTTGCTTCATCTTTCCCTGGGCAAGTTCAGAATAATGAGCAACTTTTTTCCATCCTTTAAATGAATGTTTCCTTTTCCTTTCTCATTGTTGCATGTTATGATTTATGTGTTCTCTGTTATAACTAGAACCACAGTTGTTGTTTTATACTCACATATTCAAAATGTATATGCACAGAATAATATATTCCATTTTTTGGGAAGAATACTTTGAATAAGAGCAATGAGATGAATTTCATTACCTTTGATGGACTAAACAAAAAGATTTATGCTTGATTGAGGTTGTGTAGATTATTGCAGTCTTTTTATGTATGCCTTGAACGGGGATCAAATAAGCTTTCTTAACTCTCAACCAAAAAATAAATGGTCTTGTGTGTGGTGTGTTTGCCTGTATGAAGCTGATAGACCCTATTCCCTAGGAAACTTTTTACTGCCAAAAAAACATGCATTTAGCTCAAAGTATCCAAGGGGCATAGGGGTAAGTTGGATGGGTAATATCCTCAGTGAAGGCAAATCCTCAGGTTTGGTCAATATATCATTAATAAAGCTTGCTTACAAGGTGGGGAAACTTGGCTGTGTTTTGAATAAGTGCAAGTTTGTTGTAGATAGCATACCCTTTTTATCAGAAATTAAAGTCTTCAATCAGTTTTTGTTTTACAAGTATAAGCCTTTTTGTTTTTTTTTTACTTACGGTTGTATTAGGAGGCAGCCAATCTGCATAATTTTTTTTTTTGGGTAAAGTCTGAAGTTCTGCCAAAAGTGAGGCCTCAGGAAGTGGGAGTGTGCTTAGATTTAGAAGAGGGGAGAGGGAGGACGCTGATTAAAATAATAAACAGCTGCTGGAAGCAGGGTAACTGCACATATACATGCGGCTGTCAGAACAGGGCACTGCCAGAAGAGTGGACAGGTTTCCAATTACTTCTACAGGCAAAGGAGAACTTCAGACTGAAAAGGCTTTGTGTCTTGTGGGGATGGCCAAACTTGTGGAATAACCAGAATGGTTTAGAAGTACCATTTTCCAGCATTCATAATGATGTAGTAACATTGTCCTTGGAGCAATAATCTGGAGATTTATTTCCAGAAAATTGAAAAGAACATACCTTTTCAGATTACAGCATTTTTTAATTTAGCCTAATTAGCATTTAGCCATATATGTTTTGTGACAATAATCCAGTCTTGCACCTCACGTCTTACTCATTGGAGAATCAAATACATGAACCCGGAGAATGATGTATGCTGCCTGTTGATCTGACAAAAGGCTTACTGTTTGCAGTGTGGAGCAATAATTAAAGTAGTGACCCAATAACTGATTCTAATATTGCTGATCTCGGTGTTTGAGGAGGACTGTTGAGGACTACTTGAAACAAGAAAATGATATCATGAAGCTTATTTAAATACATGCAGGCAATTCAACATGAGACTTTATCGAACTTCTTAAGAAATACATTGGTCACAAGTCATGCTACAGTAAGAAAAGAGGATGTTGCTATGCAAAGTGCACACAGTGGAAATTGAGTGCTCTGCTCATGAAAGATGTGTGGTCTCAGCACTGCAACTCAGGGGAATATTATTCATCAAACAGTGAATATAGCAAGGAATGGGAGCAGCTTTCTCCTCAAGATGTAGCAATGAAAAGGAATACAATAGTTGACAATGATTGGCATGAATTTCAGCTTGCAGGAGTTGTTGAAAAAGTTTGAAAAGGTACAGTAGATAGAAAGTTTTGAAATATTTTGTGACATGGTAAACCTTCATCAGCTTATTTTAACTGGGTATTTACTGTATATATTTTTGTTTCTATAATTGATTTGTAGGCTTGTTCATTAGTGTAAATTCTTCTTCCCAGATGTATGTATACCTCCTTTATCAGTCCCATATATACATAAAAGATAATCTCTAGACCATGTGCCAGGAAAGTGTTTTAATTTAACTTAGATGTGAAAACAATGAATTAAGGCACAAAAAGCTTCAATCGTAATAAACGTTCAAAATCTTTACACCTAATGGATGGTTCCATGTGGTTATACAGTTTGAAACTGAGAATGTGTGATATTGTATAAACCAGAAGTTGTGGCAGCTGTCTTGAATCCCTGGCATGTGAGTGCATGCTTTTGTATATGACAGATAAACAAGCTAGTCTGTTGAACAGGTTGTGAATATCTTTACTTCAGTGAAACAGACCCATCAAACTGGAAATGGATTTATAAATTTTAAATATTACTAAATTATATGTATACACAGTGTATGTATGTGTGTGTGTGTGTGTGTGTGTGTGTGTGTGTGTGTATATATATATATATATATATATATATATATATAT
>JANRMT010062791.1:105453358-105467807 GCA_026402145.1 Polypterus bichir lapradei | reverse complement strand
GATAGATAGATATAGATATATATATATATATATATATATATATATATATATATATAAATAAAATAGATAAAAAGGATACATATGTTGAACAAGAATATAAATTTCAAATAATGCCAGTACATTTTTGTAGATGGCCCCTATAGTGTTGTGTTTAATGACACCACTTCAGTAAAACTGTGCAAACTACATTTCTTGTTCAGACAACATAGAGTAAAATATAGGTTGCATTTATAGGCTGCAGATTAATTTACATTTTAAAAGTGAAGACACTTGTGAAGACACAAATGATAAAAAAAAAAAATCACTGAGCAGTAACAGTCACTTTTTTGCAATATCTTTGGATCTGCCTGCTATTTCTAAAGGCAATAAAGGTGCATTATTAAGATACTTCTAAGATCATACCCAGCAAGTGCAGAGGTAATTTGTATGTTGCCTGTTAAGTCATTCATCCAGTCTACCATCATATCCATTTATTATCCAACCTGCCTAATCAAGTTCAGGGTTGCAGAGACCAGTGCCTATCATGGCAGCATCGGACACACATCATGAACCAAGCCAGGATGACATTTAAGCTCATAACAGAGTATCCTCATTCACATAAATGCTGTCACACCAAGATAATTCAGTTACCAGTTAATCTAAGTCACCCAGTTTTGGAACGTAGAAGGAAAGCTGAAGTTAAAACCCATCACACATTCATGGGGAAGATGTGTATACTGCATAAAGGGTCCCTAGGCTGAAATTCAAATCCATGAACAATAAAGTTAGGTAACAGATATGTGAGTCACTTTACCAAAGTCTTTTATTTGTTTGATATTTCAAAGGCACTTTACAAAGTGTCAAAAATACAACACAAAATATGCATTGGGCACTGTATTCTGCTACCCTACAAGACCAGCATACTTTAAGTGAATTTTACAGTAAAAGTAATTGTGATGGTTTTATCTGGTAGAATGATGTAAGGTATTACTCTTTCTTTTTTTTTTTTTTTTGCAAATTACTCTTTTATTATGACTTCTAGCTTGATTTCATTTCTGATGTAGAAGCCAGTTTGTGAAAAGACTAATCTGGTTAGACTAACATTTTGACATTGCAGGGAACACTAATTAAAAATTGGCATTAACAATTGACGTTTACTAAATTTCTGTGAAAAGTTAAATATTTATGGTCCAAGAACTTCCTTGAAGTTTGCAGCTTAGCAGCAGCGACTGATCAGTCCAGTTTTTTATTTATTTTTTTTTAATTTGTTTGGAAGTCTCAGAAAGCATACCGTCAAGTCTTGGAAAGCATACAGTTAATTGTGTTACAGTGTACAAATGATCCACTGTAATTTTTCAATTCAGAACGTGGATATAGACCTATTTTTTGAACGTGTATTCTGTAAGCTAAGAATGTCACATATTTGTTGCGCTCTTTGCCATGTTCTAGAGATTATCGTTTATCATTTGGTGTTGGGGGAGGTGAGGACAGGGTAGCAGCCAATACTGCATCTGTGGAGTTGTATATGTATCTGCATACATGCATGTATATAATATGCAGTATGTCTGAACTTAAAAGTGGAAAGTATAGCCTCACAGGAGTCCTTTGTATTATGGTAAGGTATACCACAGACTTCTTGTCTGATTGCAAGTTAATTGTAACCATATGCTATGACAGGAGTGTAACTTTAGCAGTGTTTGCTGACAAATTTTAGACATGAAAAGACATTGATTGAACTATTCATATGGTTTTCTGACATTTATATTTCCATACTAAATGCAAGTTTGTTAATTTATATAATGTTATTTTGCACTTTATTAACATTTGTTAATATTTAGTTGGTTATTATTTTTTACATTGCAGAAGTAATAGAATGTATTTTGACAATTCATCATATTACAAGAAAGAACTAGTTTTGCTAAAAATAAAGTAGGTTTGCCAAGCATTTCCAGTAATTCAGTAGGTCATAATTTACATCTCATCTACCTTTCATTGCTTTATGTCTATCAAATAACACAGATGCAGAAATACCAAGTCATGTCATTGGTTGAAAGGCCTTTGTTGATCGTTTAATACTTTACATTTAATGAGCATTAGACATGACCAATAGAAGACAGATCTTCAAGTAACATAAATCAGATCAGGTAATCGATATAGTCACAGTACGGAACTGATGATATGATTACTAGTAATATTATTTTACATGAATTTAACATTGTAGATATGACATGCTTTAACACATTTGCATTATCAGCCTTTAAAGACAGCATGCAGTGACTGTTATGCTATATTTATGTACAGTATTTAAGTATTTCTGCATGCTTGACAGTCCAACAGCTCTGTGTGGGTGGGTATAAAAATGAAATGGAGTATTCAGTGCCTCTGGTGAGGGGGAAAAAAAACCAGAAACCAGGTGGGATGATAATGAACTTAAAAATTTCCCAGTATTTATGGTTTGGCACCTCATATGCAATTTCAAAAAAGTTTTGGAACCTCCGTATCCTGTATTCTCAATTGTGTTTAATTTCTCTGTGTGAGCACTGCATAAGTATTTTTGAAAGAAAGATGGATGGATGAATAAATAATATCAGACAGTCTTTAGTTCGGAGTAGTAGAACAAAATAACATCAAAATATGCCCATTTACACACCAATGACTGCAAATACTGTATATTTAAGGAAGTGAAAAAGATTGTTTTATACTGATCTGTCACTCATGAATATGCAGAAAATGTAAATATAAAGATTGTGCTTTGCTTTTTCTTTTATATTGGCGTTAACAGCCAAACATAGGCTACCATATTTAATAAATCCTCCCACATGAGTGCCTTGATCTGGCTGAACAAATTCTTTGTAAAAAACAAATTAAAATATGAAATTCAATGAAATCTTCTATAGATCTCTTAAATGAGAGAAGGCTTAGCACACTTGCACATGTTTAGTTATAATGCATTAACTGTAAATTACAAAGCCTTAAAACATTTATATGCATAAACACACAAGTTACATAAAAAGCACAGTAAAACAGAGCAATTTCAATGATTAACATTAATAGAAAAGATAAGGCATTAACATTAACTTTCATAGCCATAAAACATATATGCATAACCACACGAATTACATTAAACACAAGAATTAACAGTGTGAACAATCTGTGAAAAACACATCACAACAGTCAATGCTATTAAAAATGATTCAGGAATTTAATTCTCTGTATCTTATAAATTAAGAAAAATCTTAATTTTCACACATTTTTAGCTGGAAAAAAACCACATTTTAAATAGTTTAGTAATACACAAGTTAGACAGGTGTCCATGATAAAAGCTAAATTGTATGTGATCCATTTAAATCAATATTTATACCTGAAAAGAAAAAGCTATTTATGTAATTTGCCACTAATTCTTTTTTTTCTTTATGCAAATACAATTATCATTCATCCATTCTTTTACCTCTTTGGCACAATTAAAGACAATTTCTCATGTTTTTTTCCTTAAGGAGAAAAATAGCTGAATAATATCAGCATATGAATGAAAGCCCATATTTTGATTTGTTCCTATGTAGCAGGTAAAGTGACAGGAGTAATTGTCTCAGTACTGAGCCCTGAGAGACACAATAACTAACTTCACAAAATAATCACAGAGTACTGTTAGCGCATTTTGTTTATGCTGAAGCTGTTTTGAAAAGTATGAACTAAAGCACTCAAGAACAAAGCCTGGTGCCCAATTTAGTTTTCACTTCAACGAAATAAAACAGGATGGTCAATTACCTTTGGTCTAAGAAAAAAATGACCTTTTAATTCATCAGAAAACATTAGAATGTCTTTGACTGCACAAGTTAGGTCTGTTTCTCTACTATAACCAGTAAGAAATTCAGACTGAAACTTTTGAAGTTGTAATGAATAATGTAAGACTGAAACTCTTTTTTTTTTTTTTTTTTGCCAAGTAATTATTTGACAGTCGGCACTTTTAGAGCAGTATGAACTATGCCATTTATTAGGGATATGTTTATAAAGTCAGGAATTAGTGCTGTGAGAACAGTGATTAAGCTCTTTAAATGTGTTCTTAGGACTTGGTCTAAGGGAGAGTTAAAGGGCTTCATTTTAATTTCCTATTCTGATATTAAAATTGTTAGGGTGTTTATAATTCATAAGTTAATATAAGTTAATTCATGTGGTAATTAACAATAATTCTGCTCTTCAGTGCCATAATTATAACAATTTACCTCAAAATGGATGTCTTCCTTACCTAATATTAAACTTGTATGGGTTCTGTTTTCATTTATTAATCTGGAAAAATATTCAGAACAAGATAGAAAAAAAATCTTTTTTTTTATACACCTAACAACACTACTGGTCATTGGTGTTTGGAAGAGCTGCAATTTTATTGCTCTTTACTTTAGACTGCTAAAAAAGTAGAACAAACTGTAAACCAGAGTGAATTTCTGCCATAATCACTTTTGTTTTCAGAGAAGTGTTATAGTTATATTTAAACTATTAAACAATGAGACCTCAAATGAATATTGAGATTATTTAACTCATTTAAATCAATAACAATACATTAACAATTTTTTTAAGGACCTGGCACTTTAAGTGTTGTTTTAAATATGCAAAACAATTAAAGCTGTGCATACATCATCCAAATGTCATATTTATGTAATAAATGTTGACAATGCATAGTTCAAATTTTTTTTAACAGACTGATTATTTATGAAAACCTAACTAAATATATGTTTATTGATCTACAGGGTCATTTCTTGCAAAGGGTACAGCAAAATTGTTACTAGCATCTGTACAAAGCTGAAGTTTCTTTCTATTTGATATATTTGATATATATTATGTATATATATATGTGTATGTATGTATGTATGTATATATATGTATATGTATATATATACAGTATATATATATATTTATATTTAAACTGAACAATAACAATATAAACCTCACATCTTATAAATGTTCAATAATATTATGCTTGAAATTATACAAATTTTATTAAAAATGATTGTGGTTTAATGTTTTACAATAAAAGTCAAGTTAAAGTTGACTAAATTACTATCAAAGAACACAAAATGTATGTCTTACATTCCTTGTGACCTTTTAAAATGAAGTTATTATTAGATATGTATACTTTATTTGTTCCCAAGGGGAAATAAAAACTTTTCAGAAGCTCAAGAAATAGTGATAGTTATGTTACTACAACTGTGTGATTCTTTTGCATATTGAGTGGTATTAGCAAATGTTTGTGTTAAAGACTGCTCTTTTGGGAAATCATCTCAGCTGTGAGTGTACTTGTCAGTTTTCAAACATCTTCATATTCCACAATATGCTTGTGTTTTTAAGTTAGGAAATGAGCATCTCATGCTATGTTTAATTGTTTTTCATCCATATTTGCATTTGACTTATGTTTGTACTGTCTGCTGAAGCCAAAATATGACCAAATGATTAACATTGCATTATATATAGATTATAGCTTGTTTTCATGTGTAGTTGACTCATTTCCGCCTGGCTGGGATTCAGTACAACTGCTTGTGTTGTATCATGCCTAGTATAGTGGAATGATGAACAAGGGCTGGAAGAGGCAGCGTGAACATGTCTGGGACTGGTTGCTGTCATTTAAGGGGACATCTGCAGAAAGCACACCGTAGGAGTGAAATTTTACCAAACATACCAATGTGGGAAAAATTAATTAAGTGACAGCTTCTTATTGTCAAGTTTCAGTGATTTTTGTATATATATCGCCAAGCCTCACTTCAGTTGGTCTACGTTATTAAGGATTATCAACACCAATGCAGGAACCAGCATTAGAACAGGTTCCAGGCCCTCCTAGAGCACGCTCACTAACTAATTATTTAATAAGAACCATTTTTGAAGATGACTTGCACAATGAAATTGCTTTATGTAAAATCTGATTGATTCAAAAAGACTTAGTTATTCCCAATCAAACAAAACCAAAATTGCTTAACACCTGATTGGTTCAGCATAACTCCATATATTTGTAAAAGAAATTATCTTTATACCATTTATCAATTTATTTTGCACTCCAAGAATGTATTTCATTCTGAAAAGGACATTAGCCTGTCGCATGATGCACAAATAAACACACATTTATTTGCACTCTTACACACCCACTGAATAATTTTGCTTTTCATTTGAATTTATAGCATATAGACAAGAATCTCAACAGTAATACAGTCTTCAGATTTAAATATTATATCAATAATCCAAGCCTAGATTGAGAATTGCAGCTGCCTTACCAGTTTGCCAACTTCTACAACTAACATGCTGCTTCCATTCAGAGTATTTAGTTAAAGTAACATATTTGGCAATATACTGTATGTATTTTTACAGCACATCCAACTTTTGAATATCAGTAGTTTAACTGTTACGCATCTTTAAAATGTTAATTTGTTAGTATAGTGTTTCAAAAATCTATTTTATGAATTTCTTTGTCTTTCTCATTATAGGATATTCAGGCTGAGATTGATGCTCACAATGACATCTTCAAGAATATTGATAGCAACAAAAACAAGATGGTTAAAGCTTTAGGAAGTTCAGATGAGGCTGTCTTCCTTCAGCAGAGACTGGATGATATGAACCAGCGCTGGAGTGAATTGAAGGCAAAATCAGCCACCATCAGGTTAGCAAAATAGAACTTGGCAGTGATTCCTTAATTTAATGTTGAGCTGCAGTTTTCTCTTGTCTAGATGTATGTGCGTTTCAGCCTAAAATCCAGCAAATTGAAACAAAAATGCCTCAAATCTTATTAACTGTACAATAGTTTTGTTTTTATTGTTTCTGAAGTGGTAAACATTTGGAATAATCCTTAAGTGCTACATGGCTAAGTTGGACTGTACCTAATGATTATAATACAATGTTATGTATATGTATGTATGTTTGTGGTGTGTGTATGTATATGTGTTTTTTTATTTTTATAAATATATATATATATATATTTTTTTTTTTTGATTGGTCTGTGTGAATGTGCCCAGCAATTAACTGTCCTCCTGCCTGTAGTTGATTCTGTGGTTAGTTCTGATATTTATCACTAAATGCAGAAGTTCTGTGTCTTAAACTGGATTTTATCTGTAATATTTAAAGAGCCCATTTGGAAGCCAGTGCAGAAAGATATAGTCAGTTACTGTCATCATTGGAGGAACTGTACAGGTGGCTGCATCTTAAAGAAAATGAGCTTTTAAAACAAATGCCAATTGGAGGAGATGTTCCTGCTCTGCAGCAACAGAAAAGCCATTGTACTGTAAGTTTCCATTTTTTGCTTCTTTTATTTGTCTTTTATCTAATGTGCTAGGGACAGTGTCTAAGTCTTTGCTGCAGAACTGACCAAGAGTCTCTTCCTGAGATTCAACAAATGTCCATGATGTTTATGATGGCACTCTTCAGTGATCATATATTCATTTCATTAGAAATGTACTTATTACAAAATCCCTCTTATAGAGTACATTGAGACATAAAAATTAAATACATAAGAGACCTACCTTGTTTTTATTTTCGCATAATATTAGTCAAATCATGAAAAAGCTTTTTGAACATTCCTCATAGAGAAAATTTGACTTCTATTGATTTTAAGTGAGACAAGACAAAAACACAGGTTAGGAATTTACTAATTGTGTTAGAAAAGACAACATGTGAATAATGAGCATGATGTCCCATCAGGTGTTAGTGTTTTTTGAGGATTTCAAGTGATTAATCATCACTAACTGTCTGACAGATGAGCAACACGATTCCCAGTATGATCTCAGTGTACAGTATGCCTAAAACACACAACTTCAGATGATTGATGGCATTGTTCTCCATTTGGATTTTGTTTAAATTTATTTTGGACAACCTTAGTAGCGATATGTGTGTGTCTGTGATGATCAGCTTTTTAACTGAATTACACCATGCTCTTGACAGTGAAAGCATAAGATTCATCCAAAGCTGTTCATGAAGAATAAGCCCAGAGAAAGAGAGAGAGATGAAGGCAGTTGTAAGGATGGGACAAGAAGATACACAATGTACAGAAACATCAGCTTAGGAGTGTTGGTTAAACTTTAGACACTGCAAAAATGCATCTATTACTCATTTACTCGTAACTAGCAAGACCTTAACAAAGGCTTCTTTGGGTCATTATAACACTTACAAAGCATTAGTAAAATGTTTATTCATCTCTGCAATGTGAGATGCCTATCAAAATTTCACTTTGGAATGTGGTCTGAGGTGGCTTAACCGAGACACATTTCTCTTGATGTTACATACTTACAGCATTAGACCTGTGAGTGCTTCACATTAATGAGTAATTTTACCATCATTTCAATATGCCTCACTGCACGGAGATGATTACCCTATATACTGATGTTTTGTAGGTGTTATGAAAACTAAAAGAAGCCTTTATTAAGGTCTTGTTACATACGAGTAAATGAGTAATAGATGTATTTAAGCAGTACCTCAACTAAAGTGTTACTGGTGTTTAATTCCCTCTGATTTTTGTAGAAACAAGTTGACCAATAATGGACTAAAGAACAATTTTGACATCGTAGAAGGGTACCCTGTTATTAGTGGCAATATAAAGGGTTTCAGCAGTGAAGTAAGTTTTACATGGTGATTTTCCTACCCATTGTACAAGGGAATCATAACAGTCTTGTGCATCCATTTATTGTCCACAGATTACTGGGTAATGAATGATAGGGCAATAGTTTTGCAGTAGAAATTTCAACATCTAAATTAAAGACAGATATGAAAAGGTTTTGTTTAGGTTTTTTTTCCCTCGATTTCTTTTTAGTTTCTCCTGATATACTGTACTTCCTGCACAGTAGTCTATGCAAGAATAAAGAAATCAGAATATTAAATGCAAGTTTCAGACCCTAATGATAAGGAATTTATCATTTATCATTTCTTTAAAAAGCACTGAAACCCTTTTTAGAACCGATGGAATTTCTAATGTCCTGTAAAACAAAAGTATGAATGGGAGGCTTACAAGTGTGTTGGGAAGCTGTATGTAATTGTTATTTGAGGACTTCTAAAGATCAGGAATATGGATTGGGGAAACCAAGTGCAGGTCAAGTTAAAAACTCACAACAGTGCAGCAAAGTAATAGCCAATTCAATAACAAAAGCTTTACATTTCCAAAATGTACTGATCGTCATTTCAGTTATATCTCAGACAATAAAATGTGAATAGTTTAAAAAAAAAAAAAAAAAAAAAGTACCTGTGGTTTTTTAGAATATATGGTCATGGTTGAAAAGAGGCATCTTGGCTTATTTCTGATGTGATTTTTTTTTTCTTTTTGTACTTAGCATTTGAAATTGACAATATGATCTTTTCTTTGCATTTTGCAATAGTCAGCACATGTGTTGTTTTCTTATTTATAAGTGTATGAAGAACACGAACACACAGAAAAACGGCAAAGCTTTGATGATATATTAAGGGAATAAAGGTTGAAAGCTATGATACTCATTTTAAAAACTATTCTGAATTGCAGCTGTTTTTATTTAGAGTATTCGTAATTAAGAAAATATCTACTATAACTTGTCTCCTTGTAATAACAATTAATTCATGAAATAAAATAACTGATGAGTACTTAGAAATAAGTTGATCACAGAATTTTTGGAACAGACTTTTTAACCTAAACTGGTTTTATAATAGGTTAATTAATAAACATATCTGTGAAAATGCATTGTATACTATTTTATGAATTGTGTAAGCATTCCAAGTAATAAATCATTTACTCGCAGATTAAAAGCTTTATTTAGAGCATTACAAGTTTATTTTGCATGTGGGATCTGCTTTTGGCATACTTTGATAAATACCTTTAATTCTACTGTTTACATCATGGTTTATTTCTGAGAACACACTTTTTCAATCCAATGTTGTGACACAACACCTTGTTTGCTTATTAAACATATTTTTAGTAACTACATGATTTGGACATGATTTCTTCTTCAGGGGCATGTAATCGAATGAAGAAAACATCAGTGCTCTACCTCGATATGTTTCATGTTATTATTCAGAGGTTATTACTATTAAAGAAGTTTGAAATTGCAAGGTGTCATCTAATTAAACAAATATTACACCCCCTACAAAACCAACATAAATTAGACTGTTGCAGGAGGCAAAAAATCTGTCATATTCAAGTAAGCATATTCTCTATACTCCCTTCACTGTTTTAAAAAAGAACAAATATCATGAAATAAAGATGTTGAAAATTCAAAAAGGTAAATTTAGAAGAGGAACTGAATAGGAACCTCTAATCACTGTGGAGTTTAAGACATTAGCTTTAGCAATACATACACTCAATCAATTTTTGCAAAGTACAGTGTAATTCAGTTAAAACATTGTCCATCCCACACACACTTGTCACTACTAATATCATTTAAAATATATTTTAGACAAATCCAAATGGAAAATGATGTCATTAGTCACCTGCCTTGTGTTTAAGGAATAATGTTGCTTATTTTTCAGACAGAGGCTAATAATCTCTCCAAGTACACGAAAACCTTTAACACCTGATGGGGAAATATTATCATTGCTCACATGATGTCTGATCTAACACAATTGAAAGAATCCCATAATCTATAATTCAGTGGGAAAAAGTTTTGTTTTTGTTTTGTTTTTTGCTTAAAATCAGAAAAAAAAGTTGAGTTTTATGTATGAGGAATGTTCAAAAAACCTCTTCAGTATTTCTTTAACATGCTGTGTATTAGAGTATACCTAATGTTGGTTTTGGTGTTCACATAGCAATCTGAACTGAATAGAGTAAGGGACATTAAGATTGATTGATATGAAAGATAAATGTAATTGTTGATTGACATGTGTCTTATTATAATGTGATTTATGAAATCTGGAAAATTAAAAAGAGTTTGTTTTCCCAGGTATATTTTTCATATTCCCCTTAACAGAATGAAAGCTGAAAAGCTGCATTTGTCTCTCATTGGCTACGTCCACACTACCACATTTTCATTTAACAACTCAGTTTTTTAAACAAAATTATCTTCTTCCACACTGAGTTTTCATATCATTTATAAAGGAATCCCTGTTCTCACCGAAATGTCCAGAAATGCATCTGATGGTGATCTTCACCGTGTTTTGAAAAATTTAGAGCCCCATTAAAAAAAGATTATCTGGTGTTTTGTGAGCTTTCAAAACTATCAGTGCTTGCAGGACTCTGATAGCATGTTTGCAGCATAGATAAAAGAAAAAAAATAGTTTAAACAGCTGAAGAGAATTGCCTCCATGTCACATGAAAAACAGTTGAAAGATAACCGTAAGAATGGGAGATGGCTGTCTCGTTATTAAAATCAAGGTAAATGTTAATGCGATTCTTAAGAAAAAGTTTGGCTCTATGTTTATTCACAAGATGATTGATTATAAGCAGGCCAAAGCAATCGGGGCACATCTTGTACCAAGCAGCATTTATAAAATTTACTCAATAAAGGAAATTAATATATTTATGCATCCATCTATATCTTTACTGCATTGTGCTTTTGTGTCTCACTGTCCCTTAATGTTGTGAGCTTGGCTGCATTTTACATCCATTCACTTTAAGCGTCTTGTTATTCATTTTAGTGTGGAACTCTCCTTCTTACTGAACAGATTCAATTTAAGTAATAAATGTTGATTAGAGGCTGTCAGCTGAGTTATTTACAATCTGGTTTTCATGGGACTATGAATTTCTCACTACAACTGTAACACTGCCAGCCACCGGATTTATCACAAAACTGTAGAGACCAGTAATTTGCTTTTTTGCCCATGATTGCACCATTCAAACTGCAATTTAGATGCAAACAGGTATGCAACACAACAAACACCTTGAAGAGCAATTCTTTTCTGCCCACTATATTGGAAAATGTTTTTCTTCTGTGAAGGGTGACCAGTCAGTGAATGAGACCTAGAGTCCACTCAGGGAAGGGCCACAAAATAAGCACAAACCAAACAGCCGTGATTATTATTTATGACCATCCACACCAAAATGCTGGAGTTATGTTTTCAGAAGTATACAGCTCTGGAGAGCATTTTTAAAAGTCTAAATTTTTATGGTGTAGAAATGTCGGGAAGTGTGGACAAAAGGCAAAAATGTACACAAATGTATTTGTTTCTAAAAGAAAATGCATTCGTGTGGATGAGCCCATTGTGAATACCACATTCAAGTTCAAAATTCAGAAAAATCAGTTCCAGTGATCTTATTTATATTGCCAATATCCCCACTTGTCTGTATGCTAATAATGATGACTGCCTCAGAACTTCAAATGTTATAAACCATGTAGTGCGATATATAGATAGTATATTTACATTCACAAAACTAACCACAAAATTTTAATAGCAAGCTAGAGTGCAAAATGCTACTTGCCATTTGTGATTTGTACATGAACTAATATGGAATTCTTGAAGTGAAATGTAACCTCTTATTGTAGTTTTGCCTATTTTAGCAAGCATTTTTTATATTCTTTAAGTTCAAAGATGTGACTTGTGATAAGTTTGCTGTAATCGGTGATAAACTTTCAGCCTATTTATGATGTTTTCATAATTTTCTTATAGCTTCAGCCCAATAGATGCTTCTTGTTTCTTAGATATTACTAAATAATGTGTAACTGGTATGAGATTTGTAGCATATGTGAACATTTTGTGACTACTAATTATTTTGAAAAGTTTATTCTAAAGTACTCTGGAGGATAAAGGTCTTAAATAGCAAACATTTTGTCTGTTGTTGGGCATATTTATCATGATATTTTGCACGAAGGCTCCTTATTTAGCCAATATTTAGTATTTACATTTTCAGCAGTACAGTTGCCTACTGTCCCTTTTTACTTTACTTTCCTATGTGCTAAGCACAATATAGATTAGCTCAGCTTTCATCATCGTAAAGAATCTAAACTAATAATCATTTATGCTGTGTAACAGCTAGATATCAATAATTTCTGATTTAGGCACAGTTTTTTTGTATACCAAGACAATAAAGAAATTCCAGTATGCTACTAGTGATAATATATTACCTTCTAACAGAAGCCTTTTCATCAAAGACAGTTTCTTTCAGTCACGTGATTATGAAAGACAACATGATAGAGAAACATCAGTGAGTGCAGCCATCTACAGGGAGCCTAGGGAAGAGAGACAAGAGAATCTATCAGCAATAACTGAAAGTGGCCAGAAAATGAACCATTTTTTTCCCCCGAGTAATTTCATGAATCAGTGGCTTACCTCTGTAAAGAGACATTTACAAAAATAAAATATTCAATAAATATTACTGAAATATACCATTAATTACCTTCTCTAGTTTAACACTGACATCTTCAAAGACATGAAAGTTGGGGTGACTGGCAATTTCAAATTAGATTGAGTATGTGCGTGAAAAGACTGCCATCTAGTGCTATATCCAATATTAGATTGATTAATTTTAAAATATTATGCTATGATGTTTGTTAGGTGACCCAGCACTGACTACCAGTTCTAGAAGAAACTCATCACTCTTTGTGAACTTCTTACCTGGATCAGGTTCTGTGCCAATTGATTACCACCTGCAAGAAGGTACAATGTGTGTACCTTTTAGAATTGTGTGTAATAATAATTGATTAAATAATATGAGGTTAATATTACAAATCTAGCAAATTGTTGAATTCATCTAGGGTACAAGCCACTACCAATGTGCAGAGATTTATTAGAGTTACCATACCGGAGAAGGTGCAGCTGTTAAATATACTGTAGATAATTATGGTTACAAGTTAAATTAAAGCTTATATGAAATTCATTATGTTAAAGGTGAGAATTAAGCTGAACAAAATTAAAGAAAGAAAATGAAGCAAAACTGAATCTTTGAAACATGCACATTCGTTAAAACATAAAACAAGTCAATCCACCATTAGTCCATGAAGTAAAACTACCAAGACAGCCACCATTCAAAAGAGAATTATTACCGAAAATGGGAGTCTGATGACGCCACATTTGTTTTCAACCAAGTTATTTATGGTGTGGTGAATACATCTGAATTAGGGTACATATGCTATAAACAAACATAATTTAAATCATCTGGTCAATAGTTTACTAAACAAAATGTTTCTGAACTCACAATATTTCTTTACTTTGCAGCCTGGATGACACTGGTAATGTTTCGTTCTTTAAACAATAAAGGTTCAACTTGACTGTCAGATGCAATATCGGGGTTGGTCTACATATGATTCCATTTTCTGTATAATATAGAAAAAGTAAGGTGCTTTTTGATGACAAGCCACAATGAACCTACATCTTTGTAGTAATAAAAGCTTTATCTAGAATGAACACATGCAGGTTGCACAGACACCTGATTACCTTCACAGTCATCCCAAGTTCTTCTACCTGCTGAATGTATAGATGCTGGATGTTGCTGATGCATAGCCCCAGTGTCAGTCTGGCAGCTGATGTTGCATTCACGCAATATGTTTCAGTCCAGGAAAGATAATAGTGCAACGGCAGCTTCCACCTGCAGCTTGTGTCACTTCAGAATGCA
>JANRMT010062791.1:105441127-105452958 GCA_026402145.1 Polypterus bichir lapradei | reverse complement strand
CAAACATATGGTTTCTACTTCGCGGATTTTCACCTATCGCGGGGGGGTCTGGAACGCAACCCCCGCGATCGAGGAGGGATTACTGTATTCAATGTTTTTACATTTAGTTTATTATTATGCTGTGCATTCATTGGTATAATTAACTATATTTGTGCTTAAAAACTTAAAAAATTATATATTTACATACAGTTCATACGGTCTGGAACGGATTAATTGTATTTACATACAATCCTATGGGGGAAATTACTTCAGTTCACAACCAAATCGGGTTACAACCAGAGTTTTGGAACGAATTATGGTCGTGAACCGAGGTTCCGCTGTGTTACTGTCAGACAAAATTACAGGCATTTTACGGAAATACAAACCAGTATCACTGAGAGAGAAAATTAAAGGCACACAATACAGTGACGCATATTACAGCCACATACAAGGTCCCTTGCCATTTAATATAGACTGTTCCTACTAATGTTTATGCACTACTGTTCTAGCGCCCGTTATTGTAACGGGCTTAATATCTAGTAATTAATATAATTGAGCCATTATTAAAATGTCCGTTGACGTGACATATTAAACTAGAAATGTGATGAATATGATGTACAGACTATTTTAATTCCCTCTTAAGAGGGCCAATGTTGTGTTGTTGTCACTGAAGAACTTTTTTTTTTTTTTTTTTTTTTTTTTTTTTGTCAGTTTATATCGGCTACTTGTTATTTCTCAGGGAACTGGCTAAAAGGTCAGGGATATCTCAGCCAGCCTTCAATTCCATCATGCTTGCTGTGCTGAAGGACAGTCACTGACTGATAAGGCTCTACATTCAGGTTTCTGTATGGTCATATAGTGTGAGTGTGCATACATTAAACAGAACATGTTTTTGCCAACATATAAAGCAATTTGCAGAAGTGTCCAGTTCTCCTAATGTAATTGGAGCAATTGACTGCACTCATATTGCAATAAGGGCACCTAGCGAGAATGAAGATGCTTTCGTTAGCCGTAAGCAGTGACATTTCATAAATGAACAAGCCACCTGTAATGCCAATGTGAGACTGACAAATGTTGTGCCTCAGTGACCTGGATCAACCAAAATTAAATTTTGAGGTAAAATAGTATTGGAAGCCGACTTGCTAATGGTGGTGTTTATGATGGCTGGCTTGTTGGTAAGATAACTGTCCAGTAAGGCATCACAATTTTACATATCTAATCCACTGCAAATTCCTTTTCTCAATCTCCCTAGTTTTCATAGAAGGGTTCACCCAGCATCCCTGCATAGAAACCTTATTTCACATACACTTGTGATCTTATACATTCACTAAATACCAAGAATCTGTGATCACAGGTGAAGACAGGTATATAGACTGGTAAATTTACATCTTCACTACAGATATTGCCCCTTCTTCACTACCATGGTCTGCTGCAACATACGTAAAATTACTGCTGTGATTTTTTTTGGGTAATCTCAGGATCTTCTCTAACTCCCACTTTGTGAACAAGGCCTTACTGCCATGGATAGGAATCCTTTAACCATAAGCTCAAATCCATTCAGTTATTTATTTAATTTTTATTCTTATTATTGTAGTTGTTGTCTTCCTGTTTGCAGAATATGCTCTGGTCTATAATTAATGTGACCATTAAGCTAAAGGGGTAAACTACATGCATCTTTGTAATTTAGGAAAATGCTACATTGAATGCTACTTAATGTAATATTTAAAAAGTATTACTGTTGCTTCATAGCTCTAAGAAATAGGGTTTAAATCCTGATCCGGTCCCTCACTGTGTGGAATTTCGATGCAACCCCCAAGAACTTCAGTTTTCCTTGCACATCTGAAAGACATGAATGTCAAGTTTATTGAGGACTCTTAGCTTGCCCAGTATAAAGAAATGAGGGAGTGTAAGTAATTGTGCCCTGTGATGGTCTGATGTCCCAATGAGGGCAGCTTTCTGCCTGGTGCCTAATGCTGTCAATATTATTTCTGGCTCACTGTCGCAATGAAATTTCTTTGTATCTCTTATGGTCCTTTTTTCTAATTCATGAGTTAATTGTAAAACAATTTAAATGAGAATAATTTGAACTGTCTGAAAGTAAAAGGTTATATTAATCAGTTTAGTTTACTGCAGTTGTATGAGATTTATAATATATACAGTTAGTTATTTACTGCATTTGTACTTGAACTTACTCTGTATTTTTCAAACAATTTATTTTCTTGTGGAAACCTTTCCCTAGTGAGATATGAAATTTCAAAGCTTATTTTTAATTACAGACTAAATGATTTTGCTGATTACAGTTTGATTAAGCAGTTCATAATGAATAATAAAAAATGTGTGTTTTTTATATATATATATATATATATGTGTGTGTATGTATGTGTATATACTGTATATATATATGTGTATTTGTGTGTGTGTGTGTATGTATGTATGTATAGATGTGTATATATATGTACACACACATTCTGTATAAATAAGCATTATTTTGTTTTAATTTGTTTACAGTTTTATTTCAGTCAGTTTATTAGAAACTAGCAGAATGAATGGAGATCCCAATTATCTCTGATGCACAGTCAATTGTAGCCTTGTAAAATCACCACATTAATTGTAGCAGAATCCTGGATGATGCTAATAAGGTTTCTATTGTCTTGTTACCAAGGATCCAATTTCACACAGTATGCAAAGGCAAATAAAATTTAACTTGATTATTACAACCTCTTTTTTTATCCTCTTGGAAGTTTTTTTAAGCTAGAAAATTTAAAAAATATCTGTGTTTAATAGGGTTCAATCTCAGTAACCATCACCTGACTTAAACAGGTTCAATAAGAATTGGATAGATGGGTTGTAATACATTGTATTTTTTTTTTTGAAAATTTTAAAAGTTGCAGATAAGATATACTAAGAATAGTTTAGCCATGTTAGTTTACAGAATAGCATGGCATGCTGTTAGGTGTTGTTGCTAAATGAAGCTCTGAATTGAAGATCTTTTTTGAAAAACAAGTCTAGTGGTATTTAGTAAATGGTTCGGGTCCCCCTAGTATCTCACAGGTTCACAATCAATGATTTGAATTCTGTATCTTTTTTTTGCTACCACATTTCAAAGTCATATACATTAACTTAGTTTATAATTGGTCCCATGTAAGACTTTGGTCCTGCAATTGATTATTACCCTATCCATAGTTGGTACATGCCTTACAGCTAATGCTGTGGGAACAAGCACACAAATTACCATGAACTGGATTAAGCACATACGAGAATGTTATGTTTTGTAGTTTCAAAACTTTACCAAACTCAGAGTTTTTTCTTTCTAAAAACAGTGATTGGTTTTATATCTGTCATTGTTTTTTATGTGTGTTGCATATACTAGTGTAAACACATAAATCAAATAAAAGAGGATTGAAAGTGTAGGTAGTCTGTCAATGTCAAGGTAAGCCTGATTACAAATTCTGGACACATAGGCACAGTGTCCTGGGGGAGTATCAATAGAAGCTCCCATGGATGCAAAAGATAATGTCTTGATACTGTGCATATGTTGCAAATCACTTCTTCTTTTGCTTTTTGTGGAAGTACATATGGTGATGTATATAGAGCAAGCAGTACTTTCCCATTTTGGCAACATGGCCTTTTGTTTTTACCTGAAAATAAAATATTGTTCCATAGTGATTACATAGCCAATCCATCTTTCCCAGGCAATGTTATGACAAATATTGTCATAAGGATGTAAAGGCTATGTTCGGTTATGGATGGGAGTTTTGTTAGTTTTATTAATATTCTTTCATGATGCAGTGTGTTTCTTTTCGTTAACACTGAACAGATGCCACAGCTTTAAAGTTTGTTACACCTATGATCAGCCTTCACAGTGAGTGACTGGAAATGCGGCAGTCACAAAACCTAGCAACACAGATACCTCTGCTGCGGGTTCTGTCAATTTTTTCATGACCTAACAGTATCCAGGAATTTGTTTTGTTTTTGATGTGTCTAAGTTACGTCTATGATGAAGATGATCAGCTGGCCCATGCAAAGCATGTCACCATTCGCAGCTGTTGCCGCCCTTCTTTTCCTGTTAGTTATTTAATACAAACATATGTTAGATCAGGTGGTACATGCACTTCTCTCAAAACACAGCACCCTTGGTTACTCCCTTTAGGCCACTGTAATGTCCTTCTGTCCCTGATACTATTTTAGTGCCACTCATGCAAAACAACCACTAGATTGTTGTTTCCTTGTCAGCTATGTCACGCAATGTGCATTGCGGTGCTCCTCTGTCAAAGTTTGTGGATTTCCTGTCAGCTGAGGCAAGCTGTCACATGTCAGCTTGCTGTGAGGAGGACTGTAAGCCCAATTTCAGGTCATTGGTGGTTCACACATCCCATTCTTAAGTTGCATTGTGTAAGATTACCTTCAAGGGGCCAGGGGTTTTTGCGTGACAGAGAATCCTTAGAATGTTATATATGAACATATATACTGGTTTATATCTTGATGCATTAATAAATATCAAACTTGTCTTTGTGCTTCATTTAAAATAAACTGACAGAAAAAATAATTTGAAACATATTCATTGATATATCTCTGTACGATACAGTGCTAATCATGTTTGCAATGGCTGTGGTCGAATAGTATCCGTTTTGTCTAGTTAGTAATGTTTTCCTGAATGACAGTATTACATAATTCTAGTTGTGTATACAGTAGAGTCTCGCTTATCATACCTTCGCTTATCCAACATTCTGTATTATCCGACGTCCCACCGCAAAAAAAAAAAAAACACATCAATCGGCAACAAGAACTGCAAGTTGCGAGCGTGAGTGTAGTCTATTTTTTGTTGCTCCCGACTGTACCGCAGCTAATTACAGTGGAACCTCGGTTTGCGAGCATAATTCGTTCTGGAAATGTGCTCGCAGTCCAAAGCACTCATATATCAATGCGAATTTCCCCATAAGAAATGACGGAAACTCAGATGATTTATTCACACAACCCAAAACTATTCATATAAAAATGATTAATACAAAATATAAAGTAAAAATACATAAAGCAAATTAACCTGCACTTTACCTTTGAAAAGAATCATGGCTGGTGTGAGTGAGTTTCTAAACTCTTGTGGGATTCCACCCAACTGGACAACACGCGGAAGAGCGTCCCAAAGCAATCGCAGTCTCCCAGCACTGTAGCAGTTCGCCATAAAAGCGAATCTGAAAAGATCGCAGACATGCTATAAGCGCCTGCCATCGATGAGTGATACAAGGAACAAGAAACATTATAAATGCGCAGGGCACAGTATTACTTTCCCCCAACCCTGCCTGACTGCTGTGTCTGTGTATAGGAGAGTGGCAGATCCCGCTATAATAAATAACCGCGCTATTGCTGTTTCAAGCTTAATAAAGCTGGTGTTGCTAAAGTACTGAGACTCCGCTTCGTGTTTTCGGGTGCAAGACGGGGACTCGCACGTCACAGCACAAACACATGCAGTCACAATGCTGTAGTAAACAGTATACGCTCATACGGATGTTGACTATATGAGTGACGGAGTTAAGGCTCTAGAAACTGCAATTAATTAAATTGAGCAACAAGAAGAAGCTACAGAAATCAACATAATGATGCTGCAAAGATGGCAAGACTTGGCAGCGAAGACATGGCACTCATCAGGAAAGCAGACTACGATCAAAAATGTCTTTAAATCATCACAAGACTGAACTTTTTAAGTACAGTACATACTGTATTTAACTTCAGACAATTCTTTAACTGTAAGTTCATTTTTCCAGTTAATTTATCCTGTTGTTTTGTTGTAAAACATGATTATTAGGTTTGTAATGTGTAAAATTATAACATAGTTTAACGTTTAATAGACTTTTTCTTAACACCTCCCATTATCCAACATTTTCGCTTATCCGACGTTCTGCTGGCCCGTTTATGTCGGATAAGCGAGACTCTACTGTATATGCAAACTGAAGGAAATTTTGCAACTGATTGTTCTTGCATACCTAGATGTTTTCTTTTGGAAAAACATTATTGCCGTTCCACCTTCTGTCATGTACAACATGAGCACAACTAATATATATATCTCTTTGAAAGGTGAAATGTTTGTGAGTTCTTTATATATTAGTCTAGGATGTTGGAACATAAAAATATTTTAAATTATTTTACATATAGCTTGCATGAGTCCTGAGCCTGTGAGTCTCTCACAGTATTTTTCTCCATATCAAACATTACACATGAAATATGGGAATCTCCTATTCTATAGCTATTGGCTGTACACATTACTGCTACTGTGCAGAACTGAAATTATTGAGCGTAGAAAACCTAACATTTGATTTTTATGCATAAAGTGATGACTAGGATGTGAATAACAATGTGTACAATTCTGAAGTGTTTTCTAGTCTAAGCTGTACAACTAAAGTTTTATCAAATACAAAATCTTAGTTTAGAAAAGTAAATACTATAATAATGTAGGAGACTAGCCACATATTATTTTTAAATATATTATTTTTGTTAAAAGCCTAGATATTGTGGTGCTGCTTTTTAATTTAAGCAAGAAATCTAAGAATTTAGTGTCTTGCTTGGATTACTTAAATTAATCTTGTCCATTGTGAGAGGTGGACATTTAGGATGGTACTCTGCAGGCGGCTGTAGTGTTTAGCTTTTTTTTTTCTTTTCCTGAGGTACTCTGTATTTGGCCAACTTGAGATAATTTAATTACAAGTATATTAAAAGCATGAACAGGAAATCTAAGGTTCAGAAAGAGGAGAAAAGGTAGCTAAAGATATATCAAAGTCTACGCCAGTTTCACATTATGGCATGCCACAGACTAAGTTGTAAGAGAAGGAAGAAAGAATGGATCGGCTGGGACCTCACTCTGCAGCATCAGCTTCAGCCAAGAGGGAATGTGAGAATAAAACTGCGAGTGAGGCTGGCAACGAGAATTCACCATCTTTAGGTGGGTTATTGGAACTGAGCATGGCCTCTTCATCCCTGCTCTCAACTACTACCAATATTCCCCAGAGAGTCAATAGCATTAACTCCAACAGATCTCATAGCTCCACCTTTGGAGGGCAGAGATGATGGAAACGATCTGTCTGAGCTGTAGCTAATGATTACCACACTCGGGAAGGATATCAATGATTTAAAGAGTGACATGAAGGATATACACAAGAGAAATTACACAATTGACAATAGAATAAACAAGCTGCTTCAAGATATAAAAGACCAGGATGTATGTTTAAGCAATAACTTTACTGTAATCTTTAAAAATATTCTAGCAAGAATTGATAAGAAAATGCAGGAAAATATGAGAAAATGGTGCTCATCTTGTAGAAGTTAAGCAAGCTCCATGCAACTCTTGTTATGGTTCTGCCTTTGTCCAGAAATGGTTTCATAAGCTTTATGATCTTAGTCTTGGAAAGTCTTTCTCCCATTGGGCTACTGGGATCTTTTTCTAAATAAGATCAAACACAGTTGCATAGGGTGCGACACGAGCTTCCACCTGCAGCTAAACTCACTTCAGTACACATGTACTTTGTGAGCATACCCATGTCAATCAAACACAGGAAGCTCTGCAGTCTACTTGTGACTTTTATGCTGTAGGAAGTTAAATAAATAAATATAGGTAAACAACATTCAGTGTGGCATTTATATAAGTAGTATATAAATGATTTTCATATAAAAATCATCAAGAAACATAATCACAAACAGAACTTTGCACGATACCGTGGCGAGCTCTGTAAGCCCTGCTGTCTCGTTGAAGGAAATGCATGTGGCAGATTCACTGTCAGGATAACGCCCAACCTGTTGCTGCATCCAAACGGTGCCATCTTTCACCTTTACGCCTGGTGCAGCTGCGTTATTCTTATATATGAGTGGACGTTTCTTGTGGGGATGCCATTTCTCGAATTTCCTGTAATCCAATTGTTGTAGACACGGAACACACATGAAATGCATGTGTTCCAAATAACGATATATTATTTACCCTATGCAACTCACAGGACCTCACATACAGATAAAGAAGACTTGAGTTGGGAGAACTTTTTGCCCGAGATGAGCTCTGGCGGTGGGGGGTATGGAGGTGATGGGATAGCAGGCTACTTGTGCTGATTGACACAGTTACAAAACAAAAGACGATGATGGATAGGTGTGAACGGATTTAAGGAGGGCCAGGATTACAAGTTTTTTTCGTAGGCTTCAGGGATTCTAGTGTTAACCCCCTGTCATTAGCAGATGAGAACTGTAAGCTGGTAGTGATAAATACATCCTCAGCAGTCTCTTTAGGAATACTGTGGAAAACTCTGAAGACATTTTTAAGAAGACAGATTATTTCATATCTCTACCACAAAAATAAATTATAAACTTTGAAGGGGTCAGAGTTAATCAGCAAAATGACCAGAATAGATCCAAGAATACGGCAGGTTTCCAAGTGATGCACTTTTTAGGAAAAGACAGGTTTTACAATCCGAATTTAACCATTTGAGAACAAAAGAAATGGAACAGCTTTAAAACATGACATTACTATGAACATTGAAAGAAGGCTAATAAGATCTTAGCTCAGCAAATCCATAAACAGGTAGTTCGCAATGCAATAACAGAAATTGCCAACACAGATGGAGATAAAATCATTGACAATAAACAGTTAACCCACATATTTAGAGAGAACTAGAAGTTTCTTATGTTCTTCTCAGTTTAAAGAAGATAAGTCATAATCTAATGAGTTTTTGATGCATTACAAATACCACAGCTAGATACTCTTAGTACAGAGCAACTGAATAAACCTCTGACACTCAGAATTACTAGATTTTATAAACTAACTCTATTGTGGTAAAGCAGCAGGTCCTGATGGCTACCCATTGTAATTTAAAAAAAAATATTCAAATAAGTTAACTCCACTGCTATTAGCAACGTTTATAGAAGTTAGAGACAACAAAATTCGACCAAGCATTGATTACTATCTTACCAAAGAAAAATAAGGACATGCCTGTATTACAATGTGCATCATACAGATCAATTTCACTTACTCTCCAAAGTTCTAGCTAGAAGGATTGAGAAAGTGCTTCCTTCTATAATAAAAAAACACCAAACCTATTTTATTAAAAGCAGACGCTTAGCTTCTAATCTCTGACATGTGTTAAATGTAATATACTTGCCTATAAAATCATACATATGTACATGGATCGAGCTGCTTTACACCAGTACAGAAGCTTCTCTGTATATTAACAGCATTACTTTAAACTTGAATGTGGTACTTGACAAGATTGCCTCCTGTATTGCTGTTTGCAGTTGCCATTGAAATCAGAGATAAAGGGGATTACCAGAGAAGGACTTGATCAGAAAATATCACTATATATATTATTACAATATTAGACCAGAAACCTTCCCATTTACTTTAGCTGGTCAGTTTAAATACTTAGGAGTAAACATCAAAAAATGTAAAGATCTTTTTCAAAAAAATGCTGCTATCTATATGGAGAAAATTAAACAAGATGTGAACAAATGGTCTACCCTTCATCTCAAATTAGCCGGGAGGATCAGTACTATCTAGGTGAACATCCTTCCCAAGCTTCTTTTTCAATTAACAAATTGCTCTTTAAGAAATTAGATTCAAATAATAACATAATTTATTTGGAATTCAAAACATCCACACCTCCAAAGGGTGCTTCTACAATGGGATGCAAAAGTTTGGGCAACCTTGTTAATAGTCATTATTTTCCTGTATAAATCGTTGGTTGTTACGATAAAAAATGTCAGTTAAATCTATACTAATAAAAGGCAAAGCACTGACTGACTGACTCACTCACTCACTCACTCATCACTAATTCTCCAAGTTCCCGTGTGGGTAGAAGGCTGAAATTTGGCAGGCTCATTCCTTACAGCTTACTTACAAAAGTTGGGCAGGTTTCATTTCAAAATTCTACGTGTAATGGTCATAACTGGAAGCTATTTTTCTCCATATAATGTAATGGAGTTGAGCTGGATGGCCATGGGGGGCGGAGTTTCATGTGACATCATCACGCCTCCTACGTAAGTACGTAGAGAACAAGGAAGACCTCCAAACAGCGCTGAACAAAAAACGGCATTTCACAATTGAGAAGGCAGAAAAAGATTATGAAGCAAGTGATGCATACAAGCGTATTCATAAATACAAGCATATTCATAAGTACAGCTACTGCGGAAACAAAGCACGGCGTGAACCGTAAGTTTATATTAAGTTTATAGACACACTCCCGCTGCAGTTTGTCATGCCTACGGCGAATGACGGTATTCGCCAGATACAAGTTTACTGAGAAGACACGAGGTATAAACAAGACTTTGGATCACTTTATAACGGAGTTAAAATTGCTGTAGCAAGAAACTGAACAAAACGTTAATGTTTTACTATTAATAACTTATAGACTACATTTAATTTTTTTTTCTTGCACTCAGTGAGTGAGGCCAATGCATATTCATAAGTGCAGCTACTGCGGAAACAAAGCACGGCGTGAACCATAAGTTTACATTAAGTTTATAGACACACTCCCGCTGCCGTTTGTCATGCCTATGACGAATGACTGTATTCGCGACATACAAGTTTACTGAGAAGACACGAGGTATAAACGAGACTTTGGATCACTTTGTAATGGAGTTAAAATTGCTGTAGCAAGAAACATTTAAGTGCCGGGTCTTAGCTACCATTAAATAAACACATCCTCCAAATACGAACCTGATTGCAAGAAATAATGATGATCAAAACCTCGATGACAGCAACACTCACAAAACAATTACTGTATATTGACAATCATGTTACGTTATTTTTAAAATGTTCCCTTTTCTTTTTCATAACTTCTTTAACACGGCGTGGCGCAATGGTAGAGGCTTCGCCTCTAGCGCTGACATCCGAGGTTCGATTCCCGAGAGGGAATGCACTGAGTATGTACGCACGCTTCCCGATTCATTTTAGCCTCGCATCCCCTTGGTTTGAGACGTATGAAAAATTATGCGGTTAACGCAGAATCATGTTACGTTATTTTTAAAATGTTTCCTTTTCTTAGCACAAGCACAGCTGAGAAGCTTCGATGCCTGTACTCCATAACGCGTTAAAAAGTAACGCATTTAATCACACTTTCAATTCCAAGCAAAGGGGAACTTTTGTCAATGCATGATTTCCTGGTACATCGACAGTACCGCCGCTCCCTATCTGCGTAGGGCACCAACTCCCAGGGGGGCACCATCCCAGCTGCTCAAAAAAATCGTTTTTATATATTATAATAATAAATTAATATTAGTAATATACATACAAATAAACAAAAATATAAACGTATATATTGCATTTTACGGTGAACGCAGAGTAGGCTAAGCACACGTGATGACGCGCGCGCCCTCACCTCTGTTACGGCTGCCTATTTGGCCAAAAATGATAATAATTGAACAATATGCCTGCTCCTGGAAAGAGACATCAACAGTCCGGCAAGCAAAATTAGATGCATTACAGAAAGCAGACTTTGTGGCTCTTACTGGGGATCATTGGACTCCGTGACCGTTAGTAATTCTAATTACATCTATTTACAAAATGTTCAATGATCACACTTTTAGCCTAATGTACAAAATAATTTTGGCTAAGGTTACTCAGAGTTTAAAGATGAAGCTGGTCAAATTACCTTTTATGTTTCTGACTTATTTTTTTAAGAAGAAAAACTGCACTTTATGTTGAAATTTTGGTTATTATCATTATTTAAAGACAATACCATTCTGAAAATGTGTGTATGAAAATGCACTTAAAGTACCACTTTATTTTTAAGTCTGCCCAATTTTAGCCAGGGATGATATTTTTGTTTCTGTTTTGAACTGAAATGCAGTTTAAATGCATTTTTTTTTTCAGAAATTAAAAGAGCTTG
>JANRMT010062791.1:105384532-105416127 GCA_026402145.1 Polypterus bichir lapradei | reverse complement strand
AAAAAAAAAAACATTAAAGCAAATAAATATTCTTTTAGATGAATCCAAAAAAGGTTTTGTTACAATCACATGTAATTTTTTTCTTAGTAAGAAGCTGTAACCATTAGATTGTACAATTAGAAAAATAACCCAGCATAACTTTTCATGGATATTAAGATAAAGTGAAAAGCAGTGTAAAATGAGTTACCTGTGCCTACCGGAAGAAACAAAAAAAAAAAAAAAAAAAACCAACATAGTTAACAGGCTTTGCTTCTTTTAATGTCTATTAGAACATTTCAACTATTTTGACATGAATGGGCCATTCAGCCCAACAGAGCTTACAATTCCTACTCTCCCAAACACTGTTGGGTCCTTTGAGTCCTACTCTTCACCACACTATGCTAATTTATTTCATGTATCTATATATCTCTGTGTGACGTAAAACTTAGAAATTCTCCAAGACCATATGCAGTTTTCACAGAATGCAGTCAAATAGTCTGTACAGTACTAATCTACTTATTTTTAATTGAAGAGCAACTTTTTCAAGTTATTTTGTTTTTGGTAAATGACATAAATATTAGTATACTTAAAATCACTTTAAGATTCTCTTTGTTTTTCAGTCCATAACATGAAAAAGGTATAGGAAAATGGATTCAATAAAATTTTTGATTAGGGAGCATTTTTGTTCCTCTAACACAGGATTTTTTTCACATACCTACAGTAAATCACTAATCTATTCATTCATTTCATCCACTGTTTGGTTCACGTAACCCTATACTGATTTGTAGGAGATAGATAGGTGTTGCTGGGACCAAAAGCAAGGGACTAATACATTTCAGATGAGGAGCCTGTCCATAGCTCAACATATTGTTCTCCTGACCTAGAGTTTTTTTCAGTTAAATGCCCACCATTCTTTCTTTGGAGAAAGTTAGCAGTTGTAATTATCACCGCTGTCTATATACCACCCAATGTTAGTATAGCTCTCAATCTCCTGCTAAATGCCATAGACAAACACCAGCAGACTAACCCCAATGGCTTTCACGTCATAGCAGGGGATTTTAATTGGGCAAATGTGAAGTCGTTACTTCCTAAATTTTCTCCTAAATTGGAAGTGACCAGTGATTGTTGAAAATACATTTGATCATGTTTACTACAATGTTAAAGATGCATATAAAGACATAACCCTCCCCCACTTAGACCAGTCAGGCCACCTCTCCCTGCTCCTCATTCCCTCATACACCCCTCTTAGGGGAAAACCAAAGCCATATATAAAGTCTGTTAAAATATGGCCTGAGGATGCACTCTCTCGATTACAGGACTATTTTGCACACAATGTTTGGGACATATTTTAACATCAGAACTTAGCTGAATACATAGAGTTGGTTTAGTCCTATATCAAGTACTGTGGTAACAGGGTCACTGTAGAAAAGCGTAGCTGTGTCTTCCCCAACAAGAAACCCTGGATGACCACCAAAGTCATGTCCCATCTCAAAGACCATGACTCAGCCTTCAGATCAGGTGACAGTGCTCTGTATAGTGCTGCGATAGCTGAGCTGAAGAGTGGAATAAAAGAAGCTAAGGTGATCTATAGGACAAGGATAGGAATCCACCTCTCAGAAAAAGCCCCTTGCCATGTGAGACAGGCAATACAGGACATCACCAGCTACAGGGGCTGCAATGCAACATCTGCGGACTTGGGGGCCTCTCTGGCAGAGGAGCACACCTGCTTATTTGCACGTTTTTGAGATGGTACACCAACACCCAATCTCATTCTCTCGGTCCCTTTTATACTCTAGTGCCCAGACATTTACATTATAGGAGCATCAAGTGCAGTGAGTATTAAAGTCAGTGAGCCTAAGGAAGGCGCTGGTCCTGGCAATATCTGGGAAGGTGCTAAAAATGTGTGCTGACCATCTTTCATGTTTTAACCAGCAACTTCAATCACTCCCATAGACAAGCCTTCATTCCACCCAGCCTGAAGTCAGCCACCATCATTCCTGTACACATTAAATCAGCCACTGATATTCTCAATGACTATCACCCAATAGCGTTTACATCTCACACCATGAAGTGCTTCGAGAGGTTTATTTCACAGTACATCAAAGCCTGTCTCCCTCTCACTTTTGACACATCAGTTTGGTTACAGAACAAACTGGTCCACCAAGGATGCTATAGCCATAGCTCTCCACACTGTACTGAGCCATTTGGAACACCAGCGGAGGTATGAGTGGATGCTTTTTATTGACTGTAGCTCAGCTTTTTACTGTTATTCTGGATATGCTAGTCAGCAAACTGTCTAACCAAGGTTTCCCCCGCCTCTTCTGCACCTGGATAAAGGACTTTCTTATCAACCACCCTCAGACAGTAAAACTCTGCCCCCACTTTTACTCATCTCACTCACTCAGCATATATTCTCAACAAGGATGCATACTTAATCCAGTGCTGTTTACCCTCTACACCTATGACTGCAGTCTTGCTCAACCTAATAACATCATCATCAGATTTGCAGATGACACTAGGATGGTTGGACTCCTCTCAGAGGGAAACGAGTGTGCCAGCAGAGAGGAGATCCTGGTATTGTCAGCTTGGAGTTCAGCAAATAACTTGACACTGAACACCATGGGAAAAAAAAAGTAAATCATCTTTGACTTCAGGAACAACAGAGCAGATCTGGCCCCTCTCTACATCAATGGTGATTGTGTGGAAAGGGTCCCAGCCTACATATGCTCTACTTAACTATCTTAGACTACAGACACAAAAGAGGTCAATAAAAAGACACAGCGGTGACTTTACTTTCTGAAACTGCTTTGGAGGTATAATCTGGATTAAAAGATGCTGGTGAACTTTTACCATTCCTCCACAGAGAGCAGGTTGACATACTATATCAAAGTGTGATACAGAAGCTGCACTGCAGCAGACAGGTGGGGGCTACAGCATATCGTCATTGCAGTTCAGACGATTGTCAGCTACTCTCTGCCCTCCCTATAAGACTTACATACTTCCTGCAAAAAACATTTTGAAGGACCCCTCCCAACCTGGTTTTTACCTGTTTGACCTGTTGCCCACTGGTAGGTGCTGTAGGTCCATCAAACCAAGGACAGACAGACACAGAGACAGTTTCTTTCCTAGAGCCATAGCATTGAATCTCACCATGCACTGAGCATCTCTCTCTGTGTCTGTGTTCTTCTCTGTGTTCTCTCTCTTTTTCTCTGTCTGACTTTTCACCTTTTATTTTGGATGTGCAGTAATCCTGTAATAATCACAGTCTAGTAAATATGACTTTATTTATTCTATGTGCAATATTTTGTTATTAGTATTCTTTGTAATATCCATATCATGGTTAATTCATTGTGCAATTCCCACAAGGTCAGTAATATTTTTTGTTTAGTGATACCACATTTGTTTTTTTAGCAATATCACATTATTACCTATTAATTAATATTTGTTTATTCTTTTTATTTAGCGGTTTTATATGTAGTACTTATTTTACATTCCAGAGTACACAGTAACCTAAAATACATGTCTTGTCCACATAGACATTTATAGCACAAGATTTTTAACCCAGTCTCCTGGATCTCAAAGACAACAGCTGTGTTTCCACATATCCAGTTATGCAGCTAAATATGTTCATTTAATATAGGGCAACACAAGTTTTTAAGTAACTATTTTGATCTTCTATATGTGGTGCCCATGGTGGGTAGTTGTCATGGGTTTTCTGGACTGATAATGCACACAGTAGAAGAAGGTTATTTTACTATGTTAACCAAAAGAGCATGATTTTTGCAATTGTGTTTTATTTATTTACTTAAGTGTGTTTGTTCTAGCTGCTTGTAATTCATAGCTCAAATCCTTAAGTATGCGAAAAAGTGAATGCTTTAAGGCATGTGTTTGGGTTACATAATCATCTCAGCCACGAAAATACACATAAATGAGTGATATTTTCTTTGTCCAAAGTAGTTTTATCATATAAACCCTTGGCTAGTCAACAAATCATCCAGTGAAATACACTTTTGTACCCACTTCTCAAATTTACACCTTGCAGTTAATATTGTAGTATTAAATGCTGTGTCAGAGTGCACCAGATGAGGACCATCTGTGATATGAGGTGATAGACAGCACCATTGTTGCAGAGTGTATAATTTTGTAGACCATATTGAAAACTGAGACTGTGACATGAATTTATCAATTTCACATCCTATTTTGGATACAATTATGTATTACACAATGACCTCTGCCCTAATTAATATGGAAGGATACTAATTTGACAAAAACAGAGTACAAATGTGGAAAATGTTAAAAGACTGATCATCAGAGAAATCTGCTGAGAAATAGTTCATGAATTATTTTTTCCATAGAAATGAGCATTGACAAACAAAGGCTGGCAGATGCTTTATGCTGTTTTGACTCTTAAATGTTTCTCACCTTGAATGTTCAGATACAGTAGGTCTTTTCAAAATTTGACAGGCAGAACTAAAATTAGAAACACAGTGCTGTTCCATTTAGATTTCTACTTCTGTTTATAAAATTCAGTCATTTTAAACAACTGAAAACCACCAGAGTCAGCAAGAGCACATAAACTATATAAAAATTAATTACTACTTTTATGGCCAAAATTTCAACTTGTGTTTAGAGATTTGCCTTTGGGAGGAAAAAAGAACTCCAATTGATTTGCTAGAAGTTGGAACGCTTCTTGCTACAAGATTTCAGAAAGAAACAGCTTCTGTTTTGACTCAAATGCTCTGTGTTAACTGTGTGATACAACTTTTCACAAATAAACTTTTGCTGTATGAGCTTGCATTTCACTGGAATAAAAAAGCAATTTAGTTCATGTTTTATGTTTACAGAGAGAGAGACATAGTGTATGAATAAGGAATAAAGAAAGGCCATCCATAATTGTGGAACATTATTCTTAATTAGTTATTAAAATTGTTAAAGTTTTCTGCTATAGCCAGTATGATAAAGATGTGTTTCATTGCTGATTGATTATTTAAATTTAGCTATTGAGTATTAGAGTTTAATGGCAAGAATCTGAGAAATTATTTGTTTTCTTTTATTTCAAATTTACAAGCAGATGTGAACATTATTATCCAAAACTGCCTAAGCCATGAAAAAATTACCAGCGTTTTAATACTTTGAAAATGTCTCATTTCAGTTTCGTGAGAATCTAGTCATTAGGGTAGCTCTCCAAAGACTGTTCTGAGCCCTTACTTCTCTTAATTTTTTTTTAAAAAAGTGCTGAAATGGTTTATTAGCTCAGTAAACAATTGTTTTAGGTGTTGTGATGAAATATTCTCCTATCTCTTCATCCCATATCCAGTTTCGGATTTCTTGCAAGCATACTCACATATGCGCCCACATTCACATCCACCCAAGCTGGAGTGCTTAGTTAATCTGACACTTTTGCCTTTGCACTTTCATAGGAAATGTTTACTTTCAGTATAAAGTATATCTTACTGATCGCAAAACTTAACTCGTTAACTTTTCCAGGCCTAATACATATATACTGTATGTGTATATACATATAGATATAGATATATATAGATATGTAGATAGATGGAACTTTTTGTCCCTAGGGGGGACTTTGGCTATTTATAGAAGCTCCTTGAATAAATAAACAAATATATAAGTAAATAAATATTCACATACACTTTTGTCTGATAAAAGGAGAAATTTAAAAAGAAAGAACTGTTCTGTCACAGTGAGGCATTATACTGATACATTGCTGTTGGAGTAAAGGAGCCCCAGTAGTGTTTCTTGATACAATTCTGCTGAATGATTCGTTGGCTGAAAGTACTGTGTTAGTATGTCTGAGAGAGGTTGTGCAGCGTTGTTCGTAATGGCTCTTAGTTTTACCTCTCTTCTTTGTTGCTACTTTCAGGGGGTCCAGAGTGTGTCCTGCAACTGAGCTTGCCCTTTTAATTAGCTAATTTATATACTTAATTGAATACATTCAAGTTCAATTATAGTGTGGAGCTACAGATCAAAATCACAATTTGCTATATTTGATATTTTTAGTAATTTGAGTTCAGTGGGTGAACCATCTCATTCTATGACAAGGAGCAAGTAATTTTCCTGTATTTTGAACTCAAGAAGGTATACCTCTGGAGCATTGTTCTATGCATGTATAGCACTTTAAACTGAATTTTGGTGATAATGTGTTTAATGTACATTGAATATTGACAAATTAATATTATAAACAATATTAAATAAGGTAAAGTATTTTTAAAATAATCATATTCCTTTCTGTCTAAAAGACTGTTCAGAATGAACTGAAGGAGAAAGAACCTGCAGTTTTGAATGCCTTAGATCAAGCCAGAATGTTCTTGGCAGACCAGCCTATTGAAGGTCCAGAAGAGCCACGGCGTAATCTTCAACCTAAGACAGGTAAGCGACAACTCTCCTTTTCAGCTTTACCTGTGTAAGCTTAATAGCATGAACACAAATGGTCTGTATTGCAAAACAATATATGTGGGGCTGAAATATCACAATGTGTCTATTTTGTCACAAATTAAATTACTGCTCTTCAGAACTGGTTTTATTTAATGGTGATTCTGAAAGGACCTACAGTATTTTATGAAGATATGACCATACTATTTGAATTAAAACTAATCCAATATATAGTTTAAAACATTTGAATTATAATTAGTTACTTTTCATTTGGAGTTGTTCTTCCTTTAATTTCTTGTTAATTTCATTCTAAATCTAAAGACAAAATAGGAGATGAGTTAAAAAAAATTGTACTTGTTTTTAATTTAAGAGTGATTTCTAATAATGCATATTTAGAAGTGTTCTTTTTTTAATCAAATGAAAAGATACACAATTTTAATTGCTGCATCCATTAAGGTAAAGCATACATTGGAACTTAACATTTAGAGGTGGTTCAGGGCACTAATGTTTACTTCAAATGTAGTCACTATTTCTTTGTATTTTGTCACATTTTCTCAGAATCTATATTGCAGCTAATGCTTCATTTTTTGTTGCTTCTTTATCTGGATGCAAATTGCACTTTCCCAATGAAATACAGTAGTTTTTCCTTTCAAGCTGCAGCTTGAGCATCATCTTTGGAGCCTTTGAAATTCCATTCTATGCGCTTTTATTTGCTTTTTGGTTTGTTTTTAAGTTTTGTTGTTGATTATGAATTTATTTAATCTTCCTCTTTATATGATGAATATACATATACAGTTCTACAAGTATCTATCTACATTTTTTCATTATTAGTTTCAAGACATCAACCGTGATACCAGCCTCTGTGTGGGTTTTAAGTTTCTTTTTGCCAACTTGTTCTTCTAGTTTGTCTCATACTTTTTTAGTCGCTTCCAAAATGTTAAGTTTTTACTTTGGGTTTGTCAGTTATATATATCACTCCTGTTGTAGCCCTATATATACCAAATTTCTTCGATTTGCCTTGTATGTTTTTATTTTTTTTTTTTATTCAGTTATAAAATTCTGTTTAAATGTTTTGACAAAAGCCAGGAATGTGAGAGGAACTAAACTGTGTTACATGCTTTGCATCTGTGTTCCTTTAATCTCCAAAGTACCAAGTTTTCCCTCTCAGTAGGCAGTACAGGTCATTGTCCCTATTATTGTTGGTTTCTTTATTCTGAGCAACTGGAATACTGTGTTCAGAACCCTTTTAATTCCCATCGATGGTTGAGCACACACTCCTGTTCCAGGGACTCACTTCCTTGCCTGCCTGCCTCCACTGTATCACATAGGCTCCTTCTGATCCTGACTTCTGTCCTTTTTCCACTTTAACATACGATCTCCTATTCCTAAGGCTTCACTCTTTATACTGCTAGGAATGCAGGTGTGCTGATGAGACAATTGACTAAACTGCACATTTGCAATTTAATGCACAAGCGACCAATCACCCCATCAGCCTCTGAAGGCACTCCACGAAACTATTGTCCACACACCAGCATTTTACTACAGGAAAGAGGTGAAAAGTATTTAAAAATTGGTTCAGGATATTAGCTTTGCCCACATTTGTTCTTAACAACCGAGCCCTGGATTGCTTGAGTTCAGCCATTATGTCCATTCCTTTTCAAATATCTCAGGTTGTTCTGAGTGAGTTTGTTTTCTAATTTAAGTCTGCAAGCTTCTTTGCCTTCACTCAGCTTTTTTTCAGCACTTGTTATTCACCCTGTAGAGCCTCTTTGTCAGTGGATTTGAATGCCTTCTTATTCTCATTCAATAGAGTTTGCAGCTCCTTAGTAATGCAGGGCTTGTTGTTTGGAAAGCAAGACATTGTTATACAGTACAGTATACTGATGTACAGTAGTGTCAATGCAGAATATAGCTTGTGATGCAGTGACTGAGTCTCTCAATGTCATCCCTGTGTGATTCGCACATAATTTTTCAACCTGTCCTTTGGAAGCCATTATTCAGAGACATTTCAGCTGCTAGGCTCTACTTCCTTTCTATCCTGGTGGTACCAGGTTGAAGTCTAATAATAGGCTATTTGGAGGGAATAAAAATAACCAGAGTGTGTTAAGCTCTTCCCAAAGGTGCCACAGGTTTACATTTAAACATATCTTTAACATTTGTATAGAATGGATTACAGTGGATGACACATCCACTCTGTCTCACTTTTATTATTGGTGTTCCTCTCTGTCATACAGCTCCTGTGACTGCTTAGGTGCATAAAACACAGTTCTTGCAGCTGTTTACAGGAATATTTAATTACATCCCACTTTTACTTTGTCAGTTCTTGTATGATATCCCTGTTACTTATCCTAGGTTTGTAACTTCTCCAAAAGACAGTTGAGAAGAGACGGAGCTCAGGTTTGTGATGACAGCTACAGATCATGTCATGAAAATAAACTTTCCTCTATTTTCAAAGAAGTCATTCTTGTAGACAGGTATGCATAAATGTCTCAGTCTATGGAGTGAGCAATCAATAAAAGAATTTATCTGCTTTTATGCTTTTCTGTTACATTACCTTATCTCATATATCACGTCATCTGACTCTTAATATGCATAATATTTTGAACTTCATCCAATCAATGAGTGTCACCAGTATTTTCTGACTTTTTTTGACTCTCCCATTAATCTGAATATTGCCTTGCAATTAAGGGTGATCTCTGGACTCTTCTGTTGATTTTAGCCCTGCAACAAGGTGTGTTAGGGCTTTCCCATTAGTTTATTCCAACTTTCTAGAGGGGTGTTTATTCGTCTACTTCATTTTAACCTTAGCGACTAACTTGGTGGCTACTGAAAGATGAGGCAAAAGCCTCACGTGCCTAAGCTTAAAACAACATTTAGTTAACCCTTTAGTTACATTCAGCTGTTATCCTTATGTTTAATAATTCATTCTTATAACTTCATATAAGTATATACTTGTGTTAAATTATAAAATTATATCATGCATTGATTAAAAATATATATTAAAAGTCTATAGTCTTTAGTAAATTTAAAATCTGTTCATGTTATTAATACTGGAAATTGTCAGTGACAAGTCATTAGATCTAATCCTAAAATTAATTCAAAATTGGTAGCTAATAAAATACGTTCAAAAGACAGAGCTTTTGAATAGAGGCTACTGCTGTACAGCACCTGTAAGTATGTATCTATGGGATTTAAAATGTAAAACTACTGAAAATACCACATATTGTAATAATCTTTAATAAAATACAGTGGTGTGAAAAACTATTTGCCCCCTTCCTGATTTCTTATTCTTTTGCATGTTTGTCACACAAAATGTTTCTGATCATCAAACACATTTAACCATTAGTCAAATATAACACAAGTAAACACAAAATGCAGTTTTTAAATGATGGTTTTTATTATTTAGGGAGAAAAAAAAAATCCAAACCTACATGGCCCTGTGCTCATCTGTCTGGCACCGTGGAGCACAATTGGCAGGGTGAGGAGAAGCCGTGGAGAACATTATGCTGCCTGTAACATTGTTCGGCATGACCAGTTTGGTGATGGATCAGTGAAGGTCTGTGGAGGCATATCCATGGAGGGATGCACAGACCTCTATAGGCTGGGCAACGGCATCTTGACTGCCATTAGGTATCGGGATGAAATCCTTTGACCCATTGTCAGACCTTATGCTGGTGCAGTGGGTCCTGGGTTCCTCCTGGTGTTCATATTAAAACATTAAAAGATAACAAAATAAAGGAACAAGGCAGCTGTGCTGTTTTAGAACAGTAATAATGACTTCTTGCCAAATTTGGAAAAGCTTCATGCCGTATCTTTTAAGGAAAAGTATATTTTCTGCTAGTCTTAAATAAACTAAGAAAGTGCTTATAAATTGAATAGAGTGCAGTTGAGGATGGTTCAGATTAAGCAAGATAAGGCAGTGCACGAGCAGCATAATATAGTATAGTATGGAATATCCATCTTGTATTAGTCCAAATACTAATATTAGTGCATCAAGAGCAGTTGGAGGTTCAGCACAAAATTACGAATAAGCATATGAGATGGGTGTATATTTATGTTTAATTGTTGGATTTCTGTGCTTGTTAAATTTAAGACAATTTGTAATCTTTAAAGATGTGTGTTGTGTACAATTGTGTTCTGAATTACAGCATGGTTTGTACAAATTGATGAAGAATCTTTATGATTAATTCTTCATTGTCTGTGACATCACTTCCTGTTGTTGCCTAAGATTATCTAGAAGTATTAAGAAATGAATTGGTAAAGTCTGTAAATACTAGCAGTATCGTGATTAATACAAGATAAAATATATTTTATTACAGATAGAACATTTGAGAATTTCATTGAAAGTACATAGAAAAATTAATGTGTTTCTAGACACCAATACTTCTTGCTAATCAAAAGCTGCATTGCCAATAAAAAAAAAAAATATCTCTAATAAAGTATTTAGGTAAACAATGACCGTGTATATTAAAGAGAGCTGAAATATATGATTATCATGTTCTTGCCCACTGAAAATAGCATCTCTGTTTTAAAGTTTTGTCTGCATTTGTTCTATATTTTAAGCAATTAAATTATTGATAATTGAAACACAAAGCATAACACACAGTATTGAGAAGTTTAAACTTCTTTAAAAGGAAATTCAGCTTGACAATATTAATTCTCCCAGCTGAAAGGAGTGAAGCCCAGAATCATTTGCTTAGTTTTGTTGATGTTCAGTGTGCGGTTGTTGATGTGACACCAGTCAGCCAGACTGTTAATCTTTTGATGGTATGCAGTCTTCTCATTATTCTTAATGAGACTGATTACAGTAGTATCATCAGCAATTTCCATTATATCATTAGTGTCATATCAGGCTGTACAGTCATAAGTGAACAGTGAGTACAGCTTGGGGTTCAGACTGCAGCCTTGTAGATAAGTAGTATCCAAACATTTATGTTCTGGCTATCCAGAAGAGCAGTGTGGAGGGTTTGTGATGCCGCATAATCCAGCAATTTGTTTGGCTGTTAAGTAAACTTCTGATGTTTAGAAAATCTTCTGGTTTCATACATATAATGGCCACTAAGGTGAGGGCAACTGGGGGGCAATCAAGAATATAAAAAGAAGAGGATTTTATAATTTCTCTAGCCAAAAACAAGCTTATTGAAAATCCAAAGGATTTTATGATGCTGTTGGTTCTATATCCACTCCTGCAGGTTCTCCCTTTCAAATGCTGGTCCACAGTGTTCCTCTACTTTGTGCCTACAGACTGTGCTCACAGATGAGGATCAGTAATCTGTTGCAGCGCACAGTCACTTTAGTTCTAGCTGTATTTTTAATCTTTACAACCACAATCTGTTTTTTGGACTTGCTAAGCTAATGGCATAATAACTTTTTATAATATGCTCATATTGGCACAGTAAGGAGGTCATGGGTTCACGTCCCAGGTCCTCCCTCTGTGGTAGCACTTTGATTAGTTGGAGAAATGCTATATAAATGTAATGAATATTATTATTATTATTATTATTATTATTATGCAAATTACATGATTTAAAAGTAGTTGAGCTGCATTTAACTATTTGAGGAGCATATAATTAGGCAAAATGGTTGCAAAACCATTCATCCTTATGGGAGTGGAAATGATAATAGTAGTGCATGCAATATACATACTGTATATAAGAATCAACAAAAATAAAAAGTTAATATAGAATAGTTAAACAAAAAATCAAATATTGTTCAGATTGGGCAGGGACATTTGTTGTATTTTTATCGCAGAGTAATCCAGCCTGTCATCTTTTTCAGTTCCATTGTTTGCTTAAGTAGCCTGAATAATCACTTTCTGACCAAACTCCACAAAGTTAGACAGCCAACATAATTGGAGCTGATGCGGAAAACCTGGTAAGCATGTGTCAGTCCGCAATGCTAAAGAAGCGGGTTATCATTTCAGCGGATGACAATCTTACATTTCCTTCAATAAACTCTAGTGAGGAATGAAATTTACTCTAACAATCTCTTTGCAGAGATTAATAATTATAGATTTTAAATATATATATAATATTTAACAGTGTACCTGCTAAATTTGTAATTAAAATTAGCATTTCATTTGTAGAATTGTGTGTACTTCATTTGGTGAGATTATCTCTTGTGATTTTATGCATTATTGGAAGATGTTTTTGAAATGTATTACCAATTGAAAACTGGGATAAGCCAAATTAAAGTTTTAGATTTAATTTATGATAGATCATGTTTACTACAAAAAGAAAAAAATGTGATAGTATACAGTTCAGTATAAAAATAGATGAAAGAGATTGTTTGATTCTTCATTGTCAATTCAAATTTTCAGCATGTTTCTATATATTATACTTAGTCTGTGGCAGTGTACTGTATGAGAAATCCTTCTATATAAAAGCGGTCGGGATTGTCCTTCCGTCCCGTGAGTGCTACGCAGGCGCGGAGTTTCACACACGCCCCGTCCATTTTGCAATGCACGATGGGATTTGTAGTTTCGTTTTTCCAGGTAAAAGATGATTTTCTACTCCGGACTGTGCGATATCTTCTTCTTTCTTACTATATAAAAGCAGTCGGGATTGTCCTTCCGTCCCGTGAGTGGAAAGCATAGCGGTATTCCGCTTATCACAGACTTACTACTTGCAGCTTGCGGTACGAAGTGACATGATGTGAGCAGAGTTCTGGTGCTCCCATCGTTCCCTTGCTTTTGTGCGCGATGCGCTGGAAAAATAGACAAAATTATGTCTCTGGAAATAATTAATGTTGATGGAGTACAAATGCCTCACCGCATAGTAAATATCAGGGGGGTTCAAAAGGGCGACCTCAACATAGAAAAAAAGTTTAAATTTCATCACAAAAATAACAGAAACTACGAGTAATAAAGTAATACCGCTCAAATGCAATATAACCAAATTAATGAGTTTGTATAAAATATCAAATTGATCTACATATTGAATTGCCTTAAGAAGTGGTCAACTTAAAAGTCGGTCGCCTTAAAAGGCGGGTCAGCCTAGTATAATATAAACCTACTGTAGACATATTAACTATATAAAAACCTCACTGTGTGCTTGGTTTGAGTTTGAGTTTTTCTTGTGCATTAGTGATTCTTTACTTTATATAGCACCTATGGGGCACACGATTCCATTAGCTGCATTCATTATCACAGTTTTGACACTTCTTTTACTTCACTTTCTGTCCACCTTTCCAGGTGAGATTGGTAGCAAAATGCACAGTTGGGCAGACCAGGTCAGCCCATGCAATGACTGTTTCGCCTCACATAAAGAGGACTATATAACATACAGGATCTGCCCTGGAATTACTTTCACTTTCAGCATCTTCCACATATTCCAGTACAAGAGGTCATTAGGGCTCCATTCTGGTACCCCAGCATAGGCATTCCCAGTGTGGCTGAGGAGTATGATCCCTCAACCACTTTGAACACACCATCTTATACTTTTTCTAGCTGTACTACCCATGTAAGACAGGTTGAAATCTAATGCTGAGGTCTTAATTCATTAATGTTTGCAGTACACCATGCAATTCATGCAGTATGTCTTAGTTATATCCCGTTTGATTTGGGATTCGTAAAAGCAGTGTTAATGTTTGTGATGTCCCATCTATTGTAATGACAAATGCAATTCTTTTGGAATGACTGAGACATAGCAACTGGACAGACACCCAGACGCTTATGCTTTTATTATGAAAGTGGATCAATCCAGTCTGTCAGTCTTGGGCCAACTGCAACATTGAAGAAGCATATAAACTAAACATACCACCAACAGTGCTTTTGTTGTTTCTGTTTGGACCTCATGTACCCCTGCAATCGTACAACAAACCTTTCAGTCAGCACAATGACCTCCAACTGATTATCTTCTTGCTTCCTCCTTCTAGAAGGCTGCATCCACTTAATTTTGCTGAAAACAGTTTAGTCAGTGTCATGCCTACCCTCCTTGGATAGTTAAATGGATTGCCAAAACCCTTCCATGGATTTCTTAAAAAGTCTTTTAAACTCCTCAGACTCCTGTCAAATCATGACCTTTGTTTCAGTGAATACTACAGGTGCTGTATTTGTGGCTTGCCCATTCCTCTCACTAAAGAATCTGAACACCAAGGTCCATGCAGATTCCTTATCCCTGATCCCTTCTGAGATGTAGGAAAAGCTATTTTGTGAATGTTTCACAAAAAGATATTAGGAAGACATTCTAGTACACCCATACTTACTATTTGGCTTATCAAATGTTTTTCGGTCCGTTTGAACCAGTTTAATAGCAAATGAGGATTAATTGACAGATTAACGCCTCTCTTTATCATGGTGTCCAGAAGATACAGCCTGTCAATATATGCAGCTGGATTGAATTAGGTGACTGCCAAATCATCATTTGCCTTTGGCTCAAGGTAATATTTACAATCAATAATCAATTACTAATACATAACTCTGATAATAAGCAGCCTGCCAAGTTTAGGTCAGGCAGGCCATTCCTCCATTATTCCACCAGTGAAGATCTGAAGTCTTCAAATAAGTAGCAGTAGTAGAAGTAGAAATAGCTTTTTATTGCCATTTAAACCATATACAGTTAGTACAGTACACAGTAAAACAAAACAACATTCCTCTGCGACCGCAGTGCTGCACAGAACACATAACTACAGAAAGTGCATGTGTTAACATTGCAGGAGAGTGCAAAGATAGACAATGCAGTGCCGACCGGTACACATTTATGATACCTATAGGTACAGAAAATTAGCAGGTTGTGCCAAAATGTGACAATATCTTAATAGAAGAAACAGATATAAATGTGACACTGGAAGTAGGAAGCAAGTAACTGTATGATAACAAATATAATAATAAATGTAAAAACATGATCTAGTTGAGTGCGAAGGTGTGCCAATGTTATCAGTCTAGTGTTTAGGCTTAAAGGAAAAAACCATTATACATTCTGGTAGTGAAGGCCTAAATGCTTCTGTACCTTTTTCCAAACAGCAGCAGAGTGAATAGTTTATGTGAGGGTGCGTCAGGTCCTCCACAATGCTGGTAGCTTTGCTGATGCAGCGTGTAGTGCACATGTCTGTGATGGAAGGAAGAGCGATACTGATGATCTTCTTGGTTGTCCTCACTATCCTCTGCAGAGTCTTGCAATCTAAGACAGTGCAATTCCCAAATCAGACAGTGATGTAGTTGCACAGGAGGCTGTAAATAGTCTCTCTGTAGAAGGTGATGAGAGATGGACTTTACTCAGCCTTTGCAGGAAGAAAAGGCACTGCTGGGCTTTCTTGGCTATGGAGCTGGTGTTGAGAACCAGGTGAACACCAAAAAATGTGATGCTTTTGACGATCTCCACACTTGAGCCGTCGAGGTACAGCAGAAAGTAGTCACTTCTAAATCTTTTGAAGTCAACAACCATCTCCTTTGTTTTGTCTACGTTCAGAGACAGGTTGTTGGCTTTGCACCAGTCTGTTAACTTCTGCACCTCCTCTTCGTATGATTATTCATCATTCTTGAGCATGAAGCCCACCACAGTCGTGTCATCAGCAAACTTGAACATGTGGTTTGAACTATGAATTGCCATACAGTCGTGAATTAGTAAAGGGAACAGCACTAGACTTAGCACACAGCTCTGTGGAGCACCAGCGCTCAGTGTAGTGGTGCTGGAGACACTGTTTCCAATCCTGACTGACTTCGATCTCTGTCAGGAGTTCTAGGATCCAGTTACAGAGGGAGGTGTTTAGGCTTGGCAGGCTTAGCTTTCCAATTAAGTGCTGAGGAATGAGTGTGTTGAATGCTGAACTAAAGTCTATGAACAATATTTGCACTTATGTATCCTCCTTCTGCAGGTAAGAGATGCCCAGATGGAGGGTGGTGACTTTGGCATCGTCTGTTGAACAATGTCTGCGGTATGCGAACTGCAGGAGCTCTTGAAACACTTCACGGTGATGGGTGAGAGTGTAACAGGACAATAGTTGTTGGGGCAGGACATTGGGGACTTCTTCAGCATAGGAACGATGGTAGCATGCTGGAATTAGCATAACAGAGAGAGGTGGTCTATATAGACCAGGTAGGGGTGGAGCCCAAAATGCATCAGTAGTAATTGTGTATTTGTGTAGATCCAGCAAGATTGCCTAAATAAGACTAGTCAGTAGTCAAAGCACTTCTTAGCATTAAATTGATTGTCAGATTTAAGTGTAGGGTATAAAGTAAATAACGCGCAAAAGAGATTGACAGTTGTGGTAAGCTGAATTCCTAGCACACAAGTAGCTTAGTGTTCTCTACTCTTGGCAAGAACTGGTTTTGATTCAGATATCACTGTGCACAATAGACCAAATTACATGGGTAAGGGCAGGCTGCCACTCCTGTATGGCAAATTTAAGAAAGTAGGTGCAAAATTTATAATGCAGAAATGTCAAGAAAGTCTTCTATGAAGTTTCTCCTGTGCTATATGGAATTGAGGAGGTCAGAACATTTAATGCATGGTTGAAATCTTGGTTAAGGGTAAAGGGCACATGTTTATTTGACCAATGAAGTATCTTTTGTCATATATAAAACCTGTACCACCGAAAAAAGTTACATTAGGACTTGAAAGGGTGTATGGTGTGCAGGTTAGTCAAAGACTATTTGAAATACAGATATGGGGATGGGGGAGTGAGACTATAAGACAGACCAAGTTTTAGAGTTAATGAAATGTATGAGATTTAAGTACTAATAAATATTTTTAAAAAATGGAAAATCAAATTAAAATGTAATACTTTACTGTATTCAGTTTGAAGTTACTAGCTAGTAGACTTACACATGCTTCCTTTTGAATAATGTACAGCTGTCATTTAATACCTTTTTCTGTGTTATGAACCAAATATCTTCTTATATAATACGCTACCGTGGCTGTTCGTTTGTCTGTCCAGGATTTTAAATCACCCGTAGCTCGCAAACCGTTTTACCTATTCACTTGAACTTTGGTACACATATACTACGTCATGTCTACTATCCGCTTTCGGGGTGATGACTTTTATTACTCTTTTTATTTTTATTTTATTTTATTGTAGAATCAATTCTTGGCAGCGTGTAGCAGGGCGGCCCTGCGCCGCATGCGTATGGGCGCAGTTCTCATTCCCAACTACCTTCACTAATCATTCTTGAGGCAGATTGAAGACTTCAGTGCCAGCTTAAGTGAAAAATTAAAGAAAACGTACTAAGTAATTGCAACACAAAAACGAACTTAATCAATTTTAACGTGAAAAGATGGCGACGAAAGAAGAGATACAATGGGCCGCTAGGGTGGAGAAAAGAAGAGCTGCTCAGGAAGCAGCAAGTGCATCAACCTCTGAGCAAACAAATGCTAAACAGAGAAAGAGTATGAAAACTAGGGATGCTCAAGTCAAGTCTATTCACTGCACATTATTATGCAGTACACTGTTGCTGGTACTTAAGTATTGTAGTTAAGAAGACCAAGTCTGAGCCACTAGTACAAGTCATTCTCAAAGTTAATTCACCTAACTTGTCATGAGTGTACAAGTGATTTCATCTCACATTAGGAGTTGTGTCATGATTCTAAGGAGAGAGAGAGTTGAAATAGCGCAGAAAAAACTGAAAGGAAATTCCTTTTAGTGTATGGATTTAAACATGTGTATATACTGTTACTCCTACTTCTGTAAAAATTGGCCCTTTTTTAACTGAATTCTTATGCTTTCTTGTTCTGTTCATTAAAAGAGATTAATGGTTTTGTTTACATGTAAGGAATTAAGGTTGCATGTGCTATGCAATACACCAACAAAAGACCATAAAGAGAGCAGTTAAATTTGAAATGTTGGGGTTGTTTGTGTGCTGAACCCAAATGAAAACCAGAAGAAGGAAAGTTACAAAAGAAAATGAGTTTTGTAAACCAAAGAGGTGAGCAATCAAAGCAAATACCTAGTAAATACACAGGGGTTAAAAATTACAAAAACCTAAGCCTTCTGATTTAGCCCTTGGTTAGTTCACCTTTAGCCTCTTTACCTGTCAGGCCATTAGCAATGACTTTCTCCCAAGTCCAAGCTTACTGAATACTGACTACACAGAACTTTGAAGGCTGGATCAGGAAACTAATCTGCATAAGCCTTTACAGATATTTCCAGGTTACCCAGCTAGATAAACCTGATTAGCATCCCCCTAGTGGCACTGGGTTTCCCTGCACACTCCCTATACCGCAGAGTGTGATTGAGAAGGGTCAGACTGTCAGTCTTCCCCAGTACACTGTAGAGGCCTGGGGGACATTAGCAAGGATTACAAATCTGTTTTTGCCTGTCCCATTTTTAACAACAGTAATTAATGAAGTGAAAATGTTTTAGTCCAGTATGTTTTGGTGACTAATGGTATTATTAAACTAATTTTCTTCATTTAAATTAATTATGTGTTCGAATTACAAATTATCTTTACAAGCCAGGGGAAATCTGTAATTAATATTAAAGCAATATTTACTTATTAAAAATAAAATTTGAAATAGTTGCTGGATATTTGCACACAGATCCAGTGCACGGCTATTAGTGAACAATCAGTCTGAATTTAGAAGAAAAGCTTAAATGAGCTGTAACCTGGTAATGCTGATCAAACAGAGATTAAGGCGTCTTGTAACACAAATATTTAAAACTTCAGCAAGATCATGGGGAAGAAGATGAATGCTTGTTAATGATAATTTTTCTCATAAATAGACATTTACATACATAAATTACAATGTGGTTTAGTGTATAGTAGTTCTTTGAGAACCTTCAAACCTTTATTTAAGAATATTGAGCAGACATTAGATAAAAAGGAATCGAGGAGCTGACTCAAAGGATCTTATGTTCTTAACAAGGTATTTTCATTTTGTAGTTGGTAGCGCTGCTGCCTCGCAGTTAGGAGACCCGGATTCGCTTTCTGGGTCCTCCCTGCTTGGAGTTTGCATGTTCTCCCCATGTCTGCGTGGGTTTCCTCCGGATACTCCGGTTTCCTCCCACAGTCCAAAGACATGCAGGTTAGGTGGATTGGCGATTCTAAATTGTCCCTAGTGTGTGCTTGGTGTGTGGGTCTGGGTGTGTGTGTCCTGTGGTGGGTTGGCGCCCTGCCCGGGATTGGTTCTTGCCTTGCGCCCTGTGTTGACTGGGATTGGCTCCAGCAGACCCCCGTGACCCTGTGTTAGGATTCAACGGGTTGGGAAATGGATGGATGGATAGATAGTTTTTAAATGTTTGTTCCGGCTCAGTTTCCACCTTTTATGAGAAAGATCTTGCGCAACCCCATTTTGTGGGGTACATTATTGCTAGTAGTATTCAGAATATTTAGTTTTCTGTTTATTATAAATTATGTCACTTTTACTGACATAATAGTTGTAAACTTAGTACCATTTTTTTATTGTACCAGTACATTGTAGAAGCAAGAACTGCAAAATAATTTTACATTATGGAAAAGGGCTCGGATTTGATGGCTCTTTTGATTTTAAAAAGTGCATCAGTGACAAAAGCTTGTACTGTCATATTATTTATTTTAAGCAACATTAAGCTGATTCCAGAAAAAAAAGTTTGCCTGTAAAGTCTATTTAAATAGTCAGGTAGTATTTTTATAAATTCTGTAAGTTTAGATTTAGTTTTAGAAATGTGAATATCTCTGCTGGAATGTTTATTTTTATTATAACCTAGTGGAAATACCAATGAAATCTAAAATCTTGTTAGGAATGTGGATTTGTTTTTTTCTCTTTCAGATTTAAAGAAGCAGTGAAGCTAACTTCATTCATAAATGACAATTTTTGTATTTTATTAACATAGGCATGTATTAATTTAAGTAAAAGACAGGAGCAGACAATTCAGCAAATGCAACTATATGATGGTCCCCACCACAATAATACAGGAGGGCAACAAGAATAAACTCTCTTAATAACATTTTATACAGAAATTTTTTCCCAGTCTAAGACTCACAGATCATTCCTTACTTAGTTTGTAAGCATTCTTTTAATGTACTTTTTTTTCATACAAGGCATTTCTTAAATTTGTGTTGCATTATGTTTAATAGGGCTCTTCACAAATAACTTACTTTAGTCTGTACATGTTGTCAATTAACAGTATTTTTTCATGCTTTCCTCTTGTATTACTGTGTAATTTAACTGAATGATCATTCCAATTATTTTTTTCTAAAGGTACATTGGAGTTTATTTCTGAAAATGTAAAATCAGAAATCAGTGTTCTAAGCTTTGGATTAACATGGTTTAGTTATTTATATTCTTTATAGTATTCTTAATTTATTTATTTTGTGAATATCATTCAATGTTTGTTTTTTTCAGTCTAGCATCGTGTATAAAAAAAGTACTTTCTTTCTGTAACCTATTCGGAATACTTGAGAGGAAGGGCACGGCTAAAAGTGCTCATCAGATAAGAATTAACATACTTTCATTAATTATGGGAATAAGTCTAGAAAGGTCAGGAAATTGACAGGAATTTCCTGTCACACTGAACGTGGTTGCAGTTGTCCATACAAGAAAATAAATTTTAAACAATTTGTTTCTTAGCTTATATTTTTCCAAAATCGTGATATGCTGATAACTATATCACTTTAGTATCATTATTAATCTCTTAAACTCTAGCACTCTTCTCATTTATTTATTTATTTTTTTTATTTTTTTGTAATCCTTTACAAACTTTTAATGACATTAACAATTGAAAATATGAATATTTGAGATTCTATATGAGACTGTTTACCTTTCCTGCGTGATATTTTAATCTGAATACTTAATGTAATGTTTTATGATTAAAAAATGTTAGCATTCGTTATGTATTTTTGTTGGGATTTTTTTGCCTTTTTTTGTAACAAAAAAGTACAACTTTTATAGGTGATTTCTGATTTTCTTTGTCAAAAAAGACTACTGATTCTAATTTATCTTGCTAATTTCAGAGTGCTATTTTGCCTACTATTGACACATTTTGCAACGATTCATTCATCCTAATTTATAAACAAACACACATGAAAACACTTATTGTGTCTTTCCAGCAGTACCAGATAAACTACAGGTCTACTTTCTTTTACAAATTACTCTTTAACGTACATACAGTACAGAGCAGAAAACTCTTTAATCCAAGAGGTCACTTGGTTACTTTTTTAATGTGCATATTATTATTATTACTACTTTTGAATAATCTGTAAGGAGTCAATGATTACTGAAAATCGAACCAGGCTTCTGTACCCATTTTGTGAAAAACAATGAAAACTATGACAAGAAATACTCCCCCTAAAAATATATTTTTTATGTGTTACTTAACCGATGTAGTTTGCTGGTGACTTAGAAAGATTTGTAATCTCATGTTTTCATGCAGAATGAAGAGGAATAAGTTTATGATACAATATAATAGAAGCCAGTAGTTACAAATGGTATTTAATGTTCAATGATGTAAAAACTTCCATGGAAAAAAGTAAAAAAAAAAAACAAAACTCTTGACCAACAAATTGGGGGGTGATAGGTGGGCCTTAAATTCACATTCTTATGAGGCTTTAGTTTCCTGTTAACGACATTTTATTCACAATCTTCACTCTGTGTAAGGTGACATTCCGCTGGTCATGTGTGACTTCAGTGCAACCACTGGTACTGACAGGGCTGGCTATGAGGATTGTGTTGGTCCCCATTGATTTGGTGGCCGTGGTGAAATTGGCTCCATTTTCCTTGACTTTGAAAAAGGTCAGGGGATATGGATCGCTGGATCTTGGTTCCAGCGCCCTGAGCTGCATTGTTGGACTTTGTACTCCAATGCTGGTGGTACAGTGAAGGAGATCAATCACATCCTCGTGGGCAGACACTGTAGGGTCTACAGAAGTGCCCAGTTTATGAATTCTGACCACAGACTTGTTGTAGCGACTCTGAAGATCCAGCTTAGGTCTGGTAGGCTACCACCTACTAGGAAAATGAGGCTGGACCTTGCCAGACTCCAAGATTAGGCTGTTTCTGACGAGTTTGCATACAGTTTGTGTGAGGAACTTGGGTGTAACTGACAATCCTAATGTGATGTGGGAGATCTTCTGTGACAAGACCCTGAAGGTTGCTGAGGGTTGTGTTGTTTGTTACCAGTGTTTAATTTCGTGGTGTACTCTGGATATCATTAAGAGGAGTTGCAACACACAGCTTGATGGCAACTCCAGTTTGTAATGGGAACTGAGAAGGATGGGTATGAGGGCAACCGAGACCAGATAAGGAGACATTTGTTCGGTGAATTTGTGAACAAGTGATACACCATTCATGGTCTAGTGACCCACGTCCTGCTTACAGAGGAATCGAAGCATTACGCACATCCAAATCTGTTCTTTAGACAGTCACAGTCAGGGAGGCTGATGGAATGGTCCTTACAGATGACACTGTGGTTGTGACATACTGGGCTGGCTACATTGAACGGCTGTTTAAAGCTGATTCTCCAGCTAAGACACTGGAGATCTCTTGGTCCACGGTTGTAAAGGTTGATCCTCCAATCATTTGTGAACCACCCAGTCTCACTGAGATTGCACAGATGGTGAACCAGCTGAGAGTAGGGAAGGCTGAAGGGATCTGTGGTATTTGGAGTGAACTTCTCCAAGCTGGTGGTAAGGAAGTGCTCCTGGTATTGCAAACAATCTTTGCTTCCATTTGGGAGACGGCCATCATTCCAATTGATTGGAAAATGGGATTTGTTCTCCCAATTTTGAAAAAGAAGGGTGATTGCCTGGATTGTAGCGACCACAGGGGGATAACACTGCTCTCAGTGCCGGGTAAGGTCCTTGCTGGGATCATCCCTTAATAGGATCTGTGATCACTTGCTCACCTACCAGAAACTGGAGCAGAGATCTACACAGTTCCTTTGCAGCCTTTGTCGATTGTCATAAAGCATTCAACTCAATTGATTGAACTGCACTGTGCGACATCCTAAGACTTTGCGGGACCCCTTCAAGGTTGCTGGATATCATGGCCGGCCTGTACACTTATACTGTGAGTGCTGTGCAGAGTGTAGGCAGAACCTCTGCGTTTTTCTCAGTTGATTTTCGGGTTCATCACAGGTGTGTTTTTGCTCCTACTCTGTTCAATGCTTGCCTGGACTGGGTGTTGAAGAAGGTCGTGAGGTCCAGCGGCTGTGGGGCATCTGTTGTTGATTTACTGATCTTGACTTTGTTGACAATGCTGTGATCTTTGCAGAGTCGATGGAGGCTCTGATCAGGGCTCTCAAGAGACTGAGCGAGGGGTCTGAGTGTCTGGGCTTGCAAGTGTCCTGGATAAAAACCAAGATCCAAGCTTTTAATGACCTCTTAGGCATAGCCATCAACAGTGTGTCTGTCTGCGGAGAGAGAGTTGACCTTGTTGAGAGGTTTACTTACCTTGGCAGTGATATTCGTGTCTCCTGTGACTCTTACTATGAAATCAGTAGATGGACTAGGAGAGTATGAGGTGTTATGACGTCTTTGGAAAGGAGTGTGTGTGGCACTCCTGATATCTTTGCAAGAGGACGAAGGTCCAAGTCTTTAGAGTCCTGGTGCTTCCTGTTTTGCTATATGGTTGTGAGACATGGATGCTATCCAGTGACCTGAGATGAAGACTGCACTCCTTCATTACTGTGTCTCTTTGGAGAATCTTTTGGCACCGCTAGGCACATTACCTGCATTGTGAGTAAGCGTCAGTTACAGCACTACGGCCCTGTGGCGCAATTCCCCATGGGTGATCCAACTCGCAGGATCCTCATTGTTAAGGACCCAGGTGGCTGGACCAGGCTGGAGAGGCACCCACATAACACCTGGCTGCAGCAGACAGAGGGTCATTTCCAGAGGGACTGGTCCGTGTTTCTGCCTAGGGGTTGCCAACCAGATTCCTGAGCTGTTTCATTATGTGGTGGGTGCGGCCAGTACCAGTGCATGCTCCTGGACCTGACCTGATAAGTATTTGACATTTTTTCTCTCAAATCTGCATTAAAATACAAGATATAAATTTTTCCTTGGCCTGCCACTACAAACTCAATGGGGTAAGTAACATTACTGGTGATTTATGCCTTTAACCTGCTAATTTTAAGAATAGTAATAGAAAAAGTTTGTCAATTGCAAATCTTTTTAATATCTGTTGTGTGTTTTGAGTCATATATGCCTCCCTGTTATTAAAGTTCATAGGTTCTTTAACATCTGTATGCAGAAAATTATTTTAACCGAATAGGCTCTTGATTGGTTCAAATATTATTGCCATTTCAAGCCTAGAGCCTTAGATTAAACAAACAATATAAACTCAAGCATACAATATAATAATTTTTTCTCTCGAGTTTGACTGTCTCTTTATTTGTTTCTGTAACAGTGCAGAGATCCAGGGAATTCATAATGGAAGCAAAGAACAAAAATCTCTTTGTACGCAGATGATGTCATGCACAGTGTGTCTTCAACCCAGACTCTTTATTTTAAATATTTGTTGTAGATAGTAAATGATTATTAAACATTGCTTAAACCCTGAAAATCAAGGTGAAAGGTATTTTATTTCCAGTGAATTTCCTAGTTTGTCTGGCTTAGGTTTTCATAATTTGCTTTCAGTCAGATTTCCTTAGCAGTTTCTAGTGCAAGTTATTTACTGTATTCCCCTTTCTGTAAAATGAGTCACATAGTTAATAGATTCATTTGTGCTATTCATAAACAGTTTTTGTTTAAATCTGGTACATCTAAACTTAAAAAGAAATTAGTATCAGTACATAATAACCCCATTGTTCCTTATTTAAAGAATCTACTTTTGCTGTAAGGTTTGTTGACACATTAGAATATTAAAACAATCTAGATGAGAACACACCATTCAGCCCAACAAGGCTTGTCATTCCTATTTACTTAATTCTTCTAAAATAACATCAAGTGTAGTTTTGAAAGGCCCTAAAGCCCTTCTGCCTACTACACTACTTGGTAACTTGTTCCATGTATCTATGGATTTCTGTGTAAAGGAAAACTCATGTTTGTGTGAAATTTATCTTTAACACATTTCATACTGTGTCCCTGTGTTCGTGCTGAACTTATTATAAAATAACAGTCTCAATCCACTATACCTATTCCCTTCATAAGTATAAACACAATCATGTCTCCTCTTAATCTTTTACTTAGACTGAAAAGGCTTAGCTCTTTTAATCTTTCCTCATAATTCATCCCCTGTAGCCCTGAAAGCAGCCTAATCACACTTCTCTGGGCTTTTTATAGCTCTGGCGTGTCCTTTTTGTTGCTTTGAGACCAAAACCGTACAGACTCCAGATGAGGTCTCCCAAGTGCATTATAAAGGAACATAACCTCCTTGGACTTGTACTTTACATGTTGTGCTATATAAACTAACACATTTTATTAGCCTTAATGGCTTCTGAACACTGTGTATTTAACCCTAATTTTTCACTACCTACATGGGATACTTTACATTTACTTACATTAAATTTCATCTGCCAAAAATCTGCTCAAGCCTATATGCTGTCCAAGTCACTCTGTAATGATTCAATAGATTCTACATTAAGATTCTGCCAATCCACTTAGCTTGATATATATTAGTCAGTTCTGATAAGGTTCCTTGCACCATAATCTGTGCTTCCTGCATTCAAGCTAATTTTGCATCCATCTACAAACAACACACTGCATTCCCACTTCTTTTAGTTAGGGGTTGACACTTCTCATGTGTCACCTTATTAAATGCTTTCTGAAAGACGAGATTAATAATATCATATACTCAACTATGATCATATCCTTTTGTTGCTTCCTCATAGAATTCCAGCATGTTGATAAAACATGACCTCCCTCTTCTGAATCCATGCTGACTGTTCAGTAAAACTCCTGTTCTTGCCATATGTTGCTCAATCTTATCTTTAATAACTCCTTACATTAATTAAACTGTAATGCACCTTAAGCTTACTGACTTGTAGTTGCTTGAATCTGCCCAGTCACTCTTTTTATATAACAGGATATTTGCCATTTTCCAGTCCTTTGGTATTTCCCCAATGCATATTTCTTCCTGAAAATATGCGTGAAGGGTTTATATATGTACTCGCTAACCTCCTTAAGAACTTGACGGTAAAAATTATCTGGTCCTGGTGATTTCTTTGATTTCGGTATATTTTATCTAAGCAGCACTTTTCCCTCTACAATCTCCAAATCACTTAGTACCTCCTTGGTAGTCCTTTTTACCGATGGGAGGTTATCACATGCGAACACCTCAGAAAAATGAGAGTTTAAAGCATCTGCTATTTCACTGTCTGTATTTTTTTAATTCTCCTTTACTATTCCTATTTCATGTATTTTTTAATTCTCCTTTACTATTCCTAGTGAACTTCACCTCCTTGACTGTTCTTTTACTACTAAAATATTGAAAGAATCTCTTTGGGTCATCTTTTGCCTTATCTGCCTTTGTAACTCAAAGGCTACATTCACACTGCTTCTAGACTTACTCAATTTAGACTTTTAACTCATATTTGATTTATTTGTTTGACAGTTCAAATTGTTATTTTTTATATTTCCCAGTCTCATATGAGTATATACATATATCCATCCTGAATGTGGCCCACATGCACAAAATTAATAAAAACTAATACATCACACAAATGCAACCTAACACAACTATGAATACCAACAGCATGCTTGCTGCCACCCTACATCATATGGTTTTCACTGCAAGATCTGTGAATTTGTCAGCTTGTGATGGCAGGCGAAACAAAAAATCATAGCTACTGCTTTCCATGCATTTATCACTCTTGTATCTGTATGCAGCAACCTATAAACACAAAGAAGAGCTAATTCTGGTGAGAGCAAGGTGTGTGTATGGATTGGATGCATAACAGTGGTTTGGTGATTTCAGTAGTGTAAACCATTTAGATTTTCAAAACATACGAATAAGGTCACATGAGCAGTGAAGTAACATAGTGTACATTTCTAGATAAAAATAAACATTCAAACTCAGGGTGCATTCAAGTCACATGTCTGCATTAAAATTAGTACCACATATGAAAGTAGTCTAAATCCAATCTGAAAGGTTTGGGTTACATTAGGTTTTTTGCTGTTCACACTTCTTTAAAAAGATCAGATCTATGTCACACAAGAATGAAAAATACATAATTGACCTGCAGTGTGAATGTAGCCACAATGATACTTATGTTAGTCTGCTAATGGTAAATCAACCTTAGACTCTGTAAAAGTATACAAAATGGAAAATTTTACATTCATAGGCTTTGAAGCGAGAGTACCACAATTTTTTATTAAGCATTTACTTTTATTAATTTCCAATTACTGTATACAGTAGGTAGTAGGCTCCCTCAGCATATATGGATTTGTAAAATCTATATAAAATTTATGTTACAGAATAAAGTATGTGAACATACCCTGTTTTTTTAGCAAAGACACCAAGTATTTTGAGATATCTCTTGTCTTTAATGTCGGCAGGGTTTTGTAGTGCGGTCATACAACTGACAAGAATTTAGGTACTACATCTGTACAAATACCAGTCTATGTGCGATTACCTCCAACCTATGGGAAATGAAATCAGGCCCTAGTTTTGTGGGAGAAAGAGGATTTAACTAATAATAGAATTCATTAACAACAAATGGTTTTAATTTTCAATTGATTTTTCGTTTATGAAGCATCACAGAAACAATGGTCTTTGGTATTCTCTTTTGCCATAGAACAGTTTTGAATAAAAGCAGTGCTAAGCAATACATTATAAGCTAGAGTGTCTTGGTTTCTACTTAGACAAGGTGAATTCAAAAAGTTTTTAATAGCTGTAACAGTTAAACATTATAAATCAGTACTCTACCAAATTTGTATTTTTTTTTTTTTAAACTAATTCTTGTTTATTTCAGCTGTCATTGTGAGTGACATCATCTTTCATCATTTTTTAAGTGTAGTTCCCTGGTGTTATGGTGGTGTTTCTACAGTGGATTCAAAAATTATTCAGAACCCTTCACTTTCTGTACACTGTTTTTGAATTGTAGATTTATTTTTGAATGGATACATTTGTTGTTTTGTCCGTCATTCTGCACTGAATAACCCATAATGAGGAAGTGCAACATGTTTTCAGAAATGTTTGAAAGCTTATTATAAATCAAAAACTGAAGTCAATTATTTATATATATTGTATGTAATCTTACCCCTTAATTCAGAAATAAAAACTAACATCAGCTTGACCGAAGGCCTACAATTAATGTTGTATATATGAATAATTAAAATGCAAGTCTTGTCATTTGCAACATTAAAATACAAGCCATTATAAGAATCCTGAAGGAAAACTGAAAGACACAGTATTATTTGCACCTATTACCCATCCTTATAAATAAATAAGTAAAAAAAAAAAATAAACAAGCACTTGCCCCTTCACATGTTTAAAAAAACAAAACAAAAAAGAAAAATCAAAACAGAAACAGCTCATATACATTCTCATATTTCTTGTTTTTTCAGCTCTTTCTCTTTCTATGTTGACTTGGTGTCAGCCCTGAAATGGGGCAGTAGTGCATGAACCTTTCTTGCTGGGGAATATGCCAGCTAACATCAGTTGTTACCAATTCCTGTGCTCGTGACTCATTTTTGGCTTCTTTCCAAAACAACTCAGTTTCCACTGTCAACCACTCCTGCTTCCTCCAGCAGCTCTTGTTTCCTGCCTCTCTCATGCTAAGAATCACTGCATCTGTCTCCTTTCAGAACTCTCAAGGAATTAAACAGTGATTCCAGCGCTCTTTTCCTACCTTCTTTGTACGCACTTCCCCTTGTCCCACTGTTACTAGTGACAAAGAGTCGGTAGAAATTTGACCCATAGGATGGATGGTCCTTTTATATTCTTTTGTCTGCTAGATTTTTTATACATTTATCAGTTATAATAATTAAAAGTTTAGTGACCTCTGCTGGCCATGTTTCTGGTGTTCTAGTTCAAGCAATTTATTGTCATTGTGTGACACAGCGAAATTTCTTTTATGAGAACCCCAAATGTGCATTTAAAGAATACAAGTAAAAATTAACACTAGAATTACCAGAGCCTACGAAAAAACTCGTAAATCTGTCCCACCTTAAATTGCTTCTTAAAATCGTTCACAGCTCTCCACCAGCGTCTTTTGTCATCTAAATGTGCTGATAAAATCAGGCTGCAAGCAGCCGGCTATTCCATCCCCCCACCGACTTAGAACGTGCACAAACTTCTCCCAGCTCATGCCTCGATTGATTTTCTGGGAGTGAAGTGGAGTTTTAGAGTGGAAATAATAGATCGTTGTTTGGAACACACGCATTTCATGTCTGTTCCGTTTCTACAGTAATCTTTGTAAACACATTGTTAAAACAGAAACGTTTTTAATATTCTAGTAGTAGATGACAAAATGTAGGTATAAACTATATAATGTATGAAGCCTGAAGTCCAAATATCAAAGAAATACTTTAACAAAAGGTACAAATATAACAGAACAAATGCGCTTTTATTCTAAAGTGTAACTGCAGAAAAAAAAAGCCGCCTTAGCAAGCCATACTGACGCATATTCACTACAACTGCCGCGATGGCGTAATATCATCAGCTGTTGGCTAGTAATCAAAAGGTCATAAGTTCGATCCCTCACGACTCCGTTTTGAGAAGTAAACTGATCTTATTCTTACTATTTTAGAATAAAAACATACATTTGATTTCAGTCTGTAACAGCTGGTGTAATTTATGATGCTTGTAAAGGTTAGCTTTGGTTTTTTTTATTCACTTTTCATTCTCTGTCACGTTCAGGATCCTTCCCTAAGCCCTTCATTTCAGTACCATTGGTAAGAGAATGTATCGTGATACACTGCAGATCTAGTGTCGGAGCAAGAATGCACATCGCACTTTTGCCATCGCTGTACTTTGTATATGTATATGGGAAGCTCTGCATTTTACATGTGCCTTTACGCTGTACGAAGTGTGTAAATAAATAAAGGCAAATAAAGAACTGAAGCTTGTTGATGCTGCATCATCTTTTCTTTTTCCATCACCTTTTCCTGTAAGAAGCATTGTACACACTTCTCTCTATGCTGTGGTTTCTATTACACACCTGAAAGAAAGAGAGAATATATGTGAAAACATCATCGCACAAATGCAATATTATTTGAAAACGAACAGCGTCCGATCATCTGTAAAAGTATGGCATTTCTAAATGTTTGCTTTTTTTCAGTCTGATTCTCTCAGTCAGACTGTATATTTGCCTCTTATTCAGTGCGCACAAGAACATGCAGGTGGCCAGATGCTGTGTGCTACAACATGCTGGAGGTGATCAACGCACATTTTAAAAAAAGAAAGAGACAAATATATGTGACGTTTTGAAGAAATCATTTTATGACGCGATTTACCTTTATTTATTTACTTACTTCCTAAAGCCTAAAGTCACTAATAGTGTGCAGAGGGCATGCTCAAAAATGTGTGTAATGCCACGAAAAGTGCCTGCTGACACTTTAGTATGCAAGCAATGGTATGTGCATTCTTGCTCCGATGTAGAAGGGAGCTGAGTTTACCTCTGTTATAGCACGTCTATGTGAAAACAGCAGTGTCAGATGCGGGGGTGGGGTGTGATCTATACTAATAAAAGGCAAAGCCCTCACTCACTCACTCACTCACTCATCACTAATTCTCCAACTTCCCGTGTGGGTAGAAGGCTGAAATTTGGCAGGCTTATTCCTTACAGCTTACTTACAAAAGTTGGGCAGGTTTCATTTCGAAATTCTACGCATAATGGTCATAACTAGAAGCTATTTTTCTCCATTTACTGTAATGGAGTTCAGCTTGAGGGGCGGAGTTTCGTATGACATCATCACGTAAAAAAAGTAAGAGCAAGGGGACGGTAACTTACTGAAGCACACAAGCAAAACCACAATAGCACGCGGGCTCGATGTTCCAAAAAATATTTCTTTTCAAGTTCTATTTAGTCCATATGAGTCAAACTCAAGGCCCACGGGCCACATCCGGCCCGGCGTGTAATTATATCTGGCCCGCGAGATCATTTTATATACTGTATTATTGTTATTAATGGCCCGGGGATATGAAGCGCTGGTAACACAATAAACTACAGATCCCATAATCCAGCGCTTCAGCTGCCTTGCCGAACACTTACCACGTTAATCAAGTCTAGCTTATGATGCTACAAGTTATTGCCAAGCTAGCCCACACAATGCCAAAGAGAAAAGGTGATACTGAACATAGAGCCTTTAAAAACCGATGGGAGGCTGAGTATATGTTTACTGACATTGCCGGTAAACCCGTGTGTCTCATTTGTGGAACGTGTGTACAAAAACTGGGGTCTCCTTCCCAGCAAAAGTCGAGCAGCCGGCGCGC
>JANRMT010062791.1:105305075-105384132 GCA_026402145.1 Polypterus bichir lapradei | reverse complement strand
TATTGCACGGCCATATCAGGCTCACTCTTGATATCCGGAAGAACATTGTGTCTTATGTATTGAATGACTGGGACAGGTTCAAGGTGTGGACTGATGACGGTACAGGAGATAATTATACTACACAGGAGCACTAGAAGAGTGAAATGCTTAAGCCCTTCACCTATGGTTCTGCATGTGAGTTGATGGCTGCCGCTGAATTGTTCGGTTGGTGCTTTCAAGTGTACCGAAATGGCCAAATATTTTACACCTTTTGACAACCGCCAATGCCTCTTAAACATCTTACATTCACAGGTGACGATTTCAGTAGTGGACACTTTGATGTTTATGAATGTTTAAACTCTCAAAAGCTGGATGTGAAGTTATCGATGAAACCGGTTGTAAGCTTACAACGCTTGACAGATGCCGAATGTCACTTCAACACAAGTCCTGCAAATACTGTCGTAATTGAAACAAACCATGAACCTCAAACCGATTATGACAGCAGCAATCCAAGCTGTGAGATTTGAGACAAGATTACTGTTCACATGGCCAACTGTAAGTTGCATGCTCAAGAGTAAGCTCAGCGCACAGCTTGGTCATGTTACAACCGGAGGGCCGAACTGACAACGTGGTATACAAAGAGATCCTTAACAAATAATTATTGGCATATTTTCCCTCAGTTTAAAAAGGTTAAATTTTCTTCTTAATAAAAATGTTAATGCAGTACTTCGCCGCTGCGAAGCGCGGGTATTTTGCTAGTAATATAATAAAACTGACTTAAAAAAAAAAAAAAGCTAACCTTTACAAGTATCATAAATTACACCAGCTGTTACAGACTCAAATCAAATGTATGTTTTTATTCTAAAATAATAAGACTAAGAGCAGTTTACTTCTCAAAACGGAGTGGTGCAGGATCGAACCTGCGACCTTTTGATTCCCAGTCGGCAGCCGATTCTATTGCGCAGTCATAATAAACGGGTGTCAATGTCGCATGTTAAGGTGGCTTTTTGTTTCTGCAGTTAAATTTTTGAATAAAAGCGCAATTGTTGTGTTAGATTTGTACCTTTTGTGAAAGTATTTCTTTGATATTTGGACTTCAGGCTTCATACATTATATAGTTTATGCCCACATTTTGTCATCTACTAGTAGAATATAAAAAACGTTTCTGTTTTAACAATGTGTTTACACAGATTACTGTAGAAACAGAACAGACATGAAATGCGTGTGTTCCAAACAACGATCTATTATTTCCACTCTAAAACTCCACTTCACTCCCAGAAAATCAATCAAGGCATGAGCTGGGAAAAGTTTGTGCACATTCTAAGTCGGTGGGGGGATGGAATAGTCGACTGCTTGCAGCCTGATTTTATCAGCACATTTAGATGACAAAAGACGCTGGTGGAGAGCTGTGAACGGTTTTAAGAAGCAATTTAAGGTGGGACGGATTTACGAGTTTTTTCGTAGCCTCTGGTAATTCTAGTGTTAAAAAACAGAATTCAAGTAAAAAACGAAGTAGAATATAGAATAGTTTGGCAGTTGGGAAAAGCTATTTTTAGTCTGTTTTTGCATATTTGGATTGATCTAGAGTATTTACCTGATGGGAGGAGATCAAACACAGAATTTCCAAGATGAGTGTTATCCTAGATAATGTTTTTGACCTTCTCACACATTGAGTCTTATACAAGAGTTCAAGTGATGGCAGTTCAGTGCCAATGAGGCCTTCTGCTGTTTTTATGAGTCTCTGCAGGGCTTCTTTAGCAACCTTGGTGCAGCTGTTGTACCAGACCGTTATGAAGATGCTCTCTATAGTGCATCTGTAGAAATTGACCCGCAGCTTCTGGGGGAGGTTTGCTCTCCTTAGCTTCCTCAGAAAATAGAGATGACGTTGTGCATTGCCTGTTACAACCAAGGTGTTGTCAGCGTAGGACAGGTCCTCTGAGATGGTGATTTCTAGAAACTTAAAGCTGAAAACTCTCTCCACAGCCTCTGCATTGATTGTTATTGGACCGTGATTTGTCTTTTTAGTGGTCCTAAAGTCAAGAATAACTTTTGGTCTTTTTCGTATTTAAGACCAGGTTGTTGATGTCACACCATGATTTCAGGTTCTGAACCTCTTCACTATATGCAGCTTCATTGTTGTCAGATACAAACCCAATGACAGTTGTATCATCCACAAATTTAACAATAATATTTGATTCATGAATGGGTTAACAATTATGGGATAAGAGTGCATAGAGGAGGGGAATTAGTACAAAGCCTTGTGACACACCGGTGCTCAGGGTAATGGTGGAGGATGTGTGTTTGTCCAGCCTGACAGAATGGGGAAGGTTGGTGAGAAAAACCAGTAACCAATTGCATATGGAGGAGCAAGCCCTAGTGCATAGGGTATTTTGATCACTTAGCTAAGTACAATGGTGTTTAATGCTGAGCTGTAGTCAACAAAGAGCATCCTAACATAGGTTTTCTGCTTTTTCAGGAGCAAGAGGGCTGTATACAGAACCAGACAGATGGTGTCCTCAATCGATTTGTTTGTCCGTTAGGCAAATTGGTGTTAGTCGAGATCATCTGGGATGGAGGTTTTGATGTGGGTGATTACTAGTTGTTCAAAGCACTTTACAATGGCAAGGGGAAGGAGTGACTAGTCGATAGTCATTGACAGGTTATCCTAGGTTTTTTTGGAACAGGCACACAATGGTGGTGGATTTTAGTCACGTGGTGACTTCACATGAGGAGAGAGAGAGAGAGGTTGAATATGTGTGTAAATGCCTCTGCTAGATGGTCAGCACAGGCCTAGAGTACATGTCCTCGTACATTATCTGGACCTGCTCCTTCCTTATGTTGATGTTGTTGAGTGCCTACCACACCTTGTTATATGTGTAGGACCAAAGGCTGTGAGTCTCCCGTCAGCTCCAAGCTAATTGGAGGCTGGTTGTTGTCCATGTCAAACTGTACAAAGAAACTATTAAGTTTCTCTGCTAGGTTGACATTATTATTGGCCAGCGTGTACTGTATGTCGTTATTCTTTTTGTAATCCATGATTAATTGGTTGCCTTGCCTCATCCGCTGTGAGTTTGAGTTAGTGTCAAAGTCCTCCTCAATCCATTGTTTCTACTTAAGTTTTCCAGATTTGATGCCCTTCTTGAGATTAACTCTAGCAGCTCTATAGGCTGAAGTGTCTTTGTCCGAGTTATTTGACTTCACTATTCATCCATGGTTTCTCATTTGGTTAACCCTTAAACCTTTTGCTGACAGTGACGTTGTCCACACAGTCTACAAAGCCGAACAATTAATATATGACAGCACAGATGACATATATGTCTCTAGGTCTGTCTGATGAAAAAATATATTCCAGTCTGTGTGTTCAAAGCAGTCCTGGAGTTGGGAGATGGCAACTTCAGGCCAAACTTTTAACTGGCCTGCCAACTGGATTACTGTTGCTAAGAGCTTTGTGCGCTAGAACAAGAAACAAAGAGAGATAATCAGACTGACCAAGGTGGGGGAAAGGAATGATCATATAGGCGTATATGCTGATAAAATCTGGGGAATACACCCATAAGATGATAAAAACTGCATCAGGGTGCAAGTTATGCTTTTTACTGATAACGTAAAACAGTTGCTCAAGTGCTGACTTAACATAAGCCTGAGGTGGTATGTATACTGCCATTAACTATAACAACTATATATTCCCTGGGCATTTAAAAAAGTCAACATCTTAACATTAGATATTCCACGTCCAGAGAACATAACTTTGATTGTGGCTATATTAATGCACCAGGCATTATTAATATAGACACACAGTCCACCACATGTTTTCTTACCGAAATTGGGGATTCGATCGGCTCGGTAGAACGTGCATCCTGCAAACTCAGCTGCTGTGTCCAGTATGTTGAGATCCAGCCAAAAAAGTCAAAAGGGAACAGTCCAATGTAGTTTTATCTGTGGAAATATCCAGTCAGAACACGTCAATTTTATTGGTGAGTGATCTAGGATTTGCATGGAGATTGCTAGGGAGAGGTTTTTGTGGGGACCAGCTCTTCGCCTAGCTAGTAATCCCACTCGCTTACCTCTTGTTTGTTTCCTCCTGCACCATCTGCGTCGCCGCCTTCCAAGGGTAAGAGTCAACATAAGTCCCAGTGATTTGAGAATATCCTGCGGTATTGCTTCCATGTTACAATAATCATCTGTGCTGTTTGAATCGATCTGTAAAAGCTTTTGGCAACTGTAGTGGATGCTCACTTTCGTTTTTAAAATGATGACAGTCAGTATTAAGAGTGTTATTAGCAGAAAAGTCACATCGTCTGTGCACACCGCCATTTTTCTGGGAAACCATCTGCATGAAACTTTATTAAGGTTGGAAGTTCAATTTCAGTACCTGCATGTGACCTCTTCAGTACAGTGAGAGTCTTACTCCAGCTACTGAAGTATTTTTAGCTACATTTTTTCTCTTATCTAAAAGTAACCAGTCAGCTTTCAAGAAATTGCATTTTGACTTGCACCTTGGAACCAGAATAAGGCATATAGTTCTTTAGGAACATTAGATACAAGCAGGCAGGTGTTAAAACACATGTAATCAAAACAACTTGGTGCCAAAATGGTAGCATCTCTCACCTTCAGAAAACACTCCCTCCTATGTACTTCAGGTTACTGTAAAAATTACCTTGCTTTTTGAATCACGCCTACCTCTTCGTGGCCAGTTAATACTTTGACAATTCTAAAGCAAATATTTTTGACTCATTTAATTGGAAATCTCCAAATGCTTTTATTTTACTAGTACATGTAGCACCTAAAGAAAGTATATTATCTTAATATTTTATTCTTAACATACTCTATGTATGTATACATCCTGATGAAACAATTGGGTTCAGTCTTTACAGTTTTGATGTACATATTATTAAGTTCTTCATTTCAAAATTTTAAATATATTTTCATATATGGATTGTTGTGATTTGTGAATTTTAAATTTGTTTCAAGGATTTTCAGGAGTATTGTTGAAGATAGGATTTGATTTTGTATGTAAATTGTGTTATCTATCAGCATACTAGTGAAATGATGAATTTTTGGATACTTCATAGATTTGACCCCAGAAGAAAAGGCCCAGAAGATTGCTAAAGCCATTCGAAAGCAATCTGTAGAACTGAAAGAGAAGTGGGATCAACTGAATTCACATTCCACCAGTTGGCAGCAGCAAGTAGAAAGAGCACTCGAGAAGCTGCAGGATCTTCAGAGAGTAATGAGCAACCTTGACATCCGTCTGTCGGATGCAGAAAGCATTCGCTCAGGCTGGCAACCAGTGGGAGACCTGCTTATTGACTCTTTGCAAGATCACATTGACAAAACCACAGTAAGTGTTTGTTACAGATTTTTTTTTTGTTTTTCGTGGCCTATTTAAACACTATGACTTGTTAAAACCCATTGAGGCATTTTTTGGGAAAATTGCTTTTCCCAATATAGCAAGTGAGATATAAGCCGTCTCTCTAAAGCACACATTAGCGTACTTGCAAACTTGTTAAAAAAATGTGCAGAATTTGCACCCTATACCATATGCATACATACCGGTATGATCATGTTGCATATAAGCAACACTTTTCAGTAAGTTATTCCTCAGCTGAATCAATTTATTGTTCCAAATGAAACAACTGGTCATTAGTGGAAATGTCCAAAAGTCTCAAAAAGTTGTTCATATCATCATCTTTGTACTACAGTACATACTTTTTTATAAGACCATGAAGTGCCTCCTGTGCGCCAGTATGACATGCTGTCTTCTGAACCAAATGTCTTGCCTGAAAAAAAAATGAATTATACCTCAGCTAGCATGACATTTCTTCTTGGCCACAGTAGAAAGTCTCCATGTTACCACCCCTCTCCAAAGAATGAGACCAGTTATCATATCACTATCATACTTATGACTTGAGTTTGCAGAGCTGCAAACTCAAATGTAACCCAGTAATATGACAAGGTTTTTTTTTGTTTTTTATCTTAGTCACTGAATTTTCAAAGCACTCATTAGAAAGTCACAATTTTAAGGTTTCTATAATTGTTTTTCTCATGTTTATTTAATTAAATCTGGAACAGTTAGTAACTGCAATACAAGACAAATTTCACCCAATTTTGTCCATCGAAACCTGAAAAACAAGCTCTTTCCACAATTCCTAACTTGTTTACAGTTCTAGACCATCAAACCCAAACAACTGGCACCTTATTATGCGAAATTCTTACATTATTTGTCATATAAAATCTGAACATTTCAACAATTTATATTTGTAAAATGTCTACTTTTGATCTTTTACCAGTTTTGTATTTGTGACACTATTCATAATAGATACCGTCATTAAAAGATTTTTAAGGTCTCTGTTAATGGCAACAGTTATTATATGTTAATTAATTAATTAATTGACTGCTTCACGTTATGGCATACACCAATGTATTTTTTGTTTATTTCAGGCTTTCAGAGAAGAAATTGATCCTATCCAGCATGAAATCAAAACAGTTAATGACTTGGCAAGCCAGCTAGCTCCTCTTGATGTTCAAGTCCCATTGAATTCCTCTCAGAAACTTGATAACTTGAATATGCGTTGGAAATACTTGCAGGTATGTTGGTATATCTATTTCAAATATGTGTTTGTGCCTTTATGAAAGCATATATTAATTTAATTAAAAGTTAATCATTCTCAACACAGATAAACTTAAATGTATGTTATGCCTTTCTGTACTGCAAAGCATTACAAAGCAACATACAAATAAGTGTGTTTATTGTTATATGTACTTGGTACAGTAAAAATCTTATTTGCATATCTCCTCAGAATAATAACCGTTATAGAATGGAATCATTAAGACACAAGCAATATCCAAACAACAAAACATATTAGAGTGCAGCATGCTGTATACACAATTATATACTATATAGGATCTCTGAGTCTACAAGTGTGAATGACAATTGCCCTGAACCATTGGCAAGAAGAAGTCATTGTATTTATTAGTTTGCCTTAGCTGTGCATATATATTATTCTGTGCCACCTTTACCGTTCTCTGTAGTAAAGAACCCTGAGTGTGGCTTAGGCTTGGAATTTTAAGTCAGTCTCGGGGTGATTTTTAATGAACCTTGTTACAGTGTAAAGTCTGAATTACCCCTGTATTCTGCTGTCATCTAGTAGATGAAATAACATTATGCTGCACAGAATGACAAATATTTCTGTGCGTTTTCCCACTCTATGGTAGCTCATCTGTATTTATTAGTGGGGCAGACTCTTCAACCAAAACACAATGGCATGTAAATAAGAAGCTGTAAAGCCAAATTTTGGAATAAACTGAAATTTAACACCCTAGTACCCATCATTGAATCAAGCGATAGTAATGACAATGTGAATTGGTCATCAAACATTGACACATATAGTGAAACTGATGCATACGCTACTTTATGACCAAATTCCTGTGATATGCCTGGTGAATTAGATTGAGTAAAACTTTAAGAACATGAAAGACGTTATAAAAAAAATGACATCATTGATAATGTAGTAACTATCAATGTTAACTGCAGGGGAAATGTGGAAGTCTGTAAGCCTTGTGCTGTGGTAGCCTACAATATCACAAGGGATGAACCAGACATGTTCAGTCGATGACATTGCACTCTGTCATGTGCAAGCAGCAAAAAAATATAGAAGAAAAATGTGCAAAAAAAACAAAACATGCTTCTACTATCCCAATTGCAATATTGGGCTCTGCGATGGAGACTGTTTCACAAAATAAGAAAACCAATCACAAGCATTTTATTTATGAAACTTTTGTAAAAATGAATGTTAACTTTTTCAGCTGATTGCTATGTTATGGATTGAAGTGATTTTATTCTGCGTGGTGATTTTAAAGTTTAGCAAATTATTAATTGTCAAAAGTAACAGGAAGTTTTTTTTTTTATTGTACATTACGTATGTACTAAATGTGATTTAACTTCCATAGCTATATAGTAGGGACTTTATTTTCATGGTGAGTTAGTTGACATTAATAATATAGAACATTAGATGACAGCTGACTGCAACAGTTAAGACATGATGTTTTGCCGAGAAAAAGAAAGGAAGGAATGGAGACTTTTGCTGCTGGCCATGTAAGCTAAAAAATAAACTTAGCTTTATGTTATTATTACTTACTCACCTTTGGCAAAAATTTAGACTGTAGCATTGAGTCCTTTGTTGTGATAATAACAATACATAATCATACACAGTTGAAGCACAGATAAGGTAGAAGGATATAAAGCTGCTCAGTATATGCTACTATCTAATTTGAAAGTCAAGAGACTTTAAAAATATTTAAGGAGAAAATTGGCCCAGGCTAATTTAAGCATTTAAAAATATTTACACATCTAGTTTTTTTCAAATGCTGTTCTTTAGGAGGACATAATGCTGACAGTGTCTGGCAGTTAATTTCACTACTGTTCAAATGCTTGGCTGACAGCAAGGATTTTATGTATACTTTTTACACATCAAATGAGTAAGCAGCTGTTCTTGCTTGGCAACAGGGAAAAGTAAATAACCTGTGAATGGCAGTAGTACTGCTAAAAAGACAAGACCCTACACAAAAGTCCCCTTATATGGAATTTCACTCATTCTGTATTTTCCTAACTACAATTAAGCCATAAAACAATGGATTGAAAGCATATTATCAATTTTTGTCTGGTTACTTAGAATGTTTTGGAAATTGTTGGCAATGTTAGACCCTGAATATTTAAATAAGGTTTTCAATACAAGTAACTTGTTGATTATCTCTACACCATGCCATCAGGTAACCATCAGTGAAATTATGCTGGAGCACCCCAGGTTTCTTTACGGTTTATTAGAATTTTTTCAGCAATTGTTATGTTAAAGCTAATGAAATTACATTGGTTTAAATTAGAATACAGTTATAAATTAAAATATATAGTATATTCAGTAAGGCAGGAGGACATCTTGACCCAATGGGTCCAGGCCTCCACAAAGCAGTCACTAAATAAATTATTAAATAAATATTTAACTTTTTAAAGCAGAAAAAAATGTTTTTATTTTTAGGTTAAACAAAACAGTGATTAGTTACTATGTTGTGTCATGTAACATTACAGGTAAAAGACAGGTAGGTGAGATAATACAGTGAACCCTCGTTTATCACAGTTAATCCGTTCCAGACTCTACCGTGATAAATTAATTTTCACGAAGTAGGATTCTTTATTTATAAATCGAATATTTTTGCAGTTAGAGTATAGAAAACCTGTTTACGACCTTCTAAATACGTTTTTTAACATTATTAGAGCCCTCTAGACATGAAATAACACACTTTAGTCACCATTACACTCGTATTACCCAATATATTAGACAAAATAAGAGAAAATAAGACATATTAGATGTTACAAATATATTATTACTAGGCTCACCTGCCTTTTAAGGCGACCGACTTTTATCCTCAATTTGTGTGCGCTCCATGTGTACATCAGGCATGTAAGTGTAGGGAATGAGAACATTAAAGTGCCCATTCATAACATCTCCCGAAAACCTAAGTTTTTTTTATCCCCTCGAGTGCCTGTCCAGAGTCGTACAATGTCAGCCCAAATCTGTACCGCTAAAGACTAAGTTTCATGCACTAAATAAGCTATAGATGAGAATAAGCCAGCACCATCTCCCCTGATATTTACTACGTGGTGAGGCATTTGTACTCCATCAACATTAATTATTTCCAGAGACATAATTTTGTCTATTTTTCCAGCGCATCGCGCACAAAAGCAAGGGGACGATGGGAGCAGCAGAACTCTGCTCACATCGCGTCGCTTCGTACCGCAAGTAGTAAGTCTGTGATAAGCGGAATACCCCTACGCTTTGCAATCCCGACCGCTTTTATATAGTAGATTATTGTACTGTACATTTAATTACACACACACAGTTCTTACACACAACCACTAACCTATGAAGGCACAACATCAGTAGGAGAGTCTTCGGGTGGTGCAGTATATTCAGCAGGTGCATCGTTGTCTTCTTCCGCTAAAGGAGTACTAAGAGTAGGCAGTGGGTATCTGGGTGCGCGGCTGAAGAACATCTTGATAGGCAGTTGCTGGCACTCTCTTTTCATATGCGTGAGGAGGCTTTTGTAGGGTATTGCCATCTTTGATCATATCCAAGAGTTTCACCTTCTCCTGGATAGCAAGCATCTTCCTCCGGCACTTAGTTTTATTGTCAGAAGGCTTAGAAAAAGCAGCACGTTTAGGAGCCATCGTGAGGCATAGATGAAAGTTCTCAGAAAGCGCATGCGTAGTGACGTAAGCGTGTATGAGAAAAAATCGCAATAGAGTGAAGCCGCGAAAGTCGAAGTGTGATATAGCGAGGGATCACTGTACTTGAAATTTGCAAACGTTAGCTAGTAGACCACAAAGAGTTACATCATGATAAGAAAAACTAAATAACTATGTGCTGCTGAAAGCAAGCTATTAGCACATCAAGTCATTGCTAAACTATACATCTGTACTTAAACCATCAGTGGAAGATAGAATTGGTAAAGTGCTACCAGTAATTGTCATACCCGGAGATTACTGTATGTCAGGAAAATCAAGCATTGAGGCAAACTCAATAGAAGAGACTATTCTCCTTGTTCTACTTTCCCACCTCTATGTGCAACCTGACATCCCTAGACCCAGGTGAAATAACAATTTGCAGTATTTGAATACAAATAGGTAAATAATAACATTGGGTTCTTAAAATGTTTCACAAGCTAACAACAAAGGAGTATTCCTTGGAATTGCAACAAACTAGCCAGATATAGTACACATTTGATTTGATTTGATATCCAGACAAACATTGTTTGAATTGCTGCCTTCAGTAGAGCAATCATGCAGTAATTTTCTGGGGACTGATGACAAAAAAAATAGTATTACATGCGAAAAATTGTCAATGATTTCTCACAATCTAATTACTACATGTCCTGATTTGCTGTGTTTTATTTATATTTTCACAGGTTTGTATTATGATTAATGGTTATGATCCAGTTTCAAGTGTCCTGATTTAATCCATTTAATTTGTGGCATAGTATTGTCTTTTCTTGTCATTTCAGATTGTTATTCATTTTCTTGAATGCCTTTTATGTTTTTGATAGCAATTGTGCTGTTGTTAAACCACTGTGTACCAACTTGCATTTGATATTTGAAACCAAAAAAAAGGTTGCATTCACACTGCAGCTCCATTTCCATTTTTTACACATACAGTACATGACACAGATCTGATATTTTTTGGAGAAGTGTGATTAGCAAAAAGTTCTGAAATAACTTTTCTGAAGGGATTTACTTTGCTGTCTTGTTTTTCTTCCAAACCTGTTCCATCTCAGTTTCACCTGTCTTGTCTCCTGTCATTTGGGCCACTTCTTTTAAAGTACAGAACACTGGCAATAATAAAACACCAACTTTAAACTTATGTTTACAGTTTGTCTTCCTTGTCATCAAAAGAGTACAAATTTGCAGACATTCTACACTGAAGCAATGTGAAGTAGTGATGCAACCGGCATCTGTCTGATGAAATTGTTTTTATTCATTTTGCATATGTGGTGTACATGGATAGACCTCTGTATTCATATCGGATTTGAATCAGTCACAAAATTAATTAACATTTTGATTCAGAATTTATTTAAATTTAAATCAGTACAAGACAAAAATTGGGATACAGCCACCTTTAAGGCTGTGTTCACTGTGCCTCTAAAAGACTTGTATTTCTTCAGATAATGGCTATTTTATGTTCAACAGCAGTATCCAAAAAATGTTCAAATGTAAGAAAACACTAAATATGGGAACATTAAATCGGAGTTTCATTGTAAATTATTTTTTTCTGAGATGGGTCACCACTTCCGCTATTAAGTATTGGAGGGGAGTGATGGCCACATCACCTGTTGCACTAAAGAAAAAATAAAAATAAATGCAGGTGTGCGCTGCTGTGTAAATAAAAACAAAAAAGAAAGAAGTTCTGATGCATAATTTGGATTTTTAATTTCATGAGGACAGTTGTTGCATGCTTATAATGGACTTTAAAAAGAAAGGTAAATTCAATAAATTACTTAAGGTTTCTTCCAATAGGAACAGTTTCCATATTTAGATCCTTAAAAGCTGTTTTCAGGAAGATACTCCAGGAACTTTACGTCTTTCAGTCATGTGAGGGAAGATTGGATGTATGGACTGCAGAAGGTGGTATATTTGGCACTAAACATTACTCACACATAGATCCTTTCTTTTGGGAATATATATAAAACACACACTGCATTATAAAGACAAACAATGTTTTCATTTTTTTTATATTTTAAAGTCAAACAATATTTTTATTTTATTTATATTTTTAAAGGAAAACTATATTTTTATATGCAGCCATCCTGCATAGTCACTTTTCTTCCTTTTCTAGCAAATGATACAGGACTCTTTGCCCTTGTGCCCCTTGATTCATGGACAATTTCATTCTCAGGCTATAAGACTACTCAACAGCTTATAGGTACTGACAGCTGTTTCAGCACACCTGATGTCTGTTTCTTATATGTGTTGTCTGATTTAATATATATTGTATTTATTTTATGTTTTGTATTCATCTACTATTGCTGTTATTGTATTATTGTCACCAGTCTGTTTGAGATATTTTAGCAAGGAACTTAATTTGCTGTCTACAAATGACAAAACAATTGAAACTTACCATTTAAATTAAAATCTAAATTTGACTGGAAGTTATTTCTAAATAAAATTAGTTTTTTCATAACATTTTTTAGGAAACTCCCATGTATCTGCCACTTTATACTACAGAGGCCATAACTGGTTCAAATATAATATATATAGATCAGTGATCATATGAAAAATCTGATTTCCAGTACAATGATTATATAACTGAGACTATTGCTTTGGGTGATCTGCCCATGAAGGAGCAAAATAGAAAAGGGCAGTGCCTGTAAAATGGATTCTTCACAGACCCTTTGTTTTGCATGATGGTTTTTGGATTCTTCACTCCCATTCAGGGTGGCACGGTGGTGCAGTGGTAGCGCTGCTGCCTCGCAGTAAGGAGACCTGGGTTTGCTTCCCGGGTCCTCCCTGCATAGAGTTTGCATGTTCTCCCCGTGTCTGCGTGGGTTTGCTCCGGGCACTTTGGTTTCCTCCCACAGTCCAAAGACATTCAGGTTAGGTGCATTGGCAATCCTAAATTGTCCCTAGTATGCTTGGTGTGTGTGTGTGTGTGTGTGCCCTGCGATGGGCTGGCACCCCGCCCCTTATTTGTTCCTCTCTTGCGCCCTGTGCTGGTAGGGATTGGCTCCAGCAGACCCCCGTTACCCTGTGTTAGGATATAGTGGGTTGGACAATGACTGACTCCCAATCAGAGTTAGTTTTTACCTTGTATCTAAAGCTGAAGGAATAGGCTCCAGTCTTCTGCGTCCTTGAACTGTATTCAACAAATCTGAGAATGTTATGTTATACTATGTCGTTGTATCCTTGTTAGATTTATGGTAAGCCAAGTAAAAGGAGAACATGTTTATCCATCACACTTCTCAAGCCTAGCATAAAGCCATAACTTTTTAACCATATTAAACACAATGATCTAAAAGAAATGTCCAGTATCAGAAGGTAACAGATACTAAAAGTTTGAGTAAAATCAGAGTTTGTTTTTTTTAAGCACTTTGAGCTACTGTTTGTATGAAAATGTGCTATATAAATAAATGTTGTTGTTGTTGTTTTCTCTGATTTTTCTGTTCTTACTTTACTACTGTATTAACTACAAGAATACATGCTATTACATACATCTTATAATGCTGGGAGATTGTGAAAGTGAGAATAAGAAATGAGGCATAGACCATTAGAATGAACTTTTTAGATAGACCTGTAATTTTTTAGCATGCCCTGTACTGTAAATATCAAAACCATTTTATAAATACATATATTAAAACCAAACAATAATGATAAGTGCAAACTACTTGTTAATTAACATTACAGATGTTATTATAAAGCATTGCCATACAGCAATCATTGAGCCAAACTCACAATTAATATGTTGTAAAGTTAAAATATTAACATATGAATCAAGCAGCTTTAACCAAGATAAACCTAGTGCATACAGAGGTTTTAAAATGAAGCCTGAGCAAATCCCAAATGCCTGGGTAATATTCATAATTAACAAATTCCATACATAAAAATATGCATTTTCTTCTGAAAGAACATTTGATATGAGCTGTCAGTGGTAGAAGGTTTTAGTAAGTAATTTGCAATAGAATTATATGTTCAGTGTTTCAGAAGAACAATAAGTTCAGGCAATTCGTAAGAAATGCATTAATCAATTCAGAGATCTAGAAAGAGGGGAGTGATCAGCAGTAACTGGAGAGTATTGACCTCAGTACATTCAAATTAATTAGGATTGTCAATGAAAATACTTTCCTCTTTTTGGTTATTAATCAATCTCCTAGCATCATGTTGAGAATTAATTCTGAAGGCATCGTCCAGAGGAGATGTTCAATTGAGTAAAATAAGCGGTCTTTCAGATGTGTATTCAGGTTTTTTCTGCTAGGTGTTATTTGTAGATAATAAAGTATTTAAAATTATAAAGAGCAGGTATTTAAACTGCAACATTAGGAGTATTCACAGATAGCTATGATTAGTGTTCTATTTCAAAGTCTGGAAGCATAATAAATATGAAATTCCAGGAGGTGTGTTTTAATGATTAATAACTGTAATTAGGAGCTCTTGTGGATTTGTTTTGATGCTTGTTTTACATCATTCAGAGAAAGACGTATTAGGTTTAAAAACAGATTATAAGAAACCTGCAAATGACTGCCCTAAAGCTGTTTCATGAAGAGGACAGATTTTACATTAAGGTCAACATTTACTTACTAATTTTAGAAATATGAATATTTTAAGAAGAAGGTTTAGAAATATAGATGAATGTGAACAAAGAATAAAATTCCACTAGCTACTTTGTGACATAGAGAAATGGATTTCAGACTGCAGAGATCCCGTTCAAAACAGATAGAGTAAGAATTCTAAATTCAAGAAATGACAAATACATTTTAAAAAAATAACTGAGTTAAAAAGTAACCTAACCATACATACAGCAAAACTCCTGGCAGATTATACATAGAAGCAGCAGTAAGTTCATGTTCTCTTTTGTTTGATATCTCATGTCCATTTTTCTAGCAATCTAAGGTAAATTTCTCAGTCTGACTCATTATTAAATGAATATGTGAAATCCTGTTGTCTTTTTTTTCTTTTCTCTTTCAGTTTTTAATTTATTTAAGCTTATTGGTGAAAACACTGTATGTTTACGCAAATGTTTAGTGATAAATTGCAAAAATTAGTTTGTTGCCTGGTCAGAATCAGAATAAATGAAAACTGATTGAGAAATGTGTTTATAAATTCAGGCCACCTTTTTATTATTTCCAGCTTTGTTTATTGTGCAAGTTAAGTGCTTTGATGCAGAGTAATGAACTGCATTTTTATCTGCTGGTATAATCAGGATGGAGAGAGAGAGTGGAGGGTGATAGAAAATCTTTATTTACGTCAGGATGTCAGAGTAGAAATAGGAGAGCAACTATTAAACCCTTGACAGATAGAAAGAGGTATAAGGTGCAAATGCTCATTCACTGCTTCAGTTTAAATTAGTGTAAAAGAGCATACGAAAGGAGAAGTATTGTTATCCACGCTGCAGTTTTTTGAGGACCAGTCTATTCTAGCAAGAGTTGAAAAATATGCAAAATGAAAGATTACTAAAATTTAACAGGCATAATTAATTTCAGGAAAATGAAAGCATTGTTTCTGAGCAAAATGAGGAGAATTGATGTAGAAATAAAAGTTTAGAGAGGAATACTGAGTATGTTGAGTGTTTCTCTTGTCTCAGAAGCTTAGTAACTAAAAAATGTATTGATGGTGGAAGAGTATTTTTTTAAGAAAATAATTGGTGAGTAGTAGTTTAAGTCAGAACCTGATTGAGAGAACGGAAAGTTGTTGTGTGTTTTATGCATTTGAAATAGGACATTAGTTAGGGTAAATGCTGGAAATGTAAATACATTAACAAGAGCTAATTTTCCATACAAAGTAAATTACTCATCTGTATAGCTAGAAAAAACACAAAAATGCAATTTAATACATTCTGTACCAAGATTTTTTGTTGATATATATGTGCGTATGAAGTCTGCAATGGTTGACAAGCAAAAGTTGCTGAAAGACAGAGTCTTTGTTTATTTAGTCAATATAGAAGCATATACTGTACATCATGTGATATGTATGCAGACAGAAAAAGGTGCAAAATTGTTGATTCAATACAGTTAAAACATATATTTTTATATTTAGAAAATGACAACCCATTTTAAACCTTGATGATTCTGGAAAAAGAACTGGGCTTGTGTTGTAAGCATACCCCATCACCTTAAACGCACTTACGAGTGTGTACAGTGGAGTTATTCATCGCTTGATTGTTGTGATTGTGTGTTATGTTATTGTCTGTGTATTTTTTACGTAATTAAACATCAAGCTTTGTGCATGATTCATGCTAAAACTGTAGCTATCAACAGATAGTATGAGAATTAAAAATAATCCAGTATTATTACAAGTCAAAAAAATTACCTTGGGCTTCATGTATAATGCTGTGCATAAAATTTACACAAAGACATGGTGTACAGACAAAAAAATTCAGATGCATAAAACTGTGTAAGCAAACTCACACACGCTTCACCTTTAAAAATCCCAATCAATGTAAATTTTAACGCAAATGCACGTGCCTACAGCCCCAGCCTGACACCTCCCATAATTCTGCATATTTGTATAGCCAAACCAATATAAATAGCCCCTTCCATTCAGTGTTTTGTTAAAAGACAATGGTAAAAGCACATATAAAAAAAGAAGAATTTCAAAAAAGAAGTTGTCAGATGTCAAAGTCAACATGAAAAGGCAAGTATCTGAGTTTCATATGAAAGCATATTAGAAACCATGAATAATAATATAATACGTTTTATTTATGTAGCGCCTTTCATACACTCAAGGACACTTTACAATTCAGTAGAAGACAGTAGAAATTACATACATGAAGACAGTCGAAATTACATACATGAAGAATAGTACTCATTGAAGAGATGTGTTTTTAACACATGTTTGAAATTAATAATAGACTGTTCCATGCGAAGGCTGAGAGGGAGAGAATTCCAAGTTTTTGGGGCTATCACTATGAAAACTCTGCCACCCATAGTTATTAACCTGTATTTAGGTACAGTGAGTAACTTAGCGTCTGATGAACGTAATGCACAGGCAGGAGTGTAAGGAAGCAGCAGCTCAGACAGATAATGAGGGGCTAAACCATGAAAGGCCTTAAAAGTGAGAAGGATAATTTTATATTTGATTCTTGAAGAAACTGGTAACCAGTGTAAATCATAGAGGACAGGAGTGATGTGAGCAGATTTTTTAGAGTGTGTAAGTAAACATTAGAACATTAGAACATTCCAGACGAGAACAGGCCATTCAGCCCAACAAAGCTCGCCAGTCCTATCCACTTGTTTCCTCCAAGAAAACATCAAGTCGAGTTTTGAAAGTCCCTAACGTCTTACTGTCTACCACACTACTTGGTAGCTTATTCCAAGTGTCTATCGTTCTTTGTGTAAAGAAAAACTTCCTAATGTTTGTGCGAAATTTACCCTTAACAAGTTTCCAACTGTGTCCCCGTGTTCTTGATGAACTCATTTTAAAATACAAGTCTCGATCCACTGTACTAATTCCCTTCATAATTTTAAACACTTCAATCATGTCACCTCTTAATCTTCTTTTGCTTAAACTGTAAAGGCTCAGCTCTTTTAATCTTTCCTCATAATTCAACCCCTGTAGTCCTGGAATCAGCCTAGTCGCTCTTCTCTGGACCTTTTCTAGTGCTGCTATGTCCTTTTTGTAGCCTGGAGACCAAAACTGCACACAGTACTCAAGATGAGGCCTAACCAGTGCATTATAAAGGTTGAGCATAACCTCCTTGGACTTGTACTCCACACATCGTGCTATATATCCTAACATTCTGTTAGCCTTCTTAATGGCTTCTGAACACTGTCGGGAAGTTGATAGCTTAGAATCCACTATGACTCCTAAATCCTTCTCATAAGGTGTACTCTCGATTTTCCGACCGCCCATTGTGTATTCAAACCCAATATTTTTACTTCCTATGTGTAATACTTTACATTTACTGACATTAAATTTCATCTGCCACAAATCTGCCCAAGCCTGTATGCTATCCAAGTCCTTCTGTAATGATATAACAGATTCAAAATTATCTGCTAATCCACCTATCTTGGTATCATCTGCAAACTTAACCAGCTTGTTACTTGTATTCCTATCTAAATCATTTATATATATTAAAAATAGCAGCGGCCCTAGCACTGACCCCTGTGGAACACCACTCTTAACATTGGCCAGTTCTGATGAGGTTCCTCGCACCATCACCCTCTGCTTCCTGTGTCTGAGCCAATTCTGTACCCATCTAAAAACATCACCCTGAACTCCCACTTCTTTTAACTTGATGCCCAACCTCTCATGTGGCACCTTATCAAATGCTTTCTGAAAGTCCAGATAAATAACATCATATGCTCCACTTTGATCGTATGCTTTTGTTGCAACCTCATAGAATTCCAACATGTTAGTAAAGCACGACCTCCCTCTTCTGAACCCATGCTGACTGGTCAGAATAACTCCTGTCCTTGCCATGTGTTGCTCAATCTTATCCTTAATAATTCCTTCCATTAATTTTCCTGTGATGCATGTTAAGCTTACTGGCCTATAGTTGCTTGGATCTGCCCTGTCACCCTTTTTATATAATGGAATGATATTTGCCATTTTCCAGTCCTTCGGAATCTCTCCAGTGCTCAGTGACTTCCTAAAAATATGTGTCAAGGGTTTATATATGTACTCACTAGCCTCCTTAAGAACACGAGGATAAATATTATCTGGTCCTGGTGATTTGTTTGATTTCAGCTTATTTAATCTGAGCAGCACTTCTCCCTCTTCAATTTCCAAATCCCTCAGTACCTCCTTAGTAGTTGCGTTTACCTCTGGGAGGTTATCCACTCGCTCACTTGTAAACACCTCCGAAAAATGTAAGTTTAGGGCATCTGCTATTTCATTGTCTGTATCTTTTAATTCCCCTTTACTATTCCTGATGAACTTGACCTCCTCCTTGACTGTTCTTTTACTACTAAAATACTGAAAGAATCTCTTGGGGTCTTCTTTCGCCTTATCTGCTATATTCCTCTCCAACTGTCTTTTAGCCTCCCTGATATCCTTCTTAATGGTTGCTCTCATATTTTCATACGCTCTACGATTCACTTTGCAGTCATTAGTCTTATATGCCTTATACAGCAGTTTTTTCCTTTGCAACTTCTTTTTTAAATCTTTATTAATCCATCGTGGAGTTTTTTTTAGTTTCCTATTAATTCCAAATTTAGGTATGTATCTGTCCTGCATTACATGTAAAACATTTTTAAACCTGTTCCACTGCTCCTCGACTGTCTCCACACTTAAAAGCTTATCCCAGTCTATCCTACTTAGACTTTGTCGAATCTTCTCAAAATTAGCCCTACCAAAGTTCAACTTAACAATTTTAGTCTTTGCATCCGTACTATTACAAAATACTGAGAACTGTATTACATTATGGTCACTTGACCCTAGTGGTTCAATCACCTCTACACCCTCAATTCTATCCTGATTATTACAGAATACTAAATCTAGACAGGCTTCACCCCGTGTTGGTACTTTAACATGCTGTGTTAAAAAACAGTCGCTGATTACTTCTAAAAACTCCTGCTCTTGTGCTCCTCCATCTGCAAGGTTATCCCAGTTAATATTTGGAGCAGCAAAACGAGCAGCAGAATTCTGAACATATTGTAATCTATTGATATATTTAGTCGGGAGGCAATAAAACAAAGCATTGCAATAGTCCAGATGGGTAATGATGAAAGCGTGAATGAGTGGCTCAGTATCTTTCACACTGAGGAAAGAATGTAGATGAGCAATGTTGCGAAGATGAAAAAAGGCTCTCTGTACAATTGAGCTAATGTGTGATTGAAAAGTAAGAAGCTGATCAAAGATGACACCCAAATTACGGACTGATGCTGAGGGTTGAACCCGGATCCCATCAATGTCAATTTTTAGCCCACGAAGGGTTGAGAGGCCAGATTTGGTGCCAACTAATAAGATCTCTGTTTTATCGGGATTGAGTTGCAAAAAAGTATCTGTCATCCAATGATTTATTTCCTGTATGCAATCAGTCAGTGCAACAGGTGAAGATGTTGCAGTTCCATCCACGCTTGCATGAAGTTGTGTGTCATCGGCATAGCAGTGGAAGCTCAGACCATACCGACAGATAATCTCCCCTAATGGGAGCATGTAGTTGTTAAAGAAGATTGGACCGAGAACTGACCCTTGAGGGATACCCTGTGTGAATGAAGTAGTGGCAGATTTGGATTCCCTAATGAAGACGTAATACTGGCGATCACTGAGGTATGATGTGAACCAAGAAAGAACAGGACCAGAGATACCAATAGCTGAGAGTCGGGACAGTAAAATGTCATGGTTAACTGTATCAAACGCTGCGCTCAAGTCAAGTAGAACTAGAATAGCGGCCATCCCAGAATCTGCAGATATCAGTAAGTCATTGGCTACCTTAAGTAAAGCAGTTTCAGCACTATGTAGGACTCTGAATCCAGATTGAAAAGGCTCAAGAAGGTTATGTAAATTTAAATAATCATTGAGTTGAGCAGCAACAACCTCTTCTAATATCTTAGTCATAAATGGAAGATTAGAAATTGGGCGGTACAATTTTAGCTGTAAGGGATCTGAGCCAGGTTTTTTTAAAACCGGGGCTACAGCAGCAGTTTTTAAATCACTTGGAACAACACACGTGCGGAAACTACAGTGGATAAAGTGAGAAATGGGGGCAGAAAGTTTGTCAGTGCAAGTCTTAATCAGTAAAGTAGGTGCAGGATCTATAAATAAATTCTTCAATGAAGAAGAAAAGGTCTATTTCTCGAAATTTCCACTTTAAACTCATTGTTTATTTAGGCATTAAAGTAGAACATCATAAACTTAACCTTAAAATCAATGTTTAGTTTGCCAGAGTTTTTCAAATCCCATTGTAACTAAATTAGCATGTTAAATGCTTCATATTCTATATGTTCCCCAACCCATTCGCTAATTGCTACATGCTTCTTAAACAAGCTTTCTTTTACACCAACAAGAGCGTGCAGGCAGTGATCACCACATAGAATATATTACATTTATGATATTACTGCTCTCTGAACATTTTTGAATACTAAGATATATATTTAACATCATTTTCATGAAGAAATGCATTTAAGCATATATAAACATGTGGGGACATGGTGGCACAGCAGTAGATATGAGCTGGGGTCCCGTCCAGGGATTGTTCCTTTCTCCCAAAAGATGCTTTCTGTGACATGTGCAACCCTGGATGGAATAATTTACTGCAGCAGTACTGCCTTTGTCAAACATACAAACCCCCAATTCCTGTCCTTCCATTTTCTTTCTGTACATAACCAATCACCACACAATAAGCGTCTTTAATAAATGTAAAACCAGCTGTATGCTTAGAATGCTGATTCTTCAAAACATCTTAAGAATCCTTGAAAAATCCTCATTATACATGTTTAATTATTCCATCCATCCAACCATTCAGTCCCAGCAAGCATAGAGCACAAGGTAGGAACAATCCCTGGACAACGTGCCAGCTCATCGCTACCTCTGCGCCACCATGCCCCCACATGTTTAATTATTAAGTCCACCTTATTTAAATGAAGTTAACAATTTATCTGTAAAATGTAATATACATACGTTAATGCATTTAATCATAAAACTATCAAGTATATATTTTGTGAACCATTAGCCTGGGCATACTTGTGATGAAATAAACTTGTCATATTTTTGTCCAAGACTGCTGTACCATTTTTCTACTTTTGTCTGGTAATGAGGAGTCAATCATACCAGTGCAGGAAGCAGACGTTTAAAGATTGATTTTGAATCATTTATTGGCATAAATGTAATGAAAAATGATATAATCTACAAAAGACAAAAAGTTAAAAGTTGCAAGAAATAAAGAAACCTGAAATTTTAGAAGCTTAGTAGTTATTTAAATTAATAGTTGAGCTCCCTAGTAAAGGTCTGAACTGTCAGTTTATTTTAGTTTATTATAATATTGTTAGTCTTCATAATTTTAGGTTTGAAAGGCACCAGAAGAAAAAAATAATTTAAAAGAAAGGATGGTTTGTTGATGAGGTAGTTATCAGCTGACTTGTAATTCTAGGAGACTGGGGTCAAATCCTAGCCTGCTAACACTGTTCATATGGAATTTGCATGTTTTCTCCTTAGTTTGTGTTTTTCTAAGGGTAGTGCAGTTTTTCTTTCATATTCCAAAGACAATGAATGTCAGGTATATTGATGAGTCTAAGGCGAATGAGTGAATTAAGTTTTATGCCAATGTGACTTACGCTGTATTGGCACTATCCAAAATATTAATGTGCTTAATGCTACTGGGATAGGCTTCCTCTCACACTGACACTCTAAAGTGATTAAGCTAGTTCTGAAAATTGCTGGGTAGAATTAGGTTGGAAAGTAAAGATGCACACCACTTTTATTCATGGTTTCTTAATAACAGGTAACTGGAACAAGTAAGCCAATGCAGAGGACCTCCTAAACAAATCATTAATGCAATTCACCTGTGTCATCATGCGTTCTTGAAAAGAGTTTCTGTGATATCATTTATTTTTAGCTCCTGGATTGCCTGTAAAAACTTAAACACTATGTTCAGACTTCTGTTGAAAATCAGATTGAGTTTCAATTTTTTTTTTTTTTAACTTGATGCAAAAATAACTGATCGCTGTCTACACAAATAATGAAATAATTCCTAGTTTAACTTGTCACCAGATTAACAACTTGATGTTAATTTTAAGCACTCAGAGAAAAGGCTTCTGCAAAGGTGTAAATTGTGTTTCTTAAGGTGACAGCATAAGACAGTTGAGTCATGGGTTTCCATATACAGAACACTTGTGAGAAGAGTTTTCAAGTGTCAGTGGTCTCTATATAGCAAAACATACATTTGCTTTGCCTGGAATGTGAAATATTATTTCAGCTACTCCAGAGGTGTCATTGCACATGTGCTCATTTTTCATAGCTATTTTTAAAAATCAGATGTTGACCATTGATTCTATCAGTTATAATTAAGTGAATTAAATATTCTGTGTGACTTAAATTTAATTCATATAAACTCCAAACTTCATTGTTAATGATACAAATAAATGTTTCCTGTTCCTGATAGTTCCTGGTTAATGGACTGTGTTGCATCATTTTGAGCATTTTCATACAAAACAAGTTTTGTAAATCCACACCACCCCTAACCACCCTGCCACTTAGAGTCTCCTCCTTTCGTGTTCTTGTTAACTTCATCACTGCTCATACTTTTTATATTTTTCTTTGTGCCGCAAGTAATGAACAGTGGATCAGGCATGGAGTTTGTTGTATTGTCTTCTGGAAGCTTTTTAAATTACTTATTCATCCTATATTTAGACATTTATCAGACTGCTTGAATGAAAATATGACCCCCAAAGCATAAGGTAGGTCCTAAAGTTAGCATTCAGTTCTTCAAAAATGACTTGCAGATAACACTATATCCTCTAGTCAAACACATCCAGTCAGTTCAAAGAAGGCTTATTTTAGAAATTTGTTCAGTGAAAAGCCTAGAAGATATAGCATCCTATGATTAAGGGACTTCAATGAAAACCTGATTTCATACAGTATGTGCAGTAGTTTGTGTAGCAGTGGACTACATACTAGAGTAAATCCTAATTAACATTGTGGTTTTATTTTTTTCTACCTGTAGGTAGCCGTTGAAGATCGTCTCAAACAACTGCAAGAAGCTCATCGGGATTTTGGACCCTCATCACAACATTTTCTTTCTAGTAAGTAGTCTGGTTTGTTAACAGTGAGTTCAGTTAATTTTTTCAGATGATTATACTTGTGGCTTTTGTTTGGACATCCTTAGAGATATGCATTTTAATAAAGTTAAAGTAAATATGTATTTTTGTAAATTTCTTAAATAATTTTAGTTTTTTTACATGCATTTTTCCTTTGGAAGCATAACAAATAATGAACAGTGCATCAGGCATCAAGTATGTTGTGTTTTATTCTGCAAGTTTTTTAAATTATTCATCCTATATTTAAACCTATTTTTTCCCGATATACAGTCACAAGGAACGTGAACCAAGCCCATGTCCAAGATAGTTACCAACCCTAAAAAATTATTCCAGTCTATTGTGCAGCACACTTAGACAGTAACATTTATATTCATCAACAGCTGGTAAATATAGAGTTCCATGTAATCCAAAGAAATGCAGTCCAAGCCCACAAAAACTTTCAAGTCTAAATTCTGCCTATGTACCTTTTGTTGCCATTTTTCTACAAACATTAAATTTAAATGAACTGATATACAGTTTCCAGTTTTCTTTTATTATGCACAAAGAAAAACTATGCAAACAAAACTGTTAAAAAAAAGAAATGATGCAATTATATAAAAAGTTCATTTTTTGGTGCTGAAACTCCTAGCAAATTTATTAATTTCAGTCAGTTTACATTCTAAAGGATTATTTACATTGAGCCTCTTTTTCACTTCAACCTGTTTCCTTCAACCCTATTTCATATTGTAAGTACACAGGGGTCATTTCACTTTGCATTTATTGTTTCTTACAATTAGTTTCTTACAATGACCTATGAGCAGAACGGGTTTATTTTTTAAAATACAGTTTATGCTGTAGTTATTATACAATATATACAGATTATCATCTTCAGTTTTATTTTGATCTTAAAGTTTTATAGATGTTCCTTTTCTGATCTTCTGGATTCTGCCAAGCTGGCTGACTGCACCCAATGTGGATGATAGAGACTTCATCTAAAGTGTATTTGCATCCATTCATAACTCAAACATTCACAAAATTATAATGGCCAGTGACTTTAATTGTGTTGTTAAATTCAGACCTGGATAGGTCTTCAGCTACAGGGGTGACCATATCTAACACTGCAAAAATAATCACACATTTTTAATTGATCATAACTTATCAGACCCATGGAGATTTCTAAATCCATACTTAAGAGCATATTCCTTCTTCTCACCAGTATATCATTGTTACTCAAGAATTGGTTATTTCTTTATCGATAACAATTTCTTGCCCACGATCAAATCTTGTAAATACAACACTATTGTTAATTTATTGCAGCTGTGTAAGAGACTATTTAAAAGCAGTTAATGTCATTATCATTTTATCTCCTCTTACAAATGTGTGATAATACAAGCTTAACGATTACACCTTTGTCAGTAATGTCATTTTGCTTTCAAATCATGCACACATCTGTTTTGAACTAATTCCGTAATAGGATAAAAGTGGCAGCAAAGCAAGACTATGTGTGTTGTGCTTTTTTTTTTCTTTTAAATAAACAAGTACAATACCTGCACTCTACTTGCAAATCACATGTGAGTGCAGCACCAACTTTCTCTGTACTACCTATAGTATAAAAAAAATATGGTATCATTACGTTTTCAGAACTTTGTTACCAAATTAGTACCAAAATATTGGTTCTTGTGAAATATATACTCGTGTGTGTACTGTATGTATGATATGGTTTGTAAAGTTAATGCATGCGATTAATATACAAATGTATAATGCATTATTTTTCTTTAATTGCATTAATTGACATAACATGCAATCTAAGCCAATAGTTCCCAAACTCGGGGCCATGGCCCCAGCAAGGATGACATCATTTAAAAAAAAAAAAAAAAATCAATTCCATTTTAAAGATTGCCTTTAAATTGCCTGTTTTTTAAATAAACATATACAGTAGATAGCTGAATATGTTTTTCGGGTGTTTTACTTAAAAGTAATCATATACCAATGTAGTTAAACACACCAACAGCAGACGATACACAGACAGCTGTCTGATTGTATGTAAGGAAAGTTTTTTTAATAAACAAAAATGGGAGGGGGTGGGTAGAAAATGTGGCTTAAAAAGACTGCTGTTTGCACAGAGTCTGAACTTGAGTTTCCATACTCCACAGTACTGTCTCATGGTGTTTCTGCTGCTTAACTCGCACTCGTTCCTTTTCCACCCCGACTCTCCTATTCCATGTGGCTCACAAGTTCATAGTCTTCATAAGGAAAAAATAAAAGACATACACAACCACACAGACAGCCCTCTGTAATCACTTGTCAAAACCCATAAATGCAATATTTAGGCAGAAGAGTTAAAGTTAAGAAATCTCCCTTTTACTTTTTACTTTTTTTATAATATGAGACTGTAAGAAAATGGGCAAATATTTGAACTCCTGGAGGTGCAACACCAAGAAAAAAAGCTGAAAACCCCTGGCTTAGAGATACTGTGTGATATTTAATAATATACTGTATTGTTTGTGTCAATAGTCTGCTGTAGATGAGCATTTGCTTTAACTAATTGGTCTACTATTATACGAAATCATTAAGCAGCATCAACCCATGAACAACTTAGCTTATGCCCAGATAATTGGGCTGAGAAATGTCATTCAGCAAAGTCTGAAAATTCTTATACATCACTCTCACATGGGACACCTGGTTCACATATCAAGTCTTTAAAGTTGTACAGTGGTCACATTCACAAGGGGACTACTGAACACTGCTGCACTACCTTCATTAAAATTTGATTGTGATTAAAGTTTTAATTGCTTCACAGCCTTTATAATATAAATATATATGAAATAATTTCCTTCATAGAAAAGTAATAAAACATAGAAAATTCAGTGCATTATTTACTTTTTTTCCTAAAAAAAAAGAGACGCTATAAGAAACATAAGCAGACATTCTTTGAATAAATTTAAAAAAAAAAAATCATGGCATACCTAATTTAGAATCAAATGTTCAATACTCTTAGTAAAAGAGCTCATCTCAAAGCACAATTCATAATACAGGTTGCCATCCCACATTTTGTATACTTAAGTTCTAGAAAGAATGCAAAAATGGTCTTGAGTTAATGGTTCATTTATAAAACAACGCCTAATTAAGTTTGAGTTAAAATTTGTTTGGATGAGAGGTTGTACCTGCTCAGAGTGTGCATCAACATGTGTCTTAAAATTATTTGCATATGTAGTACATTACCCAACAGATAATCTAATTTACATGGCAAAAAAGTTAAGACCTCCATTGACTAAAAAGAAATGAATATTCCAGTTAAATCCAGACGTCACCTGTGTTTTTAGCAAGGAAGAAAAAAAGTTGATAATGCACAGGACCAATCCACTAGTAGTACGTACTTCATGATTAAACTGCTGTCAATATATTTTATGCAGAGGTCCCCTTACCTTTATTAATTTACGTGATGCAGTTAAAAATAAATAAATAGAAAAACTCACTGTGGTTTAGTCTCTGAATAAATAAATTAGTCAGATATGTTAATCCATTATGTACTGACTGTACTTAGGTTCTTATTTATAACAATCATCCTCTTGCCCAGCATTCTCTGTTAAGTCCACTAGGAATGGGTCTAAGACTCCCACTATTGTGTGTATCGAGGTTACTATAGTTTTGCCTTTTTATATTAGTTTTTATTTCTATATTTTTTATGACCTTACTTGGTCAGCTTAGTTTTAGTTTTCCTTCATCGTGTATTTTTAGTTTTTATTTTACAAGGACATTTCTATTTTATTTGTATATCTATTAGTTTCAGTTTTAGTAATTATGGTATGGTTAAAGTGCTATTATGCAGTTTAGTTTTATGTCACAATCAGATGGAACTGCACACTTAACGGGTTATGATATGAGTTTAAAAGCTTACTACACTACATCATTTACTATCTGGTTTTGTTTTTGTCTGGTAAAAACGAGCATTATCAAAACCAGATACTGAATTTGAACAATTTTAGACAATTTTATAATTTTTTAAAATATTTTCTATGTTATTTGTGCTGAACACATGTACACTGATTTTTGGCAGTTTTTATCTTTTTTTCTTTTATTGCTCAGAATGGGCCAATTTGTAATGAAATTTAGATGAATTTTAAGTTTTGAGATTTTTTATTACTCTAAATGTCTATACCACACAACATTTCCTGCTCCCATACTGGACTTTTTATTTTCTACCAGCCATATTGATCTCTGCTTCTATCTGAGGGACATACAATTTATAGACAGAATTTTGCCACCTACAGGCCTTGAAAAATACCAAAAGTCAGAAAGCAGATTATACTGTGTTCTGACAGGTGTGATCATAAAAATCATGGCAGCTTAGAACAGGGCACTTAGGTTTGAATCAGTGTGCAGACACCCACCTAGATGTATTGAGAGAAACAAAGAAAAACAAGCATGTTGTGTCACTGTTAGAGATGGCGAAACTTGAAGAGCCCATCATAAGAACAGTAAACCCTTAATGAGCAGAGTAAGAGCAGGTCATAGGACTGCGGACAGCCACAAAACGACAGAGACAGCATCTGAGATTAAGAACCATATATACATTATGTAAACAGAGAAATTCAAAAAAGGAGCACAAATATTTTAAAACAATTCTGCTACTGGATTATTTTCACAATGTCAGGTATTTTGAGCTGTGAATATAAACTAAAAAAGATAAATTAATAAATATGGAATAAATACAAAAACAAATTAGTATGTTTAGTTTTCACCTGTTGGCAGACTCTCTTCACCTACCTACCTGTAGTCTCTCAATCAGTGTTGCTTTATTTTCAGAAAGGATTTCTCCTGTTTGAAGTGGCAGGTGAATTATTATCATCAAAATGCAGGCACCTGAGAAATAAACTGAAGCGTTATTCACTCATGATTTTTATGTCCATGCATTAAAGGTTTTGTTACATCTTTATATATAACAAGCGCAAAAAAAGGTGGCACAGTAAATCGTTTTCTATTTCACACGCTTTATGTGCCCATGTTCAGCTTTCTCTGTCACAGCAAATGCTGTGTGAACACCCGCCCTCCGTCACCAGCCGATGATCACTAGATGAATATATGCAGGTGGCTCGTGGTGGATTACTTTCTGTTTTAGAGTTAAAAGTTACAAGGGTGAAAGACTAATAGCAAGAATATTCATTCAAAAATGAAAACTAAAAATATTTTTAGTAAATTCTTTATTTCTTTCTATTTTCTATTCTTTCTTTATTTCAGTTAGTCTTTCCAGCTACTTTAATAGTTTAGTTTTAGTTTCTCATTTCAGCTTTAATTATTTTATTTCAGTTTACAAAAATGTTTTTTTGATAATAGTTTCAGTTTTGATTGTAGTTTTCGTTAACTATAATAATCTTAGTGTGTATCATCAGATTTTACAATAGACAATTTCAGCTTCAAACAGTCGCTGTCCACTTCTGTTTGCATGTAGCAATCATACATTTTCTCTCTCTCTCTCTTTCTCAGCACAACTTCAGTCTCTTTCTCTGGTTTAATCAATCTCCATTATTGTACAGGTCTTTATTTTAAATTGTAATATATTTTTGACTTTAGCAAAGAAGTCATTGGTCTGAAACACCTGTTAAAGAATACCTACAAATTAATAAAGTATATTTTGACATTATTATTTACAGAAGAGCTACAAGGTAGTGGTAACAGAGTAGGCGGGGTGGTGGCTCTGAAGCTAGGGATCTGTGCCAGCAATCAGAAGGTTGAAATCCCGTAAATGCCAGAAATGATTCCTTGAGTGAGGCCCTTAACCTGCAATTGCTCCAACCTAGGTATGACATCCAGCCTGCATCCAGCCCTGCCAGCAAGTCCTCTAACTTGCAGGGAAAACTCGGAGGTTGGTGGCTGGATTGGCACTCCAAGCACTGTAAAAAATCTCACACTTGCATTCCATTCAAACTAGTATGGTGCTGAGGTTTCACCCCTTGCACAGTTGTGCTTGGGTCCTAATTTGAGATTCTGAGGTGCGGCAAAGCGCTGCATCAGTAAATGCTCCCAACCTCAATCTCTCTCTCTTCAAGGAAGAAGTGTAAACTTCAACTATTACAATCTTACTTATCCTTGGCTTTAGTTAGAGAGAGGTATGATACGTAGCAGATCACTAGAAATATGGTTAGTTCTTTAAAGGTGGATCTCGCATTTTAAAGAAACAGACTCAGAAGTGTGATGTGTGTATACCAGCCTTAATAACAAAGAGAAAAAATGTTATGAATTCAGATTTCAACGACAAACAAATACACTTCTTCATGTTTAGCATCCAAATCTCTCATTCTGATCTTTAAAAGTAATTTAGTACACACATAAACAAGTATGGGACTGATGATTATAATAAATGAAGACTTATCATGTTTGTTTTAGATTATACCAAGAAAAGGAAGACTTTGTAGAGAGAATGCAAAAAAATCACTTTTTATGTATATGACTAATAGATATTCTGATATAGTGAGTAAAAATGTACATTAAAGGAATAATTGTAACAGTAAGGGTACTTTAGCCATTTCGATTTTCAAGCTGTAAAAAACACAAAGTAATCCTAAAAACTGTTCAGTGAACAACTAGCTAGATCTTTGAAGTGAGGGGCATATTCTGATAGCTTAAAGGAATTGAACCTCTTTAGTTTAAGGTTTATATTTGAAGAGACTAACAAAACAGGTTCCCTAGAACCTCCTCGGAAAAATAGTGGGCATCAATGGAAATTAAAGAGAGGTGTATACAGGACTGAAGTCTGGAAAACGGCTTTACATAAAGGATTCTGATAATTTGACCAAACTACAACGACACATCACTAAAGAAAAAAAAAATCATAAATGTCACTTTCCTTGGCTTTTCATACTTGAGATCTGCTGCAAAACAGGAATTCCCCAAAATATTAGATAAGCCAAGTCTCTCTATTTTTGCATTTTGGTGTAAGCAATTTGAGCTACATTCATAGATGTACTACAGTAATATCGTTGCACATTTGAAAATCATAAAGAACATCTTTTTGACACCTTATGTAACATTACGATTTATTAAAACATTTGAAATCTTATACCTGCTGTTTAAATTCTTGGAAAACTTGACAAAAGTTGCTGGAACAGTTGTAAAAATCTCTTTAATGTGACTTGAAAAATAATAATAGTGTTACCAAGTACTGAGTAAAGCTAGAAAGGTGCCACCACAGAAATTGTGTTTGTGAAATGTCAAAGATACTGGAAGATTTATTAGCAGAGCAATATAGTAGAAACAAAAATCACATACTGCTTTGTTTTCTTCAGATGCCTGGCAGGTAGTGTACAGCTGCTGGCTATTTTCCCTTATTTTGAAAAGTTTCCTGACATTTAAAAAACATTATTTTGTACTTTTATCAATGCTGTGAGTTTTGTTATTCAGCTAAATATTATTTTGGAGTGGATCTTTCAAAGTAAGGAATATGTGGTATGGTGCATAAATAAGAAATTGGACAAAATAAAAATTACCAATCATTTTTCTGTTTAGTGCAGGTTATAGTTCCTACATGGATCTAAAATTCTTGCTTTGAAAGTCATTTTTATTTACACTTTTGTTTTGTCAAATTACACATTCTTAAAGACTTTAATTTTAACTTAAGTTTTATTTTAATTAGTTTCTATGGTTACAGGTAATATTATGCAGTACCAAGTACCTTTTTTTTGTAATCTAATGGTGGGAAAAACATGGTACGCTTTTCCTTTCAAGCAGACATTATTTCTTTAGAAAATATTACCTTTAATTTTTGGTTTTTAGAAAATTGCAGACTATTACCTTAGATCTTGGTCTGTTGTTTGTCTTTTTTATAGCTTACATTTTAAATATCTCCTGCTGTATTCTAGGATAAGTCAGCAATCATCATGATTGACATCCTAGCAATTTATGAATCCGCTTAGTACTGAAAATTTATACTTAAAAGGTAATGCTGACTTTTGTGTTACTGCAAAATGATGCACAGTGGCAGTTTTTAATTATGAATTGAAAGTATTTTCCACATTTGAATACTTCATTTACAGGGGCATTATCTTTGTGTGTGTGTTGCCAAACTAATTCAGTTGTAAATAATGTGAAGAGATTGGTGTTTTTCTTATAATTATTATTCAGATATTAAATAAATTATATTACATATATTGCATGCGTTTAATATTTCACTAAATTAATAAAAAATACTTTTTTTTCTATATCTCTTTATTAATGATATGATTTAATTTATAAAAAGTTTGCATGGTGACAGAATTATTTGCAGTTTTTTTCATTTTATTATTGCCGTTCACATAGCTGGCTAGAATGCAGGGTCACAGGTATCTGTAGCCGAAACTGTCTGCACAAGGCAGAACCTAAACTTGGAGACAATGCCAGTCCAGCATGTCCTCACACATATACAAATTTACTGACACTGAGACTTGGGCTCTATGCAAAAACAGGCATATGTTTGTAACTTATACCCTATCTAATTTAGCAGTTTGACTCATATATATATATATATATATATATATATATATATAAATTAGTATTGTGTACTTCTGAGTGTACTTTTGAGAAACACCATGTATGAACTAAAAAACACTCTGTAACATCATATCAGTCTCAATTGCTACCAATACACTTTGGTTTGGAAAAGATCATAATATAAATACTCATTGTCCAGATGAAAATGTTGAGGTAGTTCAAATCTTAATTAAACTGATTCTGTACAATTTTTTGTTTTACCACAACATGCAAGATATGTAGTGATTCTCAATTGGTCTCGGATTCTAAGTTGGTTATTGGTGCTTGCATGAATGAGCCCTGTTGTCCAATTTATTTTCCACTTTGTGTCCATTTTTAGTTTTGTTATAGTTAAAGAATACTTGATTTAATATCCCAAGAACTTACTACTATTAGCCTTTTTTCCCCATACAACATGTAAGAAATCTTAGATTCTAAAACTTTCATAAGATGATCTAGCTATGATCCAAGGTACGTACTCCATGATTGGTTCACTTTCCTGAATGTGAACATCTTGTACAGTATATGACGGTGTGGTAGTGTTTTGCTTTGCCTGCTAGTTTTCTGGTGCACATTAACTAATCTAGGAAATTTGTTGAAATTATTATAGTAAATCTTGACTTGGTAAAATTCACAATTATAGTTACAGTAGGATTTTTGTACAAGATACTAATTAACAGAGTTGCGGTAAGAATCATTCATATCAATTATAATTATCATTAAGAGTAGTATGCTGGCATATATTGTGAGGATTGCATATTACTCTATCTCCATAAAGGCATTAATGGCAGTGTAATGTTTGGTATCAACAATTATTGATACTGTTATGCAAACATATGGATATTGTACTTATCTCTTTAAAAAGAAGGTATGAATGCATGTGGAAACAAAGCATTTAATAATGTGGGACATGTGAGCCATGCTGAAATGCTCATTGCAACATGGAAATATATTCTGAGTGGCCCCTTTAGACTGTGAGATCCTAAGATGTAACTTATTTGTTTTATGCCAAAATGCTGCTGAGTTGTGCACAGTGTTTTAGATCAGTGGTTCTCAGCCTTTTCTACGTGGTACACAATGGAACACCAAAAAACGAAATCCAGAGCAGCAAATGTGAGTGATGCAGAGCAAGAAAGAGGGAGAACTCAGTTGCAGTTACATGACAAGAAGCTTTTCCATGGCTTGAATTTTGGCATATGACTATTACTTAAAAATCCAGCATGATTTAACCTAATAAGGAGAGATGGCCACAATGCTTCCAAGGTTAATAAAAAAGATTATTGTCTCTTTGATGCTATTATATAATTATAAACAAAAGTAGGCATTTCTTGCGTGTTTGGCAGCATGATGCAGTGAACAATGAACTGTCAGTTGAGTGCATTTAGCAAGTAATGAAATTATTTGCTTTTTAATATGCCACCATATGCAATTAAGGAACTGAAGCTTCACATTTGTCCTTGGCTTACTATGAATATGGCTACAGTTGTCTGTCCATTTATTTTCTGATTGGAATATGCAATACATGGTCATTGGAAGTTAAAAGACTTTTAGATTTTTATTCCATATCAAACCACACTATTGTTAATACATTAAAACATCAAAAATGCATCAACAAAATTCAGTCTACAGTACATAAGAAAAAATGCAAAAGTGCATACACAAAAACTATACATACTGCCTTGTTAAAACCTCCAAATACAATAATATAATATGGACAAAGAAATATTTTTAGTTTTACATACTAACAGCTTACTGATTAAAAATGTATGGCTGAATTAAAAATGGTTTGTACTTCAGAATATTGAAATTCATGGGTGTGATAAGCCAAGACAAAAGGCTGAGAACCCCATTCTAGACTGCAACATTTAAATAGTGGCTCTGTGTGTAATAAAATGTGTAAGAGACGATGCATTTTACTAATGTCGGTAATGCCCAATTTATTTTCTAATTGCAGCTTCAGTTCAGCTTCCCTGGCAGAGAGCTATTTCACATAACAAAGTTCCCTACTATATCAAGTAAGTTTTTTTTTTTTTTTTTTTTCTTTATATGTTACATATTGTTCAGATTATAAAATGGGTTTGTCATATTGCTTGAAAGCCTTCATCTGACTATAAACATAAAAAGTGACATTATATTACTCCTAATTGATTGTCATGTGCTTTTTTTGTTTGTTTGTTTGTTTGTTTTTTCTGTAATGTACTATATTACATTTCTAAAACCTTTTCAGTTGAACAGTGGAATACCTCAACATTCATTTCTTCATTGTAATTATGATTTGCATTTGCACTAGTGATGTTAAGTGCCAAAGGATACAGAATTTTGTTTTTGTTTTCTGCTGAATATATAAACAATGTTAAAAGCTTGTCAAATATATTAAAGGTAAAATACAGGAATGAAAATAAAGTAGATTTTTGGGAAGGCAAATAGACATCATTTGTGTACCAATTGCATACCTCTCATCAGTGTTAAAATAAAAATTTGGCATCTCAGGTTTTTGTGGACTTCATTGACGCCCAAATTGATCAACAGTAAACAAAATTAAAATGTCCAAGAAAAAAATCTTATATAAGTTGTATTATGTAATCCAGATGTCAGGTATTGAGTCATGTCTTCGAAGTGTCCCATAACATTTCCAGAATATTCTGTCCTGTCCATCTGTGAAGCATGCTTAAATGAGGCTGAGCTTTTGAATTAGAAGACCTGCAACCTCTCCCCACTTCTTTAAGAAAAAAACATGTATTGTGACATAGTAAGCATATGAATGAATACCTGACATTTGGATTATGCTAAATGAGTAAGATGATATTTTTCACGGACATTTTGATATTATTAGGTCTTTGTTGAAGCTGATTGTATTACAACTTTTCTTATTTCAGTTATAAGTAAGATTAAACATTTGTTTGTGGCTTTCACAACAAATGGTGCAGGGTGAATTGAAGATAAAGAAAATGTAAAGTTTTAGGTGAATGATTTTTTATCAAAAATGAGAACAAACAGTGATATAAAGCAATTATTTGAATGAACAACAGTGGCTTGAAAATATGACAAAGACAGACATAATGTTCATTGTAGTTTTTGTTACTTGTTAGTGGTATTAAATATTGTCTTATTGCTTTTGTATTAGTCTAAGTGAATTGTGATGTTATTTGAACATGTTCATGTAGCGGGTCCTACTACTACAGTGTGATAAGGCTTTATCACAGTAAAATAGCTAATATGCATTGTCAGAAAGGCTCTATTTTCCTGATTGTCTGACTACACTGCTTACAGAAATGCTCATTGAGATTTTGTATGGTGATATTGTATGCGTTTGTAGGAGTCTCTTATTATGTGTTTCTCTTTTTATCCATTAATGAGTGAAGTAATGCAAATAAGAATGTTTGTGGTACTGCGTGCAAATAGCAAATTAAACTCTAGCTTGTACTGGATTGAACTAACTATATGAGACTTGAAACTCTGTCCATCCTTTAGGGATGGGCTCCCACTTGCTCAAATCAAAAGTACAATTTACTTTCTGCACTGGTATATTTGGAGACTCTCCTGTACTTAGGAACACACAACATTAACTTAAAAGTGACTACAGAAGATCTGTTTTTTGTGATAGCCAATAACCTGCAGCCTAAGGGAGCCAGCTTTACAAAGCGTTGACAGGTACAGAGTGTTCAGCCTCATTCTGTCATGGTACATAAAACATGAGTCATTAGACAGACAAGCTTCTCTTCTGTTTATGAGAACCAAAACACCCATATTCCTACTCCTCGTCACTGCATTATACGAGTTGGACCTTCAGGTGAGCATTCGTTGGTTCTCGGTACTCTTGCACACAGAGCTTGCTCCTACAACTAAAAACAAAATCAGACTTGTCTGTGATATGGCCTTTAAAAAGAAAAATTCTTCTGCTCACTTTGATATATATACAGTACAGGCCAAAAGTTTGGACACACCTCCTCATTCAATGTGTTTTCTTTATTTTCATGACCATTTACAGCACTCCATCACTCTCCTTCTTGGTCAAATAGCCCTTACACAGCCTGGAGGTGTGTTTGGGGTCATTGTCCTGTTGAAAAATAAATGATCGTCCAACTAACCTGATTTCTGCACAACACAACTGCTGGTCCCAACCCCATTGATAAAGCAAGAAATTCCACTAAATAACCCTGATAAGGCACACCTGTGAAGTGAAAACCATTTCAGGTGACTACCTGTTGAAGCTCATCGAGAAAAATGCCAAGAGTGTGCAAAGCAGTAATCAGAGCAAAGGGTGGCTATTTTGAAGAAACTAGAATATAAAACATGTTTTCAGTTATTTCACCTTTTTTTGTTAAGTACATAACTCCACATGTGTTCATTCATAGTTTTGATGCCTTCAGTCATGAAAATAAAGAAAACACATTGAATGAGGAGATGTGTCCAAACTTTTCGCCTATACTGTGTATATATATATGGTCTCAAATATTTGAGTAAACAACACACTTGTTGTGTTTAAGCAGAGATTCTAAAACATGCAGATAATAGCTTTATGAAATAAATAAATTAGCTATTAAAGTGATGTCACATTACATGAGTCGTATGTAAGATTTGACATCTACATTTGCTGATCACATTGCTTGAGTATGTCTGTTTATGTGACTAAAAATTGCCGGGGATGTCAAAATACCTGACTGCATGACATCTTTCCAATACAGTTTCATACTTCCAAGGGATCATGTGCTCATTCCTTTGGACCCCATGCTATACTAAGGGTTTATAGATATGGACGGTTAAGCCACCATGTGAACTCTATTTTTTTTTTTTTTTTTTTTTTTCTTTTCTCAATTCTGTCAAAAGATATAAAATACGAGACATATGTCAGATGTGTCTCTGTTCTGTTTGCAAAGTACCGAACACTCATTTTCCTAATTCCTGTATTTTAAGCATTGTACTTCTGGTCGGTAGAAACTGATTGTCAGCTGTTGTGCACATGCCCTGCCGCAGTGTCTTAAGACAAAATCAGTCCTGTTTGACTTTGTTGCTGCAAGTCACATACTAGATGAACTAAGTCACTGGGTATGTTACAGTACGCGACTGGAAATCACAGGAGTGTGTTGTGATTGCCCCTGACATAGGTTATGTAAATGTTGTCTATAACTGAATATTTCTGGAAAAGCTGTTTAAAGTGACATGGAATTTAGGTGGTGAGAACTTGACTGAGGAACTGCAATACAGTATATCTTCTCATTACCAAAATTTCTTATAGTCATGATTGCTTAATCGTACTTAATATGTTTTTTAGGAATTCAGCTGTAGTTGGAACGTAAAGGAGATAGTAGATGCATCACTGTCCTAATGTATGCAATTGTATTGTTCCTATGTAAGCCTAGAGATGTTATGCTTAAGTTATATCCTGTAATACCCTTGCATGCCTGCATTTTTTTTATACCTTTCACACCTTTATTCTCTGTACTTTCACAAGCAGCGTAAGCACATAATACAAAGTCAAGCTGGTTACTGTACTCATTTTTTCAGCTGTAGGAAGACTGAAGAAACAAAGTGAATATTTTTATCAGAGTCATTGTACAAGCATTTATAAAGGAAAAATAAAGTTGATTTCACTTATTTGTTTATAATGCATTTTAGTATGTGTGGGGGAACAAGTGAAAACAGATTAAAGGTTTAAAAAATTTTCAAAATTACTTCATAAATGAATTTACACTTGGTGTGGATCAAAGTAGTGCTTTGTGTTCCTTTAAATCACAGCTGAATATTGCTTTACAAAGGCCTATTGAATTTGGTTTAACAAACAATGTTGTGATAAATTTTTGTTTATGATGTTATGAAAACCTTAGTATATAGATCTTGTAAATTGGAAAAGAAGACAGAAAAGCAGATTCTAAAGAAATGCAATTTCCAAATAATTATTTCTTAATTAACTGTTGTCATGTATGGCTTTGTTTGCTTTTTTGCTATAATGTTAATAACAGTTTAGCATACATACCATACAGTGCATCCGGAAAGTATTTACAGAAGATTTTTTTCCACATTTTGTTATGTTACAGCCTCATTCCAAAATGGATTAAATTCATTATTTTCCTCAGAATTCTACACACAACACCCCATAATGACAACGTGAAAAAAGTTTACTTAAGGTTTTTGCAAATTTATTAAAAATAAAAAAACTGAGAAAGCACATGTACATAAGTATTCACAGCCTTTGCCATGAAGCTCAAAATTGAGCTCAGGTGCGTCCTGTTTCCCCTGATCATCCTTAAGATGTTTCTGCCGCTTAATTGGAGTCCACCTGTGGTAAATTCAGTTGATTGGACATGATTTGGAAAGGCACACACCTGTCTATATAAGGTCCCACAGTTGACAGTTCATGTCAGAGCACAAACCAAGCATGAAGTCAAAGGAATTGTCTGTAGACCTCTGAGACAGGATTGTCTCGAGGCACAAGTCTGGGGAAGGTTACAGAAAAATTTCTGCTGCTTTGAAGGTCCCAATGAGCACAGTGGCCTCCATCATCTGTAAGTGGAAGAAGTTCGAAACCACCAGGACTCTTCCTAGAGCTGGCCGGCCATCTAAACTGAGCAATCGGGGGAGAAGGGCCATAGTCAGGGAGGTGACCAAGAACCCGATGGCCACTCTGTCAGAGCTCCAGAGGTCCTCTGTGGAGAGAGGAGAACCTTCCAGAGGACAACCATCTCTGCTGCAATCCACCAATCAGGCCTGTATGGTAGAGTGGCCAGACGGATGCCACTCCTTAGTAAAAGGCACATGGCAGCCTGCCTGGAGTTTGCCAAAAGGCACCTGAAGGACTCTCGGACCATGAGAAACAAAATTCTCTGGTCTGATGAGACAAAGTTTGTTACTACTCGGCTGGACTACTGTAATGCACTTTATGTAGGAGTCAGTGCCTCATCGATTACTCATCTCCAGAGGGTCCAAAATGCTGCTGCTCATCTTTTAACTGGCACTTGGAAATTTGAGCACATTTCCCCTGTTTTAGTTACACTTCACTGGTTGCCCGTTTCTTTTAGGATCCACTTTAAAATTCTTTTATTTGCTTTTAAAGCCCTTCATGGTCTTACCCCACCCTATCTCTCTGAGCTCCTACAGCCTTATTCACCCACTTGCTCTCTCAGGTCAGCTGATCAGCTGCTCCTGAATGTACCAAGGACTAAGCGTAAATTTAGATGAGACCGTGCTTTTGCTGTAGCAGCTCCCAAGCTATGGAACGATTTGCCTCTAGAGATTAGACAGGCCTCTTCTCTGTCTGTTTTTAAATCTCTCCTAAAAACCCATCTCTTCACCCTGGCCTTTGACACCTTGTGAGAAGTTCGTTTTAGCTCATTTTACTTTTGTTGTTTTTAGCTGATTTTATCCCATTTTATATTGTTTTATTGTAGGGCTGTTTTATTTATGTATTATACCATTTTTATTCTATTCTTATTTATGTGCAAGAATGTTGTGTTGTTTTACTTATCAACTATTTATTGTACAGCACTTTGGTCCTGTGCTGGTTGTTTTAAAGTGCTTTATAAATAAAATTGGATTGGATTGGATTGGACAAAGATTGAACTCTTTGGTGTGAATGCCAGGCGTCACGTTTGGAGGAAACCAGGCACTGCTCATCACCAGGCCCAGTGTTATCCCCAGAAATTTTTTTCAGCCGGGTGGCAAGAAAAAGTAGCCGGGTGGGGCGGGACGGGGAAATTTGGTGGTGGGGAAAATTAAAGGTGCACTATTTTTATTAGTTAATTATTATTTTCCAAAGTTCAATATGACTTCCTTTTTTAAGATTTGACACTTGTGCCAGAATATTTTTATTAAATTTAAGAAGTATCCAATTCAGGATCCTGCAACCCTAACATAAATTTTAAATAACAATTGTTATGACATAAACCACGAGGCACAAGTATTGTCGCTGTCGGGAAGAAAAGTGAAAACAATGAAAAAAATATAGGAAACCAAATGAAGAAAAATTTTAAAATATTCTTCAAAGCCAACTTGCATATGCAGAATGTGTCTTCGGTTAAATATTTATTCTTCTTTTCTTCCTAGAGGCCCAGTTGTCTGAAGCTTTCCCATAATCAAAGTCCCCAGGATCTGGGCCCTTCAAGGAGATCACTCATCATACACTGTCATAGTGACTGTACTGCAAAGTCATCAAACAGCCATCTAGTGTCACTGGCCATTTTCAGCTTAATCTGGGGAATGTTCAGAATATTTTGAATTTCCGTTAAACCAGCCATCCTAACTAAAGAATTTTGGAAGAAATAGAACAGCTGCCTTAAGATGTTCAGCTGCCCAAGTGCTGCTTGGGCACTTGCAAGGGCCAATCGGTGGTTTTACACAGTGGCAGTTGACCAAGAGTCCAGATGTTTTATCTGTAAGCAGTTTTGCCACACCTTTCTGTTTCCCAATCATAACGGCCGCTCCATCTGACCCTAATCCAACCAGATTAGCAGTTTTCAAGCCTAGAGTGTCCATAGTCTCACTCAGTGCTTTGCTTATAGTCTCCGCTTTGCCGTCAATCATATTGCGGGTTGATACAAAACTAACTCTGACCTCTTTAGTGACCTGGCAGACATATTTAATGTAAATAATTGTTTTATATCTGAGATATCTGTGGTTTCATCACACAGAATACTGAAAAACTTTAACGTGTATATTTTTCAGTATGTTAGATTTTATTTCTGATGACATCCAGAAGCTCTTGCATTATTCTTTCAGAGTTGTAATATGCATTGAGGGGTTGTAAAAAGGAACAACCTATTTCTTTGCAGTGTTCCAACAGCTTTTCAAACAACGTTGTATGTGGCAACTCATTTTTTGCCAAACAATGCATGGATCTTAAAGCTCCCACAAAGGCATCGCTCTGTAAGTTATTTAACACAGATACAGATCTTTCAAATTGACCAATTCGAGTTTGCTAAAGTACACGCTTTCCTAAAAGGTCAGCAGAAGACTCCATGTGCGTTTTACTTTTTTCATGGTCCAGCAAGCTTTCTTTTCGAATTCTTGTGTATGGCACGTTTACCCAAAGTAACCCCTCCTTGGGTGGTGGTTGTTTGAGTATTTCATGGAGAGTGAGCATCACGTAACATTTTCTTTGACCATTAGCCAATCAAAATCTTTAAACCATCGTTTGTTTATGCCGGATATGCGGTGCTTAGATTTATCAATTGGCAGAGTGTGTGGTGAAGAGACTTCCCCTGATGGACCAGCCTCTGCAGTGTCTTTGTCTGAAATTGCCACATGAGGAGTTGACGCCGCACCTTCATTAGTTTGTGATGTCTCTTTTCTGAAATAACTGAGAAGTGTTGTTTTCTGAACACTTCTTTTGCTCATGTTGGTAAAACGTTTGAAAAAAAATGTAAAGTACCTGTGAATAAGACTTTTGAGTGGGAAAGGGAGAGCCTGTTAGATATTCAGTTCACACTTGCACTACGGCAGGTACGCATTTTCGACATTTCTACTTTATTCTCGCCGTTTGTCTCGAGATTAAATTCGACATGTTGACTTTATTCTCGTAGTCTTGTCATTAGGGTAGAACATCATAAACTAAACTTCATCTTAAAATGAATGTTTAATTTACTAGATTTTCTCAAACCTCGTCATAAATTATGTAGCAACATGTCGACTTTATTCTCGTCATAAGCGTCAAGATTAAAGTGGAAATTTCGAGAATAAAGTCAACATCTCGACTTTATTCTCGACAGTTTTTTTTCTTCACTTTGGCCGTATTTTTTTTTCTTCACCGTGGCCCTAATACTCTTCCATACAAAACCCTCAGCAATTCAGTGAAAAAACTTTTGCTCAGGACACAGTGTATGCTGCAAGGGTTTCTGCACACTTTTTGCAATATGAACGCAGGTCAAAATATGAGCAAATATAAGATCGGCAGATGGGGTCACTTTAAATAGGAACCACAGTGAGTGCTACAAGGATTTTTGCACACAGAACACACCTAATGCTTAAACAACTGTGTGTGTGTGTGCATATATACATATATATTATGGGGTGCCAAACAGGCAAATATAATGATTTTCGGAATATATAAAGTCAGCGTCGGAATATATAAAGTCATTTCTGAAAATATAAAGTGAAAACTTGAATATATTAGTAAGCGTCAGAATATATAAAATCATTCCCGATTATAACGTCAAAGCCTGATTATATAAAGTCAGCGTCGGAATATATTAGTCATTTTTGAATATATAAAGTCAGCGTTGGAATATATAAAATCATTCCCGAATATATAAAATTTCCGTGCTTGTCATTTCACTCGTACTAGTGAAAGGTAAACTTCAACAGAAGCCACTCGGAGTCGATGGGGCTTGTGAGGTTCGTCCAAAAATGCGTCCGTACAAAAAGAATAAATAAATATAGTGTTCAAAATGCGGAGCACAGACATCATTTTCAATGAATGAACTGAACAGTGGGTTTTTTTTAAAATATTTTTCTGAAGATGTTTTTGTTAACTTATTTCATTACGTTGTATTAGGAACTCATTGAGTTTACTAAAAATGTGCCTGAGTCATTTTAATCATTATCAATATAATCTGACTTTAAATTTATATATTCAGGAATGAGGTTATATATTCTGACGCTGACTTTATATATTCGGTAATGACTTTATATATTCTAACTCTGACTTTATATAATCAGGATTGACTTTATATATTCAGGTTTTGACTTTATGTATTCAGGAATGACTTTATATTCCGAAAATCATTGTAATTGCCAGTTTGGCACCCCATATACATACATATATATATATATATATATATATATATATATAGGTTTGCTATGTACTGTACAAGAAGAGAGCTGCTATACGCTCAGCCGCACTATACAGACTGCGCTGACGATGAGAACAGAGATATCACTTCCTGACGCCTTTTTTCTAATATCTGACAGGCTGGTTCCACTAGTCCTTTTTTTTTTTTTTTTTTTTATCAGACCTCCTCTTGCCCCACCCACCTCCACATCCTCTTTGCTTGTGAACTGCCGCTCCGCTCCCGCTATTAGCATGTACAGCCCCCTTTCACCCACCCAACTCTCCATACTCCTTGCTGCTGTATTAAGCTACTACACCCCCGCTATTAACATGTACAGCCCGCTCTCGAAACCCCACTTCCCCATACTCTTTGCTTGTGAACTCTGCTCAACCTCGACACCCGCTATTAGCTTTAGCAGTATTTGCCCACCCGCCCGCTCATCCCTTGCCACGTGCCCTGTGCCTTCAGATCTGCGACTGTCATCTCACACTGTCACGCGAGATGACAGCCGGGCACTCAACTAAAGTAGTCGCCCGGCTAAAAGACGCTAGGGAGAACACTGAGGCCAATACCATCCCTACAGTGAAGCATGGTGGTGGCAGCATCATTCTGTGGGGATGTTTTTTAGCGGCAGGAACTGGGAGACTAGTCAGGATAAAGGGAAAGATGACTTCAGCAATGTACAGAGACATCCTGGATGAAAACCTGCTCCAGAGCGCTGTTGACCTCAGACTAGGGAGACGGTTCATCTTTCAGCAGGACAACGACCCTAAGCACACAGCCAAGATATCAAAGGAGTGGCTTCAGGACAACTCTGTGAATGTCCTTGAGTGGCCCAGCCAGAAACCAGACTTAAATCTGATTGAACATCTCTGGAGAGATCTTGAAATAGCTGTGCACCAACGCTTCCCATCCAACCTGATGGAGCTTGAGAGGTGCTGCAAAGAGGAATGGGTGAAACTGGCCAAGGATAGGTGTGCCAAGCTTGTGGCATCATATTCAAAAATACTTGAGGCTGTAATTGCTGCCAAAGGTGCCACGACAAAGTATTGAGCAAAGGCTTGTGAATACTTATGTACATGTGATTTCTCAGTTTTTTTATTTTTAATAAATTTGCAAAAACCTCAAGTAAACTTTTTTCACATTGTCATTATGGGGTGTTGTGTGTAGAATTCTGAGCAAAAAAATAAATTTAATCCATTTTGGAATAAGGCTGTAACATAACAAAATGTGGAAAAAGTGATGTGCTGTGAATACTTTCCGGATGCACTATAAATATTGAGTTGCTTTTGAAGTATCATTAGATTGGATCAAAGGTTGGATGCATTTCAAAATTATTTTTGAAATGTAGTGTTCTTCTGAACAGCCACATTGATATTAATATGAAAACAGTCCTTGTTCTGAAGATCTCAGTATCTGCGCACTACCTTGGTATTAATGAAATAATATATTGTTTACATAGATGAGCACAAGTGTTCTTGCTGTGATAATTTGGCTTATTTAGTACAATAAATATAGTGAAGAGTTTCTGCAGTGATTTTATTTCAGCATGTAGTGCTTGGCAAACAATACTTTATTTAACTCCAGTTCAACTGTGTGGCTTGATAATTGATCAATTCTTTACTTAAGCATTGTTAGCCCCTTATCTTTCATCACAGTGACAGCCTAATATGTGTGTATAGATCTCCACTAAAAGAAAGAAGTATACCCTATAGGAAATTCATACTCAATAGTGAAATTATCACTTTAATAGAACCAGTATCAGATCTACCAGAACAATTCAAGAAAAAATATACCATAAATAGGTCTTTATAATTTGTTCAGAGATTTAAAACATGAAGTTTTTTTTTTAAATAATTAAGCAATGTTAGCCACAATATTTTCCTTTTCATTTTTAAAATGAAATAGTGTCCTTTACATTAATTTGCATATCTGGTTCAATATTAAGTTTGTTTCCAACTTTCTTTGTGTATTTTTGCATGCCTGACAGACAAATGTTGATCATTTTTGGGTGTTCTCTATGTACGTAAGAATGTTCTCAAAAAAAGAGGAGAATATTCACTCCATTAGGCTCTTTTGGTTAACCAGTAGCTACTGTATGTTTTCCAAATAGTTCATCAAAATGATTTTTAAATTTTTTTTTTTTTTAAATTTCCAGGGTTTTTGGTTTAATACACATTCTGGGTTTGATCCCATATGTGGATATTGTATGTGTGGAGTTTGCATGTTCTCCTTATGTGAAAATTAGGGTTTAGTCATGTTATGTTTTGCAACATGACTTCGTATTTTGTTGCAGATTACCACCGCCCTTTGTGTTAAAGAACATGAGTCACTATTTGCCCACAACAGTGGTGTTAGGTTAATTTTATTCATACCTTGAAGATTCTAAAGGTGTTAATTGGTTCTCCACAAATCCTTCTTTGCTGAAGACTTAAAAGATTTGATTCTAATAGAAGCTTCTAGTGCTGCTATGTCTTTATTGTGGTGTAGGGACCAGAACTGCACATAGATGTATTACATTATAAGGTCTGAGAATTCTAGATGTAAGGATGGAGGGATAGGCATCCTGGCATCTTGATAAAGGAAGCATTCATACCTGGCCAGGAGGCCATAATTGAAGGACTGGGCGATACGGCTTACCAGGAGCGGGTCATTCCCCTTCACAACAGATGGCAGTGTTCCTCAAGGCTGAACCCAGTTAGGACACCCATAGGGTGTTATGGGAGTTGTTGTCTGGAAACACAGCTTTGTTGGGTTCAGATGGCGCTGCTGGGAGAGGACTGGCTTCATCATGACCCAGAAGTGCTCTGGACAACTTGGAGAGGAGACTGGAAGCAGTTCCTAGGTTGACTTTAAAAGTGAGCCCGCTGCCTCATTTATATCATTCAGAGTCTGTGGGCAGTGGTTAACACTCTTGGATGAGGAATGAGAGAATTGTGAATGGTTTATTTATGCTGGTATTCTGGAATTGTGTTGTGTATTACTGTGTCTGTGGTTTTGGGCTCATTGGTACCCCCTTGTGGTTACAGAATAATGTTCATTAGGTTGCATTTCACTTGTTCTCTGTTTATAGTTATAAAGGTGAGATCTATGTGGACATGACTCCTTATTGGGCCTTATATGAACTGGGTGAGAAAGTATTTGCTCTGAACATTATTTCAATTTTTTCTTTAGCTTTTTCAAAAGGGACTTTCCAGTCAATTTTTGAAAACTTAAAATTCCACCATTATCACTATGTCATTTTTAACATTATATTAAATTTGAGCAATTTGCAGGTAAGCTGAAAATATAATCATCCTGATGCTTTGCCCCATTTATACTCATTGTGTCTTCATCATCAGTCTCATCATCATCAACCTACTTTTTTAAATGTTTAATTGTAATTTTGTTATGATTCTTTTTTTATAAGCAGTTGTAACTTGTAGCCTTTTATCAATTTGTTTTTCATATGCTATTGTTTTTTAATGCAAAAATAAATATATCTACGTTGCATATTCTTTAACCTCTAAAATACACAAAAAAAAAATAACTGCCACCGTACAATATACTCCAGACACTGGTATAACCATTTATCAGCAATATTTTGGATTGTTATTCAGATGTGATATCAGCACACCTCTAGCACCATGTACTGTAACATAAGATTTGTATGGGTGCTTTTTTTTTTTTTTTTTTTTTTTTTCTTCTTTTCATTTTCTTAGTGTATTATTGTGAGACTTACTGGGAACGTTTATTGGGTTCATCTTCTCTCGCCCTTAAAGATTAACGCACATACATATGTACACACACAGAAATCCTATCCAAAGTCTCGAGTGGTGCCAATTGCCATTCACTCTGCAATATTCTGCATAAAATATATATACAGGAATTCACTATCACCAGCTCTAACAAGCAAGAAGATGTTGTTACGACACACATAAAAGCGCAGATCTTTTAGTTATATGCTATGTACCAACCAGACTATGTGGTTTGTTTGTTTGTTTTCTTACTGCAGTTTTACTAATTATTGAGGAGCAACCTCAATAGCCTTGATAAACCCTGTGAATAAGAAAGTAGCAACCTAACTCACACTTGGTTACCCTTTTATTATTTCTGTCATTCTAGGTAAACGACAAAGATTAGAAAATGTAAAAGCAATATGGTGTTTATTAAAGTATAACAATACCAAGTAGTAGAAAATAAAATAGATAGCAATATCTGGATACAAACAAAGCGCGTACTGAAAATCAACAGTGTCAAGAGGTGAATGTTGTCCTGGGATCAGTGTTATTCATAGGTTATGTTTTCAGACGTCCAAATCAAATGGACTTGCGTCTCTTGATCACTGACATCACTTCCTATGTCACCCTTCTGTTGTAGTTTTTCTTCTTCTTCATCTTCTTATGGGTCCATTAGATGAGCCCAATTTATGTTAAAATGCACATGTGGGGTTTCGGGACATCTGACATTGCACACAATTGATTGCCTATCCTGCCTAGATGACAAATGACTCGGATCAGAGCGGTTGATCTTTTAAGTACTTCTGCACTTCTGTTTTTGTGAAGCTGTAAACTAATTGTGTAATCACTAGCCCTACAATGTCCATCCGTTTACAGGATATGAATGAATTAAAACAGGTTCTGTGATTAGTTATTTCTCTCGTGCAAGATTATAAATTAATTGGAAATGGAACAGATTGGAACAAATGCATAAATTACAAGTAAAATAATAAAGGTTGTTTGCAATGCCTACAGTTAAATTCAGTTCATCTTGGTTCATTTGAGTAAAATAATTTAATATAAACAGTCTGCAATTCAAAAATTGAAGATATTCCACACTAGGACACTTAGGTATTCTGTGTTTGTGCAATATCAGAAGTAACAATGAAAACAGGAAATTTTTGTTAATAAAAACTTAAAAATTGTGGTTAATAATTGTTCAAAACTGCATAGGAGTTCGATAGTCTGACCCTTAAATGTGCCTATTGATCCATTTTTACTGTGTGTTTGTGCAAAAATATGCATATTTCTGAAATACATAACATGTTTGTTTACAGAGACTGAACAACTGCACTTACAGCTGTCCTTTAAAGTCTAATATAATTTTTGAAACAAGCTTTTAGTTTTATTTGAGTTATGGGGAAAAGAACAATGCATTATTCAGCACTGAAGACTTAAGTCAGAATGACTGACTAAGGCACACTTGAGAAATTATACAAAAGCATCATAGTACTTAATTTTTAAAAAATGGCTATGACTAACCTTATAATAATAGTGGTTACTTTAGTCATTAGAAAAAGAAACAAAGCTAATAAAATAATTCATTTTCATAAGAAGAATTTTTTTGTTTAACTATTTTCATGAACATTCAGTTTGTTGAAGTAATCTACTAAAATTTGTAACTGATTGTTTTCTTTTTTGCCATAGTCATCAAACCCACACCACATGCTGGGACCATCCAAAGATGACCGAATTATTCCAATCACTTGGTGAGTCAGACCTGCTTTAATTTTGCCCATATGAAGATAAATTATTCTGTGATGTTCTTAAATTTGTTTTTTGTGATGTAGTAATGGTTTACCTGATTTGTTTTTCTTGGCAGCTGATCTTAATAATGTTCGCTTCTCTGCCTATCGAACTGCTATGAAGATTCGAAGACTACAAAAAGCCCTTTGCTGTAAGTAATTCTTAAAAGAATGTCTGTGCTCAGTAATTTGTTGTAGAATGCTGGTGAAAATTGGCAGCAATAAACATATGTTGTATATTTGCTATCTTGCTGTGTTTTAGATTATCTAAAACTAAATAGACATACCGTGATTTGTGCTTATCCTACACAAAACTGTATTAATGAGATGCTTTGCATAAAAAAGATCCTTGTGATCTTTATAGCAGGCACATTTATTTCATTTAGTATCTTTCATACTGAATTCTTTTGCAAACAAATTTTATATAACAATGAATAGAAGTGGTAGGAACTGGCAAAAGAAAATCACATCAGAGAGGCAAAAATAAAAAATAAGTTTACTTATTTAACCAACACCATTATCCAAGGTTTCATAAAACATTTGAAATATAACTGGTTCCATTTCTTTTGTTTTTCCAGTTGGAGCACAGATTGATGAAGTGACCCACTTGTGGTCACTCAGTGTTATTAGTGGGATTTGAATACACAACCTCAGTGTTTGAAGTCCAACCCTAACCCTTAACCACTACACCACACTGCATCTTGCATCTTTAGTATGGATTTTAATGTTGGCAGCAAAAGAATATTTATTGAACTACACTGGAAAAAAGTCCCAAAAAGTAAATACCACAAAACAATTTGTTTAAGATGCAGCAGTGAGAAAACAGAGTTCAAGGAATCTCAAATTACAGAAACTGTTTACATTTCAGTTGTCTCTGCTAGAGTTAATGGACAGTTGATGCACTTCACACTGCTATATACTCCTTATTAGTATTTGTACTTTCCTTAATGTCCTTGGAAAAAACTAAGAACTTTTTTTAATAATGAAAATTTTTTGTTTATTTAAATATTTTTAGGCAACATCTGTTCACTGTGTTTAACATTTATTAAAAAACTGTTAGCCTTTTTATTCTGGAGTTTTATGGTGGATATCACTTGCATTATAGTAGAATGGATACATAAGAATAGATGATTCAGTTACAGCACAGGTAGTATAACGTGATAGTCCATCTGAACTGCTTATTTCCTACTTTGAACAATGGCTACTATACAAAGCAAACCATTGGCAACACCTTATCTTGTTCCGGTGAAATTCAGTGGTCTATCATTTTGGTTAAATCCATCTAAACAAAATAACATTACAAAATACAATAACTTTATAGCCATTCTTTAATATCCGCAATGTATACTGATTGATTTAAAATTTTTTGCAGTCCATTGAGTAGTGTAAACTTGAAATATTGATTGTTTGTTTCCTCCCCATGTTTAAGTATTAGCTGTTTCATTTAGAAAATTTACTGAAATCAGACCCAGGACTTTATTTAAATCTATTAATTCTAAAAGATGTTACCGTTTCCTAAAGAAATAAAAGCACATCTCTTTTATAACAAATGTAAGACATAATAAAGTGTTTAGGATTTTTATATAGACAGTTTTGTACATCTGCATTCATAATACATTATAATATATTTTGGCTTAGCAGTTCTTATAGATGATTTACTTTGAAGTGTTTGCCTTTCCAGCTTATAAGGCAATTCAAATGTTTAAATTAATACAGTGTTTTGCAGTATGCCAAGGTTGGAATATTAGCAGATCTGGCTTTTGTGGGTTCTGTTACTGCTAATTTCTGAAAAATATAAGGCATATTTTCTCAAGATTCTTGTGTGTCTTGAGTTTTATCTATTTTGTAAAAACTGCATGCACATGTCCTTTATTTATGTATGTATTTATTCAGTGCACAGAAAGTATTTTCTGGTATGGTGCATTAGATCCCTACAGACCTGAACAGAGCCAAGGATATTTTGGCTTTGGTTGGGAACACTCATCCATTATGCACATACTTGTTGTATCTTAGACATCCAATGACATTTTTCCTTTTGGTTGTGGATGGGACAATTTTGTTTCATTTCTTTTTCTAAAAGTAAGATTTATAAGGTCATTTTCAGTGTGAATGTGTAGATTTTAATTTAATTCAAATCTGTTTATAGCTTGAAGGGAAATTTATGTTTGCTTTTCATCCTACCTTAACACATGCAGTACCCCATTTGCAACAATTGTTTTGTGTGAGCAGAGGCATTTCCTGGATTTTGTTTTTCATCTGCTTCTGACTTTTTCCTGCTAACTGCTCTTCTAATTTTTAAGGGAGTAAATTATTTGTTTCTTTTTTTGGCAGCCTGCCTACAAGTAGTTCTTTAGTAATTTGCTGTTACAGGTCAGTTTAGCACAGGAAAGATGAGTAAATAACCTTTAGTACTATCACTCTCATTCCTGAGTGTATGATGTACGTCTTTTGTTAGAATCTAAATCTTAAAGGCAGAGACACTGTAGGTAGTTTGATTGAAATTCTTCATTTTTTCTAGACAATTGGCCAAGACTTTTTTTTTTTCCCAGACCACCTTTTAATTATTTATTTCTTATTTATTTATTTTTTAAGAAGTCTGTTCTTTTAGCTTGATAAATATGCAAATCTTGTCTGGTTTACCAGTTTCTTACTGCCTCTGCACTTCACGGTAGCACTTGTTTATGTATATGTGTTTGTACACATCACCCACAAACAAGTTGCAGCATAGTTGTATGTCTGAAGCTGTGAGTTTAAAAGGAGAAACTTATACTTTCATGAGTTAGTTTAATATTTTATTTGAAGGGAAAAACTAAAAAAAAACAAAACTATCCAGTACACAAATGATTATTTTCAACTTAAGTAACATAAACAAGTAGAAATACCATACTACAAACAATTAAATCTAAGCCAAGTGAAAAGTATTTAAATCGTGATATTAAATCTAGTTTTCCTTATTGTAAGAATTATTGACTTATCCAAAAATGTATATTTGCAATTATTTAGCTTACTTTAGGAAATCTTGTCATGCAAATTTTGCTTACCCCTTTTTTTTGCTAAATACAAGCAAGACAACTCTCATTAAAAGTTTTTTGTGTAGTTTTTGCATATTCATTTTTTGCAGTGAATTTGCTAATTTTTAGTCTTTACTCTAGCAATGTGTTTATTTGGCATTTTAGCCCTGGAACCTAATAGATGAATGGTTTTCTTTAATGAGACAATTGTGTTGCTTTCTTGTACAGCTTATGTTACCCCCCTGCTCTTTAGTAACCCAAGACATCTTCACCCAGTTTATAAGCTGTCTTTAGCTGTTAAGATCCAGCACTGGAATTTGTGTTAAAGTAGAGTATTGCTATGGACCACAGCTTACTCAGTAGGAAGTCTACTGAGTAGAACAGAAATTTGCAAGTAAAATCATGCAGGTATACAAGGAGGAGTGAACATACTACCATTGTTTTCTTGGGTTCATATATGCCCATCCTTTTGATTTAATAAACGTCTACTAGTTTGTCAGTCAGCTTTGGAAAATTTGAGTTATGGTCTCCTTGCTGACCAAAGCAATAAACAGTAGAAGATCACATACTGTACCTTAGTGCCTGAAATATACTTTGCAAAAGTATCATTTAATCTTCTAATATGATGTTCCCAGTAGTTTACCAGTCATGATTTGGTCATTTTACTGTGAAAATGAGCAGTTAGACTAGAATAGTATCTACAGTATAGACTTCACAACAGGAATGGTCTATAGCAAACTCTAAGGTCAGACCCTATTTGAAAAGTAAATTTTTTTCCTAGGGTCAATTTTTGTTTTAGGGGAACTATAAAAACCCATTTCTGACATTTATCTATTCATCCATCTCGTAACTAATATATGTAAGAGTGACACAAAGACCAGCCCTGGACACATACCCATGCTCACTTTTACTAGGGTATTTTAGGACTACAGACCACATTTACTTTTTCACTTTAACTTTGGAGGGGTGTATATGTTTAAAAACAGCTATAGATTTGTAGTGTCCCGTTTCTAAGAATAAATCTTTATCTTTTTACCTGTCCAAACAGAAAGGGCATACATATTGTTTTATTCTCTGTTCTTTCTACTATAGTGGATTTACTGGAACTTCATGTTGCACAGGACATTTTTGAACAACACAAACTTAATCAGAATGATCAACTTTTGAATGTCCCAGATGTCATTAATTGTCTGACAACCATCTATGATGGACTAGAAGAAAATCACAAAGATTTGGTGAATGTGCCTCTCTGCGTAGACATGTGTTTAAACTGGCTCTTAAACGTGTATGATACGTAAGTATATTATAAATTACAAATGGTAGTGCTAAGTTGCAGCACAGTTGAACCAAAGGGCAGTCTGATAGGCTCAGTGTCTTTTTTTTTTTTTTGAAAAGCTAACCTCCTGGATACTTTTTCCTATCAACCATATTATCTCTCATGATGTTTATGATAATTAGACTTTGATATACAGTATGTGTTTAAAACAAAATCTTACTGTTTTTACTCTGTTGTTTGTCTTTGTTTATTCTTCCACAAAACTTTGAAACCTGGAAATTGTTTGTTTTTCTTTACTCATTCTGAAATATTTTTACTGGGAAGAGGTAGGTGCACTTGAAATATCATGTTTATCCTGCTATCTAACCATTTTTTAAACTTAAACTCTCTACATTAACATTTGGGCACATGAAAGGATGTATCCTTTATCCTGGATATATAACTACTCAGTTGTAGGAATTCATGTGTAAAAAAATTAATCAAATTGAAACATTTGCAGATTATGAATAATCCAAAATTGATTGTGCTAAATCTGCTTCTTTGCCATATTGTAAAAATCTTAGAAAGTTCAATTCAAAATATTTTCTATTCCATTTAAGATTTATGAAGTTGTCAATAAAGATGTAACAAAGATTAAAAAAAGTAATTTTTAAGTATTATACAGGTATGGTCTTGCAATTTATTTGATAATCATTGAGAACAAATTAACAGTTAAAGTAATGCTGTGTTGTTTATTGTGCATATTTTATAAAAGAATTAATTGGTAGGTCATGAACAAAAAAGTCTATACAGTATACACTCTATTGTAGAACATACTTCACCATTTCATCTAATATAAGCAACCAGCATAAATTCTTGTTTTTCTTTATATGTTTCACTTTTAAAGATCAAAAAAGTCAGTCATTGTATTTAAAAAATTCACTAATAGGCTGATGATGAAATTAAAAGGTTATTTCAAAACACTGTATTGCAATGATCTAACCATTAAAAGTGGAGAAAATATAAGAACTGAATTCGACTCTCTGGGGTGGGGAGCCTACCAAATTTAGTTTATCACCATTTAATGCTCCTAGTAGATTTACGAATCTGCAGGCATATATACATTTATTTACAGACTTCTTTCATATATTCATATCCTTAGTCTATGATCCTGTAACAGACAGATACCCATCTTAGTAGGAAAGCAAAGTGCATGGAAAAAACAACATTGACATGGGTTTTGCACACTCCGCTCTGTGACAGGTGACATGGCAGGATTTGATCACAGGTCTGTCTAGCCTGTCACTATAGCAAATATCCGTTTTTTTAAGTCTATCATCACTAAAATACAGGCTTTAAAGAAAAGAACACTTGTATGGATTATTTTTCAGAATGGTGCTAAAATAAAGTACAAAACTTCTGGGACAGTGTTCCTTGGACAGAAACCTCAAACATCACATTGTTTGTTTACAATTCAAAACTATATTATTAAAAGAGCAAGTTCTACTGTTGAAAAGAACAACTGAATGGTCTCCATCATGGTCATATGCGATTCACTCCATGATTTACTGCCCATTACACTATACTACAGTATTCCTGAGGAGACTCTAAATCCATATGTCCAAAAAATTAAGCCGAGTCAAAATCGAATCTCTCAAATAAAGTAAGTCTTTGACAATTGAGTAGAAGAAGAAGAAATGAAGAATTTTGGATTAGCCAAATTAAAGTTCAGATTGCAGCCTTTCCATGTGTGATATTTGCCAAATTCATTTGTCATATCTGTTGTTGAAACTTGATGAGGCTATTGAGACAATGAATTGTATACAAATATATTAAACAATAAAATGTTAAGGGGTCCAGTCTGTCACCATCTGGCAGTTTGCCAAAATTACAGTTTTATATGACTTTTAAGATCCAAATTGCCAAATGCCTGTCGTAGTGGATACAGAAAGGATTATCATCCAGATATCATCTGACATCAAATATTAAACAGCCTACCACAGGATCCAACTTTGCCCTTTCAGCTCTAGAAAATCTTTGACAAATCATTGACATAAGTGATATGTTATTAAAATTCTTTCCCATTACATACAATTTTCATCTACTACAGAAATATAAATAAATTGTACAAATGTTAAGTGCTTGTTAAAAATTCAAAGCTGTACTTTTTTGCAACTTCTTAAGTATTTATAGCATTTAGGAAAATTGACTGTCTTTGTATGGTTATTTTTCACCAACCAGCGGACGCAGTGGCAAGATTCGCGTGCTGTCCATGAAGATTGGATTGCTGTCCCTTTCCAAGGGGCTTTTAGAAGAAAAATATAAATGTAAGCATTCAGTACTTTTTTTAATCCTATTCTAAAACCATTGTGATGAAATATACAGTGAGATGCAAAAGTTTGGGCAATCTTGTCAATAGTCATTATTTTCCTGTATAAATCGTTGGTTGTTACGATAAAAAATGTCAGTTAAATATATCATATAGGAGACACACACAGTGAGATTTGAGAAGTGAAATGAAGTTTATTGGATTTACAGAAAGTGTGCAATAATTGTTCAAACAAAATCAGGCAGGTGCATAAATTTGGGCACCGTTGTCATTTTATTGATTCCAAAACTTTTAGAACTAATTATTGGAACTCAAATTGGCTTGGTAAGCTCAGTGACCCCTGACCTACATACACAGCTGAATCCTATAATGAGAAAGAGTATTTAAGGGGGTCAATTGTAAGTTTCCCTCCTCCTTTAATTTTCTCTGAAGAGTAGCAGAGGGGGTCACAAAACAACTCTCAAATGACCTGAAGACAAAGATTGTTCACCATGGTTTAGGAGAAGGATACAGAAAGCTCTCCCAGAGATTTAAGCTGTCAGTTTCCACAGTTAGGAACATAATAAGGAAATGGAAGACCACAGGCTCAGTTCAAGTTAAGGCTCGAAGTGGCAGACCAAGAAAGATTTCGGATAGACAGAAGCGATGAATGGTGAGAACAGTCAGAGTCGACTCACAGACCAGCACCAAAGACCTACAACATCATCTTGCAGCAGATGGAGTCACTGTGCATCGTTCAACCATTCGGCGCACTTTACACAAGGAGATGCTGTATGCGAGAGTGATGCAGAGGAAGCCTTTTCTCCGCCCACAGCACAAACAGAGCCGCTTGAGACAAGCCAGCTTCATTTTGGAATAAGGTGCTGTGGACTGATGAAACTAAAATTGAGTTATTTGGGCATAACAAGGGGCGTTATGCATGGAGGAAAAAGAACACAGCATTCCAAGAAAAACACCTGCTACCTACAGTAAAATATGGTGGTGGTTCCATCATGCTGTGGGGCTGTGTGGCCAGTGCAGGGACTGGGAATCTTGTCAAAGTTGAGGGACGCATGGATTCCACTCAGTATCAGCAGATTCTGGAGACCAATGTCCAGGAATCAGTGACAAAGCTGAAGCTGCGCCGGGGCTGGATCTTTCAACAAGACAACGACCTGAAACACTGCTCAAAATCCACTAAGGCAGGGGTTCTTAAACTCGGTCCTGGGGGACCACTGTGGCTGCAGGTTTTTGTTCCAACCAGCCTCTGTTTTTAATTGGACTCCTGTGCTAATTAAGTGAACTGTTGTTTCCCAGATTCCCTGTTTTGGGGAAAAATATACAAATTAGAAAACTAAGTTTGGTAAAAAATAAAAAGTAGTAAAATGTACTAAGCAGTTATATGTATTTGTTTCTTTTTAACAGTTTTTTCATCTTGATTGTCATTCTAGGTGTTCTTATTGTTTAATTAATCCGTTATTTACTACTTTGTGGGGCTGACGCAAAATTAGTTGCAGCCTTTCACGATCGAGTGTTGTTTGCTTGGGTTTCTGCTCTGCTTGTTTTTAATTGTCATTATTAAGATTCAATAAAGGGAGCAAACTGCACAGAGAAAGGGTGGGATATATATTAAAAAAATTAGAGTTAAGCATTTAAATTCATAGCAAAAACAGAAATATTTATAGGAAATGTTTCTTATAAATATACAAATCATGCTGCAGTGCTTTTCTGAATGTAGAATAAAATATAAATAAAACCAGCTAATTAAAAGAGATCAGTGCTATCAGGTGTTGTCACTGATTAGGAATCTGGTTGGAACAAAAACCTGCAGCCACAGTGGTCCCCCAGGACCGAGTTTAAGAACCCCTGCACTAAGGCATTCATGCAGAGGAACAAGTACAACGTTCTGGAATGGCCATCTCAGTCCCCAGACCTGAATATAATTGAAAATCTGTGGTGTGAGTTAAAGAGAGCTGTCCATGCTCGGAAGCCATCAAACCTGAATGAACTAGAGATGTTTTGTAAAGAGGAATGGTCCAAAATACCTTCAACCACAATCCATACTCTCATTGGAACCTACAGGAAGCGTTTAGAGGCTGTAATTTCCGCAAAAGGCGGATCTACTAAATATTTATTTCATTTCTTTTTTGTGGTGCCCAAATTTTTGCACCTGCCTGATTTTGTTTGAACAATTATTGCACACTTTCTGTAAATCCAATAAACTTCATTTCACTTCTCAAATATCACTGTGTGTGTCTCCAATATGATATATTTAACTGACATTTTTTATCGTAACAACCAACGATTTATACAGGAAAATAATGACTATTAACAAGGTTGCCCAAACTTTTGCATCCCACTGTACTGGAGAAGGAATTCTTGTGTTTTGTAGAATGGACGAAGTGCAGAGAGGTATTTATACAGTGTACTGTGTATAACAGTAAAAATCGTGGCATTGCAAAAAAGTCGGGGAAAAAATGCACAGTGATTAATGCACATAGTTAGCTAGTGGGTTGCTCATTACATCTATGTGGAGAAAACTGCATACTATGGATTTAATTTAGTTGGCGCTTAAATAAATGTTAAAAAGCTTTGCCTGCTTGCTAAAATGTTACTAGCTCTAAGTTTAGTGCCATGTACAAAACCCTCTTTTGTAATAATATTTCCATTAACTAACATGGAAAGCATCAGTAGCAGGGAAGCTTGCTCAGCATACCATAGGGTTAAAGTACAGGCTAAGAAAGTGTGAACTTGAACCCGGACACAAACAGACGGACATCTTATGTTCACCCAACACACCCTTTATTTACAATATTTACAGTCAGTTATTTACGCGCACTCCCCAGTGCCTCTTGCACCGTTCCCCCAATGTCTAGGCCTCACAGTCCTTGTGCCTTTCTCATGGCCGCCTCCAGTCCTCTCTCCAGCTCCGTCTCTCTTCCACTCGACTTCCGCTACTGAATGAAGGGAAGCGGCCCCTTAAATAGGAACCCGGATGGACTCCAGCTGCTTCCCGGCATTCCTCCGCAGACAAGCCCCAGTGTGGCGGAAGTGCCGGCTGCGCACCCGAAAGCCCTCCAGGTGTCCCCTGTCATCTTCCCCCCTAGCACTTCCTGGTGTGGCGGAAGTGCTGGGCCCCAGGGTTGTTCAGGCACCGGGGCACCGCCTGGCGGTGGCCACGGGTCCCTACAGGGCTGGGCTTCCAAGCCCTTTACCCGTGGCCCCCAACATAACCAGGGCGGTTGCCCCCTCGCGGTCTGGAGGAGGTACAAGCCCTCCTCCGGTCCTCCTGGGCTTCCCGGCCGGATGCCACAAAAGGTAAACATATTCTAAAGAAGGCTAACTTAGGAAGTTGTATAAAAAAATCAGAAATTGTTTTGTGGTGGTTCTTCTGTTTCTATACAGCTTAGGTATACAATAAGCACTTCATTATACTGCATAGACACCCCATACCATCTAAAGTGTGAAAAATCTAAAGTTGATAAAAAATATATTGCAGTTTACCCCAAATTTATTATCACTTGTGCAGAGTACATTTTCCTATTTGCATATTTTACCAGCATGCAACACACACTACTGTCCAGCACCATGAATGTTGCCTCATTGGTTATATAAACTATAACACAAAATACAACAGGCCAAACCCACAGAAAGCCCTGGTTGTGTCGTCAAGAATTCCAAATACAGCATACATTTAAAATATGATTTCTTTTGTCTGCTGTATGCATCCTTTGCAAATTGTGATTATACTATTTGCAAAGTAAAATATATATTATAACAGTAGAGACACTACACACAAATGGGAAAAACCATCTAAATAAAAGGATACCTGTACAGTGCCATTCATATTGCCTATTATGTGCAATGAATCCCTCACAAAATTGTAAATGAAGAGCCATCCCAAATGTCAGTAATGACTGCTGCAGGTGCTGATTAAGCTGGACATATCTAGATATGGAGCCTCTTCAAAAGCGTAGGGAAAGTCATGGCATGGCATAACACTTGAAGCAAACGTTTTAGCATGCATGGAATCTTTATTGTCATATTTGTAAGCGTCAAATAAATTAAATTCCATCAGTTTTCTCCACAGTAAGACTCTCCAATATGGAGAGAGCATCATACAGAACAAATTTCTCGCTGCACTAATTTTTCCTGAGCTCTTTTATTACCACACAATTTAGCTGGCATATATTTGTCAGTGTGATCTACTATGTATCTGTGATCTACTTATTTGGTTATGACATTATATTCTTGCTATTATGTGTTGTTTTCAAAAACATTATTTAGAACATCTTTTTGGTAAATCCATGCATAGTTTTGGTTAAGATGAACACTCTATTTTGGGCAAATTCAGTTTTGGTGGCTGAAAAAAAGAAGTTATAGTTAAAAAGAAAATATAATCATACCTATAATATAATCATAATAGTTTTTCAAAAAATATATATGTTAACTGTAAAGCTACGATTTAACACAGATCTTTTTGATAGCCAAAAGAGCTACCAACAGTAGGATGAAAAATCTATTAATCTAAAAAATCTATACTAGTCCTTTTTTTAAAATAAGTCTAACAAATATCACAATATATGTAAAAAAATCCTGTTTTATCGTTAGCATCCCAAGTATCATTGCAGAGCATAAAATTAATAAGCAGTTTTTCAATAAAGTCTAAACAGATATCTTGAGTTATAATGACATCTTTAAAGTTTAATCTGTGTGGGTTTGTATTTCAAGCAATTTTATAATTAATACCTTAAACTAATTCCTTTTTTATTCAGGCTAATTTTCATTTTCAAAAGCTGAAATTACATTTTGATTGGTTAGTTCTGTAATTAGAGATTGCATTTTGGCTAGTCTTTATTAATGTTGTAAATGTCTTTAATTTATGTTAAGATTAAAACATCTAAATGTAATCTTTTACATTTAAATTTTAAATAGTTAAAAGTGTGATTGAAGGTATTGATCACATTATAAATGTAACTTTCTATAAGTGAATACTGCATAGAAGTCAATGGTAAAAACATTATTGGAATATTGCTACATAGCAAACCTTTATTACATTTAATGTGTTCCTTTTACTGAGACCTAACTAATTATATATGAGGTATATATTATGTACTTTACAATATATAGACATTTACCATTAATGTTTATGGACCTTTAAAGATATTTTTCTCTCATTTTGAGTAGCCAAACTATATTGTAGGTATATTAATTCTGAATTCTTATTAGAATTATATAGCTAAATATATTTTTGACCAGTTAGAATGTAATTATAACAATTTAATGGAAAACTTTAAAAACTGAAATAGCTTACTACACTTATGAGCTTTTTTTTCTTCAAAAGGAAGGAAGAAATAATTAAAGCGCATGCTGGTACAGACGAGCAAAAAAGTCCACAGCTTACAAATGAACCTACAAGCACTAAAAAAAGAGAGCTGCCATCTCAGTTTAATTCAGAGGATAAAATGAATTTCAATGGGGAAAAAAAAGATACAACTGATACAAAAAAGCAAAAATCCTAATAAAGCACGCATAAACATTAAAAATTACTAATTCAGCAGGAAATTTTGTAGTCCCTAACTAGAAGACAATTGCATATTTCCTTCCCTGTAACTTGTATAAATAAACGTTTTGAGGTATTGATTTTAATGATATTATTGTTTTATGGTTATTTCATGATGTTTACTTATTAATACATTGTATGATTTCAATTAAAATATTGAACTAGAATATTTTTTTCAATGCATAATGCAAATTCTACTTTTTTTATTTTTGTTATATAAATATAATACATTTGTCATTTGAAAGCACTGTACATTATTGCCTAGTTATGTTATTCATTACAAGTATGTGTGGAATAGTTGAATTGTGACCTTGGTTCTTGACCAATTCATGTTCATTAATGTCAGGGTTTGAAGAGATAGTAGAATAGGCTATTGCTCCTTTATTAAAATTCCAAGTGCAAGGGCTACATTAAAGTTTCTTTTAAATAAATTTCTATATTAAAGATGTACATCTTATGTGTTTGTAATAATGATCATTACCAATATATTTCATTTTACACAAATAATAAGAGTATTCGGCACCTCATACCTGCCATCAATGTCGTTCATATCCCGTGTTTTGTGTATATAGATCTTTTCAGACAGGTTGCTGGCCCTACAGAGATGTGTGACCAGAGAAACCTTGGCTTATTGCTTCATGATGTTATACAGATCCCCCGCCAGCTGGGAGAAGTGGCTGCATTTGGAGGAAGTAACATTGAACCAAGTGTCCGTAGCTGCTTCCAGCATGTATGTTTATAAATATGCATATGCATTTTCTTTGGTGTTTATTACTAAGCATTTTCCAGGTTGGTCTATGATGGGATGTTTTTTATGTTTAAATGTTTGTGAAAGATTTTCACTAATTTTTAGTATACTGGTAAAATGTATTTTTCGAAATACATCTCACAAAGAGAATTTCACCTTTTTGTCATTTTTTTAAGTTTCCAGTAAATTAAATTGCTGCATCTTTCTCCACATTGATTGTCAAACACGTAAAGAGTAACCCAGATGCACCAGTGTAGTGCCAGCCCACTCATTCATGTCTTATTTCACATTTCTAAAAGTATCCTTTTTTTAGAGATTTTTCTTATGAGGAAATCAAACTGAGTCATACTAAATAAAGGATTGCTCTTTATTTACTATGAATCGCATCAAAATTGAAATCCTCACCTTCTCAATGTTTATTTACTCTCATTCACATTAATGCTGTTTCTTCTCTATCGATAACCAGAAAAAAATTCCCAAGAAAGAAAGAACAACATTTTAGCTTTAAAAACTTGTTTCAGGATCAAACACTAAAGCTAGAATTAAATAGCATTACAGACAGGCATAGAAAAGGAGCACAGAAAGCACTTTATGGTTAATTGCTCTAAGTATACCCACTGTAGAAACAACTATTAGGTTTATTTGAGTTTTTGTTTTTAGTATAAGAAAACATTTACTTAAAATTGGAACGTAAAAATAAAGTTAAATGTAATATATTCTTTAATGAGCATAATATTTTATGATGTCTAACAGTCAATGCTTTTTTTTTTTTTTTATAAAAGAGTAAAAAAATTATATGAATAGTTTCTTGCATATTCTTCTCTTCTTGTTCCAATGCTTTGTTAAATCTAGTTTTTCCTCTTAGCTCACTTAACGTTCATCTGCAATAATATCTACTTTATTCTTGATAAACAAAAGCTACCAAAGGTTAGGTAAAGTTGATCATTCAAGAAGGAAATTTGTTTTCAAGATGAATGGGCAAACTTAAAACCTTGTTTATAAATAGAAGAATATAAGCAAGTGACAAGAAATTATATCCATTGCTGTGATCAGAATAAACACTTAGAATTCTTACAGATAAGAATATTTAACTTTAACAGAAGAGAAGACAGTTCTTCAATCTATTGTTTATGAAGTTTGGCAATTTAAATGTAAACATTATTGTCAAAGATTGAGTCTTTGTAAAAAGAAGAGGGAAATGTCTGAAAGAACTGAGTTGCCCATCTTTGTAACCTCCTTATGATTCAGCACTACTGTAAATTAAACATTTTACTACAAGTTTCAATAAATTGTTCAGACCATTGTTGCTTTTAAAACTAGGATTCTCAAATGTAGCAATAAGTTCAGTATATAACCTCAAAAAATTTTATTGTAGTTTTGTGTAATTTTAAAAATTCTGTTTCTGTTTTCTTCTTACTGATTTGTTCTGTTGTACATTCATGTCAGCGATCAGCCTATTTTTGATGACTCTCCTCCAATATTAGTAGTTCTCACAGTCTCCACAGTTTGCTTTATATTTTGTTGACAGTGGAGAATGGAACCTGTCAAATCCACAAGTCATGTTCTTGGTTTTAAGGGTTCTTCACTATAAAAAAGAAAAGTACCACATAACCAAAAACAAAAATGAACAATAGGTCCTAGACTGTCCTCCTTATCTTGCCAAAGTTAAACAGTGACAGAATCATCTGCATATTTCCTTCTGTGAACTTCAATAGTCTTTTTCATACAGTTCATTTGGATATTGTATAAAATAAAGAGTGCTTTTTACACCAAATTAACAGAGGTGTGTTGCAACTATCTCTGCCCAAAAATGCTACCATTGGCTGTGGTTAATTGCATTCATGAATTGAACTAAGCAGTCAAACAAACAGATGCTGTAGATGGTTAGAAATTTGAAGTTTACAGTTTGTTACTTTAGCATTAGGACTGTAGACAGTTTTACATTTTAGCATTGCTTTATTGATCACAATCACCAACGCAATTTCTTGTGAGCAATATACTGCCTTAAAATCAGATTGTAGATTCAGACTTGGTGAATTACACTAGAATTACCAGAGCCTACGAGAAAACTCGTAAATCCAGCCCACCTTAAATCTGTTTGCACCTCTCTGTCAGCGTCTTTTGTCCTGTAAATGTGCCAATTAAGACAAGCAGCAAACAGCCTGCTATTCCATCCCCCACCGTCGCAGAACGTTCACTAACTTCTCCCAGCTCATTCCTTGTTTAATTATCTGGGAGTGAACTGCTGGAGTTTTAGAGTGGAAATAATAGATTGTTATTTGGAACACATGCATTTCATTTGTGTTCCATTTCTACAGTAATCTGTGTAAACACATTGTTAAAACAGAAACATTTTCATATTTTAGTAATAAATGTTACAAAATGTAGGCATAAACTATAGAATATGTGAAGCCTGAAGTCCAAAGATCAAATAAACACTTTCACAAAAGGTTCAAGGACATACGACAGCTTCCGTGGCGTAGCGGTAAGATTTGCTGACTTGTAATCAAGAGGCCACCGGTTCGATCCCCATTGCCTCCTATATTTACTGTTTTCAGTAGTGAGTTGCTCTTATTGTTAATATTATACAGTACACACATACATTTGGTTTGCGTCTGTAACAGACCATGTACATTTATAGTACTGTACTTGTAAAAGTTACCGTTTTTTTCACTTTTATTCTCTCAATCATGATACATACTACCGCCCTAGGGATCTGACGCTGTTAGTTTTTATTTGAAACTGGGAATAACTGTAGATGTGAGTAGTCTTTTGAGGCAATGGAACTGGACATTCTCTGATCTAGAGAGATAAAAGCTGACACACAAACGTTGGTGAATCTGCCTTCTTTGTATCTCACCGTCACTTGATTTTTTTTTTATTCAGTTTTATTGAGTGTTCCTGCTCACGCAGAATTAATATGCACCTTATGGTGTATGATGTCAAAAAAAAAATACAGACGCATGTATATATGATATTTTGAAGAAATCATTTTATGTCCTGAATAGTACCAATCAGAAAACATCATTGCACTAATGCAATATTATTTGAAAACGAACAGTGTCAGATTGGGTGTGAATTTACGCTAGTGCTGTTACTTAGAGTCAGATCAGGAGGGGTCGGGGGGGGTGTTAGAGCATGATCGTGATTGAGAGAATAAAACTGAGTACCATAAATTTATACCCAATGTCCCATATATTTGTCTCTTTCTTTTTTTTCTCCGTGCTGCAAGAACCGTCTACACATCTACAGTCATTCCAAGTTTCAAATAAAAACTAACAGCGTCGGATCCCTAGGGCGGTAGTATGTAACGTGATCGTGAGTGAGAGAATAAAAGTGGAAAAAAAAAAGGTAAGTTTTACAAGTACAGTACTATAAATGTACACGGTCTGTTACAGACGCAAACCAAATGTATGTGTGTACTGTATTATATTAACAATAAGAGCAGCTCACTACTGAAAACAGTAAATATAGGAGGCAGTGGGGATCGAACCGGTGGCCTCTTGATTACGAGTCAGCAAATCTTGCTGCTGCGCCACGGAAGTTGTTGTATCATCCTTGAACCTTTTGTGAAAGTGTTTATTTGATCTTTGGACTTCAGGCTTCTCACACTTTATAGTTTATGCCTACATTTTGTAACATTTATTACTAAAATATGAAAAAATTTCAGTTTTAACAATGTGTTTACACAGATTACTGTAGAAACGGAACACACATGAAATACATGTGTTCCAAATAACGATCTATTATTTCCACTCTAAAACTCCAGCAGTTCACTCCCAGATAATTATCAAACAAGGCATGAGCTGGGAGAAGTTAGTGAACGTTCTGCGACGGTGGGGGATGGATTAGCAGGCTGCTTGTCTTAATCGGCACATTTGCAGGGCAAAAGACGCTGACGGAGAGGTGTGAACGAATTTAAGGTGAGCCGGATTTATGAGTTTTCTCGTAAGCTCTGGTAATTCTAGTGTTAATGTTAAGAAGCTGAAGATCAAGTGTAGCCGTAAGAATCATTATTAGTGCATTCCTTCACACCAGGGATGGCAGAGTATCTGTCCATTAGTAGCATGTTTGCCAACAAAGTAATTTTAAGTGAGCAAGGTTTTTGTAAAATGAATCTCTGTAATCGACTGAAATGGGGTTTAAGTTCCTCCAGTGTATTCCTAAATAATTACTTATGAGTTGAACGGTATATTGAAATCATAAAATCTATTATTATAGTAATATGTAATTTCTGCTCATTCATAGCCTAAGTTTTTGCATTCTTGTCTGTCTATACTAGGTAACTGCAAATAATTTAACATACATGTAATATTCTATCAATCTAATACTGTCCAGTTGAGTAAATTATAAGAAAATGTGTTGTTTTGTCAGTCTTTTACAAATGTTTTAACTTTAGCATAGTTTTTACAAGAACGGTACAGTGCAACAAGGCTCATCAATCTTGTTCACCTCATTTTCCCAAAATGATATCAAGTTGCTACTAACTAGACTACTTGGTAACATATTTTTTATTTATAGTTCTCTGTCTGAAGAAAAACTTTCTAATGTTTTTGCAAAATCTGCCCTTAGCCAATTAATCTGTACACCATGTTCTTGTTCCAAAAGTAATTTTAAAATTATAGCTTGGATCCTTGCCTTGACATCTTGTTAAGTCTTCAAAACTGTTTCTCTACACTGTGTGGATATATAAAGTCAAGAGTCCTCTATGTTGTCTTGATCATAAGATAACAAGTTTTTGAAAAACACACAAAGCTCTTAATTTATATTTTTAGTTTTTATTTGTTCATATTCTATTTGATACTCACTGTTTTATAAGCAAATAAATACTTAACTACACAGATATTTAGCTTAAAAAAAAATTATATTAGGTAGTCTTAGAATTTTGAACAGTACTGCATGTGTTCTGTAATACTAAAGTACTGCTACTCTGTTACATGCATTAACTGTTTTAGACACAGAACAAATCAGAGATTGAGCCAAAGCAATTTGTGGACTGGATGCGTTTGGAGCCACAATCCATGGTTTGGTTGCCAGTTTTGCATCGTGTAGCAGCTGCTGAGACAGCAAAGCATCAAGCAAAGTGCAACATCTGCAAAGAATGCCCTATTGTTGGATTCAGGTGAGAATGTGATCTTTAAATTGTTTTACCCTTTTTAATAGGATATAAATTTGTAAATTTTACATGTCCATCTACAGTAGTGGCAACTTTATATTTCAGGCAGAGTTTGGCTATTTTCCTGAGTTGGCAGTAGCTAAGAAATATACTTGATGCTGCATATTCTCTGAACATTTCCTTAGCATTAAGTCATAAAACATATGTTATTTCTCTGTGCTTTGATGCTGGGGGAATCTAAGCCCCTCCACAAAATGCCTTCTGTTTACAATTTGTGTTTTCTCCTTATGTTTCTTTCAGTGTCATTCCTGGACTTTATTTCCTTCCTTGCAATAATGACTCCCATTTAAGTATTTTGGGAGGTACTGAAATGACCTGGCTATAAATGTATAGTTGGAATCGCATGAAAAATAATGAAAGTAAACATCAACTAGAAAAATTGTGAAAAATACTAGGCAATGTTTAGGCAGACTCTTGGAAATGTATACATATAATCACATTTCAACATGATTTACTGCAGTGCAGATGGGATTGGTAGAAGACTGATGGCAATTGGGTGCATTTTCGTGGAAACATATCAATATGGCTAAAAACATAAAAAGGCTGCACTCTGTCGCATTACCTAAAGTTTGCCTTTGTTTCCATATTTCACGATTAACAGTTAGTGCTAATAGAGTAGGACCATATATCAGTAAGATTTTCTTTGTATAAATTACACAATTAATTGTGTACCAAGAATAAAAAGTCTGAATTAAAGTGAACCACCCTAATTTTAGGGCAGGGTTAATAAGAAGTACTTATTGCTTAAGTAACACTTCTGCTTCACTTTAGTTGTCTCGCTCGTTAAGATTTTAAAGCCTTATTGCTTATTTTAGTCTTAAACAGCTGTATTCTTGGTTTTCAATTGCTCCTAATTAGCAGTAACATGCAAATCACGAAAGAGACCAGCATTTATCAATTTAGCTTGTTACCATTTACACCCATGCATATTTATCATGCATTGTTGGGTTTAATTAAATACTTGGACAGAAAGTGAAGAGAAAAAAGTGAAGGACTGAGAATTACTCATCCATTTTAGCCTTCAGATCATTTGGATGATATCCTTAGAAAGGGAACGAAAATCTAGGATATGAGAATTACCTGACACGGCAGAGTTAAAGCACTAGAAAGCCATGAAATTAAATTATTGGCAAGAATTGCTTTCTAAATAAGCAACCGGGTTAGAACAAAAACCTGCAGCCACTGCAGCCCTCCAGGACTGTGATTGAGGACCCCTGTTTTAGGGTATTCATAAGAAATTTAATGATTTACTTCATGAGGGAGAATTACATAATTAACACAAATAGTTGCATCAGATATTTGAAATATTAAAATGTGTGCTTTAATTGTTTAAAGGCTAAATATTCTTGATTCTAATTAAAAACTGTCATTTTTCACCCTGTGCCTTAGGTCCATTTAGTATATACACTGAAAGGTATACTATAAGGATAATTTTGAAACCATCTGTAAATCTAACTACTGCAGTAACCACTATAAAGATACAAGACGAGGTGTTGCATAGTTGTTCTTCTTAATTAAGATTCTTAAAGCAACTATGAAAAAAGCTTTTACTAAATGCAAAATATTTTTTTTTCTTCTTTGTACATTGTCAGAAAACACTTATTTCTTTGATGAAAATGGCATATCTTAAATAACATACAGTAGTAAATCCATCTCATAGCGCATATGATATAGGAGGAAAGAATTTTTTTTCTGCATGCTGTTCATTATACCATCATGCACATTTGTGTTATACATTTTGAGCAGTGTGTAGATATATGTTGAAAAGATGAGGAATCACTTATGTCATATATTTGTCACGTTATTCATAATTTGAATGACTAAAAAAAATCCTTGTTCTGTTGATTGGTTTTGATTCCCTCTGAATGTGAAGCCATTTTGCAGTATTGGCAAGAAAACATGTGGCTTGTCCTGCTTTCTATCCTCTGCAATTCTGGCATCTTCACTAATATGTCATTTTCTCAGAAATCTTGCAGAACAGTTATTGTAATAATAAAGTGTTTACATGCTGTGATAATTTTTGGAGTTACCACTTTTGATATCCCCCCTTCTTTCCATAGTCTGTGGCATGAATTTACTGTCATTATTTTAAGAGGAACATAGGGAGATTGTTGTGGATTTGCTGTTCAGCTTACCCAATAATCAATTAACACTAGAATTACCAGAACATACGAAAAAACTTGTAGATCCAGCCCACCTTAAATCCATTCGTACCCCTCCGTCAGCGTCTTTTTCCAATAAATGTGCCGATAAAGACAAGCAGCAAGCAGCCTGGTATCCCATCCCCCTGTAGCCGTAGAACGTGCACAGAGTTCTCCCAGCTCATGCCTTGTTTGATTATCTGGGAGTGAAGTGCTGGAGTTTTAAAGTGGAAATAATAGATTGTTATTTGGAACACATGCATTTCATGTGTGTTCCCTTTCTACAATAATCTGTGTAAACATCCCGATCCCGATTGCCTTCTATATTTGCCGTTTTCAGTAGTGAGATGCTCTTATTGTTAATATTATACGGTACACACATACATTTGGTTTACGTCTGTAACAGACAGTGTACATTTATAGGACTTGTAAAAGTTACCTTTTTTTCCACTTTTATTCTCTCAGTCACGATCACTACCGCCCTAGGGATCCGACGCTGTTAGTTTTTATTTGAAACTGGGAGTAACTGTAGATGTGAGTGGTGTTTTGAGGCAATGGAACTGGACATTCTCTCATCTGGAGGGATACAAGCTGACACACAAACGCTGGTGAATCTGCCTTCTTCGTATCTCACCATCACTTAATTTTTTTTTTATTCAGTTTTATTGAGTGTTCCTGCTCACACTGAATTAGTATGCACCTTATCCTCCATGATGTCAAAAAAAAAAAAACCAAAACAGAGACATAGGTATATATGATACTTGGAATTATTCATTTTATGACCTGTATAGTACATTTCGGAAAACATTGTGGCATGGATGCAACATTATTCATAATGTTACATTGTGGTTGTAATCAGTGACTGAGTGCTTTGCGTGTTTTTTTGTTGTTTTTTTTCCCCCCCGATCTTGCCAGTGTCCATGTTGCTGTATGGTGGAGTTTCATTTGTACTCCAGGACATGCAGAGGAAACAATAGTACAGAGAGGTCAGTTCAGCGCTATATGCAATCATCAAATTCAAATGTTAACAGTTCACACACACAAATGGATCATCCTTCCTACATTTACGACGTGTGTACACATTATATAGTTTATGCCAACATTTTGTCATTTATTACCAAAATATGAAAAACGTCTCTGTTTTAACAATGTGTTTACACAGATTATTGTAGAAACGGAACACACATGAAATGCAAATGTTCCAAATGACGGTCTGTTATTTCCACTCTAAAACTCCAGCACTTCACTCCCAGATAATCAATCAAGGTATGAGCTGGGAGAACATTGTACATGTTCTGAGGCTGTGTGGGGATGGGATACCAGGCTGTTTGCTGCTTGTCTTTATCGGCACATTTTCAGGACAAAAGACGCTGACGGAGAGGTGCGAACGGATTGAAGGTGGGCCAGATCTATGTGTTTTTTCGTAGGCTCTGGTAATTCTATTGTTAAACATTTTTTATGGTAATTATATAATTACTAATTATAATATAATACACACACACATAATTCAAAGTAGAACATGCAATTTCTGTGTGAGTAATTAAATAAGCAAAAGATCAGTGTTATGTCACTGCTTGGAAAATTCAGACGACAAATGTATCCCTGATTTACCTCAGTTGCTATTTAGAAGGGAGGTTCCATGAAATTTCCTTCTGTAAAGCTTTTCTTTTCCATGGTACACAAACATAATGCACCTAAAATTCCTGTGAATAGTAAAAACTTAAGTCGCATATGACCATCATTCTTTTTCTCTTTTAAACATTAAATGTAATTATCATTCCTGGATATATTAGTTAAAATTTCTTTACTTACTTTAAAAAAAAAAACTGCCTCTCTCATCTTGTGACAATCCAACTCAGTTGCTCGAGAGCAGTATTTTGTCATTCGTCACTTCTATTACTTTGATTTAAAAAAAAAAAAATTAAGAATGTTGTTTTACATTGCAATGATTTCTTTTGGCAGTATAATCAACTGTAGTGCAAGATACATTGTGAGTTATGTAGATAATCCATCCAACAATTGATTATTGAATCCATTTAATTTAGTTGAGGATTATTGTCAGAGTCTCTCGTGGCTGTATTTGGGTACAAGGCAGGATCCAACCCTGGATGGGGAGCTAGTCCTTAGCAGGGTACACTCATTTATGTTTGGTAGGAGATTTTTCAGGTAATTTTGCACAGGAATACGTAGAAAGTAAATTGCACTTTTTAATTTCTGTCATAATTTGATATTCCTTTCTCAAGTACAGATGGCCTTAAAGTTTTAGAAATAGTTGTAAATAAGACTATTCCTACAATATTAATTGTATAGACAACACACAGTGTATTAGGTGTAAGCTAATTGTATCACATACTCCCCAGTTATAATCCAGAATATGTGGTAAGCCATTCGGTCCACAAAAGGTTGGTAATCAAATTAAAAGGCAATGACCTCTGTTCAATACACTTATTTGAATAATTAGCCTATTACAGAAAGATGACCTTTAAATGAGATAATATATTTCAACAAAGGACAGATAATTTAATCAAGGTTCCAAGCCATATCTGTGCTTGTTTATAGATTAAGGTTAGTAATGTCCTAATTGGTCTCTGCTGGCATTTTCTGTTGATGGTCAGGCACTAATTATTTATAAAAGACTAGGCAACAGTTACTTAGCTCTTCAAAATATTACCAATGAGTTTTTTTTTCTGTGATTTTGCAGATTGCTGCAAGGCACGTGAGGTGAAACTCTCATGATATATGAAATCATTAACTTTCATGAAACCCAAGTAGTTAATGCCTTGCTTGTTTTTTAGTTGAATTCTCTCTTTATACTGTTTCATTTTAGAATCATGTGATGTAGTGCAGAATTAATTGAATTGAAATAAATACAAGTGAAGTTTTATAAAGAATCAAAGTTTTCAAAAACATTAGTGAGACTGCATTACAGCATAACAGACAAATATAATGAGGAAATGTATATTACAAATATTAATGGTTCAAGTGGAATGTCTAATCATGAAAATATTAAATTACAACAATCCCATCTATTAACTTTCCCAAGATACAGTCAATTAAATCTATTACTTGAACAAAATGTTTTCACAACAACTGATATTCAATGTTTGTTCTAGGTATCGAAGTCTGAAGCATTTCAACTACGATGTTTGCCAGAGTTGTTTCTTTTCCGGACGCACAGCTAAAGGACACAAATTAAATTATCCAATGGTGGAATATTGCACACCTGTAAGTTTGAGCATTTTTTGGGGGGAGGAGGTCCCTTGGAAATACGTTTTTGCATTCAATTTCTTTCCCTATGTATGTTCTTATTGTTTTTCCAATGAACACTTAAAAAGAAAATAATTTCTGTTTTTCTCTCTTTGTACACCATTTTTGCATGTTATAAAGCACTGTTCATGACATGTCTGGAATCATGAATTTCTTCTGAGTCAGAGGATAAAAATACTCACTAACAGTATGAAGTATTACTGCTTTACAGCCAAAAATGTCAGAATAAGCCCTTGAAAGAAAGGGAAAAAAATCCCATTTACTGTATAGTGCATTATATTTACAGATCAGTGCGTCCAGATGTACATCATTTTTATTGTGAAAGTACAAACACCTTAAGTAATGTACTATATTTATGCATATATTGCTAACTAATATTCATTAATGTGTTTTAAAATAAACAACAAGATATTAATGCATTTAAAAAGTGTAGTATTTGCATCTGTTAACTATTTCGATATCTGCATTTTTATGCAAGTGCACACTGATGCAAAAATATTTGTAACTACCATTTTTTTCCCATCCTTAAAGGCATGGCACTAATTTTAAGTAAATGTATTACATTTTAAAAATTTCTAAAATGATTTTTTAAGGCTTTTTTTTTTTTATGTAGACAACATCTGGTGAAGATGTTAGGGACTTCACAAAGGTCCTGAAAAATAAGTTTCGATCAAAGAAGTATTTTGCTAAACATCCCCGACTTGGCTACCTACCAGTTCAGACGGTGCTAGAAGGTGACAATCTGGAAACGTATGTAAAACAGAAAAAAATTCTTTTTATATGTCTTGTTTTATTTAGTATATTTAACAAAGATAATTGAATGTACTACCACTGGTAAAAATGACCAATGCAGTTGCTTTCATGCATAAAGTTTAATTATGCAGTAATTGTACCTAACATTTTAATAAACAGGTTTTATAGTAGACTCAAGTTCATGTTACATATGAATGATATAAAACATTTGAACCTGCATTATTTATAAGTGAGTAATTTTCCAAAAGGGTTGTGAATTTTAAGTGAAGACTACCTATTGCTAGTTTGCTTTGTTTTTGTTTTTGGTTAAAAATTAGTTTATTAATGAATGATTAAAAATTCCAACACTTTGTGTGTATAACAGAGCTGAAGACAGAAGTAATCTGTAAAATAAAGCCCTGTTATTATTTTTAGAAATATCTGTTAGAGTTGCAATACACACTTCAAGCCCAGCTGGTACAGTATTAAGGGTCTGGCTATTTGTCTGGAGGTGTTAAAAGTAGTGAACTGCTAAGTTCCCTTTAACTCTTAAGTGTAAGCCTGCATTTTCAATAAGGAAATGAGGAGAAAGAAAATTAATTTTTATTGAATGCAGGCTTTTGCAAAGTTAAAAGAACATTTTGGGCATTATATTTTGGCAATCATCTCTGAAGAATAAGAAATCCATATTAGTGGGGTGAAACAAGAGTCAGGAGCAGGTGACAGGATAGCATCATAAACATGTTAATAAATTCTCAGTGAGTTATTTATTTTTTATTCTTTAATGAGACCAGAATAAATCCGATACTCATTGTAAAGCAAATGTGGCCATGAATATTCAGGCTCTGTCATTGTTATTCTGAATATATTCATAAAGGTGTCAAGAGAAACATGACCTTATGTTCATCTTTTTCAGAGCGAAGGGTTAAGTTTCTCATTATCATTTTAGTTCACCAAGCTCATTGTGTACTTGAACCAAAGTATCCTATCTGACTTGTATAGTCTTTCTGTTTTTATTGTGTAACATTTCCCTAGCTTAAAAGCTAAATAGAGCGGCTTCTGCTTAGAATGTCTAATCTGAATTAGAAATTACATTTTTAGTGTGTAAAGTGTCTCAAAAAATTGCAAAAATACAAAATCTTACATCAAAACATTTATAGTTTTTTTGTTCACGTCTAATGAAACATATTCCATTATTTCTACAGTTTTCTCTCCAGCTCTTCATAATCTAAAAATTAGCTTTACATTTCTTATTACTGTTTATATGCATAGATTAATTCAAAGTATATGCGTTTTAACACATAAAACTGATCTGGCAACAGTTTTTTTTAGGAAACATGTGTTTGCATCCTTTTCTATGGATACAAAAGATCTTCTAAAACTAAGTCACCAATTAAACATTTTTTAAAAGTGTTATATAAGTCACTTTCTTCACTTGTTGTTTTCAGTACACAGATTATACATACAGTAGTACTCGCTCACAAGGATGCCAATTTAAGTTTCTGTTCATGTCTCAGTTTTCAGTGTCTTTATCCTTGCCAGAGGATTAAATATTAATATTGATTATACCAATTAGAGCTATCCAGAACTTGTAGCAGGCTGGGAAACCCATAAAAGCTAGAGTATGGCCTGGTGGCTAAGACATTCTTTTGTTTTGGCTCACATTGTGGCTGGTTCATTCACTCCCACCAGCATACTCTGTGACCCTGAGCAACTCACTTCATTTACCTTTATTGAAGTTGTTTAAATAAAATATTCATACAGAATTTGTGCAGAAACGGATTAAAAGGCTTTCTCAGGGTGACAAAGTGCAATTTGCAACTCTGTGGATTCCATTCAAATTTCATAGGCTACACTGTCATAGAAACCTGTAAACATATCAAACTCAAAATGTACCGATTGCCCACATCTAGAAAAGGGGCTGATTACTGACTGAACAATATTATGTCTTATTTACCAAGAAAGTACCCTGGTTCAGAAATAATACACTCAATCATAATGATGTTAAGATACACTCAAAAATCCTAGCTAGAAGGATGGAGAAAGTGCTGCCTTTGGTAGTATCACAAGGTCAAACTGGATTTATTAAAGGCTGACACTTAGCTTCCAATCTTTGATGCCTGTTTAATGTAATATATTCACCAGCAAAGTCAAACACCCCAGAGATGATATTATCTTTGGATGAAGAAAAAGCATTTGACATGATTGAATGGAACTACCTTTTCACTACATTAGAGAAATTTGGGTTTGGCCTGAACACTTGTGCATGGATCAAACTACTGTATACCAATCCAGAAGCTTCAGTTTGTATAAACAACATTTGTTCAGACTACTTTAAACTAGAATGTGGTACCAGACAATGATGCCCCTTGTCACCACTGCTATTTCAAATCGCCATTGAACCACTGGCAGTTCACTGTTGAAATGCTTATGAGATAAAGGGGATTATCAGAGAAGGACTTGAACAGAGAATTTCTCTATATGCAGAGGATATGGTACTACTATATATATATATATATATATATATATATATATATATATATATATATCAGACCCACAAAATACCGTGCCAGCAGTCTAAACAGCACTTACAGAATTTCAAAAGATCTCTGGTCTCAGAATTAATGTGAATAAAAGTGTGTGTTTTGATTTGGGAAAATGGTTCAAGGGGTTCTTTGAAGTAAGTGGGCAAAAATCAGAGAGAAGAGGTCCGATACTTCAATAAAATTTACTTGTTCAATTATAACACATAGATACATATGAATAGTATAATGCAATAACAATGGATTATAGAGACAAATATATATATATGCTTACAGTAATATATTTAAAGAAGCAAACTTATGCTTACAGTATTAACAAAAGACCCAGAGCCATCATCCTAGACCAGTAGACTGAGGAGGCCCGCTTGTCAGTCTCGTCAGAGGATCAACTCATGTGCCTGTCAAGGACCGGGCGGTGCGCGCATTCCCCACGGTTGAGCCTCGAAAGAAACTGAGGGCGGAACCTTCCCTTATATACTAATTGAGTGTCCTTGCTCAAAAGCGGCTTACGTGGAAGCAGTGTATGCAGAAGTGATCAGTTTCAGCACACACCCCCTTCCACGGGACGCGGTGTTGTTTTTCACTTGGTCCTGATGGAGACGGCGCCTAGTACCAGAAGGCACACAAAAATAAGGGCTGTGTACAGTAAAGCCCCTCGAAGTGAAAAACAAGTCAGCATAACCCTTTGGCCATCTTCCCAGTTCATTCCTTCTTGAAGCTGGTTTTTGCACTGAAGCGACCAACGCCCACCTGCTTTCCTGATTCTTTATTTTACCTCTGCTAATGCAGGGAAAAACCCTTCCATTACAGTGTGCTCTTTCCAGTGAATTCTCATGCATATAATATTAGACCGGACACCTTCCCTTTTATCATTGCAGATCAGTTTAAATACCTAGGGGTAAATATCACAAGTAAACATAAAGCTCTTTATCAACAAAATTTTGCGATCTGTATGGAAAAAAATACGCAAGACTTGCATAGATGGTCAACCATTCATCTCACTCTGGCTGGAAGAATTAACGTTGTTAAGATGAATATCCTTCCTAAGCTTCTCTCTTTATTTCAAAACATTCCAATATACATCAATAAATCATTTTTTAAGCAACTTCGCCCCCTGCTCTCTTCGCTCGCCAACCCCCGTTTTTGTTTTTCCAGATACACACTTCTAAGATTTTTTTTTTTTCTTTGAATTGTTGCTATTTCATTAGTTTAACTTTTATTGCAGAACTTCTGTAAAATCAATATTTGGAATCTTTCGAGTCTCAATGTGCTGAATCTTTTTAATGAGCTCAGTGAGACATGTGTTTAATAACTTTGTACCATAATTTAGGATAGGTTTCTCTGTTTGGAATTTCAGCACAGACAAAATGGTTTACATCATCAGCAGTTAATAATTTTTTTTGCAAAGTAACCAATAAATGCTTGTGAGGTAAACTCCATTTTTGAAATTCTCTTGACTTAAACATCAAAGCCTTAAAATATTTACATACTTCTGACATATCACAATTGTCCATATATTCAATCTCTATTCGCCTTTTTGTTATTTCTCCGAGAAATAATTTCTCTTTCTTTGCGCTATTGCGATGTTTACTTTGTTTGTTTTGACACTGTCATTTTTTTCTGCTTTCATATTCTGTATCTTGCTCTGCATGTGTTTCTACGAGTCTTTTGAATTCCATTTTTCGTTATCTCTAACCTGCTCTACATGTGTTTGGCCCCTTGTTTTTTTAAGCTCTTTATGACGTTTTACTTCTGACCTTGCTTTATCCTGCTTTTGTTTCAATGACACCTGGTCCGTGGTGATTACTTTCCCTTTTTCGAGTACTAATTTCCGTTTGTTTCTGCTCCTGAGATCTTTACTTTCTTTTTTTTTTATACTTTCTAATTTTCCTACTTTCATATTCTTTAACTTTCTCCACATACTGTATGTGTCGAGCCAGCAATTTGTTTTTTTTGGAGCCTTTCGAATTCCACTGCTTTCATGATCTCTAACCTGCTCTGCATGTGTATAGCGCCAACGTCCAGATTGGACGTGCTTTTTTTCAATTCCACTTGTTCCGGGCTGATAATTACTTTCCTTATTTTCTGAATTTTCACCTAGATTATTCTTTTTCTTTTTTGTCTCTCCAATGCTTTTGAGTCTGTTATCTCTGTGCTGCTTTCTGCCTGTGTACAGCAGCTGTCCTTTTGCCACTTCGCATCTCTGTTGCTCGCGTTGTGAAGGGGGGGGGGGGGTGTGGGGAAGCAGGGTTAGTTTGGCTGAACACACGCTAAGGAGAAGCAATCTGATCATCAGCAGGCTTTTTGTTGCTGGCGAGCTGCTTGTTTTGCTTGTCTCTTGTCGTTGTTTTAAGAGCTGGGAGCACATGAAGCGTGTCTGCCAACAACAATCCAACAACTGCTAGGTTAGATGTCCGTGGACTGGTTTTAAATGATGTCTTACTGCCTTGTCTTGTATGACATTGTAAACACAATATTTGTCCTTTATTTCCGGCCCCAGGCGTGGTTAAATTTCTTTCTCAGAACGTATAATGCTGCTCACGTTGTCAAGGGCTGGGGGTAGCTGAACTGAACACATGCTAAGGAGGTGCCGTTGCGCAGCTATCAGCCTTCCGTGCTGTACTCTGCCCTCCCTCAATCGGACCAACAGTCCCTTAAAACAAAAAAGGCTTCAACCTGGCTGGGACGCTGCAATACTTTCGAATTTTACTGCTTTCATATTCTTTACCTTTCTCTGCATGTGTATCACGCCATCATTTGTTTGAACCTTTCGAATTCCACTGCTTTCATAATCTCTTATCTGCCTTTTTTTCTCTTTTGGGTCTCTTTTCTCCGTGCTGCTCTTTCTTCTTCTCTTGTTGACGTTTCATCTAGAATGCATTGTCCTTATACGCTTCATAAGTGCTGAGAGCACAGGATCTGTATGTGCTACGTCCCTTTACACGACTGAGTGTTATTTGATATTGTTTGTGTCTCACGGGTGTTTTAAGTGTCTTCCGAGAACTTCCGAGAAGATCACGTATCGTCGCCCTGCTTTTCCTTTCCAGAGTTTATTTTTATAATAGAGAGATTAGATTCAACCATAACCTCATTTATTTGGAACTCAAAACATCCACGTATCCAAAGAATGACCCTGCAAAGACCTAAGTTTTTTTACTGGGCAGCAAACATTCAACCTATAAAAACCTGGACACACATACATGAACATACACAGGCTTGGTCCGCAATAGAAATAAAATCCTGCAGTACTTCTTTATATTCCCTGCTTTGTGCCCCAATAAATGCAAATTATCGCGAATATACTAATAACCCAATTGTGCTTCACTTACTCAGAATATGGAACCAATGTAGAAAGCATTTTAAGATGGAGAATCTTTTATCTGTGGCACCTCTGCATGAGAATTACCTTTTTCAACCCTCGCAAACATATGCAGTTTTTAATATTTGGAAAACATTTGGGATTAAATTGCTTAGAGATCTTTATATAGACAACATCTTTGCATCCTATGAACAATTACATTCCAAATTTAACTTTCCAGCAACACATTTCTTTCACTATCTTCAAATCAGAAACTTTGTTAAACAGAACCTGCCCGATTTTCCTCATCTCGCACCCTCCTCTATGCTGGAAA